>CM058164.1:7155000-8355000 GCA_030254885.1 Vitis rotundifolia | reverse complement strand
CGCAAGGAGTGTCTGTATGGTTGGCCTCCTAATCCTATGAATACGACCATCACATTTGCATGGAAGGGGAGGGGGTGTGGGAAAGGGAGGTTTTGATTATGATATCCTACATTTTTTTTTTTTATCAGAAACAAAGAAATATATATTGATAGAAGAAAAGATACAGGATAATAAGAAATACATAAGAAAGAGAAGAAACCAGGGGAAGGATGAGAGGTCTTTCCTACACAAACTGAACAAAAGAGGAAACACCCAACAACAAGAATCTAAAAACAAAGAGAAATCTCAACAAACTCAAACTTTTGACGCGCACACAGCAATCCAATTGAGCTGTAAAACACTTAGAAGAACTCCTCTAAAAGCTGTAGTACAAGAAGCCCAAAGAGAGGAATAGAACAAAATCAAATCCCATAAAATCTCTTCTGTTCTCCCATTTTCCTCAAAGATCCTTTTGTTTCTCTCTTGCCACACCATCCAAACCAAAGTAAGACACGCGATTTGCCAAAGTGTCTTGCCTCTTAATGAGTTCCCCAAGCCTTTAAAAGCAATTACCAACATGTCCTCAAAACTCCTTGGAGGGACCCAAACCAACCCTACTAGATATCCTACATTGATTAAGGAGAATAGGCTAATACTTAATATACAGTGGGTTCCTATTAATTGTACGAACGCATTATAAATTTTGTGCAAAACTCATTGTAAATGAATGGTACCAAACCTAAATCTTGATGCTAGTGTGAAAGTTTGTTAATCTACTTTCACTATGGATGTCTATGCAATAAACCTCATAATCGCATGGGACACAATAAGAATGTGATGCTTGCACAAAGGTGATTATGGGATTCCATATTAGAGAGAAAAGTTTCTAGCATTATATATGTAGTTTAACTATATAAATGTGTTTTGAAACTATATGGCCATTGGGACGAGAGCGGACAGTATCCACATGGAAGAAAACAAAGTCATCACAAGCTAACGTGGCATGCTTTGAACAATTGGATCTATTGGCATTAAGAATAAAAAACTTTTGCATGAAGCTTTGTTCTTGTGGTATAGGTTTCCTTAAGGGAAGAAAGTTTCTTCACTGCTAATTCCATTGACACATTGTTTTTAGTCTAAAGCCTTTCTTATAGCCTTTTGTTATGGCCCCAGGTTTTTCCTCGGTTATTTAGGTGTTCCACATATGCAGGGGTTTGCTAGCATTCACGTCTCTTTATTACTTTTTTAAAAACCACTCTTCCCTAACAAAAAAGCTATTGTGTGACAAATAGTCACAATCATCATTACCCTAATAAGCACATGTAATATTTATCATATAACATGCAAAAAAGTGCATGTGGCTAATGCATATCACATTTAGGCTATATCATTCAGTACAACTACACAATACAAATGTAATAGGAATATGTATGCCTCTTGTGTAATCAACTAATTAAAGTAGCACTTTTCCTACAATAAATTCTTTTTTAATGCAAACACACAAATGAATATGAATGTAAGATAGATTTTTAGATAAACACATTTTCAAAGAAAATCATTTTATTACAACTTGTTCTTTGTGGATTTTTTTCTTTCTAATGCTTTCTTTGTCTATAAGCATAATCATTCTAACATTACTTTAAATAAATAAATAAATAATCACAATCAACTAAGTAGTTATCCCCATTTCCCATGACCAAAAAAAATGCCTTTTTACAACTAAACTTATATAGCAGTCTCACACACACACAAGCTATTTCCATTATTTTGCTACCTAGAGTATATGTCAAGTGTTAGATGGTTTACAATCACAAAAGACTTATATAATTGAAAATGATGAAGGAAAATCAGTTCCATATACTTTTATATCACACATAGAGACAAACATATCAGTACAATATGCACTATGGAAGCCACACTTGTTATGTCTTTTTCATATTTTGGGTTATTCTTTTGCACACAAGTTTTTTCAACATTTTCATAAGTTATCAAAACATTATTTTTTTTTTAATTTAACTCAATTTTGAAATTTGTTTGCAATTGCCTTGTCAATATATATATTATATCCTGTAAGTTCAATTCAAAATTAGAACATTATAGAGTGCTACAAAGTCTTTTTAATAACAAAATAGTTAAGAGTTCAAGAAAAAAGATGAATCCTAGAAGCTAAGACGCTAGCTGCACAATCAAGTGGTTTTCACCCATCAAATTCAAGAACTCCCAAATATAAAAAAGAAACATTGATTATACCTTAAATGAACCAAAGGTCATGCCCTTCTTCCGATTTGTTAGTTGTGCCATCATGACTTTGTCATAAGCCTTCTCCAACTGGAAGTTATACATTTACAAACCATAAATTCCTCTTATTTTCAAGAAGTTGCATAATGAATGGAAATTTACTAGATAACTTGGAAGAGAGAGAGAGAGAATAACCTACACGGGCAGCAGTTGCTTCATCACCTTTCCTCTCAGCCTCCTTGCGTTTTCTTGTATATGCTGCCTTGATCATATCAAATCCCTCAATGGGACTCACACCAAGAACCTGAGAACAATTTGTCAAAAAATAAGACATTCAATGATAAACCAACAAGTCTAAATGAGTATTAAATGGTTTGGTCATGCGTGATTTCACATTCTCAAGTGCAAACTGGATGTGAGCTCAAACTACCTCATATGGGTTTAAGTCACTGTCTGGAGTAGAACTTCCTGCAGCAGAAGCAGCAGCATAAATTATCCTTCTACTCTGTGGCATTGTTCTGGAAAACCTGATAAATGCAGTGCCCTGAAGCTATAGATAATCTTCGAAAACATAACCACAGCTAATAAAAATAAAAATAAAATTATTTTCTAGTAACAAGTAAGGATAAAAATTATGCTACCGGAATTCAGATGAATTTGGTTTTGATTTAGACCCCAAACATAATATATTTTGAGCACAAAAGTCAGAATTCAGGGGGGGGTGGGGGGTGGGGTGGTGTTCCATTAATTGGGATGACAATTTAGCGCTTACTCAATTTGAATTTTTATTCATTTGTTTTAAATATATAGCTCATAATGCTAAACATATAAAAAGATTGCACATAAAATTTCTGAAAGTTCAATAGCAGTACTAATAAAATTGAAATTCCCTTCATCTAATACAAAGACCCATATAAAATTTAAGCTTATCTCTAAAAGTCATATCGCGAATTTACAAAAAAAAAAAAAAAACCCGCAACAAGAAAGCGAAAATAAACTACAAGCAACTTAAATTCGAAAAAAAAAAGAGTGATGTTAAACTGGCCAAAAAATGGAACTTGAGATGCTTAAAGACTTCGTTTGGTTGCTAAGAAACGGTCGGAAAACAAAAGAAACTATTAGTTAAAACCCATTCAACTGAGCCTAATTCAACAGCCGCCAAATGATTCAGAATTCTATTTTCCCTCTTTACCCCAGCTTTCTCAGAAAACAGAGATTTCGGGTAGGAATTACCTGAGAAATGAAGCGGGCGAAGATGAAAACGAGGCTTTGAAATTGCAAGTCTGGCGAGAAAATTGTGGTTTGGGGCATTGAAAGACGTTTGAGAAGGCCATAGCCATTGCTACTGTATTGTGTGGAGAAGAAGGAGCCGTTGGAAGCTGTGAGGTTTTAGGGTTTTGATAGGAGACACCACATCAAAACACGACGCACACTCCTGCCATTTTAATCCTGAACTTCCCTGGTTTGTCACTGGTGTGTTTGGCTGCCGGTAAAATGAGTTGCGGTGAAGGAAAGTAAAATATCTTAGGGTTATTTGATTAAAATGCCAACCCAATTTTGTAAATGTAACCCCACTCCCCTTTTTTACCTCATTTTCACGTATTGTTTTCTTATAAAAATAACTTTTTTTTTTAATATATTATAAATACTTGAAATAATTAAAATGTATTTATATTAAAATGGACTAACCTTCGAACAAAAACATGATAAAAATAGATTCATAAATGTAAAGTGTATTTCATCCATTTTAATAAACTATTTCAATATCTTGGCTTGTGTTTGACTAAATCCAAGAAAAATAATAGGGTTATTTGATTAAAAGATTTTTAAAAAATCCAATTTTTGAAATTTGACTTTTCACCCTTTTTTTATCTTATTTGAACAAAAACGCTCTTACTATTATTTTTTTAATAAAATAACTCTTTTTAAAAAGCATTTTATGTTAAAAATATGTTACTTTAAACAAAATATATGAGAAGGATTAGATTCATAATTTTAAAATTATTTCATCTATTTTAACCAAATATTTCAAAATAATTGAACCAATGAACCCGTAAAAATTACAATACATTTATTTTTATTTAAGTAATGATATTACAATGGGCGAAAGGGAAAGGATAAATTCAATCTTTTCTTTGTCCACAAACTGCTACTATATCCTAGCAATCCAATATTTATCATTAAAATAATTTGTCTTTAATCCCTTTACATTGTATGAAGACGTTAATTTATTATATTATAATGAAAAATCATGAAACAATAATTAAGAGTGTTTGATATATGGGAATGAAGAGTGAAAATGAGAAATAAAATTAGAAGTGATTTCAATGGAAATGAAATATTAGTTATAAGTGAGATTTTAATTCATCTCAATTATGGGGTATTTTGATTCTCTAACAAAAGTTATTTTTAAAAGGATTATTTGATTATAAGGGCCTCTCAAAACCCAATTTTGGAAATTTAATCTCTCATCATTTTGGCATCATTTGAATAAAATTGCCCTCATTATTTTCTTGTAAAAATAATTTTTTAAAAAAAAACTTATATGTAAATACTTGAAATAGAAAAAAACATTTATATAAAAAATTGGTTACTTTTCTAGAAAAAAACATGGGAAATGTTAGATTTCCAAATTTGGGATTATTTCGTACCTTTAAACCAAATATTTCTATATAAAAATAATTTTCAAAAATTTAAAAAGTAAGGTGGTGTTTGTTTTTTTACTGAATAAAAAAAACCAAAATATTTGATTTTTCTATTAAGTTAAAAGTAACTCATTAACATCAATTAACATAATTAAACTAAACTTATTGATAAAGTTCACATTAGTTATGTTAGTTAATATCAACAAAGTACTTTTAGTTGAATAGAAAAAGCCAAAATATTTGACTTTTTCTATTCAGCCAAAAAACAAACACCACCTAAGAGTTTGTTTGAGAATTATTTTTTAGAACAATTTTTTTGTTCTTCAAAACCAAAAACACATTTGACAACTAAAAATTATTTTTTATTTTCTATTATTCATAACAAAAAATGTGGTTTTTTTAAATAATATTTTTTTAGTTATTTTATGTTATTTTTACTTGTTTTCTAAGATTTATTTTAAGAAATGATTATAAAAATATATAAAATGATTAAAATAAAGCACTAGATATAAATATTATTTTTAAAACATATTTAAAAATATTAAAATGAGGTTAAAAACATTTTAATTTTCTAAATAGACTTTTGTTCTACAAAATAATAAAACATTTTTCAAGAACTATTCTCAAAAACTAATTTTTAGAATTGTTTTTTAAAATAACTACCAAACAAAACCAAAACGTTTTTGTTATAGAAGTTGTTTTTAAAAATAATTGTTTATTTTGATTTTATAAAAACCATAAATTATAAATTCAATTTATATAATGCAAACTAAATTTAATCCACGTCTTATTTAAAATTAAAACAATTTTTAATTACAAATAAATAATCAAAAGAATAGTTCTCTATTTTACTTTGTTTTTAAAAATTATTTTAAATCTTTTTAAAAGCAATTTTGTTTTTAAATCACACATTCAAATAGGTTTTTATTATTTAGCAAAAAAAAAAAAAGAAAAAAACTCTCAATGATTTTTTTTAAAACGAAAATAAAAAATTATTCCAAACTTTGTACAATGTGAGATTATTGAGATGTTTTTAAATTATTTAAACTTTGTGCAATGTGAGATTTTTATAAAATAAAAATAAAAACAAAAAATATTTAAAATCATATGTACGGATATTATCGACAAATTGTTTCCTTTTTTTTTCTTTTTCATTCCCATTTTTTGTTAACATTGAAATGGAAACAAATTATTGTTCTAACCTTTCATTCTTATATGCATCCAAACACAGATATTTTCACGTAGAAAACCCTCACACTAACTATGAAGATAAAAATTCACGAGATTTAAAACCGCTAATCTAAAAATCAAGTTACACAGATCTACCTAATTGTTTTACTCCCCAATACCTATAAATTGATCCACGTCTTTGATATAGTAATCTCCAATTGCTCTAATGAATACTTTTCAACTTCATTAAAGAGATGCAGGTCTTCAACCCTAGATTCTCAAATGAATCCTTCAAGTAAGAGATCGAGAATAGTGTGACTTGTTAGGCTTTCTTTCAAGAAGACTCTTTCTCAATCCTAATAATAATAAAAATCTCTTTCACCCTAGGAAAAGTTATAATGGGGTATATATAGGCTCAGAGGTTGAAGAGAGTAACATTTCCAAATAGGATTTGCATGAAATCTCCAAAAATATTGTGTCTATCTTTGGCAAAATTGACATGAACACTCAAGCGCACTTGACCATCGCTTGAGCGCCTCGGGGTCCAGTGCTTAAGCATTGTTCCTTGCTCGAGCAATCTCAACGCTTGAGGGTTGTTCCTCGTTCAAGGGATCCTGCATTTTTTAACAAAGTTTAATAAAAATCAATTTTATTCCAAAAAAAGAATATTATTTCTTTTTATACCTTTTAGAGTTTTGTTTGCCACAAGTCAAACATTTTAGATATACTTGTGGCTTCCTAATTAGATGACCAACAACCCTTGATCTTTAATGGAGAGTAAATCACTATCTAAAAATATTTATATAGCCAAAAATAACTTGGAACAAAATTAACAACATACAAACCAGACTTAATATCATAACATAATCTTAACAATTCACTATTTCTGGTCAAGTAAATATCTCTTTATATTAAAATTGAATTAAAAGAATTCAAATATATATTACAAGGTTCAATAAATTGTCAAATAGAACTCTACTAAATTTTCACATTTGATTTGACTTTAATAAAATAAATCAAAGAATTAGGTAAGAAAACAAAAAACGATAATGTGGTATCCTCATATCTAATAGAGGAAAAAGTTACTGGGGTTATATATGTATGAGTTCATCTTAACCATGTAAACGTTGTGAAGGTCTATTAGGGTCAAAACAATAACTACATGATTAAGAATAAGTCATTATAAATGATATTAAAGTTAATATTTGATTTAATGTGAAAGTTTGTTTAACCTTGTAATTTTATAAGACACAATGTCCTCGTTGCGTCCGCATGAGGGGTGATTGTGGTATCTTACATTAAAGAGGGGGTATGAAAGTCTGTTGGGGAGAGGGAGGGTGGTTGTGGTATCTTACATCATATAGGAGTTATGGAAGTTTGTTTAGAGGATGATTGTGGTATCTCACTTTGGATTGAGGATATGGAAGTTTGTTTGACATCGTAATCCTAAGAGACACAACATCCTCGTGTTTGCATATGAGATGATTGCGATATCTCACATCAGATAAGGGGTATGAAAGTATATTTAGGGAGTGATTATAGTATCTCACATCAGATAAGGGGTATGGAAGTTTGTTTAGAGAGTGATTGTGGTATCTCACATTAGATGGGGAGTATGAAAGTTTGTTTGACCTTGTAATCCTATGGGACATAACAATGAGGATGTCTACATAGAAAATGATTATGGTTTCCGACATCAAATAGGGGAAAAAGTTTTTGGCACCACAAGGCAAAATGAAAAATATCTATACAATTGGAAATGTATCATTATAGATACAAAATAAATAAATAAAATACACATGATTTTCTATACATATTTTGTTCTTATGTTTATAGGCATGAAATTGTTGATAGAGCATTGGATTTTCACCTTGTTTTTTTGTTATGAGAAACCAATATATATATATATATATATTCATTTTTTTTTGTTTTAAAATTTAATTATTTTTAAAATTTCTTTTTATTTTTTATCTACTTACATTTTTAGTTATTTTTTAATTATCTTATTGTTGATGAACATTACAATTTAAAAACCTGTTATCTGTAGTTAAATAATAATAAATTTTGGTTATAAAATATAATCAAAGACGAAAAATAAAATAAAAACTAAGGTGGAGTCTGATAAAACTCAAAATTAATATTAAAAACTTTAGTTCTTAATTATAAGTGAATAAAATTATAAATGTTAAGGTATCTTAGATTTAAATGTAAAATTTAATTTGATTGTTTAATAATAAAAGTAATTAAAGTTTAAATATAGTATATATATATATATATATGCCCCTTGAAATTTTTTTTTTTTTAATTTCTTCTAAGGATTTAAACTTCTTCTCAGACATAAAAAGAAAATTTCTTTGTTATTGTTAGATTATAAATGTTTTTTTTTTGTTTATTTAAAGCATTTTTTGCCCCCTAAATAAAGAGTTAGATGTTGCCCCCTCGAACCATTTGCTAGCTCTACTCTACCCATATATATATAGAACTATATCCCTAAGAGGGTAAGTTGGGTTCGAGATTTTATTTTTGAATATGGGATGGGTTCATATATTATGTCACCTCGTTCTACCTTTCTAATACATGCAAACCATAAGATGGCGAAAATGATTTTAGGAGAGGCAAGTTAATATTATTAGGGCGAGCAAAGTTTGGTTTTAGCCATGTCTTAATCAACTTAAGAACCAAACCAAGTTGATGTTTCTAGTTAAATTATAATTGATTAAAATTAATTTAATTATTAACTCAAATCAATTTAATGTAGAGTGTGTTTGATAATTATTTTAGAAAATATTTTCAGTTTTTTTAACATTTCAAAATTTTTATCTTTCAACTATTAAAAAACTTAAAAATATTTTCTAAGATCACTATTAAACGCATTCTTAATATCGATTTGACTTAGTTTAGTATGTCAATTTTTGTTTAAAATTGAGTCCTTGCATTATTATTATTGTTATGAATTACCCTTAAAAAACTTGTTTTCACGTTTAATAACCATACAAAGATTATATGATATAAAACCAGAAGTGTCACAATTTAATCTTAAACATCATGATATAATAATTCATTATAAAACATTATACTCAAATGATAATACAAAACTTATAAGTAGATCATACTAATCCGACTTAAAATATCAAATAATTATATTATGATACGATAATATGTTAACCTAGAAATTAAAAAATAAATGTATATTACCATCTACTTTCATTGATTTGAAATATTATATTTATAACCCATAAATTGAATATAGTTTTCCTCCTTTATTTTATTTTATTTTATTTTATTTTTCAAATAACCTAGGAATTATTTTTTTATTCACCAAACCTTCACGTGTACCCTATTGCTATCAATCCAATTTTGTGGGTATGGTACCAAAAAGGAGAATTCTATACCCTAGCATTACCCTTGTTGATGTATAGGAACATATATAGGCCAAACTCTTTTTCCCGTGGTGTTTAAAATGATAAAAAATTAAATAAATATAACGAGGCAGGTTGCAAAAGACAAGAGGGTTAAACAATGAATATTTTACTTTTTAAATTATGTGTAGATTAAAAATAACGTTTCTGAAGCTGTTCGCGTGGCCTAATGGATAAGGCGCTCGCCTCCGGAGCGGGAGATTGTGGGTTCGAGTCCCATCGTGAACGCAATCTTTCTCATTGGATTTTATTCCACCTCTTTTCTTGCATCTCACTGTTTTCATTTTTTTTTTTTTTTTTTGTATACAATAAGAGAAAAAAAGGATTACCCCCGCCCCTTTCTTTTTTTAACTTTTGATTTTTGATATTGCATCTCACTTTTTGTTATTTTTTGTTTATAAACATTAAAAAAAAGGATTACCTTGTTTTTTTGTTTACTTTTGGTTTATGATATTTATAAAAATAAAATTAAAAGTAAGTAGTGTTTTTTTTTTTTTTTTTTTTTTTTTTTTCCACTTTTTATTTTTGATGTTTATAAAAATAAAATTATAAGTATTTCACTTTTGATTTTAGATATTTATAAAAATAAAATTAAAAGTAAGGTATTGTTTGTTTTTTTTAAAAAAAACTTTTTTTGTTAAAAATAATTTGTTTTCAGATTTCAGATAATCTGGTTTTTTTTTATATATATATATTTTACATTTTTGTTAATTTGTTATTTATTATTTACATTTTTTAGTAAATAATAAAAATTAAAATATTTGACTTTTTCTCAATACTAAAGTAACCTATTGATTTTTCTTTATTTTCTAATATTTAATAGAAATAAAATATTAAAAAAATGAAACAATTTAATATTTAATACTATTAAACATAATTTAAATTTAAGTTCTATTTAAAATTAAATTAAAAAATAATCACCACCTAAGTAAGTTTTAAAATTTATTAGGTAGTTTTTGCATTAACTAAATAATAAATATTAACTTTCTTATCGATCAAAATAACCAAGAATGTATAAAGCATTATTCTTTTTTTAATTTTATTTTTTTAACTCTCTTGACAAAATCAAAGTATTACAAAATGTCAATTTGAAAAATGAGAGAAAAAAAAAGGAAGAAAAAAGTGAGAAAAAGAGAAAATCTTCTTTTTCTTCCTTTTTCAATTTTCTTAGCAAATAAACAAAAAATTTCTTCCCATCATTCAAATATATGTAAAATATGAAATTCAATTATCTCTCTTTTCTTATATTTTCTCAATAGTTAATAAAATTGCCCTTTTTATTATAGACAAGACTAATGCAAAAGATGAAATTTTAAAAATTATAAATACAAATCGGTTTTTTTCTTCCCTTTACTCCTTTTGGTAACCAAATACAAAATCTTCATTTTCTCCATTAATAAAAAAAAATGAAATTTAACAAGAATAAAAATTTATGTTTGTTACTTATTTGCTCGACGAAGAATACTAAAAGTTCATTTGATAGTAATTCTATAAAAAGTTTTTAGCCTAAAAAGTTTTTTGAAAAAAAAAAAAAAATTGTTTGTTAAAATTTAATACACTTATAAAAATATAAAAATCACTTGTAATGTTTTATGGAGAAACACTGAATGAATGATTTTTCTAAAAACACTTTTAGAGAAAACACTTCTATTAAAAACACTATCAAACACACTTTAAAAAGTATAGAAAAATAAGAATACTAAAAGGCATTGAGAAATGAATATCATGTAATTAGTATAAAATGGGGATGAAACTACTATGCACAACCTAACACTAAAATAAATTACTATTGGAATGAGATTTTGGTTCCATTATTCATTCTTGTAAACATGTCTTGTTTATAAAATATGGATGAAAAGGGAACCCAAAAGTACATGTTTATGGAGAGTATATTTTTGGGGAAATAATTCTTATTTTATGCACAGGAACAATATCTTACCTTATATTATCCTAAAATGCCCTTATATATCAACCCAACTCACATGAGGATGGTACATCATTCAATCAATAAAAATACTTTAAGCTCAAAATATTGTTACTTTAAGACCAAAATAATGTTACTTTAAGTTTGAAATAGTGTTACTTTAAAACTAAAACACATGTAAGAGTATTTTGGAATAATGCAAGGTGGAAACTATTTTAATATATGAAATGAAAATTATTTTTTTTAGGTTCTTTTTTCATCCATATTTTGTAGACCGGGCATGTTTACATTATTCCCCCAAAGAAAAACCCTTCTTCTACTCTACTAATATTAAAAAAATTAGAAAAAACATATATTGCAAGAAAAATTCAAAATGGTTCGAGAGAATGGTTAGACAGTTTTGAAACATTAATTCTATCCTTAATTACAAGAGTATTAAAGAATAAAAAAAATGTTAAGAAAAATGATTTCATCAGATTTGATTTTATAAAAAATGAAAAAAAAAAAATAGAGAAATCCAACTATGCCAACAATACATGGAGTTCTTAGGACTTAGGATAGGAAATGGTAAAGTGATGTTACAACCTCACATTAGCAAAAGTGTTCTAAATTTTCCTAATTAAATGGCAAATATTACTTGGTTTCAAAGTTTCTCAAGAAAATTAAATATGCTTGAATTTTTATAAAAAAATCTAGGATAACTAGAGATCTTGCTTTGGTTATGGTAAGGTACAATATCCTTGTTGGATAAGGCTAGATTGGCTGAGATTTGATTATGCTTAAAGTACATTCTTACTCTTGACTCAAATTTTCTTTACTGAACTTTTCTTCATTTTCCGATAGGGAAGACCGAAAATCCTTCATTGTAGTTGATGGATCATCATTATTCCATAGAGACGGCCACTTTAGACACGGTTCAACCTTATCTAAGGAAAAACTCTTCATTAATTATATAATGGCCAAAGGCTTAAAAGTGAATGTAAACGATATGATTCAAAGCATCGGATAACCAATGCCTTCACTTATTAACCTTCAAAATGTTCAAAATGCACAGTGAAGTCATTGCCAATTATTACGTCTATGAGATTTAACCATTGTGCAGTACTTTGAGTTTTCTCATTTCTTTTATTGTAAAAAGCAACTACAATTTAAAAATCTATTCTTATTGTGAAAGGCTTATTTAGAAATGATTTAACAACATCAAAACATTGATTGTTCTTAGTAAAATAAGTACAATAAGTTATTGAGCTTTTATATAAAAAAATTAAAATAAGTAAAATGAGTTTGAAATAACATATAGAAATAATTTATTAATTCTAAATTTGTATTCCTATTTTCTTTCATTTTTATTTATTTATTTTATTTTATTTTTAACTTTTCATCTCTATGTACTCTTTGGCATTTTCCCTTGAATTTTTCGGGAGCTAAACATAACCTTAGTAATAATAATAATAATAATAAAACAATATTTTGTCCTTTTTGTCAAGCAGCATTGTTTACATTAAAATCATTCAGCTGCAATTGACACAACTTTTCTACAATAATACATACAGATGGTCCTTTCTCAACCAACTTCTCCTTGTATTTCTGTTCTAACTGTGGAAACTGAGTGCAGCAGGAAAATATAATGTAGATTTTGCAAGCAGTAGACTAGGTAGTTTCTTTCCCGCTTCTAATGAAGAGGTTGTACCAAAACACCAAATCATCATTCACATTGCAGCTATTTGCACTGGAACCATTAATACTATCAGCTTCCAATGCAGAACCAGCTGTGGTAGCTGACAGGAGCTGGGTTGGCAAGATTGGTGCATGGCCTGGACTTTGATCAATTCTCGGGTCCATCGGCATATTTGCAGTCTTTGATCTTCTTGCATCCCCCATTTTGCATCTTTTCTTGAGATGGGAATGCCAGAAATTTTTTATCTCATTGTCTGTTCTTCCTGGTAGCCTAGCTGCTATGGCAGACCACCTGGAATACAACACATGTTAGAATTCACTCATCCAAACTAAGGTATACAAATTTCTATTCTTCATATTTTTCATCCAATTAATTGCTTCTCTCTTGTACAATAATTTTGTTTTCTTTACAAAATTTATCAATATAATATCTGTGTTCATGCTCTATCTTAGGACTGTTGAAAGAGTTTGATAAAAAAATCTAGGGAAGCTTCCTTCCTGCTAAAATTTAATTAGCTCAGTATTACTCTTCCCCTCCCTACCAAATGGTCTATTTTAAGTCTCTATTAAGCTTCATGAAACCTTATTACCAGCAATATTTATATACTAGTATGATTTTATAATTAGGGTTGATATGATAAAAATACGACCATATATGAGATCAATGACTAATGAAATTGGAAAAAGAGAAACACTCCTGTTTCCAAGAAGTTGATGGAGCTTGATGATGGATTCTTCTTCTTCCTTGCTGAAGTTTCCTCGCTTGATATCTGGGCGCAAGTAGTTCGTCCATCGAAGCCTGCAGCTTTTTCCACATCTCATTAACCCTGACAACATATACCAACAGTTGAACATATGATTAGGACATACAACATGAAAAATTCATAGTGAAGAGTATGTTAATTCTCAAGAAGGACATCTTCAATCAAACTTTCTTATGAATCAATTTGCAAAAGATAGTAAATGAAAGGAGGGCCCTTCCCTAAGCAAATCCACTCATCATTTACATGGACTATGTTTAGAAATATGAAAGGAAATTAGTAATCTTGAGCTTAATTCATCTAATTACCAAAATCTCAAATAAAAACGTAATTGATTCACACACTATGAACTCACCGGCTTCTTTGGGGAGAGCCCGCCAGTTGCCGTGGCCATGGCGCTGAATGTGAGAAACTAAGATCTGATCTTCCTCAGGAGTCCATGACCCCTTCTTCAGTCCCATACTCTCACAACAAGGGGTCCTCACCATCTTAATTGATACCTTGTCTTCAACCTATCCCAACTTCAAATGCCCAACTTCAATGCCACCATGCCTATATGCACACGCATATATACCCTAAGAAAAGAAGTCAAAAATAATAATAATAAAAAAAACGTGGTCATCCCTCTATACATATATATTTACACATAAAATCCCTAAGAAAAATGCTATAAATATTTTTTGTTTTTTAAAAAGTTGGTGCAGATAGTCCAAAAGCCACGTTGGTTTCAAAAGCAAAGCCCTCTTTTTCTATGAAGACAAACGCTCTCCTATTATTGAGATAGTTAATCACTAAGAGATTGACTATTGGGGCCGTCTTCCAAGTGTGATTTTTGGGTTGAATCTGAGGTAAACGACACTATCTCTTCGACATATGTGCATGTATGTTTGAAAGGTCCAAATATTCCTTAGGGTGCAATGGTCAAAAATAACATGCGAAGATGCGCCACATGGGGAATTTTGCCTTGACGATAAAGGAGGGCCATGCTTTGGAGGCAAGAAAAGGGACTACTGTTTATTTATGTAGTCCATTAACTTTTCTTTTTTGAAATTTCAAATAAGAAAAACGTGCTATCCATTCCATTTTGTTGCTAGCTATAGATGGAATATGATTTTTCAATTACCGACAAATTTAAGTTGATTTATTTATTTTTTTATGAGACCAAAAAAGTAATGTTTTTTTAATCTCATGTAGAAAAATAGTAAAAAGTAAAAAAAATTGACCAAAAGAAAAAGCATGCCATTTCGTGTCTTTATATGCGTCCACGTTAGCCTTCTTTCTTTAGAATTGACCAAATTTAACTACCAAAATTGAAAATTTTATATGGTATCCAATTAGAATCCACCTATGGGAGAAACTAGAAATAGGATTCAAAGGGGGGCAACATGAGAGGTCAGTTTTAGGGGGGGGGGGCCAATGTGAGTCAAAAAACAACAATTAACTTATTGGCTTATTTATTTGTCTTTAAAATCTCATGTTGCATGGTAATTTTTTTTATTTTTTGAAAGGGAGATGTGTCTCCTCTGAGCCCTAGCTAAATTCACCAGTGACCCACTTAAATTTTATTTATTTATTTTCATTTAACTTTAAAAAGTTATAAGTCAAAGATGCTAATGACACTTTTTTCAATCACATCTAAAAAGATAATATATTTAATTTATAAATTGACGTAACGAGTGTACATTGGATTTTAAATGGAAAAAACATAATGAGAATAAAAGAAAAAATCCACTGTCATTTGCTGCCACTTTGCCACCCTGTAATCCAACATAAAAGAAATTAAAAGGGACTTGTGGCTGAGGTCAAGCCATGATAACCAGCAGATAGAGTGGTGGTGCTTAGAGCAAGATCTCAAACCATGCTTTGACAAAAGCTTTGAAGAAGATGCAGCAGTTTCAAAGTCTTGACAAAAAGTTTAAAAAATAAAAGAAGGTAGTGGAAGAGGTTTTAGTGGGAAGGCAATTTCAATGCATATCCAAGCGGTTCACCGACAAAAGATTTGGTTTGGAAAAGAAGAGCACGAGCATGCAGAGGACTAAGAAACTTCACCCACTCCTGCTCAGAAAAAGTGATGTTGGTGGGATCATCTTATTTGACAATGCTAAGTCCTTATCGTACTTAATTTTACCTTTTCATCTCTTCGGAAATGAAAATCTGGTCGGTTGGTCACTTTCACGTAAGCCTGACAGATGCAAAATTTCAAAGGTAGGCAAAATTTCAAAGGTGGATACACCATCCCTTCAGTCGGTCCTTAGACCGAAAGGAAAAACAATCAAATGAAATGACAGTTTTTGAGATTCAATACTTGAGAGAGAGCGAGAACATGAATGAGTATTTCTTTATATATATATATATATTCAAACAAAGAAAGGCATGGAGATCAACTCAAGTTGATAACAGGAAGCAAATATTGAAAAAATTAAACTACACAGGATCTCATATATATACATTAAAGCATACAGTAAAATTGGAAATTGATGAAGAACTGACCTTGATTAATCCAAGACTACAATCCATTCGTGATAGAGTGAAAACCCGGGTTCAATTAGCTCTTCCTTTCAACACCCAAAATAGTCTATGTGTACTCTGAAGAGTTCTTGCAGTACGTGCTCTTCTCAGCCTCAAAAGAAAATAGAATAAAATGAAATAGATACCCTGCCTTTTTCCCTTATATTTATATATACATAAATAAAAATAATTCATATATATATATAAATAAATATATCACATATCACACATACACAATTTGAATCACTTGATTTAATGGGCCAATCAAGTGAATTAGGATGAACCCATAAAAATCAAGCAATAATGTGTCCAGTCCTATTATGGACCACAATGCAAAACAAAAATTAACATTGATTTATGGCATTATTACATTGATTATGTAAGTCCACACATAAAAATTCCAACAGCAAACTGATGCCAAAGAGAAGAAAAACATGGAAATTAGTGTTAGGAATTTTGAAGTTAAAAACATCCAAACCAAAAGTGAAGGATGCAGAGAAAGATCAACTAGTCCCTCACTTTGAAATTTTGAAGTGAGGAAGAAGCATTTTGAATGTCAGTCAAGACCACTGGCTCATTAAGAAGTTTTTAAATTGGCATTCAAATTTTGAAATCAGCACTTCATTTCATTTGTCATTAGAAGCTCATTTATGAAATTTGGAAATGATTTAGAAATTGGCATCCTAGTGAGGCCTAGAAATACCTTGATCACAAGGTAAGTTGATATACTTTTAATGATTCAAATAGTTGAATCTATAAGATGTAGGGTTGTGATTGTATAAACTAACTAAATTAAGAAATATATTTAATAGGTTTAGTATACCTATTTTCCAAAGTAAAGGTTCAGTTCTGGATGTGAATTGGTTTCAATCTCTGATAGTTTTTGGTCCTAAACCATATATCATAAGCTGTTCTTTCTTACTCTTTTTTTGAATTCAACACTGGATTGTGAACTGTTTAGATGTTTTTTGTTTTGTTTTTGTTTTTATTTTTGTTTTTGGTTTTTTTGTCTATTGTAGAAATTGTTCTTATATTTTCTTTATTTTAGTTTATTTTGAATTAGAGTTTTCTTTCAATTTAGCTGACAATTAATCTCTTAACTTAAATAACTAAACATATTAGTATTGATTTCAGAGGATGACATCTCGTATACTATAAGTCGTAGTGGTTCATATTTTCGTGTTTGATAACTTTACGTTATATAAAAAAACTCATGAGCCTAGGTATGAAGACCATTATGAGTATGAGAATGAAATCTTGACTCTAAATGGGAGGTAGATCTTCAGCTAGCCTCCTGCTGCAATGTTATAATTTTCTTATTATAGAAGTGTCCTATTTGGTCAATAGAACTTGGAGTATGAAAGCCAATTAGATGAATTAGCAAGCTATGAAGCAATCAAAGCTGACATAGAAGAAGTTTTTGCCAAACTAAGTGAAGCCACTATACAAATTTATCAAGTTTTAGAAGAATAAAGGCTAAGTTAGAGGGAAACTTGTGTTTTGGAGATGCCATTTGGGAATTATATGGTTTTTAGAACTCGACAATGGGAAATATGATAATCAACTTTTAATATGAAAAGTATTATCGTTTTTGTGCACTTTTAGTTGGCTCCATTTTCTGTGCCCAAATTGCCCCTCCGTTTCTCCAACTCAACATCCTCAACATCATCCCAACCTCCATGTCAATAGGACCATTGAAATTAAGAAAAAACACTAAATTCTGAATGTTTAACTTCTCAAAAAAAAAAAAAAACCCGACTTGACTACCCAATCTGAATGTTTTCCTCTCTCATTTGGAAGCTTTCTCTCATCTTTTTTTCACTCATGACACCCCAAAATTTCTTTAATTTTAGTTTAGAAACCTAAATCCAAAACTATAAGGCGGTGTCAAAATGCACATTTGGGCTTGCCTATGGTTGAGACGCCTCAACTGGGCGCTTGCCTTGAGTCCTAACTATAGCTGACTCTCATCTAGGAGCCATGGTAGTCTAAGAGAATCCAAGAAAAGCAAAATGAAGCTTGGGTGGAGAGATTAAGTACCCAAAAATCGAAACTCTAACCTCCAGATGCATTATAGACTCACAAATCTGTGTCTAAAATAACTATATCAGCAAGAAATAGCATCAAACATCTCTCTTAGACCATTGAATCGGCGAAGCCTGTGAAGAACTAGAGGAAACGATGTAGAAAATGAAGTATGAGAGACTCTTAAAGTATTGGGTCCCGATGAACCGATCGACCAATACTTGACCAGGAAGAAAAGTCTACTAGAACAGATAGAATGTTTGTTCCATTTCTTGACCAAACCTTGACCGGGCCTCGACCAAACCTCGACCAATCACCTTTGGTATTTTGGTGATTGTACCTTAGGTATTACCTTAATAGTCCTTAGGTATGACCTTAATCTACCTTAGGTACTACATTAACTGACCTTAAGTACTACTTTAGTTAACATTGGGTACTACTTGTGTGAAGCCTTAGAACTTCATTTGTGGATATTACTTACTTCATTTGTGACCTTTAGAGCATACCATTTTGTGATTAATTAGTATGGTTAGTTAGCTCAACATTGGTATTTTGGTGACTGTACCTTAGGTACTACTTTAATAGCCCTTAGGTACTATCTTAATCTACTTTAGGTACTACCTTAACTGACCTTAGGTATTACCTTAGTTAAACTTGCGTACTACCTATGTGAAGGCTCAAAACTTCATTTGTATATATTACTTACTTCATTTGTGACCCTTAGAGCATGCCATTATGTGATTAATTAGTGTGGTCAATTGGCCACTTTTAGTATTTTGGTGACTATATCTTATGTACTACCTTAATAGCCTTTAGATACTAACTTAATCTACCTTAGGTACTATCTTAACCGACCTTAGGTACTACCTTAGTAAAACTTGGGTACTACCTATCTGAAGCCTCAGAACTTCATTTGTGGATATTACTTACTTCATTTGTGACCCTTAAAGCATGCCATTATGTGATTAATTAGTGTGGTCAATTAGTTCACCTTTGGTATTTTGGTGATTATACCTTAGGTACTACCTTAATAGCCTTTAGGTACTACCTTAATCTACCTTAGGTACTATCTTAATCAACCTTAGGTACTACCTTAGTAAAACTTAGGTACTACCTATCTGAAGCCTTGAAACTTCATTTGTGGATATTAGTTACTTCCTTTATGATCCTTAGAGTATGTCATTATGTGATTAATTAGTGTCGTCAATTGGTTTACCTTTGGTATTTTGGTGATTGTACCTTAGGTACTACCTTAATAACCCTTAGGTACTACCTTAACCGACCTTAGGTACTATCTTAGCTAAACTTGACATGTTATATTTTGAATTTTTTATTTAATAATCATTGTTATTATCCTAAAATGTGGTATACATGTGTGAATTATATACATTTTGTACTATCTTTTGCAATAGTCATTCGTAATAGCAAGTATGGTAACTAGCTAGCTATTTACCCCATTTGCTCAAATTTGACTTCTTTCAACCTGAGTTATGCTTTTGAGATTCATGAAACTAAGCTGATAAAGCTAATCTGCCACTACAAGAAACTTTAATGACTGTGGGTACTAACTTTTAATCTAACTATCGTCTCTAAAAATCAATACTCTTTCTTTATTGAGATGTATGACAAGTTTCTATGATTTATGCAAATATTGGATTGCACTGGAGATAAGGGACTAGGAGTTGTAGCTTCTACTTTTGTGGACTTTGTAGATGCAGTTTGGCCCTTTCAAATTTTTATTGCTATCTAGTAGTTGTACTTTGTTTAGGTGAATTGATTATTGTATTTTTAGTTAATGCAAATTTAGGCATATGTTGTTTAATTTACCAAAAATATCTTGTTTTGTAATTCTCATTATCATAAATAGATCTTGGTTAATATTTGCCTATTTCCTTAGTAGCAACAATATTAGTTACCAATGGAATGAATCTTGTGTAATTTGTAGCATCATTTTTGTGTAACCTTATAAATAATACTTTTAAGACCAAGAACAATTATTATCTTAATAGGGTTATTGATTTATCGATAAATGAATATTTATTAATTTATAAAAAGTGTTTTACTTTTATTTTATAATATTTATACATGTATGACTTATAAATAAGGTATTCTAATAACATTAATAATTAAAAAAAAAAATAGATACCTTAGAGATAGGTAGACTCATCAATGGACCCTCTATCTTCTTGTTTTCCATTTAATTTTTCATGTTCATCATAGAATAATAAGATGGTTAAATATTCTTTATTTTTTCAATCCAATTGCTCTTTTGAATTTGAAAGAAATTATCTTTATCAATATTAATTTGACCAGAAGGAAGACAAATTTACCCAAGCATAGCATTACAACCAAACTATAAAAATAATAATAGAAGTAAAAAACCTCATATGGTTTGAAGCATCTTGTTTTGGTAGTTACCCATTATTAAAACCCATGAAGTCTAGGTAGCAGATGAAGGAACTAAATCCTACAACAGAGATAATATTGATCCTTCAAATGATGTACATACATGAATAAATGCGGGTTGGTGTAAGAGACAATAGTTGTTTCATTGTGGATACAATTTCTATTATTTGCCCTTCTATGCTTTGATGATTTAGCCACAAATGTGCTTTTCTCTTTACTCCCGGTTTTTAGTTTTAGCTCATTTAATTGTCTAGGAGCGGGTTAGTGTCCTTTTCAGTTTTAGATATAAAACCGGTTGACCGGTTACCCTTTTCCTATTAAGGTTTGGTCGAGAATGAAGTAAGTAATATCAACAAATGAAGTTTCAAGGCTTCAGATAGGTAGTACACAAGTTTAACTAAGGTAGTACCTAAGATCGGTTAAGGTAGTATTTAAAGTAGATTAAGATAGTACTTAAGGGTTATTGAGGTAGTACCTAAGGTACAATCATCAAAATACGAAAGGTGAACCAATTGACCACATTAATTAATCACAAAATGGTATGCTCTAAAGGTCACAAATGAAGTAAGTAACATCCACAAATGAAGTTCCGAACCTTCACACAAGTAGTATGCAAGTTTAACTAAGGTAGTACCTAAGGTCGGTTAAGGTAGTACCTAAAGTAGATTAAGATAGTACCTAAGGGTTATTAAGGTAGTATCTAAGGTACAGTCACCAAAATACCAAAGTTGAACCAATTGACCATAATAATTAATCACAAAATGGCATGCTCTAAAGGTCACAAATGAAGTAAGTAATATCCACAAATGAAGTTTTGAGGCGTCACACAGGTAGTACCTAAGTTTAACTAAGGTAGTGCCTAAGGTTAGTTAAGGTAGTAACTAAGGTAGATAAAGGTCATACCTAAGGGTTATTAAGGTAGTACCTAAGGTACAATCACCAAAATACCAAAGGTGACCGGTTGAGGTCCGGTCAAGAGATGGAACAAACATTCTTTCTCTTCCAATAGATTTTTCTTCTCTGTCGACTGGTTCGTCGAGGCCCAATACTTTAAGAGTCTACCTTGCTTTATTTTCTGCACGGTTTGCTCTGGTTCTTCACGGGCTTCGTCGATTCAGTGGTCTAGGAAAGATATTTGGTGTTATTTCTTGTTGATAGAGCTATCTTGGACATGAATCTGCAAGTCTATGATGCATTTGGAGGTTAGAGTTTTGGTTTTTGGGTACTTACTCTCTCCACCCAAGCTGCATTTCGTTTTTCTTAGATTCTTTTGGATTCCCATGGCTCCTAAACGAGTTAGTTGTGGTTAGGGCTTAAGGCAAGCGCCCAACTAAGGTGTCTCAGCCAGAGGCACGCCGAAAGGCGCGTTTTAACAGCGTCTTGGAGTTTTGGATTTGGGTTTCTAAACTAAAATGAGAGAAATTTTGGGTTGTTAGGAGTAAAGAAAGATGAGAGAAAGCTTCCAAATGAGAGAGGAAAACATTTAGATTGGGTGGTCGAGTAAGTTTTTTTTTTTTTTTTAGAAGTTAAAGATTTAGAATTTAGTGTTTTTTCTTAATTTCAATGGTCCTGCTGATATGGAGGTTGGGATGATGTTGAGGATGCTGAACTGGAGGAATGGAGGGGTAATTTGGGAATAGAAGATGGAGCCATCTCAAAGTGCACAAAAACGATGATACTTTTATATTAAAAGTTGATTCTCATATTTCCCATTGTTGGGTTCTGAAAACCATATAATTCCCAAATAGCATATCCAAAACACAAGTTTCCCTAAGTTAAATAATAGTTCCTTTTAGGTTTCAACCACTAGAGAAACTATTGAATTAAGCTTACCTTTACTTGAAATCTTAGGTCAATCTTATTTGCATGACTATGTACTGCATAATTGCCTTTTTTTTTTTTTTTTTTTTTGCATGATGATTGTCTATGCTTGATTGCTATGTTCAGCTGTGATATTGACATGTTGATTATATCGATTGATTCTCTTGCCATGATTATCTTGCTTACTTTAATATGTATGTTCACATTATTATATATCTTATTCATCTTGACTTATTGATTTTCTCTATTGTACATTATTTTGATCATTTTTTTAGCATGATATTTATTCTTGTTGTATACTCATCTTGTTTGTCCTATTTCTTGTTTGGCTTGTGTATAAATATGGATGATATATCCGCTCTTTGTATGATTGTCTATTGCATGACTTCTCTCCTTCTATGTGATGCATGTATTGCTTGTCTATGTGGGACACACATTTATCCTCTTACCTCTAATTCCCTAGTCTCGGTCGACCTTGTTTCCTTTGATCTTGTATTTCATGAGACTTGTTACTTTTTTTGTTCTCCGACCTAGCTGGTGATTTGGAGTAGGGTCTAGTGATAGGCTATATCTATGTTTGAGAGTGCTATGAAGGAAGCCAACACATTGATGCTAATTGGAATCCAATATTTGAAGACTTGTATAGCCTAAAGCTAGATTATAGGATATTTTTGTGACCAGTGTGTTTTCTTTTTGCTTAGTTTAATAGGATTTTTCGATAGATCCACACCATTCACTGTGCATCTTAGATTACTAATGAGTGTTAAGAGATGCGAGGGCCTTCACCATTATGAAATCCCTTGGGATGCGAGGTAGTGCATGTGTGGAGGTGATGGCCACCTTGTATGGAAGTGCCCCATCTTTTTGGAGACGTGCAGGAGTTGCGTAGCACCAGAAGGTACAATCACTTATGTTAGAGATTCTTTAAAGTCCTACCATTCACCTTTTAGAGCCCCTTTGACCTTATAGGCTGAGGCTTAGATCCCTCGATTAGGATTTCTTCCTTACATGTGGGTGCATTAATCTAGTACTCTATCTTCTGGTCTCTAATTGAGTGTGCTTAGAGATTGGTGCGAGTTTGTGCATCAGTTGGACTACCCTTTGCTGTGTTGTGTTAGACTTTCCTTTTTCGCTCGTTGAGTTTGACTTGTTTTCTCCCTAATGCTTTAGTCAATCTCCCTTTCTTAACTTGACACATTCTTGTAGTTTGTTATTACATACTTTACTCAATACTTTGGGATATGTTCATTGATCATGATCACCTTTTTGCACTGGACACCTATCATGGGCCCGATACCCCATTCTTTATTTAATGCTTGATTTTACTTTCACCCTGATGCTCATATTTTCATTATAGAAAGGTGAAGGGCATGCTTTCACATTCACATTTTTTTTTTAAAAGATTCTCCTTTATTACTTTATCTTTTTCCTTTATAGAGTTCGGTTTGGAAGTTGAGTTAGGAGCATCTAGTTACAAATGGAGTATTGATCTCATGATAGTGTTGTCTTTCACATCTCTTTCATTTTCTAGGTTATTGATAGAAATTCTCTAGTCACATTTGTAGACATTTCACAGTGAACACTTTCATGACTTTAGAGTTTCTATCAAACATCCAGATTTTGCATTGCCACCTTAAGACCATGTGTTTGCATGTCACATTGTTGTCTTTAAAATCTTTTCTTGTGTCCCATATTTGTTTTGATTATTTTGCATTGTAAGGAGTTAGTCTAGGAGTCGGTTGAGTCTAGAGTCGCAGCCTTAGAGGAAGGTTAGAGGCTGATTGATCAGATCAGATTCATATCAGAGTTCAAACGGTTCACTTGAGATGTCAGATGAGTTAGCTGCCACATTGGCTTTTATTCAGTTGGCATCATTATTGACAAGACAGTTCCTCATGCATCTCAGATAGCATAGGTTCTTCAACTTGGGACTTCACATGGCGTTCCATTTCATCTATCAAATCATTGTGAGACTACTTCACCACCTGCAACCATAGTTCTACCTCCCATTGTTCCTACTACTGATGACACTAGATTGGCCAAGTAGGAGGCTAGGGTTGAGAGACTTGATTCCAGGATGAGATAGATCAGATTACAAAATGGAGGTTTGACTTGGAATGATACAGATGGCATACTGGTTGCTAGCATGCCCACTGATTCATCCCCAATTGGTGTTCTAATTGATTCAGATCAATCAACTGATGTGCTTTGATTTCAATCCTCAGACGGGAGTTATCAACAAAATTTATAAACCTAATTCACCATATACCAGGGTAGCACTAGCTAGCATAGTATAGTGGCTCTAGGATCGTCCACAGAGATGAGTTTTCACTTCACAATTGATATTAGTTCAAAAGCTGAATTGGTGGTTTTCCTTTCCAAGGTTAGCTTTAAAAGAAAACACAAGTTTGCATGAAAACGAATGGTTTTAAGCTAACCAAACATAAAGTAACTGAAATTAACTAGGAAGAAAGGTGTTTCTTGGGATCTCAGGTTACTAGGATCAGGTGCCATCTACAAAAGAGGAGATTTCGGTCACTTGTTTCTTTTTCTCGCATTGGGGATTTAACATATAGTTATTTCCCGAACCGGTGTGGTACAGATGCTTACCATTAATGGTTTCAACACTAAATCCCTCTCACTGATACACCTTGCAATGGCTCGTGCCTCTCACCTAGCATTTGCCATTCAAGGGGATCTTTAACCTTGGATTATCCTTCAAAAGCTCGCAAGAGATAACTAATGGATGTCTCCTTGGAGTCCAAAAGCTTACCAAGTGTTGGCAAGTCTAG
Organism: Vitis rotundifolia; assembly: GCA_030254885.1. Classification (NCBI taxonomy): domain Eukaryota; kingdom Viridiplantae; phylum Streptophyta; class Magnoliopsida; order Vitales; family Vitaceae; genus Vitis; species Vitis rotundifolia. The sequence goes on along the minus strand of CM058164.1, from coordinate 8,329,635 downwards.
AAAATCCTACGTTCAAACCACCTCCCAAAGGCTCGCAAGAGATAAACTAGTGTATCTCAATGGACGGAGACCACTTGCCTTATCAAGTGTTGGCCCAGGTGATTTGCAAGGTGTTTTAAGTTAACTAAAAACATAGAAATCATTAACGGGTCACACTTACTTTTCATTAAAAATGGAAACAACAAAAACTCACACTTATGCATGTCGGCACCTTACCTGGCTTCCTTCACCCAAGAGACAAAAAGCCTAGCCTCTCATCCTCTGAGAAAAAATCCTCAGAGTTTGTTTGGCTAGAAAGAAAATGAAAGAGAAAACAAAAAAAGAAGGAAAAACAGAGCAAGGCTCTGAATATTTTATATATCTACATTAGGTTGTCTCTAAGAACAAGCTCCCGAGATATATATTCCAATGGAAAATTACAAACATATATATAAGAGGTTATTCACCCTTTAGTTCTTACTTAAAGACTAAGGAATCATGTGATAGGAGGGTTACAAGGAGAGTTTGGGAATTTAGACATCAAATATCTAAAGCAAAAAGATCTCAAGATGTCGGTTGTAGCTATCGGGTAGCTTCAGGACACCGCGGCACTGTGCAAAATGGTTGCGAAATTTCGCAGCCAAAGGACAACATTTTCGCAGCCAAAGGTTGATTTCGCAACCGTGCAACATTCTGCCTTCAGCTTGGAGTGATCTGCTTGAAATGGCTGTAACTCCTTCATTTCAACTTTGAATCGCGGACCGTTTGAAATATTGGATTCTTGACTTCCTGAGCTTTAAAATGGTATATAGCATGCATAAATTGGACTTTGGGAAGTGCTCCAAAAGTGCCCAAGAAAACTGCAACTGCTGTCCCCTGTTTTGCTTCATGGCAGATTCCTCTTTGCTTCCCTCCTTGCATTCCGGATTTGCTTATGGCAAAGGACTTTAAAGCTTCGGTTCTTCATATTTCTGAGCTTTCCATTTGCTTTGCCATGGATTCCAAAGAACTCTCCTCAATCTTGGATTGCTTTGGTGATCAAAATACTAACAAAAACACCAAAACTTGCACACTTTGATTAGAATTGATTGCAAGGGTCCTTAATATGTTAATTGGGTTAAAAGATAATAACTACTACTCAAAAGTGTTTAAAAAAGTTAATTACAAGCTTACAAAATAGCATTTTTGAGTAGTAATCACCCACCAAGTTTCTCATGCCAAACATTGAGCGTTATAATGCAGTTGTTGTCCAAAGATCCACCTGAGACTCTACAACATAGTCTTGAGAGCACATAGGTTAGACGATGCATAGTTAGTGGCTCTTTTCCCCATGTCACTTAGTGGGACAACATAGAGATGGTTTGCCTTAGTCAAGCCTTCGAGACTTCACACATGGAAGGATGTGGCTTATGAGTTCCCGACTCAATTTGATTCTAGTGTTGATATTGATGTGTCTAGACAAGAGGTGGAGACCACTAGATAAAGACCAAACGAGTCCATTTCTTCATTTGTTAGTCGTTAAAGGGCAAAAGTGGCTGGTATGGTGGATCGACCTAAAGAGTAGGATCAAATTGATATGGTTCTTCGAAACTTACCATCGAGGTTTGCTAGAGGCCTTGTGAGCATTCCATTTTAGGATCTCAGGAGTTTGGTTAAGACAACTTTCAGTGTTGAGTAGGCTATTACTCGAGGATTATGGATAGATATTGTTCCTTCCCCTAACAATAAGGGGAAGAGGCCAGTTGGATCATCTATCAAATCTAGAGACGTTGATGCTATTAGCTACCAACATCAAAGGCCTGCACATCACTCATATTATAGGCCTCCTACAATTAGAGCTCATTTCCCTCATTCATAGTATCTTTACCAGCCAGTTTATGCTCAAAAACCTTACATTGCTCACACTAGCATGTAGCCATGACTGTCATCTCTGAGAGTTGCTAGTCCCCAATCGCCTAGACCATATGCACAAAGGCTCGCAAGACACTATACTTCATTTGGCATGACATTGACTAGAGCTTTTGAGAAGTTTAAAAATACTGGCTTGATTGTTCCTTTGGCACCACACCCCTTGCCACATCCTATTCCTCCTCATTTCGTCTACATGATCATTGTTCATTTCATCAGACTTAAGGACATGCTACTAATTATTGATCGCCACTTCACAATGCCATACATGATTTGATTGATGCTAAATTGGTCAACTTGTCTAGGCCAAGTGTGATTGCCAATCCCTTGCCTACACATTCTATGCTTGCTATTCCCCCTCATCCTGGTATTTAGTAGAGCATTATGGATGTTGATGATATTTGGGGATCACTTGACATTTTGAGCTTTTCTTGGTTGAGACTTTCTTTCAGTTGATATGGGTGCATTGCTTTGCAAAGTTTCACTACAAAGTGCACCTTGGTTTGGTTATGGAAGTCCTTAGAGTTTTTTTGTTTTATTGAGCCTAGTTTTGGGTCAAGAGTTGTAGTTTATAGTTCATGTTGAGAGTCCAGTTGTTCATAGTCTTTTATGTTACACACATGATGTACTCATTGGCTTATTTAGTGATATGATTTTTTTTATTATGAGTATATTTTCTTTTCTTTCTTATGAGTATATTTTACATCTTTTGTATTGATGTGTGTTGTGTTGTTGATACGAGACATCTTTCACTTGCATATCTTGATCACTAAGGCCTGACTTGTCATGGAAGGTATTGAGCCTATCAGGATTGGGGGATTGACCTAAGGAGTTTGAGACTGTGACTCATCCCTCCTTTTGATTAGAAGAGTACCATATCCATATCCATACCTTGAATTTTTGGATTCAATGACCCATTCATGATGAGCTTTGTATGGTATTACTCCACACTTTTACATGACTCTTATTTCATTACGTATACTATTGTTTCCATCCTTTCTTTGATCCAACCAGGTATGGTCTAAGATGATTTGACCTATGGTGAGCTTTGCATGTTGATGGATGGATTATGATGAGAGAGTGGTTTGATCACTCTATAAGTTTATTTACCATTCTACGGTTGAGATGGGCAAAGGGGTTGTTGTGGCCCATCCAGATTGAGCCTTTACATATGACTTCAAAAAGTTAACATGACTATACATGATTGATTTTATGAGATGATGATAGAGTGAGTTGATTGTCAAATGACATTAATGATTATCACAGAACATTAGTGGGAGCTTTCACATGATTTCAGAGGAGTTGACATGCCTATGTTAGATGGATACTGGTCTTTAGTGTTGATCATGTGAGATCTTGAGAGCACAATGTTAAAGGTTGTGGTCAAAGGATGGGTGGCCATTGTTTCATGAGCTTATTTACCTAATCACCTTTACATATAAAGTTACCTATTGCTAGCCCTTTGAGCTTCATGCAGATATGATAGCATTTTCTGTCTTATAAACTCATTTACCTATTATACTGGGTTGGGGACCCTATAGTGCTTGCATGCTTTGATTAGATACCTCATGGGTTTTGGACCTTACAGATATATTTAGGTTTTATTTCTCATTCTTCAGTGCGATATTTCCACATTGACATCTTCATTATTACTTTTCCTTGCATCACAAATCATCACTTGTGACATTCATCTTTTCTTCATTTTCCTCATCATTGCCTACTTGGCACTATCTTTGCTTCACCTTGAGTGGTGGTTTTTCACATTACTACATGGAGGATAGTCATATTCGTCCCTTATTTACTTTCATGGGCAATGGTTCAGAGATCTTAGTTCGAGAAGTTGTCTTGTTAATGAGGATTCATGTTACATCACATTATGAGGAGAGTTTACTTAGATAGATTATGTATTATCATTAAAGATTATGCATTATTGATAATAGTATGCACAAAAAAAAAAAACAAAAAAAAAAAAAAACAAAAAACAAAAAACAAAAAAACAAAAACACAAAATAATGCATTGATTGTTGTATCATTCTCCTTTGAGCATGTGTATGCACGTGAAGATTTACTTTTTTGGGTTTATGTGATGGTGAGAGTTTGTATGTGAGCTTCTTGAGATCCACATTTGACTTGATCTTATCTTGATGTATATTTTTAAGTGAGGGTATGAGTTACCCATTCGTTTTTTGTAAGAGAGGTGAGTGACCTTTCTACAGGATCTCTGGATCCTTGCCCTATCCATCATTACATCCATTTTAATGTGACTTCTCTCTATGTTTTGATGTGGATTGACCAATACTCATTTTTCTTTCTTTTTTTCCTTTTGTTGCCTTCATTTCTTTACTTCCTTCGATTATGCTATATTCTACCCTTCTTTCTTTACTCATCCCACTTGATGTTGGATTTGTGGAAACCCCTAGGTCTAGGACTCATGAGGTTTTCTATGCATTGCATCTTATGCATGAAGGGTATGAGGATTGTATCGTTGGGATTATTGAGCCTAGTTTCCTTTTGTTTCTTTCACCCCATTACCTTAGCCTATGTTTTGTCCTAGCTTTTGAGTCCACCCCAAGGCCATGATTTCACACATTGTGTTTAACAACTCACACATGGGCGATACTTAAAATTGGTCAGAGATTACTTGGAGCATGATGGATGAGGAACTATGATATGGTTTACACTAGGGCATACCCTTTTATCGGTGATGGATTGTCAGGATGATGCCCTACACTAGGGCATAACCATTTTAGAGAGCACTTTTATCGGAGATGCAACAACTCTACTTGATATTCTACATCAGGACATACTTCTCTCATTGATGGATGATTTTTGAGGTGATAGTTTATTTTGAGATAGTTGCTTCATAGATTTTGCATGGTAGACATAGCCATTTCATTCCATTCTAATGGAGCCGAGAGTTTTTGAGATTATATTGAGATATACTTATTTTTAGTATTAGGAGTTGATATTGATCTTGACTTGATGATGCATACTGAGGCATAATTTTCTCATCGGCGATGGAGTTTGATTTATCTTGGAGCATAACCACTTCAAATAGTTATCTATTGAGGCATAACCATGATAGAGGGTGTTTTTTGCTGGGATATAACCACTTTATTAGATTCTTCACACTGGGGTATATCCATTTCTTGGAGAGAGATTATATTGATTCTTTACGTTGGAACATCTGACGAGTGATATGAAGATCATTGGATTCTTTCATGTTGTCTTTGTTGCATACTAAGGCATAGCCATATCAAAAGGCATCATTTCATATTGGAGCATAGCCACTTTACTGATATTTGACATTGAGACTTGACTTTCTGCTTATGATTGTTGTTTTTTATGGACCAAGGAGTTGGTGACACTTTGGGTTCATCCTTCTCAGCATACTTGGTTGATCTTTGATACCCACCTTCCTTTCATTTCATAACCAGACATTTCAACCTTAATACCTTCACACTTATATCCATCTTACCAGAGCTTAACCATTACCTTTTTTTAGCTTATTAACCATGACCTCATACCTTTCTCTTGATTGGGGAGGATGTAGATAAGTCATTGAGTTCTCTAGTTGAGCTTTCATACATCTTTTAGACTTTAGGTTCAACATCTTCCATGATAGTAGGGTCTAACAGATTACCAATTTATTAGTGATGATGTTTTCATTTTGACAATTGACATGTTAAGTTTTGACTTGCTTGCATTTTTCATTTTTTGTATTAGTCATCATTGTTTTTATCCATCAATCATTTTTATTTTGTTGGCATAGTCTTCTGATACATGGTCTTATTTGACATTTCCTACTAGAGGTTAAACGTTTTTTATTAAGTGATTGATGAGCATATTCTAGAGTACAATAGTTTTATGGCATTTCATATCTCAGCTCGTTCAACCTCACATATTAGGGCATACCCTATCTTTGATATCATCATACTTCTAGTCGATTTCATCACATTTTGAACTAGTTGTCGACTCTTGTGATTTGTATACTGAGGCATACCCCTGTCTTTGAGATCATCATACTTCTAATAGCTTTCATCACCTCTTGACCTAGTTGTTGACCCCGCAAATTCATATTGGGGCATACCCCATTCTTTGAGATCATCGGACCCTTCAATGGCTTCACCATTCTGATTTAGTTGTTGACCCTATGAGTTGTATATCGAGATGTGCCCTCCTTCTTCGATACTATCAGACCTTCAGTAGATTTCATCATATTTTTATCTAGTTGTCAATTCTTATGAGTTGTCATACTGGGGTATATCCCCTTATGTGTCGAGTCTGCTTGCATCACCATCTTCAATATCCTTTAGCTTTAAGCCACTTGGTTAGATCATTATCATGTTAGTTCAATCTTATCTTCAGCGTAGACCGCACCTTGTACGATCGGTCACGTCATTATCCTGTTACGTTTCCATTATACATCACATCTCGTACGATCTGTCACATCTTTGTCATTTTTCTCGGTTTTAGGTGATTCTGGTTATCACAACCGTATCTTGTCTTTCTATATGCTTCAAGTGATTTCAGTCATGGCAATCACATCTTATCTGTTTTAAGTGATTTCAGTCATTGCGATCATGTCTCGTTCTTTTTCTTTAGTTAGGTGATTTCAGTCATGGTGATCGTGTCCCATTATTTCCCTCAGTTTTAGGTGATTTCGGTGATGACAATTGCATTTAGTTTATTTTAGGTGATTTCGGTCATTGTGACTGCATCCCATCATTTTTTTTTTTTTTTTTTTTGGTGATTTTGGTCATGGCGACAATGTCCCATTTGTTTTAAGTGATTCCGATCATTGCGACCGCATCCCTTTTCTTCCTTCAGTTTGGTGATTTTGGTCATGGCGATCTTATCACATCTGTATTAGGTGATTTCGGTCATGGTAACTGCATCCGTCCTTTTGGTTTTAGGTGATTTTGGTCATGGTGTCCTCATCCTGTCTGTTTTAGGTGATTTTTTTTTCATGACGACTGCATCCTGTATGTTTTAGTTGTTTCAATCATGGCAACAATGTCCCGTATGTTTTAAGGTGATTTCGATCATTGCGACAACGTCTCGTTTCTTCTTTCAACTTGGTGATTTTAGTCATGGCGACCGCATTCCATTTGTTTTAGGTAATTTCGATCATTATGATCGCGTTCCATCATTTTTTTCAGTTTTAAGTGATTTCGATCATTATGACTGCATCATATTCTTGTCTAGGTGATTTCGGTCATTGCAACCGCATCTATCTTTTCTTTTAGTTTTGGGTGATTTCAGTCATTGCGACCACATCTTGTCCTTTCCTTCGGTTAGGTGATTTCAGTCATTGTGACAGGTTTCATCATTTTCTTCAATTAAGTGATTTTGGTCATTATGACCATGTCCCATCCTTTCTTCAGCTTTAGGTGATTTCGATTATTACAATCATGTCCCATTTTTTCTTTAGTTTTAGGTGATTTCGATCATGACGACTGCATTCGATCTTTCCTTTGGTTTTGGTGATTCTAGTCATTACGATTATGTCCCTTCTTTTTATTTAGATTTAGGTGACTCAAGTCTTTGCACACCTTGTCCTCACAGCTTCATATTTCATCCTACTTCATATAGTACACGTGTGATTTTTCCCTTTGTGGTTCGAATGCTACTCGACTTTGACATCGATTTTAGAGCCACTTTTGGAGACATTTGAGGAGTCTAGATCCATGGTGTAACTTTAAAGGCAACTTAAGAGTTTCCGTTCTTGCCTTTTTTATTGGGTTTTAGAGTCCGTTTGTTCTTATTTTAGTTTAAGAGAGCTTGTGTCATACTGGGACAAATTTTGTGGTCTTTCTTGTTCTCCGGCAGAGCCCACTTTGTTTTGCTTGTGTATACACTTACTTTACTCATACACTCAACTGAAGTGGGACATATTTGTAAACCCCCAATTTTGCCTAATACCCATTCCCACTTATTTTATTTTATTTTATTTTTACTTACTATTATTTATTTATTTATAAGGCTTATTTTGTTTGTATTTATTTAGGCTCATTTGATTTTAATTTTGGCCGAACTTTCCATACCCATAAGTGAGAACCAATCCTAGCCATTCTTTTGTCTTTTTAATCTCCACCATCCATTGCAAAAGTCAAACCCTAAAAGGCAAGACTCATTTTTCCCTATTTTGCCACCCACTCACAACCTCCACTCATTTTCATTCTTTTTCTCTTCTCTTCATTTCCTTTTCTTTTCTTTTTTCTTTCCCTTTCTTCTTTTTCCATTTCCTCATCGACTCCACCACCACCAAGTTGTTGTCAACAGTGCTACCATTGGCACCACCTCTATTCATCTTTGCCCTTCCTCACTCTCCAACTATATGTTCCCCATTTATTTCTCTTTTAAATTTTTTATTTTATTTTTATTTATTTATTTATTTATACATTTCTTTTTTCTTTTATTTCCCTTTATGCACTGCCACAAATGTGCCTTTATCTTTATTGTCGCTCCCCATGGCCACCGATTGATGCATTTCTGTTCGTGGGTTAGGAGATAGATAAGTTTTCATTTACTTATTTGTTTTTATTATTTCATTTTACTTTATTTATTTCATTTGTTTTTATTTTTATTTTTATTTTTTGTCTTTAGCTTGACATTGTGAGATTTGAGCATAATTTGCTTATTGATATAGATTTTGGGTCCATATGTTGTTGGTGATTGAAATTTAGGCCTATTATATTAGTTGGATTTGGGCTTGTGTATTTATTAAATATTGTATTGGGCCTAGTACCATTTTGCTGATACATGAGTTGTGATATTTCTTTTAGCTGTTGCTGAGAGCGGGAAGAAAGGTACAATGTTGATTGGGAGTAATTAGAGCAGTTGAAGACAAGGTATGGGCATGGGTAGAAAGTTTGTAGGACTTGATTTGGGATAAAGATATCACTTGAAGTAGGAGAAAGGGAGAGGAGATGGGTCTTTGGATTTTTCTCACTTTCTCTGTATTTTTATTTATTTATTATTTTTTATGAGAGGTTGAGAGGTTTTTGGCATTTCTAAGCTTTGTTGGTAAGCTATGAAGAGTCACTACTAATCTTGGATTGCATTGTAAAAGGGTACATAATTCATCCATGTCCTCCATTTCTATACATATTTGTATTTATTTCTATACATATTTGTATATGTTTTTGTACATATTTGTTTATATGTTTTGTTCGTTTTCATTATTTGTCTTATAAATATGTAATTGTTGTAAATATATTTTATATTATAGATTTTGTTTATTATTTATTTATTTTGTTATTAAAATATACATGTATAGGTATTTGAATGAATAAGGATTGTCGGTTTGTTGGTTCACCTTTTGAAGTTATTATAATAAACAATTTTTTTTAATAATATAGAAGTTTTTTTTTAATAAAATATTTTCCAAGAAAATAAGTTTCTTTTGAATTGAAATTTCCTTTTAATTAAAATTTGTCTATATATAGGTTATAAATTATGAGATTTTATCAGATTATGGGAACTTATGGATGATCATCCATATTGATGTATATCTATTTGTAACTCCCTATAAAAGAGAGATATTTCTAATAAAAATTGATCTCGTTCTCTTCCTACATTCCATTGTACTTTTCTTTGAATATCTTTGTTTATTCTCTCGTTTTTTCTTCTCCTTATTCTTTTATTTTACAACACGTTATCAACACGATGCTCTAACTATATAGAAAAAGAGAAGAATACTCGGGGTAGAAAAGAAAAATAGAAGAATTCATCTACAAAATTTCTTATAGGTATGTAGCCTTATTCTCTTCGAATGAAATATGAATGGTATGCATTGTATTATTATAATTTTTAGTTACTTTATCTTATAGTCAAAAGCTATGTGAATCATATTTCATATAATTACATATTTTAATTATTTAATAATTAGAAGTTATATAGAAAAATTTTCATAACCAGAAGTTATGAAAAATATGCATGATCTTCATAACCAGATGTTATAGGGTAAATTACAAAATTACAAATAGATAGCCAGAAGTTATACATAAAATCCCTAATTAATTTTTAATTATATTATATAACTGAAAGTTATATAAAACAAGATTATATGACCAAAAGTTATATAATGAATAATTCATAACTTGAAGCTATGTACAAATCCAAAATTATAAATATATAACTGAAAGCTATGTATATGACTCATAATTATTTGTTTTTAATTATACAGTATAACTGGGAGTTATACAAAATAATATTATATAGTCAAAAGCTATAAAATGAATAGTTCATAGCCTAAAGCTATGCACAAATCTACACAATGAATAATTCATAGTATGAAGTTATACACAAATTTACATAAAAAAAAAAAATAGTTCATTGCCTGAAGTTATGTACAAATTTAAATATTTTCTTGTTCTGACAAAATAATCATAGCTTGAAACTATGAAAGATATCAATTTTTAATTTTTTTAATTTCTTTTAATTATATTGTGTAACTGGAAGTTATACATGAATAGTTCATAGTCTAAATTATGCACAAATTTACATAAGAAATCATTCATAGCTTAAAGCTATGCACAAATTTGCATATTTTATTGTTTTGAAAAAATAATCATAATCCAAAGTTATGAAAAATATTGGCTTTTAATTTTTATTTTGTATTCACTTATTTTTCACAACAAAAATTATGGAAAACAATTTTTATTAACAATTGTTTTATAACCAAAAGCTATGCATATAATTTCTAATTCTCTTGTATAACCAGAAGTTATACAAAATAAAATTGTCAATAAACAACTATGTACCTAGAAGATACATACTTTTTTTAAATTTTGTTATATAACCAGAAGTTATATAAATATTATTACTCATAACTCAAAGTTATGAAAATAAGAAAATTAATATTCTTTGTGCTAATAAAAGGTTATGCCAAAGTTATTAATATGTACTTTTTTATAGCTAGAAGTTATAGAGAACAAAATTGTTAACTAACAATTTTGTACAACTTTATGAAATTTATATAATCGAAAGTTATAATGAAATATATTATAGCCTAAAGCTATGATAACAAGCATATAGATAATATTTATATATTATCAAAATATTAATATTTTGTATATCAAGTTATACAAATAGGTAAGTGCGTGATATTTTTTTAATGAACTCCTATTATTATAAGTTATACTGCTATTAGTAGAAATTTTTACATATAAATGTGGAATTTTGGATTGTATGAAAGTATGATATTTATACTTAATATTCTTGAGTTAGAGGTGATATTTGAGAATATTTTTTTTTTTTTAGTTGTTTAATACACAATAATCTTCTGATATGATAGTTGAGATTTTCCAATGTAAAATATTCTTGTTTCATATAGAAAGTTGAGATTTTTGAATAGCATATGTACTTGTATCTTGAAAATTCTATATGAAATTTTTTTATATTTGGATTTACTTATTGAGAATCCAATAATGAAATTATGTGTTGAAAATTTTGATTATTTGTTTTAGATACATGTTAAATATATGACTTGGCCATATGATTATTAATTTAATTTTGCGTGTCAATTTTCTTTAAAACATATTTTTATGATTAAAATATTTTGAGTTATATAAAATAATATATATTGTTGCATGTTACCACATATGGTATTTTTATTAATGCAATAATTTCATTATCCAAAAATAATTTTGAAATTACAATAGGTTCAACTATTGTTCTCAATGTATTATGTTATATCTTTACATATATATTTAGATAGATTTGTAGTGTTTCAATTAAAGTTTTGAGACAACAAAATGCTTTAAATCATAATATGTTCTCTTGAAACTTTGATTTATGAATTAATTTTTGCACATTGATTTAGATCATAATTATATTTTGAATAAAATTATTGATCTATCACTACAATTAGTTTGATTATTGAAATACTTCTTAGTTTTTTCATGTATAAATTGCCCCACACTTACAAAATCAAATGTGTGAGATATTTAAGAAATATGTAACTTTAAATTATCTTTTTCATATTTATTTTATTGTGTTATATATGCTCTCATTGCTTTTACACAACTTATTAAATTAAATCATCATCAATGACTAATATTTTTCTATTGATTTTAACTCTTTCTCTATGATAATATTTCTTCAACTCTATAAAGGCGAGATCTTTATGACATGTTTTATGACTTGTTATTTTGATGAAACTCTTGTCTCATTAATTACACAACATTGATGACAAATAATGTTAATATTATATCAAGTGATAAAAACCTTTTTAAATGCTCCAGAAGAGTTTATACCATGTCACTAGTAGTATTTGATTCTATGTGAATGACACTTTATAAGATACTAGATCCAGAAGAATCTTATAAGACCAACTTAGTCCCTTGGGGTAAACGATGATGCATTAATTCATTGTAAAGTCGTATGAACGTACATTATAAAAACCAAAAGTTTTTAGTCAGTGACTAGTCTACTTGTACACTTGAAAGGTAAAATGACATGTTGTCCAAATTATCATTTTAATGATACAATTTTCTTGTTGTTAGGGGGAGAAGAGCCAGTCCCAAAAGAACGGTGTGAAATTATTTGGAATGCATTAACTTTGACTTATCTTGATCCTCGTACTAATCAATGTGAACTGGAAGTTCAAAAAATTATTTATTTGCAAGAACTTGCAAATCAACTACAAAATGCTTCATTAATGCAAAAAAAATGACAAAATCATTTTCGTTGACCTAGAATATTCAAGTACAAATTGATTTCCCTAAAGGACAATTAAATAATGCGTTGATGTCCTTGAAGGACGATTAAATAATGAGTTGATGTCCCTGAAGGACAATTAAATAATGAGTTGATATCCTTGAAGAACGATTAAATAATGAGTTGATGTCCCTGAAGGATGATTAAATAATGAGTTGATATCCTTGAAGGACGATTAAATAATGAGTTAATGTCCCTAAAAGACGATTAAATAATGAATTGATGTCCTTAAAGGACGATTAAATAATGAGCTGATGTCCCTGAAGGACAATTAAATAATGAGTCTAAGGCACGCTTGAACCGTGGTAGACCCTAAAAAGGCAAATACATTCCCTAGAAGAGGAAAATACAAGGAAAGATATATGAAATATGACACTCTTGAAGAAGTTGCATATAAAGTGAGTTATTAAAATGACTTATCAGTCTAAAATAGCCCTTGAAGAGGCACAGTTTAAACAAGTAGCCCTCGGAGAGGCATATGTTTTACAATTAGCTCATAAAAAGGTACAAGTATCTGATATTGATGAGATCTCAATTATCTACTTATATATGGAGAAAAATGGGATTGAAATACTCTTGTCATTGACAATATATTTTCTTTCCAAGTGGCTATTGGCATCATAAAAAATAATGAGGACCCTAAACTAGAAACTATGGATGAATGACAACATAGAAAAGATTGGGCAAAATGGAAAGAATACATCTCGAAAAAATTAGACTCATTAAAAAAATGAGAGGTATTTGGACCTATAGTCCAGACGCCTGAAGTTGTCAAACTTGTTGGATATAAATGAGTATTTATTAGAAAGTGTAATGAGAAAAATGAAATCACGATATATAAAATGTGACTCATAGTTCAAGGTTTCCCACAAAAACCTAGTATTGACTATGAGGAAACATATTCTCCTATGATGGATGCAACCACATTTAGATATCTAATTTGTTTAACAATCTTAGAAGGATCGGATTTGCATCTCATGGATGTCGTTACTACATATTTACATGGATCTTTAGATAATGACACACACAAACACACACACACACACACACACACACACACACACACACATATATATATATATATGAAAATCCTTGAAGGATTTCAAATGCTTGAAACAATTAATTCAAAACATTGTAGCAAATACTCAATTAAGCTACAAAGATCCTTGTATCAATTAAGTAGTCCAAAGGCATGTGGTACAATCACTTCAATGAATATTTGAAATGGGAAGTATGTATGTATTACCTTATTTGTCTATGCATATTCATTATGTTGAATATTTGTAATTATTATAATATATGTGGAACATTGAATTTTGTTGAAACTCCTAAAGAGCTTGCAAAAATAGTTGACTATTTGAAAAGTAAATTTGAAATGAAAGATCTTGGAAAACAATTTTTTTTTTCCTCGGCCTACAGATCAAATACTTTTCAAACGAAATATTAGTTTATTAATCATCATATACAAAGAAAGTATTGAGGCACTTTCATATGGATAAATTCATCCATTAAGTTCCCTAATGATAGTTCGTTCACTTGAAGTGAAAAAGGATCTCTTCTGTCCTAAAAAAGATAATGAAGAACTACTTAGTCTAGAAATACCATATTACAGTGTTATTGTGCACCGATGAATCTTGCAAATTATATACAACCAAATATTGTATTCCTTGTTAATTTACTTGTAAGATATAGTTTTGCACCTACTCACAGACATTGGAATAAAGTCAATCAAGTACTACAATAACATGGGTCTATATATGTTATTCCAAAAGATCAAAATCTTAATTGCTTGAATATGTAGATATTGACTATCTTTTAGACCCCCACAAAGCTCGATCTCAAATAAGGTATGTATTTATCTATGGTGATATGACAATATTGTGGAGATCAATCAAGAAAATAATGAAAACATGTTAGCTACCCTCCCTTAGAGGTAATGCTACCAAGTTAATATTGTTGCATGCATTGCACATATTAAAGAATGATACATTAAGGGTGATAGAATTAAGCATATATCACCCAAGTCTTTTACTTTCATTAACTCTAGAAGAGTGATGAATTTGCTATTCAATGAATAAGATCAAGTGGCAATTTAATAGATTTATTCATAAAGGCATTGTCAACTGCAATACTTAAAAAGCTCATTGGAATACACTAGCTCAAAGATCTCTATGTTGTGCTGCTAGAGAAAATATAATTATGTCAACATGAGAGGGAGTTAATTGATAAGAATATCACTATGCTATACTCTTTTTTCCTTTGTTCAGGTTTTGTCCCATTGGGTTTTATTGACAAGGCTTTTAACGAGGCAGTTGTAATAATACAAAAGAATATTGTACTCTTTTTCCTTCACTAGGGTTTTTCCCATAGGGTTTTTCCTAATAAGGTTTTAATGAGACATATTCTTATGATCATCCAAAGTGGAGTGTTATAAAATATGAGGTTTTATCGGATTATGGGAACTTATGGATAATCATCCATAGTGATATATATCTCTTTGTAACTTTCTATAAAATGGAGATATCTCTAATAAAAATTGATCTTGTTCTCTTCCTACATTCTATTATACTTTTCTTTGAATATCTTTGTTTATTCTCTCATCTTTTCTTCTCCTTATTCTTTTATTTTACAACAATATATCATTTATAAATAAATTTACAAAATTCAATTTTCTAAAATAAAAGTTATAAAAAGCCATTAAAAAAAAAAGTAAAAGTCCATTTTCAAAATAAAAATTGTAAAAAATTGTTTTTCTAAATAAATGGATTAGTTTTGTAAATAAAATTATATTAAGAGTAAATCAAAATTCAACCTTTTAGATAAACTCATAATTTTATTCTATTATTATTTATTATTTTAGGCAAAGCTATCTCTCAAAATAAAATTAAATAATTTTTTTTAAAAAGTTAGGTAAAATCCTCTTTTAGATAAAATTAATTTTTTAAAAAACAAAATTCTTTTTTAAAAGTAAAGTTAGATAAATTTTCCTTTTTAATAAAAGTCAAAATAAAAATCCCTTTTTCTTGAATAAATTTGTCAAAGTATTTTTTTAGGTAAATTCCTTTTCTAAATAATTTGTAACCATTTTCTTTTTTCTTTAATAATAAAACTAAATCAAACTCTTTTCCTTTTAGATTAAATTGTCAAAGTGTATGAATTTTATCAAGCAAATGAAATCCTTTTAAAAGAAAACAAAAGGCAAATTCAAAATTCAAAATGGGATGCTTTCATGAATAAAATATGAAAAATTGGTTTTCTTTAAATCAAATTGGATAAACTCTTATTTATTTATTTATTTTAAAATCCAAATATTTAGAATTAAAGATGTATTATTATTATTGTTATTATTATAAAATTAAAAAAAACTTTCTTTTAAATCAAACAAAGATAAAATCTCTTCTTCAATAATTTTTTTTTTAATTAAACCAAATAATAAATCATTTTTTATAAATAAAAAAAGGGTTAAGACCCTTTTGTAAAAATTCTTTCGGATTAATTTTTTTTAATTATTATTAATAAAATTGGATTGAATTTTAATATTTTTGTAAATAAATCTATAAAAGTCTTTTTAAAATTTCTTTTGCAAATAAAGTTATAAAAATCTCTTTTCTTTTTTAAAAAATAATTCATATAAACCACTTTCCTTAAATGAAGATAAATTGAAATACTTTTGTAAATAAGAATCTAAAAATTCATCCCTTTTATAGCAAAATAAAAAAATATATATATTTTTATTGTAAATAAAACCAAATTGTTTTTTTAATGATTTTTTTTAAGTGATTAGTGTAAATGGCTTTCTTAAAAATTGAATACAAACAAAATTGAATCAAATCACTTATTGAGATAAATTAAAACTTTTCTTTTTAAATAAATAAATCAAAGTCATTAATTCAAATTTGTTTTTTTTAATGCAAATAAATTCTTTCAAATTTATTAAAATTGTGTCATGACATTTGAAATAATAAATTTTTTAATTGATTTAATAAATTGATTCATGTCTTTCTCTTTTTGTTTATTTTGTTTTATCTTCTAATTTGATTTTACCATGACTTGTATGTATTTATTCATATAATTCTATTCTCGGTATTCATGATTAATTAATTAATTGTTATAATTATCTAAATTCATTTAGTAAAGATAGTATGTATACAGGGTTATAGGGGTACTATAACTCATCACCGTACTTTCTCAATAGGTAATTTGATCACCAAATTTGGACTCGAGTTTTGCAGATATGTCTTTTCCAAATAAGGAGTCACATAGGGTTTTCTTTCTTATTTTATTTTCCCTTTAAAAAAATTAAAATAAGTGATGACTCCAAACCTTTTTCAAAATATCATATTTTCATAATAAAAAGTGAGTCTCGCTATTTGAGTGGGGACACAAGTGAAAAATGCTGATCCACAATAGGGTATTTAGATATCTTAATAGGACCATGAATCTTAGTCTTCATTTTATTGGTAATCCTCTAGTATTAGAAGCATACTGTGATGCTACTTAATTAGATTTTTGAAAATGGTAAATTAAACTCCGGTAGTAGCTATGTGTTTATTATAGGTGGTAGAACTATATCTTAGAAATTAGTAAAACAAATAATTAAAGCTCACTCTACTGTGTAGTGTCCGAGTTTATAACCATAAAAAATGGCTGGGGTGGTGAGGCTTATTGGTTGGGAAGCCTTATTATGTACATAGCCTTAGATTAAACCTAGTCCGTCTATTGGCCTATATTGTGATGGTTAGGTAGCTATAACTCGAGCTAAAAACAAAAAATGTAATAAAAAAATAGGCATATATGCCTAAGACATAAAATAGTAAGATAATTACTCAAAAATAGAGTAAAAGATAATATAATTTTCTTAAATTTTATGAGAACAAAAGAGAACTTGATCGACCCTAAATGAAGGGATTAGCTAGAAAGCTACTAGAAGAGACATTGAGAGAAATGAGATTAAAGCCAACTAAATGATCCAATATTTATAATGGTAAACCAACCTAAGTGAATGAAGATTCTAGGAATTAGGTTCATTGGGTGTAAACAGTGTTTGTTGCGACATGTAGGGTTGAATTTTATTCTAAATGGGTCAATAGCTTTTATTGGGTAGCATGGAAAGTTATAGTACGCACTTGATGGAATCCACCTATGCAAGTGTGAAGGTGGGAGGTCACCTTCTATGAGAATTTTCCAAATTCTTAATTTAAAGCACTTGTGAAAATTTAGGATAGGGCAAATATCCTAAATGTACCAAACCGAGAACCTATGTTTAGGTTATTCAAATTGTTATGCGGAGGCTATGATTAGTGGTTTACAACAAAAGAAATTGAGTTTAAGAAAGTTATTTCCCCCAAATTCTTGTACACTCTATCCACTTAAACTATGATTATTCAAATTCAAACATTAATACTATTTTATTTCAATTTCAATTACACAAGTCACACCAAAGTTGAATCATGTTGGTGATTGTTGGCTTTTATTTATAACGTTAAAGTTTGATTCAAATTTTCAAAAAATTTGATTTTCAAATTTACTATTACAATTTAATTGATTTAATAAGCCAATATTAATGTTTATATTTATTCGTGGGGTATTATGAATATTCAAATTAATTTATGCTCTTGCACTTACGAAAAAGAACTTTTAAATTTGTCTTTTTTTCCATAAGAAATGACTAAGGAGTTTTCTCATTTTCCTTACTTCTATTCTTCTTGATTCTCTTTCATCATTGTGAATTGAGTTCCTCAGTTGAACTCTTACTCAACTAGGTATTGGGAATACCCCTACCTAAGAGTAGCTAGGTTGTCAAATCTAGGAGACCAACACCACCCCCATACACCGGCTTAATCTTATTTTATGAGGCACTTTGTTGTAATCCTTGAAGGCGCAAATACAGTTGAGGGCAGCCAATTATAATTTTCCTAATCAATCCATAAGGGTAACAAAACTTGAAGGATGCAATTGATCAACATTTGTGCATTTTTCTCAAGTTAAAACCAGTGGCCACAAGGTAAAAAGTTCCCTTTTTTCGTTTTTTTTTTTTTTTTCACAAATTTTAAAAATATGATCTTGACACCTGATGGGATCATGTGATTTTGAAGAAATTGATCCACTGCACTAACATGGATTCTGACAAGTTAGAGCTAAATTTTAATGTATAGCAACTTAAGTTAGGTTGTTATAAATAAACTCAACATACCTATGTGCATGCATGGTGCAAGCGTACACCGTGATCAAATAACCCAACAACGCCAACTTGTCCAAGCTAACCTATGGAACTAATGGATTTACACTGAGCCAAGCAAATATTGTAACAAACCTAGACAACGTCAAATTCTCTCTCTCTCTCTCTCTCTCTCTCTCTCTCTCTCTCTCTCTCTCTCTCAGCCTAATAAATTGGACTCTTGAAGTCCTATTCAAACTATTTTGATACTTAACGGACTGTGCAGCTTTTTGTATATCACAAGAAATGTCATCACATCTATCCACAAAAGAATGTGTTCTGAAGTTCAATAACAATGAAGTTAATAAGATGTTAAAAGGAATCCATGAAATTATAACCAGTAGTGAAATTGAGTGGAACACTGACAGGTTCCCTCCTAATTAGGAACATTTGCAATCCTTGGAACAGGGTTTGGGCTTCATATATATGGCATCCATGTTGTCATCAATATTCATCTCATTTGGACCCAAGTACCACTGTGGTACGGCCAGATGAGAAGAAGCAAAGGACATGCATGCACGATCCATGATTGTGATGAGAACTCTGGCAGTCATTTCAGGACTGCTGCTTCAACCCCAAAGTGGTTGCCATCAATATTTCATACTTTTACAGAACTAGGAAAAAGTCAAGACCATTATGACTATGAGTCTGCCTGGTGGCCACCAACTGGTTCTGCTTCAATTAACTACTAACGCCACATAATAGTCTTTACAATATAAGAAGAACAAATTAAACATAGCTCATTCCACACAAAAACGTAACAAACCATCATTCTAGGAGTCTCCATCTCCCTGTGCTTAATCCACTGCATAGGTTTGTACAGTTAACTACCCAATTTCCAAAAGAAATTGTTCGGTATTTTGAGAAGATAGCTGAAATATTAAACCTTACCCAATATTTCATCAGATTGTGATGCGGCCAGACGTAATTGGTTATGCATGTAGAATAGGTTAGCGGACAATGGGGAGATGGGCCACGGTATATATGCAGTATACAGATCTTCTCTCTTGCCGTTGATATAAAGCTGTTTTATTTATTTAATTATTTATTTTTTAATGGGCAACGACCAACCAGAATCACAAGGTAGAGATCATTATGTGTCCGAGTGTTTGGAGGACTTGGTTATCATCTTCTGGATCATTTCAGTTGTCTCTGTCTCTGACATCTGATCATCATCTCTGGTTCGAGTTTGAGTGTAGTAGACCTCAAAGAATTCCTTATTCTCTTTCTCCAATTCATTCCACACTGCAGGGCCACAGGTTACCAGTATTATATGATTTAGAGAAGGAGAAAATATACACATGCATGATGCTATGCAGGAAAAGACAGTGAGTAGGCTGGTCTTGGAGATTAAAGAGGCTAACCAGTAGACGTGATGACTGGTTGGATCTCAGCATGTTTGGAAAGGGCTTCCATGCACTGTTCTTTTGTCATGTGGAAGATCAAACATTTCTCAATCAGGTGTTGCACCTAAAAGTCAAGCCACAACATCAACAAAACAATGAAGAGATAGAAGGTTTACTAAAAACAAAATCACAGGAGTATCCCATATGAGGAGTGATGTTATAATTCAGCTACCATGTGTATGTATGAAGCAGAAGAGGCAGAAGAGTCCCCCATTACTGCTATAGCCTGTGACCTTCAATGAACACTAGAGACGAATTTTTAACCCAAAAAGAAAAAACAACGTTGGGAGTAAAGAAACAGGGTCAATGCAAGAAATGGTGTAACTGATGATGATGGTGCTGCAGATGAATAAATATTATAGTGAAGCGGAGGGATGGTTGAGGGTTGGCCCAGAACTCCCGCGTGGGAGATGAATGATAATTGGTGGAGAGGGATAGTGCAGAAGAGTTTTGAATGACCATTGCCTTTTGTCTTGTAGGAGTGCCATTAGGAAAAGCCTCTAGGCCCGACGTCCCACGTGATTGGTGGTCCTCCACCCTTTTAGCCATTCCCCAAACTGACAAACTGACGGTCATATGGCAACCCTCCTTCCCTAATTCACAGTCCCCCACGTAGCACCATTAAAGGACAGTTGAGTCATTCCAGTGAGAATTGAATTCAAAGGTACCTCACTAACTCAGTTCCTGTGTTTTTCGCACCTGTCAGCATAGGCAATGGCCTAATTTGTGATGCAATAGACCGTGACTGGTTGAGAATCCTGGTAAGCAACAAGATGTCCATATGCAGCTATGTGCTTGTCAGCTTCTTTCATTTCTCCTTTCACTGAAGAGTGGGTTTGTAGCTGCCAAATTGGCAATCAGCTCACTGTCATGTCTTTGATTTTCACCTCTTCCTCGCACACCACATTTAAAAAGGCTGGACCTTTGATTCTCAACATTTCAGCTGATTTAGACAATTCCATGTCTCTCGCAATTATGTCAACCGACTTATTCTTTCATTTCAAGTATGTCTGCTTACAGCTCATTTACATTATCATAAAAATGCTATTGCCAGAGCACCTATCAGTTTACTACTCTGGGGAGAAGAATGCAAAGTAACATGTCCTCATCTATACTAATTACTAAAACAAAATTTAAGTGCAAACTGATACGTCTCTTGGTATAATGCAAGAATATTGGACCAATTAAATTTCTTTTCTGAGTTCAGTGGTTGCTATTCCCTGTCAGCTTGATGTATTTCTTCTGTCAATGTCTTCTTCCCGGAATTCTTCACAGATTTGTGCCTTCTTCTTCCCATTCACTGTCCAGCACCCACAATAAAAGCCACCAATAATAGCGTTCAAACAAGATAAGGATGGTTCCCTGCCCCAGATATTTTCTTCAAGTGCATTCTCTGATCAACAGAGGCCCAAGTACTTCTCTGAAACGACTGTTATTACCAGTGGATATTTCCCTAAAATTGTTCATCAGTTCAACCATAACCATTCAACCAGTTGTATGATTTTGCTTTTTAATCTGCAAAATTGAGCTAACAAAACAGTGGAAAGAGAATCGTCCATCATTGCTTTGTTCAGCTGTGGGGTGTCAAAGAGATAGATGCCTAAACAGTACTTACATATAAATCAATGGCTTGTGCACCTCATGGTGAATTGGAGGTGCAGAGAATCACACGTCAGAATCGTGCTATTTCAGGCTTTTGCCATGTCAACCGATAACAGTAAATCATCACATATCGCTTTAGGCCGAACTTGCTGACATGTCGAATGTAGATAGGTTTGGAATCAAGAAGCTAGCAACTTTCTTAGCTTCTTGGATTGTTCATGCTTTGTGCCAACCACTTTTTGATATGTGCTCCAGATTGTTCTGCTTCAACTTGCTTGTCTGATCACCACTCCTTTTCAGGCTGTAGTATATCAAACAGACACAAGGACATGAGAAGAAAAGAAAATGTACTGCATGAATTCATGTAGCTTAGCCAATTATTCATGCATCATGCTTGCAGACACATAGATGCGTTACCAACCAAATGAACTATATACCCCGTAAGGTCTTGACCTAGGAATTCAAGACAACCCTATAAACTTGTCCAATTAGACTGGGTTTGGTTGGTCGAGGAGAGTCAAAGTATAAGATAAGATAAGATAAGGGTTGATATATTATTCAAGTTCTTTTTTATAGCCACTTTTATATGAAATATGTTAATCATAAGTTAAAGATGGGAGATATGGTTTACATATCCCATGTATCATAAATTTATTTTTTTTATTAATTTTTTATTTTTTATATTACTTATTTTATAAAATAAAATATTTTTATTGTAAAATTAAATTTGTGTTTAAAAAAGAAAAATTAAAAAAATATTTATAAAATATATTAATATATGCATCATTTAATATATATATATATATATATATATATATATATATATATATTATTTTATATATTGAATAACGTAATATAAAAAAAACTATTTATAAATCATGTTTATTGTTAAATGTAAAAAAATTATATATATATTTAATGTTATAAATTAAATATAAGTATAACATAACATATCTCATTAAATATACTACTTTAAGATATCATGTTCATTAGATTTAATATTCAAGAATATTATATTCTATTAAAAATAACATCCTAGTACTATCTCACTTAGAAGGATCTAGCAAGGTCTCCAAGACTCTCACAATGATTGACTAACACAACTCCTATAAAGAACCTATTGATCAAACACTGGCGGTACACATGGGACACACAACCTTAAACCTAAACCTAGGTCCAAAAAAGGTTGGATGAACTCATCCTAAATGTTACACCTAGTGTACAACAACCTAAAAGACTAGCAATAAATCTAAATAAAACAAATATTCTCTATATACAAGAATGTCAGGTTGATAGACCCTAAGGGGAAGAACACTATATAAGATCAAAGAATGTATAACCTAGAAGGATGATTGATTCAAAATCCAACTAAGGAAAAATGAATTAAGATGATTCCATATTGATAGAACTCATACACAAATGCACCTTCATATGGGCAAGTATCCTAGTCCATGGATCTAGTTCCCATCTTAGAAGGTTGAGGCAATTCTATCAAGGTAGGCTGAAAAGGATACCTTAGCAAAAGCAATCATACCCACCGATGGTATGCAACCTCCTTCACACCTCTGAAAAGACGAGGCGCTTCATATAGGAATGGGTCATCACCTCCTATATCAAGTGTTCATTGACATCCTAGGAGGGTTTCTTAATAGTTAAGGCTTCCTTCTAGTTAGCACACCTTACATCTCTCAGCATACATATAAGATAATCTAAAGGTGTATAGCATGTGGTGTAAGCACATTCAACCATCTTGCCAAACCATGAGTTAGAACAGAAAATAATTAAATGAATAAACACACTGAATACACACATATCTAAATCAAGTTTTTAGGCTATATTGGTCTTCTATGATCAAACTCCATTTGGTGATGAATTAGTACATCAAACGGTCCTCCATGAATGAGGATGACTTGACATTGATGATGTGGCATTGATGATGCGACATTAATGGCATGACATTGATGATG
The DNA here is from genome assembly GCA_030254885.1 of Vitis rotundifolia. NCBI lineage: Eukaryota > Viridiplantae > Streptophyta > Magnoliopsida > Vitales > Vitaceae > Vitis > Vitis rotundifolia. The sequence goes on along the minus strand of CM058164.1, from coordinate 8,305,831 downwards.
TGACATTAATGTCATGGCATTGAAGATGTGACAAGATAGGATGATGTGGTGATCTCCTCTAACATAGGATCGACTTAGCCAAGTGATTTAAAAATGAAGGAATATATATGTGCTCCACCTACACATGCAAAGACGATAACATGTAGCAAGCAGAAGAAGGGTGGTCATTGCAAACATCATACAATCACATAAGATAAATACAATATCAATATGCCTCTCAGGTGTCCTAACACACAAAGGAATCAAATAACTAACATACATACAACAAAAGGCACATGAGATGAGTATCCTTCAGTCAATAAATAAAACACCAATTTTCCCCCAACTTGAGTTCTAACTTGACCCTTTAACCATCCCCAATGAAGTCACAATCTAGTAAATCCACATTTTTCACATACATTCTCATTCGATGGTGTGACTCAAACTCAATGAAAAATTTATTTTGATGATTTTTATAAAGTTGGAGTCACCACTTATTTTATTAATTTCTAAATATAAAAAAAAAAAAAAAAAAAAAAAAAAAAAACCTAAGAGTGACTCTTTATTTAGAAAAGACAAGTTTGTAAACAAATAATAAAATTAGGGATCAGGTTATCTATCGAAAATGTACGATAATAAGACGTAACACTTATTTAAACCCAAATAAATATGGTCTCTAATAAACAAGTAGAAGAAACTATGATATTTAATTAATTAATCAATGCATATTGAGCAAATGGATAGGAGGGAAAGAATAGGTGGCATGATAGTAATATATTATAAAAATATATAAAATAATGGACAAGGGACTTATTAAACTAATATATATATATATATGATTTCCAATTCAGTGATTTCAATTTATTTTAGTTACAAAGAAAAAAAAAATTGTTTACTTTTGTTAGAGAAAGAATAATTTTATACAATTCTGTTTTAACGCACAAAAAGGTTCCAATTTCACTTTATTTACAAGAAAATAATTTTTACAAATTTTTATTTAAAGAAAATGATTTTTGTGATGAATATATCTCAATTCCATTTTATTTACAAGAGAATAATGACTTACACAAAAAATTATTTCTATAATTTTATTTACAAAAAGAAAAAAAGTATTTCAATCCAATTTTTATTTAAAAAAATGATTTAAGATTTGTATTTAGAAAAATAATTTTTATAACTTTATTTTATTTTCTAAAAAAAAAATATAATTTTATTTGTAAACAAATGGTTTCAAAATTTAGTTTTGTTAAAAAATAGTTTCAATTAAAAAAAAAATATTTTATGCTTTTATTATATTATATATATATTAGTAAAATCAAAGTCAAAATCAAAATGCTACAGAATATATGCAAATAAACATAAAATAATAAAATAATAAAATAAATGATTCAGATGGCCTAAATGCCTAAAGTCGAAAATCCTCTCAATAATTAGAAATCAAACCCAAGCATATCTTAATAATAATTCAATATATAAAGCAACAACCCAAACCAACAAGTGAGTACACCTCAGTAATTAAAGTCAAGCCCAAAACATGCCTCAAACCCAAATCTAACATAAGCCCAATAAATAGTGTGATTCAATCTCAGAGCCCAATATAATCTATTACCAAACCCGTGTGCAGAAAAAAAACCCAAAATCCACATGAATCTATTATTGTACAAATCGTTGGGAAAGCTTACCTTCAATTTTGATTTTGAAACCCGACAGCCAAGAGACCGACAGTAGAGAGGAATGGTTTTTATGACGAATCCACGAAGTAGTGTGATTGAGAAGGACGGTGAAGATGGTTGCTGATGGAGGAGAGCATGGTGGGGGCATAATGAAGGAGCGATGGTGGCGTGTATGAAGAAGAGTGGGTCACGATGTGCGAGATGATGCATGGTTGATAAGGTTATGGAGTCAGAGATGATAGTGGAGAGGAGTGTGGCTTCTCATGGGTGAAAATGGCATGAGTAGCGTTGATGAGATGGCGTGGGCTAGTTAGTCTACACTGTGGCAATGGGGATGATCGTGAGGCGGTCTGATGTGGAGGATAGTGGAGGCCCCACCACTGGAATGGAGGAATGAATATTCCCCACAAAGAAGGAAGGTGGCCTATGAAAATCCCTTTTTTTTTTCAAACTTTCATTTGGGTGATACCAAATTTATGCACCAATACCACAGAAATTTGTAAACATAGGAGAAGAGCAATGAAAAACAAGCCAAAAAGAACATGCTCACCAAAAAACACAAGGGATGAAGGCTCAAAATTTTTGACTTATTATTTTGATACACTTCTTAGCTCTCTAAATTGCCAATACAAAATTGTTGTCTCCAATAGAAAGGAAAACAATTTGGACAACAAGCATATGATGCAAATAAAATGAGAGTTAGAGAAAGCAATGTGAAGTAATGTTGTTGTAATAGTCAGAAATGGAAAAAGAAGGTGCATGTAATGTTTTCTTATCAATGTTGGTCGAGAAGAGCTTCAACAATCCAATTTCTTTTCTCAGCAATCAACTGGACTATTACTATTGGTTCATTCAAAACCTTAATAAGGCTCAGTCTGGATTATGGAAAGTTAGAAGGAAAAGAAGATAAAAAAAGACAAAAAAAAAAAACCAATCTTTTGAAAATTGGACCATAGGTTAGTCCAACTGGTTTGACCGTTGACCAACTGCTTCTCCAGTCCAGTCAAATGGATGGATGGTTCTAGGGTTGGCTGCCATTTCGGTAGCTACTCGTAAGTATCATATATGTACGATTTTCAATGTGAACAAGCTTTTGCATGATAGGGAATTGAACCTTGGACGTGAGGTTAATAAAATAAGGAGAGGACCACGGAGCTACAGAGTTGTTTGAAAGTGGGAAAAAAAAATTATATATCCTCCTTTTAAATTCTAATCTTAGAAAATATTTATACAAATATAAATATTTATATCTACATTTATTTTTATAATAATTATTAATAATAAATATGAAAATAATATAAATTAATTAATATAATAAATTTTAAAATTTTAAAATTTTAAAATAAAAAATACATAAATATGTAATTAAATTAAATATTATAATTTTCTTTTTATTTTAAATATATCTTTATATTTAAATATTATACGTATTCTATTTAATAAAATTTAATATATTAATACATTTATATTTATCTTTATCATTTAATCTAATATATCAAATTTAAAAATAAAATACTGTTAAATTCTTATATTTATTTTCAATTTTAATAAAATATAAATTATATATTTATGACATCATGTGTTTAATCATGGTTCAACCATCAATCCGACTAATGAATTGTAAATAAGTAACTTTTTCAGTTTAATATCCAATTTGATTGAATGTCCGATCCAGTTTTGAAAATATTGAAAAAAAACCTATCATTTTTCAAATTTATTTCTCTTTCTCTTTTATATAAATAAAAATAGAATTTGAAAATATATTATATTTAAATCATTTTTTTATTATATTTTACTTAATGTTACATTTTCGAAGACAAACCAAACAACATAATTTATATTCCCTCATTTGTTTTTGCCTTTTACCCATACTTTTTCCCGATCCCAACATGAGCTAAATCTATAAAATTCAGCCATCTCATGCACACAACCTTCTCAAACATTCAAGTAAATCATCCATACAAAAAGGTCATATCACAAAATGGTTTAGATTTTGCCAATACACAACTATGATACGGAAAAAAAAAATGTAAATTGAAAAGTAAGCCAACTATATGGTCCAACACCACATAACTTTGCTAGCATATTTGAACATCATAGTCCATTTCAATTTAGATTTGAAGAAGTCTTTTCTTAGAAATTTGTTTTCATAGGTAAAGACCTATATAAATATAGGTTCTATGTCTTTATTCAATATATTTGAATTATTTGCTTATAAAAAGTATTTGAACATCCTAATTCACAAATTTAATGTAAGCCATTTATACATACATAGAAACTTGCACACTCAACCTACATGTCTTATCTCATACACAATTCTTTAACTCTATATGAATTTCAATCATACTAATTTGAAATGATGCCATATTTAATAAATATAAAGAACATAATTATTTTTTCCTCTAGAAGAGAAGAAACAAAAATATCCAAGAAAACAAAGAAAATTACAGAAACTAAACACAACTCAACGACTTTAGGCACCCCACAAACACAAATCTCCCTTGCCAGAAAAAAAAGAAAAAGAAAAAAGAAGTCAATTTCAACCAGCATCTCGACATTCTAAAATTTCAAAAACTCTTCGTTTCTTTCCTTCCAAGTGAATGCACTCCTTAGCCCACAAAGATTAATCTTCACACAAGCTTCCTTGTCAATGACAATGCAAAAAACTGTAAACATCCCCTCCTGCTAAACATAAGACCTTTCCTCAACATAGGCCTGTCACCCACCTTTAATCTATCCTCTCTAGTCGAATCTTTAAACTAGTATAAGTAGACTTTTACAATCACACTCCACAAATACCTTTAAATTGGTAAAAATGTGTTTGATAGCGATTTTATGAAGTGTTTTTACTCCTTCTAACACTTAAAATTTTTTATATTTCAAACATCAAAAGGGTTAAAAACACTTTTTAGAATTACTGTCAAACACATTCTACGTCTCCCACCGCCAACACTTGTTTTTCTTTTCCCACATTCAAAATCATTTCCCAATAGAACATGAGTGGAGAGAACAAGCAGCTTAATGACCAAAGCTCCATGTATATCATTTGAAGTGTACAACTTCTTTCACTGTCTAGATTTTTTTGCCAACAGAGAAGACTACCAGTCAATAAAAAGGATTCTATCATGAATGTAAACTATAAATCAAGAACAGAATGTATCCATTCTCAAACATTACTTTCAGAAAATGGCATGTAAGCATTTCATATGTTTGTTATAGAACAGTCTGTCAAACAGGATGTGAACAAGAGGCTACGACAGGAAATTGGATATGCATGGATAATATTAATAGCTTGAGCATGTGTTTATAGCAAGTGAAAAAAAACCTCTAAGAATACTGCTTACTAGAAATGGGCATCATTTTAAGCTTCCAATCTAACATCTTTTTACAGAAAGATTATTTCTATATGCCAAGCCCAAGACCCAAAATATACTTTAGCATTCTTTGGATGATAATGGGCTTAGCTGGGAGCTTACACAATTCAAGATGGATTCAACCTACTTTCCTGGTTGATGGTCATAAGTTGGGAAATTGGAAGCGTATCCTGATTTTTTGCTGCGTGATAGATACCTCTTCAAATGGACCTAACTTTTAAGGAGAAGTTACATTTATTAAATTCCATAATGGTTATTGACTTTGAAATACCTATTCTATGCACAAATTTCGCCAAGGTCGTGTATGCAACACTATAGGAAAAATGTGAAATAAAATATTTTATTAAAATTGATGAATTATAGGGTTTGACTTATTTTCAAATGAACTTGTTGAACGACAAAGATCATATGTGTAGATGATGAAGTTTTTTTTTTTTTTTTTTTTCTTCTTCTTGTTTTCAAAGTCAATCGAGGGCCTTAACTTATTCCTAAATGACTTTGATGAAAGATGAAAAATGAAGATTTTATAAAAAAATTTCTTCTTTGTGAAGCCTCTTTTTTCATGTAGAGTCATTTTACCAATCCCAAAAAGTTTCCTCATGAAAGAAAATCATCATATTTATAGGTGAAATTAGGGAATTAAATTTTATAATTCTGTAAGATTTAGTTGCTTGATTTTAACAACTTGTCTTCTTCATTAAGAAAATTTGCAAATAAGAGAATATATATTTCTTTATTATTATTATTATTTATATCAATTGAAATATTTATTTTTTTAAGAATTTGTCAATAAGAATATATATATTTTTTAATTTTCTTTTAATTGCAATTGAAAGATTTAATTTTATTTGGAAGACTAAATTTTATGGTCTTCTGAATTTCGTCATGTGTTACATTTTTAACACATGCCATGTATCAAATGTGTATAGGATTAATCACTTGTCAATTCAAAATTTTATTGAATAAGAGAGTCATATATTCTTTTAAAGACTAATTTAGTGATAATCTATTTCACTAAAAATTTTGATGTCTAGAACTACCTTCTAGTTTCCAAGATGACCAATAACTACTCGATCCATAAGTGTCATATAATCATGTGATTGACACACATGCAAATATAGTAGCATTAAATATATTTTACTTAATTTCTTTTATGAAAATAGATTCCAAAAGATGGGCAAGACTAATATTTATTACTATGATATGGCGACAAAGATGTCTATTTATGAAATCATTACCTATTATAACATTTAAGAAGCATGCTTATGAAATCAGTACATATTATAACATTTGATGTATATACATTGGATGTCGATATCTTCAATTATACCCCAATTGGCTATGTTTGGTTATCAGAAAATTTGAGGGAAAATATAAAGAAAAGAAAATAAAGAGGAAAAGTAAAAAAAAAAAAAAAAAAAAGTGAAAAAAAAAAAAAAAATAAAATTAAAGATGATAAATTATTTTTATTTACTATTTCAAACTCATTTTATTTATTTTAATTCATCAATATAAATATTAAATAATTTTAAAATACATAAAATTTTAACTAATTTTAATTATATTTAATTTTTTTTGAAATATTTTATAGGATAATCAAAAATAAGAAAATCATTTTTTTAATATTTTTTTTTTCTTTGTACTTTTCGGAACCAAATATAACTAATATTTTACTTCATATTTACTACCCATTTTCAGATTTTCTAAAATAATTTTTCAATGCTTTTAAAGACGGAAAAGGGTGATTTCCAGTTTTCCCACTCCTGAAAACAAATATGACCCTTTTTATGCTTTCAGTTTAACGGTCAACCCCAATTGCTTTTGAAGCCTCGCTTGGAGAAATTTCAGAGAACATCACCTTACAGGAGCCAAGAGGATATACGAAAACTAATCAAAGCCCATTTTGAACTTTCAATTTTGGGGGCCTTCACCATAAAAAAAAAGCCCTTTGTACTTTTCTTTCTGTTTTTTGTTTTCCTTTTTATTTTCCCGGATAATTCCACCCTTTTTCTCCTTTCTCCAGAAAATTCGCTCTTTTTACTTGATAAAATTTGAATCAGCGTCACTAGTTTGGATCCTGCCTTTATCTTGGCTCGAAATTGTTTTTCGAGTTACGATGAAATCGAGGCTTTTCAATTTTTGGTTTTTGTTGATTCTGCTGGCCTGGATTCGATCTCCGATTCCTGTTCGAGCTTCAGGATCTGAGGCTTACGTGACTCTTCTCTACGGCGATGAGTTTCTGCTCGGTGTTCGTGTTCTCGGAAAATCGATCCGTGACACCGGATCGACCAAGGACATGGTTGTTCTTGTTTCTGATGGCGTTTCGGATTATGCTAAGAAGCTCCTCCAGGTAACTGTGTATATAGTCTGTGTTTGGTTACTGACAAAACCAAGGAAAATTATAGAAATAGGATGAAAATTCCGAATCTTACAAGTCTCTTAGTTTTTAAAAGCGAGGGATAAGCTTAGCTCTACTGAAGATTAATAGTTTTATTAGAATTCCTTTTTGATAGGCAATACTTGTATTACAAATCATAATTTTGATTTCCTCTTTCCCTATGTTCTCTGAGCTAATGATTGTTACCCTTTGTTTGGTTGCTGAAAGAACTAAGCAAAAGAACTGAGCTATGGTGCTTTTTTGTATCATATTTTCTTTACAGAAAAGGGAAAAAAATGTACAAATTAAAAAATAAAGTTTACTTGTTATTTTCCATGATATTTGTTAAATTCTCAACTTAATAGTTGTATTAGGTTCATTTGGGAGGACGCTGTTGTTTCCTTGGACCTTAAACAACGGAAAGTCTAAATCTTAATTTAATTTGTTTTCTTTCCATTAATTTTCCCACCAACCAAAATGGGTGACCTTCCACATGGTTGCTGAAATAATCAGGAAAATGAGAATAAAATTCCGATTCTCTTGGTTTTGATGAAGATTAAAGAACTCAACTAACTCAAGTACTTGCGGATTGAGAGTAGAAGATTTTGTTTCCTTGTATCCTACATACAAGGTTTTTCATTTTGTTTTATTTTTCTTCTCCCGCATTATCTAAGCTAGCAGGTAGAGACAGTTGAATCTTTGGCTACTGCTGCTATTTTACTGTGATTGTTTTTACATATCTAATATTCTTTGGGGATCGGTTCTGGTGAATATTGTGTACAGGCTGATGGTTGGATTGTGGAGCTTATTAGTTTACTGGCAAACCCTAATCAAGTGCGGCCAAAGAGATTTTGGGGGGTCTACACAAAGCTAAAAATATTTAACATGACCAACTACAGGAAAGGTAATTGATTTTTTCTTACTTTCACTTTTTCAATGCTGAGAAAACTGAGTAAAAAAAAAAAAGAAAAAAGAAAATGTTGAATCTTGTTTAATTTTCTGTATTCCAAAATTGGGGACAATTGACAGGTAACTTACTGAGTAGCTGTCTTAGACTCAGTTCAGTGTTTTTATTTGAGATCTTTTTATATTTTCACACTTCCTCACCTGCCAGATGGAGCCTATTGATGATCACAATTTGAATTTTCTTCTTGTTGATTTTTTATGTTATTAATCAATGTGGCATGTCTTTTGGCAGATTGATTAGTGTATCTAGAAGAACAGTTTTATTTAGTGATTATTGTTATTGTTTTGCAGTTGTATATCTTGATGCTGATACTATTGTTGTTAAAAGTATTGAGGATCTCTTTAAATGCGGGAAATTCTGTGCTAATTTGAAGCATTCTGAGAGGCTGAATTCAGGGGTCATGGTAGTGGAACCATCTGAAACAGTCTTCAATGATATGATGAGCAAAGTTAAGACTTTGCCGTCTTACACTGGAGGTAAGGTGTTTTTTAGAAATGTTATGCATACTCCTTATTTCATTTATTGTTAACTATTTTTGAGGTTTAATTTCATCTAGGCATAATTATTATAGTTCTTTTTGTGTTTTTTCATTTGGTAAAGAAATTAGGCTTCCTTATTATAGAATAATTATCAATCCATTGTTAAGTAATTTCAGAAGGCATCCGAAGGAAGTTTCAGGATTCATTTGTATTGGAAAGTAAAATTTGTTCAACCCTATACAACAATAAAACAGTGTTGATACATTTGACATGGCCTCTTAACATAATGAAGATGTAGGTGGTAATTCCAGGAATACTTTTTGATAGACATACATAAAAATGTCTGCATGGTACAAAATGTTAAAAAACAGAACATACTAGTTATTTAAGTTAAGATATAGTGGTGGGATGACAGTTTGGTCACTTGCTTTTCGCCTAACTTGCCCAAATTCTCACTTTACCATGGTTGAGCACAGTTCTTGGTTTCAGCTATCTAGTTGCAACGATATAATTTCTGTGTATTTTTTGCTGATGCTGACGTCTTGAAAGGGAGCTGTAAATTTTAACCAATAGTATTTCTGGTTCTTCACTCGCAGTCTCTCTCTCTCTCTCTCTAAAATTATTTTATGCTAACAGGAGATCAGGGCTTTCTGAATTCATACTACACTGGATTTGCCAGTGCACATGTTTTTGACCCAGATTTATCACCTGAAGAGCGGAATGCTAGACCAGTTCCTGAAATGGAACGGCTCTCCACTCTATACAATGCTGATGTTGGTCTTTACATGCTTGCTAACAAGGTACTAAACCCAAACTTTTAACAGAAAGTATTAGCTATTTTGTGATGATGTGAACATTTTAAATGTTTTTCAGCTCATATTATTCAATAATGTCTTTTTGGCACCTTGTTGCACCTGCAGTGTAATGACTAGTACCAGATGCATTAGACTGTTAAGTAAGACATTAATAAATTCTCTTTGAAGTTAAGCTTGGTTTTGAACCATGAAAACATTTTTGTTTATGTAATTGTTGTCTCACAATCATTGACAGGCCAGATCTTCGATAAGAAAACCATCTTTTATTGGAAAATATTAAAAATTGGTAAGAAGGATGAGGGAACTGTGTGGGAGTCTGGGAAAAATAATAGAATAATAGAAATGAAATCTTAATACAGAATATGTCCCAACATCATAAAGGGAGAAAGGAGGTGCCATATGAATTCCAGTCCTGGGAGCTGCTCACACATTCCCACAGAATGAAGGATATCCTGCCTTATATGGTAGTAACATGACAACAAAGGAAAAAAATGAAGGTCTACCATTGTCCTTATAGAGAACATGTGATCATGTCTTAGCTCTTTGTTAAGTTTTTCTCTTTCTTACTTTTTTTGCTCTTTGATGGGAAACAAACCATTTCATTCTATTAATTATTAAAGATCAAAAATGATGAGACGGTATTCCACAGTGTACGAAAGTTGATCAAACTAGGAAAACATCTCCAAAAAAGAGAAGCTATACATGCTGCATAACTGAGGAAAATCAGAAAAACAACCCAACAACAAGCCAAACAATCACTAATTACTAATGAAGGAGGCAAGAATCTGCAACAAATGACACAAAAAATTTTACTCCTATATTTTCTAAAAGATCCGCCACTTGGTTAGCTAAATGAGGAGCCCAGCAAATGAACATCCTAACTCCACTGATATAAAAAAAATGGAAAAGCTATACATCAAACCTCCAGAGCCTCTTTCCTTCTTTGTTACCCATGAAATAACAACAGGGGAATCTCTCTCTACTATAAGATTGAATATGCTTAAAACTTTGACCTGGCCAAGGTCCTTTGGAAGAGCTAGAATTTCCGCTTCAACAGTGAAACTCTCAGTTGTAAGTTTAGAATAGGCTTTTATCACTGTATGCAATGATCTCTGAGCCTCCCCAAATCCTTAGTTATCTTGGGATATTCAAAGGACATCTATTAAAGTTTAACTTGACATAACCCTTGGGTGGCAGTTATCATTCAAGAAGAGTCTTCTCAACCAACCTCTTGGACCTGCACACAAGGTTCCAATCTAATAATAAAAGGCTCAAGGGAGTGCCTGTGAAGGCTTCACTAGTCGAGGTCACCTAGTCCTCATTATCAATAAAAGAAATTCAATCTGTAAATTTTCAATATCATTTGGATAACCTTTTATTACTGTGTTTGAAAAAGTCACTGCTGTGAAACTTTTGATAATTTGAGCAACTTTGTTATCTAGTCATCACCAGCTTGACGCAAGTGATAAATGTATGCTGACAATTTTTCTAGAGTCCAACTCATCGCAGAGTACTAAATCCTTATAGTTTGGCTTCTAGTTTGCCTACAGGGTCCCTCTTTTTTTCCATTAATCTCTATTTAGGACTTTGGTTAAATCACTGGACCATTAATTAATGCATAGGCTTCGGTATCAAATGAGAGCTTGTTCTACCATGGGAAAAATTATGGGATTTCTTGAGATCCTTAATAGAGAGAAAAGAGGAAGCCACTTAACTAATGGTGCTGTCATCAATGACAAGAAGCAGTATCATGAACCAAATCTGCTCTTCATACATAAGTCCAAGTAAGCTAGTAGTGAGGAAATGTTTGTCAGGTAGATGAGCATTTAGATTTTCCTCAAATGTACTGGTATTTAGAAGAATCAAGGCAAGTCACAGCTAAAAATGGCAATAAGTTGGTGATGATGGTTGATAAGAATGCTGTTCATTTCATTTTGCAAAAATTCCTTGCTCACCCCAACACACACATGCAAAATGCCCTTTCAATAATGGCAAATACTGTTTTCTGTTGTTGGTTCAAATAATTATTTCAAAGCCAGAAAAAGGCAAGCTGACGAATGAAAATTTCTTATGATGGGAAAAGGACTAGGAGTTATATTTTTTCTTATGGGAAGCAAAGCAAGGTTCCTGCTTTTTCTCTTCCTACTTGAGCTCCATTTATTTTTCACCTTGTGGTGAATTGGTTCTATGTTTGAGTAAAATCCTCTGTGAGCTTCGGTATAACAGATTTATCTGCTTGGGCTTTATGTGTGTATATAGTCCTAGGCTTGGTTGTGAATCATACACTGATAATGATTTTCTTGGTACGTAAGGTGTGATGCTCTCTTGTGATCCTAATGTGTGTTTAAATGAATAAGTTAAAACATAAGACCATACTTTTGTTAGCAAGACGTCTTTGCCGTAACTAGTTACCTTTATGACTGGTAATGCTACGTGGACTCAGGCACAAATGTTCGTTGTTGGTGTGTATCTATGCGTAAGATATGTTCAATTTCCAGATCTTAGGACATAGGATTCAACTAAATAGTCTAATTTTCCTTTTCTTTTTTTACTTTCTAGGCCCAAATTAAGTATATAACTAACATAAAATCTCAAACATGAGAGGTTACTTGAAATGAGATAGAAGCTTGTTGTTACTCCTTGTTGGACATTCTTGCTGGATACAATTATCGATAGGCATGTCTACACGTATATCAAACCCAAACCCTTGTTCTGTTTTGTGAGCATGGGTACTTCACATGCTTTGAATCGTTCATCATTGATGGTTGAGTGTCATTTTAAACCCTGATGAATTAGGCAAGTTGTTGCAGTTCCTTTGAGTTAAGACAACAATGAAACTGCCTAAACCTAACCCTTGTTATATTTGTTTGTTGTGTGAGTTCTTTGAAATTATGGGGTCTTTGTAAGAGATCAGCAATGAGACCTTGTAGTTTCATATTAGAAATGTGACCTTATTTATTAAAAAGGATTTTTTTTTAAATGGTTCCTATAAATATGATTTGATAGAAGTGACACGAAATATGGGATGAAGAATAATAAGTTCTGTTTTTTAGATTGGCTATACACATAGTTTATATAGGAGATTACAAGAGAAGAAATAGGAATTAAGAGACATAATAGGAAACTAACTTATTCCTAAACTAACTTATTCCTAAATCATAAAACTATCTATTTATAGAAATAGGAAACTAATATAATAGGAAAATAATTCTTCTATTCTATTTACAACTCAACACTCCCCCTCAAGCTGAGGAATATATGTCTTCCATTCCCAGCTTGAATACAAGATCGTGAAACATTAAACTGTTCAGCCTTTTTATTAGAATATCAGCTAATTGATGTTCTGATGGAACATAGGAAATACACACCACTCCTTCTTCCAATTTTTCTTTGATGAAATGCCTATCAATCTCAATATGTTTTGTCCTATCGTGTTGTATAGGGTTATGAGCAATATTGATAGCTGACTTGTTGTCACAATAGAGCTTCATAGAACCATCCCACTTGATTCTCAAATCATCTAGAATAATCTTTAGCCAAAGTAGTTCACACAACCCTTGAGCAATGACCCTAAACTTTGATTCTGCAGACAACCTTGCTACCACATTCTGCTTTTTACTTCTCCGTGTTACCAGATTACCTCCAAGAAAAGTACAATACCTTGTAGTTGATTTTCGATCCACTAGGGAATCTGCATAGTTAGCGTTGGTGTATGCTTCTAGAGTAAGAGTATTGTTTTTCTTGAACAAAATTCCTTTCTCGGGGTTGCCTTTCAAGTAATGCAGCACTTTGCAAGCAGCTTGAAGATGAGGTTCTCTTGGATCATGCATGAATTGACTAATCATGCTCACCGAGTAAGCGATGTCTGGCCGAGTGTGAGCAAGGTAAATGAACCTACTAATCAGCCTCTGGTACATTCTTTTATCCACCACTGGTTCTTCTTTAACTTCTCCCAACTTGTGGTTTGGATCCATTGGGGTAGAGACTGGTTTGCACCCAATCTTTCCTGTTTCTGCTAATAAATCAGTCACATACTTTTGTTAAGAGATGAAGATCCCTTGTGTGGAATATGCCACCTCAATACCGAGGAAGTACTTCAGTTTCCCTAGTTCCTTTATCTCAAACTCTGTTGCTAATCTTTGCTTCACTTCATGCTTTTCTCTCTCATTATTTCTAGTCACTATGATGTCGTCAACATAGACTAGAAGAGCAGTTACTCCCTTTGTAGCTGAGTGCTTAATGAAGAGAGTGTGGTCACCTTGGCTTTGTTTGTACCCAAACTCTTTCATGACTTTTGCAAATCTCCCAAACGAAGCCCTAGGAGATTGTTTTAGCCTATAAAGGGCCTTTTTCAGCTTGCACACCTTGTTACCTGTGTTTCCCTCAAATCCCAGTGGGATGTTCATGTAAATCTCTTCATCTAAATCACCATAAAGAAATGCATTCTTAATATCATACTATAGGAGTTGCCAATTGTAGTGGGCAACCAGTGACAACAGGATTCTTACAATATTCATTTTTGCAACCGGAGCAAAAGTCTCCTGATAATCAACTCCATAAGTTAGAGTGTACCCTTTGACTACCAATCTTGCTTTATGTCTCTCAAGAGATCCATCAGCCTTATATTTCAGTGTGAAAATCCACTTGCAATCAACAATATTTTTCCCTTTCGGTCTTTCATCAATCTCCATGTTTTATTCTTTTCTAATGCACTCATCTCCTCTCTCATAGCATCCTTCCATTCCCTTTCTGTCAATGCCTCAGAAACAGTGTTAGGGATGATAGTGGTGTTTAGACTCACAATGAAATTCTTGTGGGCTGGTGATAAGTGCTTAAGAGACACATAGTGTGATAGTGGATAGAGTGGTCGGTTAGTGCATTCTCTAGTGCCTTTTCTGATAGCAATGGGAAGGTCTAGGTCTAGGTTGTCTGTTGAGTCAGTGGAAGTTTCACTAGGTTGTGTATGTAAAGGTGGGTTTGATCTTACCGTGATTTCATTCCCAGGGTCTGAGTTGGATTCTTGGACTTGCTTTTGTTTTGGAATGACCTTTTCCCTTGAATACATCTTAGGAAACAGTGGAAAATTGCGAGTGACCCTGGCTGGGACAGGGGATTACACGGGTTCAGTGGTAAAATTGGGTGACTCAGGTGTGATTGGTTCGGATAACTCGAGTTCTTCATCACCATGGGTTGAGACATGAGGAAGGTCAAGAGGTTCAAAGAACTTATAAGGACTATCTTCCATCATTGAAATCTCCCCCTGAAGAGAGGACTTGGGGAAAAAATGTTTATTTTATGTGAAGGTGACATCTGCAGAGATGTAAAATTTTCTGGTTGAGGGATTATAACACTTGTATCCTTTTTGAGTGGATGAGTAACCAAGGAAGACACATTTTATGGCTTGGGGGTCTAGCTTGTCTCTATGTTGGCTGTGGACATGAACGAATGCAGTGCACCCAAATACCCTAGGAGTGAGCACATTTGAGGTTTTGAAGTGTGGATAGAAACTCTTAAGTATCTCTATGGGGCTTTTGTTGTCTAACACTTGTGATGGAATTCTATTTATCATGTATGTGGCAGTAAGAACAACTTCCCCTCAATAGGACTTAGGAACATTCCCTTGAAAGAGTAAGACTTGGGTTGTGTTGAGTAAATGCCCATTTTTCCTCTCGGCTACCCCATTTTGTTGGGGTGTGTTAACACATGATGAGTCATGGAGAATGCCTTGTGATTGAAAATAGGGTGACAAAATCTGGTTGAAGGAATCTCTAACATTGTCTGTCTTAAAACTTTTTATTTTAACCCCAAATTGGTTTTGAACCATTGAGTGGAAATTAGGTATAACAATGCTAACATCAGATTTTTGTTTAAGAAGAAAGATCCATGTAACTCGAGTGCAGTCATCAATTAAAGATACAAACCAACGAGCCCCAGAAACATTAGGTATAGTCGAAGGACCCCATATGTCACTATGAATCAAATGAAAAGGATGAGAACTTCTTTTACTGCTAATATGAAAAGATACACGAGTATGTTTTGCTAATTCACAAGTTTCGCAATGAAACTTAGAAATATCTAATCCTTGGAACAAATGAGGAAACATGACCTTTAAAACCCTAAAAGATGGATGACCTAGATGTAGGTGATACAACCAATGGTATCTTTATTTGAGGAACTGAAAAAAGACGACGACAAATTATTACTAGTTTTTTGAGATGATTCAAGGTGGTAAATACCGCTCCTTTCCTTAGCAAGTCCAATCCTCCTCCCTGAGCCTTGTTCCTGAAAAACACAATAAGAAGGGAAAAAAATAGCATAACAGTTAAGATTATGGGTAAGCTTTTGAATGGAAACAAGGTTGGTTGACAATTTTGGTACATGGAGGATATTTTTAAGAATAAGGGTAGGTGTGATGTATATGTCTTCGAAACTTGCAACGGTAGATAAAGGGCCATTGGCCATTGCAATTTTCTTGTTACTTGGGCTTGGGGTATAGATATGGAAAAGTTGAGATTTGGAGGTCATATGGTCTGTGGCATCGGAGTCTATTATCCAAGAGTCATTATAAACCCTGTGTGAGGCATTTATGCAAAAAGAAAGTGAAGGTGTACCTGAAAGAGGCAAAGAACAAGTTCCAGTAGATTTGTTAAGGGATCCCAACAAGCCTGTGTGAGACCATTTAAGGTAATTTTTTCCATCCAACCTATACGCAGCTTGAATGTTTTGCAATTCCCCAGGTTGTTGAGATTGAACAATCTCCTCCGATTGTGCTGTAGTAGTCGTCTCTGCAACCTTCGACATCTTCCACAAAAAAAACCTGATCTCTTGGGAATTAAGGTAGATCGCGAAACAAAAAAACCAACAACAATGAAGGTTGGCAAAAGAACACATGAATAAAAAAAAAATCCAGCTATGAAGGCCAGAAAAATGGCGATGAAGGCTAGAATGATGCCCAGGTCTTAAAAACCTACTGCTCTGATATCATGACATGAAATATGGGATGAAGAATAATAAGTTTTGTTTTTTAGATTGACTATACACACAGTTTATATAGGAGATTATAAGAGAAGAAATAGGAAACAATAGACATAATAAAAAACTAATTTATTCCTAAACTAACTTATTCCTAAATCATAAATTTATCTATTTACAGAAATAGGAAACTAACATAATAAGAAAATAATTCTTCTATTCTATTTACAGCTCGACAAGAAGACTTTTCAATTTTTGAGGTTCTGTAGGATTACATCAGTCAGTTCTGTCTAATTGTCATAAAGTCTGCTCATGGGGTTTCATCTGAGTACTACAGTGAATAATGCAGAACTTTTAAATGGAACATGTAGAACTTGTTTAGATCCATTATATTCCTATTCCTGAAAAATGCAAGATTTCCTATCAAGTGTTGTCACCTTTGAGTTCTGAAGATTATTGTAGGATACTTTAAATTAACAGCTTAATTGATACATTGTAATGGGCCGTCTGCCTTCCCAGTTCCTTTTGTCATGGTGATTGCTACTCACTTTATGGTGAAATTATATATCATTCATTTCCTACTCCATTTATTTTTCTGTTTTAAGGGATTCTATTCTTAATATTTTTCTTGCAAAAGTGCAGAAGGTTCTCTGATCTTTGACCAGCTTTGTATGTTTATAACTTTCAATCACTGTTTGCCTTTTTAACCTGTGGTGCCTTTCTTCTCTGTTTGTTTACTGGCTGTGTCACATGATCTGAACCTTCTATAATTTTTTGATAGGTAAAGAAAGGTATGTATGGATTAATATGATAAAACGTACACCAAATACAAATACATCTACGAGGGGCACCAAAATGAAAGGCCTTGAAAGAGAAGACACAAAAAAACCACCCTTAACTCTCAACAGGTCCCCTCACAATCTATAAAATCAATCAAGGGCATTGAGTCTTCTCTTATGTACATACTAATCCAAGCTGAAAGATTACAAAGAAAAGAATATTTTAATTTTTGATCAGTTAGTCCTTGTTTTCAAAAGCTCTTTGATTTCGTTCCTCCCAAATTGTCCAAAAAATGCAAAGAGGAGCAGCTTTCTACACCTTCCTTTTTCTTCCCTACAAAAGAGTCATGCCAACTTGAGAGAGTATCTTTCACCAAAGAAGGAATCCCCCGAACTACACTGAATAAGGAGAACAACAATTGTCATAGAATTCTTGCTTTGATGCAATGAAGTCAAATATGATCGATAGTCTACACTAGTTTACAAAGGAAACATCCATTTGCCAGCAGTCACCCTCTTTTCTAAAGCCGATCTAAAATCAAAACTTTTTTCCAAGTGTCTTCCCAAGCAAAAGAGTTCACCTTGGAGAGGACCCATGAATTCCAAATAATGTTCATTGGAAAGGGGATTGATCTGCCGCTCAAGCTTCTATTGACAAAGCCAACTCATACTAGGAGGGAAAGGAATTACATAAGGACTCCTCATTGCACCATCTATCCATCCAAAATTTCACCCTTCTATCATTATCCATTTCAAGAGAGGTTCTATTAAAGAAAAAATCCAACTCCTTATAGATTTCCAAACACCAACTCCATAACCATCTCTCGCTTCGCTAGGATGCTAACCCGCTTCTTCCTTCATGTACATCCTCTCTATAATTTGCTTCCAAAAAACTTTCCCTTTATAAACAAATCTTCAACTCCACTTACCAAGTAGGTCCCCATTTAGAAAAGAGAGACTTCTAATGCCCAAACTCCCTTTTTCTTATCCGAGCAAACAACCGCTTAACTAACCAAAGATATTTTTTCTCCAAATTCTCACCTCCCCAAAGGATATATGTCTAATCTTAGTTTGACCTTTCTAGGGATTACAATTAAGAATGTGTAAAGGATTGGCAGGCTGGATAAAGCACTTCTAATTAATGTAAGCCTCTCCCCTTTAGAAATATATTGTTTTTTCCATGTTGACAGTTGTTTACGAAACCTCTCTTCCGTTGCATCCAAAACTACTGCTGATTTGAACCTTCTATGTGCATGTTGTAGAAGAATCCGAAATAATTCAAATTAACTGGATCTGATTAGTTAGGAATTCTCTTATTTATTTTATTTCTTTTATTATTTGAATCAGGTTGTTATTATTTGGATCAGGTTTAGATCATGTTGTTCTAGGATTTGAAAAATCCTCCAAATTGTTAGGGTTGTTTATTTTTTAGTTTCCTAGAATAAAGGACATGGTTGGATAACCTAGTCTATATATCAGGATGTAATCTCTTTATTTTCTGATATGATAATTAAGCAAGCAGTGTTTTGTATGTTCTTTTTCACTTTTGATTACACGGTATCAGAGCCGGATTGCTGTTGAAATAGAACTATGGCAGGAGGAAGCAAGGGTGACGATTTGGGAGTTTTGACAAAAACTTCTCAATAAACCCTAAAATTGCTCCCATTGCTTTTTTTGAGAGCTCCTCCTTGCAAATAATAACCCACAAACTTAATGGAAAGAATTTTCTTCAATGGTCTTAGTCTGTTCAAATGGTTATTCGAGGAAGAGAAAGAATTGGTTGCATCAATGGAGTTGCATAAAAACCGAAAGAGAATGATCTAACTTATCATACATGGGATGCTTAAAATTCTATGGTGATGGCTTGGCTTGTTAACTCAATGGAGGAACATATTAGGCAATCTTACCTCTATTATTCAACCATGAAGGAGCTGTGGGATGCCTTGAACCGGTCATACTTGGATGTTGAAAATTTTGCTCAAATGTTTGAGCTAAGGAACAAGGCTCAAATACTTCAATGCCTTATCAAGATTGTGGCAAGAACTGGATCTGTCCAGTAATGAAGAATGGAGCTGTTCAGATGATGCTGCAAATTACCCAAAGCTGATTAATAAAGAAAGAATTTATGATTTCTTGGCTAGACTTTATAAGGAGTTAGATGAGGTGCAGGGACCTCTACTTGGAATTAAACCACTTCTGACAATTGAAGAAATCTTTGCTGAAGTAAGAAGAGAAGGAAATCGGAATGTGTCATGCTTAGAGGAAAATCTCCAGACATAATAGAAAATTCAGCATTAGTTGTAGGAAGATACAAGAATTCAAACAGAGGAGAACCATGCAATAATTGAAGAGGAAATATTTGGTGTGATCATTGTAAGAAATCGAATCATAACAAAGAAAATTGTTGGCGTTCACATGGTAAACTGAACTGGAGAGACAGCAAAGGAAATAGGCGTGATCCTCAAGGATTCCAGACAAAGACACTACAATGACATCTCGAAGGCAAGGAGATAATAAAGCAGCCTTAACCTCATAAAAGAAGAAATCGAACAACTATACAAGTTGTTAACTCCTGCAAAATCCATTGGCACTTCTCTGTTAGCTCAGAAAGTCAAATTCTTGACAGCCCTTAGTAGTGTCAGTGAGAAATAAGAACCCTGGGTCATAGACTCAGGGGCTTCTGACCACATGACAGGTTGTGCAAGTTTTGTCTCCTCTTATGCACCTAGTTCTGGTACTTGGAAAGTAAGAATGGTTGATGGATCCCTTTCAACAGTTGCAGGGACTGGTACCATAACAAGTAGCCCAAATATTGTTCTAAAAAATGTTCTTTATGTCCCAAAATTGTCTTGCAACTTTCTCTCTATCAGTAAGATAACCAGTGATCTCAATTGTACAACAAAATTCTCACAATCGGCTTGTGTTTTCCAGGACCTGACATTGGGGAGGGGGATTGACAATGCTAGGGAACATGAGGGACTATAATACTTTACAAATGATGTCTCTGTGAATAAATAGGTTCTAACAACCAGTTGTGAATCTACTTCATTGTCTAGGGAAAGGGAAATAATGTTGTGGCATCTTAAGACTAGGCCGCCCTAGTTTTTCTTATCTCAAAAATTTGTTTCCTCTTTGTTCAAAAATAAAATTGATTTTCAACGTGAAATCTGTCAGATGGCTAAACCCATCGATTTTTTTTTTTTTTTGTCACATGCATAGAAAGTCTCAAAGCCTTTTGCTTTAATTCATAGTGACATTTGGGGGCCACCCTGTGTAAAAACTCTCTAAAAAAAAAAAACCGATTGTTTATTACCTTTATTGATGACCATACACGGGTTTGTTGGGTTTATCTTTTGAAAGAAAAAATTGAAGCTACACAAATCTTTGAAAATTTCTTTTCCATGGTTAAAAATCAATTTCAAACATTTGTACAAGTTCTTTGTTCAGATCACAGAAGGAAATATTTTATTTCTATACTTGGCAATTTTCTTTTAAAACAAGGGATTGTACATCAAAGTTCATGCACCAATACATTCCAACAAAACCATGTTGCAAAATGGAAAAATCGTCATCATGTAGAAGTTGCTTGTGCCTTTCTGTTCACCAATAATGTCCCTACATTTTTTTTGGGGTGATGGCATTCTCACAGCATGTTATCTAATAAATTGTGTACCCACCTGAGTCCTCCAGCATCAAACTCCTCTAAACACACTTCTTAAATCCTATCCAGAAATTTGTTTCTTCAGCACCTTACCACTACGAGTTTTTGGATGTATCTTGTTTGTTCACAACCATGATCAAAACCATAGCAAGCTTGACCCTAGAGTCCATAAATGCATTCTCTTAGGATATTCTGCAACTTAAAAAGGGTACATATGCTATTTTCCTGAAAAAAGAAAATATTTTGTCTCTCTTGATGTCACACTTTTTGAGAACTAATCATTCTATGCTAAAAGTTCACTTCACAGGGAGAATTTGAATGAAGGAAATTTTAGGGAACTTTCTTTGCCATCTCTAATGATATTCTTATATACTTGTATACCAGAAAACAACATTCTGACTAGATCTTTAGACAATGAAAGTGGACACACGCAACAGCAACCTGAACTACGTATTTATTCACAAAGAAACATTCCGAAAGGGGTAGAAAACCTTGTAAACCTTCAGCAAGGACAAGAATCTGAACCGAACTCAGGTACTTTACCTCAAGAGCCAAATCTCACTCTTGAAATTAATGATTTGGATATACCTATAGCTCTACAAAAGGAGTTAGATCTTGTACACAATATCCCATTTCTAACTTTGTGAGATATGACCATTTACCATCTTCTGTTTGAGCTCTTGTCACTAATCTTTCAGGTGTGGAGATTCCAAAGTCTGTTCATGAAGCCCTGAAAATTCCAGAGTGGAAAAAGGTGGTTATAGAAGAAATGCAAGCTCCTGAAAAGAAAAGAACATGGAAGCTAGTACAAAAACCAGAAGGAAAAGATTCCAATAGGATGTAAATGGGGTTTCATAGTAAAGTACAAACCTGATGGGTCTGTCGAGCGTTATAAGGCAAGACAAGTGGCAAAAGGATTAACCCAAACATATGAGATTGATTACTAGGAGACTTTTGCTCCAGTTGCAAAGTTAAAAACATTGAGAGGTCTACTATCCTTGGCTGCTAGTTTCGATTGGCAACTCCAACAAATAGATGTAAAAAAAAAAAGCATTCCTCAATGGAGATTTAGAGGAAGAAGTCTACATGGACCTACCAACTAGTTTGATGAAGCTAGAAGAAATGGGACGATGTAAACTAAGGAAGTCTTCCTATGGATAAAAACAGTCTCTTAGAGCATGGTTTGACAGGTTTGCTAGAGCTATTCCACCAACAGGGGTACAAACAAGCTCAATCTAATCATACTTTATTTTTTAGACATAAGGATGGTCAAATCACTATTCTAATTATCTATGTTGATAACATAATATTGACTGGAGATGATCAAGAAGAAATGAAGAAATTAAAGGAAATTTTAGCAAAATAGTTTGAGATAAAAGATTTGGGATTCTTGAGATACTTCCTAGGTATGGAGGTAGCCAAAAGTAAGAAGGGTATATCAATTTCACGAAGGAAATATACCCTAGATCTCTTCAAGTAAATAGGAATGATGGGATCTAGACCAATTGAAACTCTGATGGATCCAAACCTAATGCTAAGAGAACAATTGGATGACAACCTAGTGGATAAAGGAAGATATCAATGCCTAGTAGGAAAGCTCATTTATCTTTCCCATATTATACCTGATATTGCTTTTGCAGTAAGTGTAGTTAGTTAGTTTATGCACACTCCACACAAGAAGAGCACATGGATGTTGTATATAGAATCTTGAAATACCTAAAAGGAACTCCATGGAAATGATTATTCTTCAAAAGAAATGAAGTTAAGAGAATAGAAGCATTCATAGTCGCATATTGGGTAGGATCTATCAATGATAGAAGATCAACTTTTGGATATTGTACATTTGTTTGGGGAAACTTAGTGACATGAAGAACCAAAAAGCAATTGGTTGTTGCTAGGAGTAGTGCAAAAGTAGAATTTAAAGAAGTGACACAAGGGATTTGTGAGCTACTATGGTTGAAGCTACTATTAGAAGAGCTAAAGATGGCAAATGATCAACCAATGAAGAATTGTTGTGACAATAAAGTGACCATAAACATTTCCCATAACCCTATTCATCATGATCGAACTAAAGATGTTGAAGTAGATTAACACTTTATCAAAGAAAAAAGAGAGAACATAATTACTTGCATATATGTTCCTACAATCGAGCAAGTTGACGAAACCAAGGGTCTTACAAAAGCTACCTTAGAAAAATTAGGAGACAAGTTGGATCTGATTAATATTTTTAGACTAGCTTGAGTGGGGAGTGTAGAAGAATCCAGAATAATTCAAATTAACTGGATCTGATTAGTTAGGAATTGTTTTATTTATTTTATTATTTGAATCAGGTTGTTATTATTTGGATCAGGTTGTTAGATCTAGTTGTTTTAGGATTTGAACAATCCTCCAGATTGTTAGGGTTGTTTATTTTTTAGTTTCCTAGAATGAAGGACATGGTTGGATAGGCTAGTCTATATATTAGGATGCAATATCTTTTTTTTTTTTTTTTTTTTCCTGATATGATAATTAAGCATGCAGTGTTTTTTACATTCTTTTTCACTTCCAGTTACATGTGTCCTAAAATTATTTTCAGCCTCACCCTTATTCGCTCACTCAGGCAGGACATATAAATTGTTTAAATGAGCTCAAGAAAACAAGGATGTCCTTGCTATAAATATATGATTAGGCATGGTGGTTCAACCTGACTAAAGGTGCACCCAAGTATTACTCAGATCTAACCATGATGAAGGGGTCCAGATGCTAGGATGACTCTTTTAATTCCTTGTTACACTAGCTGCTATTGATTTTTACTTTTTTCTTGTTGTTTCTCATACTCACCAGTGGATTTATGTTTTCGGGATGGGACTCCACTTGAAAAGTATTTACCTGTTTGATGAATTTTTTTAAGAAGAAACTACCTTTGCAACTAATGGAACACTAGTACTGTGAAAACATGCAAAAGCCCAATGTTACTCCTGAGTCTGTTTATGGTAAAAAAAATGGAATCTTCAATAATGTGTATATTATAAAGGTGTGTGCTATTTTTGTGCTTTTCATGAAAAAGCCTGCTGTATGTCAAGAAATACTTAGTAGGACTGAGGTCTGTGCCTTTCCATGCTTCTGATTGTTTTAAATCTGCCAATTGGAAAAATTTCTCATCTGTTTATGTGTGGTAAATGCAGTGGATGGTAGATGAAGAAAAACTCCGTGTTATTCACTACACACTTGGCCCCCTTAAACCATGGGATTGGTGGACATCTTGGCTTCTAAAACCTGTTGATGTCTGGCAGGTATCTATTCTAGACTGCTTTGTTCTCACCCATGCAATTTGCTTCTCTTTAATGAAACAGGGATAGAGAGAGAAGGGAGGGGAAAGGGTGAAAGAGATTTTTTTAGGGTTAGAGGGAGGTTTTTTAAATCTTGGTGGAGTTGCATCATCGATACCAAATGTAGTGTGGAGCTTATGGGGAAATTTATTGTTTCATGCAGTGAATGAGCATTTAGTCACTGATTTAATGCTCAATACTATGATGTAACACTGTTTTCTAATGCTTCAGAATGTCAGGGAACAGCTTGTGGGATCTCTTCCTGGAACTGAAGGGGGCAGAAATCCTAATGATACAATTCTAGTCAACTTTCTTTTCCTGATTCCATTGCTTGCTCTTCTTTTCTGTTACTATAGGTCTTTTCTTCAGGTTAGTAGTTCCATCTTTTTTCTTGGAAACTAAGCAAATAGATATTTTTGTGTTGATTCTAAAAAGCGTCTTTATTTTTTTTTCAGACAAGAGAGTTCTTTGGTTCATTTTGCAGAACAACATTGTGTGATCCTCTTAGACACCTTTATTATAAATTCAGATCTGGTGGTGCACTTCCTTATTCTAGTGTTTCTTCCTCATCCACCATTAATTCTAATCAACAGGTTAGTTTTTTTTTTCTTCTGAGTGTAGTTAGTGGGGTGTGTAATTATTTAAATTTATTTTTATTTTTCTCTCTCTTCATCCGCTTCTTGATAAAATGCAAATGTCCCTTGGGCATACAATTGCAAAAGTGACACTTGACCATCTCCCTTTTCCCATCCAATAACTTAGGTTGCAGATGGATTTGAAGATTTGGGGAAACAGATTCAGGTTTCATGCTCCTGATTTGAATTTTTTGAAAGAGATATTAAGAAAATATAAAGGTCTAGGGTTGTAAGAAAACCATGGAGCAAGAATTAGGAGTGGGAGAGTGGGAGCGGGGTCCCATTCCAATTTCTTCCTTCAGGATTGAATTTGGAATAATTTCTTCTCCCCACCATTTAAAATCCATGGACTAAAACTCTTTAAGCTTTTCATGGACTTTCCTAGATTAAAAAAAATCTTTGTTTTCTAAACTGCATTCCAGCAATTTGAACTTGGGGTTGATGTCTAAATCTTCTTCCCTGAAATGCTCATACTCAAATGCAACCTTATTGTTCTCTTTTATTGGCTGTTAGCTTTACTTACTTTTGTTAATTTAAACTTATATTTTAGTCTTTGTATTCATTAAAACCCCTGCTTGTGATGTTAAACAGTTCTCTAATGGTGCACAGTCTAAGGTTCCAGTATATTTGGGTGGAATTTCTGTTGTCATATGTTTTATGGTTGCTGTGGTCTCTCTCGCACTTGCACTTTCAGTTGTCCCCCGGCAAGTGATGCCATGGACTGGTTTGCTCCTGATGTATGAGTGGGCATTCACAAGCTTCTTTCTGTTATTTGGAGGTTATCTCCATTTGATTTATCAATGGGGAAAGATGACTGCAAGTCAAGCAGGATCCTTCGCTTCTCGGCCCGTGTCTGCTGATTATGATTCTGGCAAAGGTTTATTGATTTGAAATAATAGTTCTAATTCGCATGATTATGCATGAATTAACCTTATTGATTTCCTTTTATAACATTCAATGGTTTTTTTAATGTGCCGTAGGTCATCAGCGACAGGTGTCTTCTTGTGATGCTGATACATGGTATTATGGGTTAGGAATGGCATTTCTAGCAGTTGCTGCTCCCTCTTTGCCATGTGTTTTTGGTGTCACTGCACTATTTTTGAGGTAATTTGTTTGATGTATTTTTGTGTTGTGATGTCAGTATCATTGTTGCAATTTTGGTGGCTTCTCTTTAAAATCTTGTTATGTGCCAAGAGTTGTAGATTGCACCATTGTTTACTTTATGTATACTTGTGCTTATGACCATTGTGGAAGTTAAACATTAAGGTGGTGTTTGTTTTTTTGTTTGAAATCTGAATAGACCTGAATTCAACTTAAATCTGAACAGAATTGAATGCCATTAAGTGTGTCTGAATGCTATTAAGTGTTAAGTTTGTTTTTATTCATGTTTGAATGCTTAATGCATTTTTTTTACATGTTAAAACATTTATAAAATTGGTTATTGTATACCTTCTTCTTTTAATTTGAAACCTACTAATTGAAAAAAATAATAATGTGACGTATTTCCATTTATCCCAAAATGTTAGAATTTATTACCACAATGAAAATTTTATAATGATTGATTATGTAATTGGTTAGAAAATTAGTAGTTGGATAATAATTAATTATGTAATTATGTTTGGTTGATAAGAAAATCTTAGAAAGGTTTCAAAGTTAACATTTGTTTCTCTTAGGTGTATCTTCGGATTTATTGATTTGTATTGAATGTGTTTCATTATTGAGATTAATTTATTAATCTTTGGATTTTTAATTTATGAAAGAGTATTAATTACAATTATTTATTCTAGTGGATGTTTAGATAAATGTGAATTATATTTTGGAATTCTATCTAAAAATGTCATTAGAATTGATGATAATTTATTTTGGTTTTATTATACAATAAGAGGTTGAATTTTGGAAATTCGTTGTAAATTCATTTTTAACCAAAATTTTATGAGTTTTAGTGTTTTTGTTTTCATTTTTCAATGATGAATCTATAAAATTTATAAAATTTAATTTCATTGAGAATTGAATGAATTATGTGGCAAAAATGGCAATTGCATGTGGTATAATTTTGGTTTCGAATTTGGAATTTTGTGAATTTATTTTGGATATATTTCTTATCAAAATTAAATGATTTTTATGTTTTGGCTTTTTTTTTTGAGTAACAATTCATTAAAATGATTTTTGAATCTAAATTTTCTTGAGAATTAAGAGAAAAAATGGACAAACAAAACTCATTTCATTCATGTTTGATTTTTCTTGATGACAACTTTGCTAATTTACAGTAATCTAAATTGAACAAAATTGAGGTAATTTATACATATATATATATATATATATATATTTATTTCAAGACAAGTTATCCTAAATTTTTAAAAATGAATTTGATTTTACTTTATATGAGAAATTAAGTTTAAGGGGTTGTTGGTGTGCATTGTGTGTTTTTTTTCTTTTTCTTTTTCTTTCTTTTTTTTTTTTTTAAAAAGGAACATAAACTCTTTAAGTAAGTTGCTTTGATCTATTTAGACTTAATTAAATTAAGGCCTATTTAAATCTAAGAGAAAAAAAAACAAATGGTACCTAAGTAACAAAATTAAAAGTTGAAAGAAGAAAGGAGAAAAAGTGACTTTCTCCATTAAGATAAAAGTTAAAAAATTTTACTTTTTCCATTTACGCAAAATTTTCTTCTAAAAATATCTCAAGTCTTAAAGCAAATTGCTTTAAGACTTAAGTTAGAAAAAACAAACAAACAAATGAACAACACCTAAATTTTATTTAGAGGAGAAATTTCATGAAGTTGAATATTATGGAACTCTAATACTGTATATCATCCTGTTTATCAATTAGTTACCTCTTGGATTCATCTTTTGGTAAACTTATGTGGTTGAATGATATGAGAACTTTATGTTGTGATTTTGGACCATCAAAGCAATTGTTGTTATCATAGTACTTATTGGGTTGGAGTTCACTCTGTGCTATTGTTTAATATGTAAGAAATTAGTAATTGATCCAAGGGTTTTCCTTTCATGTAAGTTTTAAAATAACATGATCTTTATGCTCTGTTCACTACTGGAAAGGTGTTGACATGAATTAAATGTAAGAGGATGTTACACAATTTATTTCTCTTGCATTACTTTCTTGATGAATTAATGCCATTACCCATTTTTGAAATCTTACAAGTTTATAATTCATTATGTTTTGGTATTGCCTCACAAAATTGTGGAAGTAAGATTCTCTTGTGTGTGTATATATATTTTCCTTCACTTAACAATCCGTTTGGGTAGGAGGTAGGAGGTAGTCTCAATATTAGTCCTTCATATTCGAACATAACATCCTCAAGGATGCACTAGCACTAAAATTCTAACTTCTTTCATTTTCAGAACCCATGTAACATGAAAATTATAAATGTTAAGCTTGTGATCAAAGTAAAATATAACACTTGCCAACTTTTGAACCTAATGTCAGTTCAAGGGTGTTTCCCTAGTACATTTTAGTTTCGGGGTGATAATGCAAATTATTAATTGTAAGGAACCATTGTCTAGGCTGCCTAGAGTGTAGTTCCATTTTTGTCCTTTCTTAATGTATTTTTTGGGGGGTGAGTGCATGAATATTTTTCCGAGTCCTTTCTAGGTTTTGAAATACAACTATTGAATGTCATAATTATTTTTTTCCTAACTAATATCTTTTTTTTTTTTTTTTTTCTTTTTTCCTTTTAGCTAACTCTTATACTTATTCAATTATCTATTATATCATGCAGTCATAGTAAATTCAACTTGTCTTATATTAATTAATAGTCTCTAATCATACTTTCCTGATGAGGATGGATCTCCAATATCTATTCAAGGAATGGAAAGAAATTAAAAAAAGCCTAAATTATTCTATCAAGGTTATATAGGTAATTTTCAGCATTTTATGTTTTTTTGTGTCCTAATTAGTTAGTAGTTGATTGAGTTTAATTTAGAATTTGGAAAATTTTAAAATTCAAGTTTTAAAACTTTCTATTTCCTAAATTAATGTGATTTTTTTGAAGTTTCTAGTTGGTTTTTTTATAATCTAGAAGTCTTCTTTATTGGGAACTCTGAAAGTAAGTTCTTAATTCTTAAATGAAAAATTTTAATTTCTTCTAATCTTTTTAGAAGATTTAATGGTTCTAGGAAAGAATAAGAGTTCTAATCTGTTGCTACAAAGGTTAGGTTTCAGGATTAGCTCAATTGGTAAAAGGTTGGGGAGGGTTTGTGAGAGATTCTAGTTTCAAGTTCCAATAGGGAGAAAAGTTTACCTATAAAAAAAGGTGCCATATTTTTTATTCCTCATTCCTCTCCCTACATCCTAAAAAAGTGAAGCTCTACCCTACTTATTTGATTGTGGACAACTATCCTAGAATTGTCCTACATCACTTCTACCAGTTCATTCTTGATCCATCTTTTTACTACTACTTTTATTCTATTCGTTGTGAAAGAATTGCCATTTTTTATTTTGCTGTACTTTCTCCTGTGATTACCCTTTCTAATAGGACGGACCTTGTGATAACCTCTTAACTCCAAAACTCTTGTATATGCAGGAGTTCATTCCTCTTATGAAGAAAATGCTGTTAATACCATTTCCTGCTTCCTCACCACCAAAAATTAAAAACTTTTATCCACCGTTAATGAAAAATAAAAAAAGAAAATGGAAAAAAGGCAAATCAAGATAGTTTTACATCTGTGATAGCATGTTTGAAAACATGTCTACATTTATCTCACAGGAACTGTATTGTAATGGAAATATCCTTTTCCTATATTTTTTTGTCAGTGAGTTATCCATGCTCTATGTACATGTGTCTCCACTGAATTTTTCTAAATTATTATGTATGAAAAATACTAGATATAAGCATATAAATGACCCATATGCATTACAAGTTACAAGTTACAACTAACAAGAACCATAAATTTAAATCTAATGTCCTACAGTTAACATACCCACATTTGAATGCAGTTCATCTTGAATGGTTTGATATGCCATTGTCCCATATTTTGAATGCTTGGTTTTCCTTCTCTTTTTACTTTTGTTTAAGACGCATTGGATTTATATTGTTTCTTGGAACAATATCCTCCTCAATGGTATAATGTGAAGGAAAGCAATAGAAGTGCATTTTGCCTTTATAGTTTTGATGACTGGTTTATTTAAGTGGTAATGCACTTAATCTTTCCACCGTCTTTTTAAGCTTGGAAATGAGTATGTCAAATGGAATTTATGCGCTCTTTATTTTTTCTTCTGTTCTTTTTGGGTTTGTAATTGACCCTGCAGATTTATAATTGGGAAAGTGCATGGTGGTCTTTACAGGTTAGGTTTGATAGCTGTTGGAGCCTTAATATTGGCATCTTTCATGACTTACGCTGCAGAGCATCTTGCAATTAGGTCATTTGTGAAAGGCCTTGAAGATCGAGACACTCCACGGTCAAGAAGTGTATGTTTTTTATGTTAATGATCTAACTGACAAGTGGCTGTTTCTTTCAATATTAATTTACTTGAAATTCATTTCCTTAACTTCATTTATTGCCCTATGTGTTATTTGTAAAATATTGCTGGGGATTTTGAGAAATGTTATTTCCACGGGGTTTCTGTGTAATCTCCTTTGGGAATCAATTGGTGATGATCTTAATATTTGTATGAGCATTCCTGAGCCCCTCCCATCAATGAGAAAAAGAAATAGATAGGTTCTTGATAATTTTCATTTCACCATAATAAAATGTTCATGTTGTAATACTCGACAATTTGGGTACACATCAGGTTACAATATTGAATTTTATTTTATTTTTCCAACTAGTTAGAAAATTTAGTCAAAAGTAGGTAGTCAAGAGACGTGTTGAAAATTAATTGGATGTTAAAAGGTTGAAATTGGGTCTAAATATAAGGTTTGAATTCTTGCCGTGTTAGCCTTGGAAGAATTGGAATAAGAATTGTAGTTAAGATATTTGAATTGGTTAAATTGAGAAAATTGTAGGAAGAAATTTAGTGGATTCAATATTTTTTGGGTATGCTAAATTGATGAAATTAATTGATGGAATTAAGTCTTAGAATATCATTTAAATTTTTGTTGGTAAATAAATATTGGTAAAATTAGTGGATTAAAGGTTCCTATGAATTTCAGCTTTGGGGATGTTAAAGATTTATGAATGCTTAAGACATTTTCAGAGATTTATGTATGCTTGGACATTTTCTTTAAAAAATGGTATTTGAAGAAAAAAAATTGATTAATTTATTTATTTATTATAGTTTATAGTAATATTTTCATAATCGGATCAGTTATTGAACTAGAAAAATTATTGGTTCACGGTTCATTAGTTGGATTAGCAATCGAATCGTGGTCGAATCATTGACGTCATAAATATATAATTTATATATTATTTAAAAATTAAAAAATTAGTTTTAAATTAGAAATTTAAATTAAAATCATAATTTTAATTTGAAATTCATTTTTAAATAAAAATCTTATTTTAAAATCAGAAATTTATTTAAAATTGTAATATTTTCATTAATTTAAATTAAAATCATAAGTTTTAAACATCATGAAGAAAAAAAAAAATAAATATAAAAGAAAAGAAATAATAATGAGATGAGGTAAAAAATAATTAAAAAAATAAAATCTGGAAAGAAGGGAGGAGGGGGGAGGGGGGAAGGGGAGAAGGGGAGTTCGACGGGCAAGAGCGTAGGGTGTGGGTCTTGTTGGCCGAGGACGACGATAGTGGAAAAAAAAAAAAAATTGAACAGGATGGTTCGGAGGACCCTGTCTGGTTCGCCGGTCAAACCATCGATTTAATCAATTCAATTTCGGTCTGATTATTTTTTGACTCAATTGACCAGATCAGACCAGAATCATAATCGGTTGGACCAGCCAGTTTGGTCCAATTTTTAAAACCATGGT
The DNA here is from genome assembly GCA_030254885.1 of Vitis rotundifolia. Taxonomy (NCBI): domain Eukaryota; kingdom Viridiplantae; phylum Streptophyta; class Magnoliopsida; order Vitales; family Vitaceae; genus Vitis; species Vitis rotundifolia. Next base: position 8,273,926 of record CM058164.1, on the reverse strand, counting down.
TTATAGTATCATGTCTTTAGTAAATTTCAGAGTAAAAGTGAAGTGGTGGTTAACCTCAAATCATATTTTCTGAATAACAGACTTGCAGTAGATTTAACCAAGTGTACGGTGGTAACAAGGAGAAAATCATTAGTGGGGAATAAATAATAGTTGTGGAAGATAAAACAAGGAAGAGAGGAAGATTGGTTTTAAAAGGATATGCATGGTCTTCTGGATTCGTTATAATAATAATAATAATAATAAGGAAAGTATAAAAGAGAAGGAAGGACGCTGATTAAGGAGAAACAAGAAGAGGAGATACAAAGAAGTGAAGGGAGAAAAAAATGGATGGGTTGAATGTGTTGCATCTCTGCCGATTCGACAATGGAACGACCTTCGATAATAATGAATTTTCTCACATTGATAGTCTTCGATGTAGTGAATATTGTTGGATTTTTAATCCAATGATTGGATTTTATAGTATAGGTAGGGGTGTTTTTTCCCCAAATTTTAGCTCCACTTTTTTTTTTAGAACTTTTCATTTCACTTTTATTTACCTTGAAAAAGATCTCCATAGAAGTGGATGAGTTGTTGGGTTGCAGTAAATCTTCATGTGGTTTTCATTTGGGTTGTCCTAAACATGTAAAATGATTCATTTTTCTTAAATGCTAAATAGGAAATAGGTGAAGGTTTATTGCAAAGTCGAAATATTAGAATTGTTGATATTTAGTTGTTGTTGGTTGTGATATAATTTATTGGATTATTGTGATTAATAAAATATTTTATTAGAATAAACTGACATGTTAGAAATTAATTGATAATAATAATAATAATATTGACTATCTTAGAGTTGACCTTGTTGTGAAGCTTATTGTATATAATGGTATGATTTTTGGTTGAGTTGGGATGATCATTGTACATGTATAGAAATTGAAAATGTGTTGTGGATTATTTGCAAAAATAGTATGAATTATATGATAGAAGGGTATGTTATTGCACTCAAATGAGAAGACCTCGAAGAGAGCAATTTGTGAAAAAGAAAACAACATAAAAAGTAAAAACAAAAAGAAATGGGAAATGAAAAGATCTTAGAGACACAAAAGTTTATTTTGAGAATACTTTGAATGAAGAGTGTATCAATGTCTGGATACACATCCTTTGATGAAAGCTTGAAAATAAAATTGCGTTGTTTGATTGTGTGTACACGAGCATTATCATGAATATAAATTTTATATATTTGAGGTTTTTGATGTTTTAATTATGGTGAGTATTATAGTTTTATATAATTTAAATATTTTATAAGGTGAGTGTTTCGATGAATTGAAATTTCCTATGTTCTTTACTTGACATAAATATGTTAGGTTGCAAATATGCTAATATCATATAAATATTTTATGTTATTATCAAACTTTGGACATGTATGTCTTGTTAAAACTTAATTAGTGTTAATGAAAGGTAATTATAGCATTTTAATGTTCATGTTAAACCTTTGATTAATTTAAGTTATTATACCTTTCCTCGGATGGAAACATCACTATTGAGCAACGTGGAAATGCTCATCCTTTTTCCCTAAACATTTTTAGATGTGATTATAGTTGATTAAAAGATTAGTGTTTATTGGAGCTCTTGAAGAGGCTTTTCAATGGAAACTACAATTACCTTGATTCACTTGTAAGTATTCCAAATGTAATGGTTTATACTTGAGTGGTATAGTGCAATTTATTATTGAAGTGTTATAATCTTTGAACATCTACAACTAATTTTTTGTAGTAATTTAGACTTACCTAGATGATTCCTACAATATAACTATTAAGCATTATTTCATTTATTTTTAAGATTAAATTATTTAGAGAAATTTGTTTGAGTAGTTCATTGTTAGTTTGGATAGAGTAACCTTTAACCTTTGACCTAGGGTCACTAGTGGGGTTTTGGGTCACATGGAAATTGTGACACCTATGCTACAATTTTGGTTTTCGTTTGTGATAGATTATTGTCACTTTAATTGGCTTACAATATGAGAAAAAAAAAAAAAAAAAAAAGATAAAAAAAAAAATTAGGGTTTAGTTGAAAATAAAAAATGGAAAAGTATACTTTATGGTTTATTTTGTCAACCAATTCATTATTTAATAATTTAAACTTTTTAATGTTTATTTGGTGAAAACAAATATAAATTCAAATAGATAAAGGATAAATTAAAAATATTAAAATTATTCTTTTATTTATTAAAAATATTTTTAAATACAATTCTCAAACATATAATTAATTATTATTAAAATATTAAAATTATCTTTATTATAGCATTTTTAAATATAAATCTTAAGTATAAAATCTATAAATCTTAAATATAAAATCCAATAAATAAATATTAATTTTCTGTGATGATATCACAATGAAGAACATGCCTATCATTGCCGATTCTCCATTTATAATAGTACTTGTTTTAAGCTTATGCATTTCCAACTAAGGATGAAAATATTTGTTTTCACGGATATGTCGGTGACTTGGTTTTACGGATACATCGGTAAATATTGATGGATATTTTGACACAAAATAATGGTGAAGTAAAAATTATAAAAACTCATGAAAAAATTAGAAAACTTCTAAGAAATGATAGAAGAAGTAATAATACCTATATTATAATTTAAATATGCAAAAATTGATATATAAATGATATAACTTCTCTAAAATTTTTCATTAAGCTAATAAATTTCAAATCAAATTATATTTGGTATATAAAATTTATTGATTTTCAAAAATAATTTGAAACTCAAAAAATGATTTAATTAATACTAAAAAGTCATGGAATTCAATAACATTAGAAAGTCATGAACCAAAATTTATTTTAAATGTTTGGGTTAGTTTTATATATATATCCTTTTCACAAGGCAAATAAGCTCCAAATTAAACAAGACTTAATATGTTAATTCATTAATAAGTTTAATAATTTTTAAACATAATTTAAATTTTAAATAATAAACTCATTAATACTAGAAATTTATGGATAAAAATTAATTCATAATAACTTTTTTTTTTTTTTTTTTGTACATAATTATATTTTTTAAAATTTTCTCACTATAAAAATGAATTTCAAATCAAGTGACACTTTGTATTAAATTTATTAATGGGTTTAACAATTTTTAAAAATAATTTGGAACTAAAAAAATAGATATAATCATTAAAAAAATAATAGATCAAAACTTATACATTATAAATCATGACTTTATTGTTTCTCCTATACGCACAACTATAGTTTTTAAATTTAGGTAAATAAATTATAAATTAAGTAGGACATAATTAATAATTTAAATTCTTTAATGAATTTAAAAAATTTTAAAAATAATTTTGAATTCAAAAAACTGATTTAATTAATTATAGATTAAATCAAAATATTCTAGAATATTATATTTGAAATTCAATACTGAATATATACATGAAATGAAAAACTTGATTAATTACATGTTAAAAAAAATTCACTTTATTCATTATTCATTTTAAATAAAAAAAATTTAAAAATTATTATTATTCATTTTTAACCAAAAAAATTTATAAAGATATTAAAATCTTTATGTTTCTAACATAAATTAAAATAGTATTATATATATATATATATATATATATATATATATATATATATATATATATAGATAATTTATGATTTTATTATAATATTATTATTCATGTTTTACTAAAACTATTTATTTTTAAATTTTTTTAATTACAATACTATTTTCATTTTTAATAAGACTTGAATCAAATGTTTTTAGAATTTAATGCGAAAATTAACACACAAATATCCAAGATCATTGAATTCAACACATCTCAAGAAAATTAAAGAATTGATTACATACCGTTTGAAGAACACGCAGCCATGTTAAATCGAGAAATCCCTTTTAATTTATAAACCTTAAATTCTTGATCTCTTCTTCTCCTTATCCAATTTTAATACACAAAATTATTACTTTAATTGTTGGAAGAGAACTCACTAAACCAAAAAAAAAGGGGTTCTGTGTTTTTCTTTTATTGATAGGAGAAGAGGGCCAAGAATAACCGTTCAAAACTGTTCTGAACGTGTTATTCTAATAACTGTTTTATTCTTATGTATTTTTTTAATTTACCTACTCCATCAAAGGGTAAATATCCTTACAATAGTTATTAACTATTTTGGGCATTCTTTTAATTGGCTAAAAAAATAAAACACTAGGTTAGTGGGCCACCCACTTAATTTTAACGTGGAAATAACATTCTCCCACTTGGCCCACTAAACTGATTATGAAAACTATAATATATATATATATATATATATATATATATATATATATATATATATATATATATATATATATATATATATATATATATATATACTTTTATATATAAAAAATATATATTGGAAAATAAATTTAACACGTGATCACGATTTCAATAAACTTAGTCAATACGTCCAAAATCATATACCATAATAATGAATCAGTTTAGATCATAAATGCGAGTCATGGCGGTTACATAACCATAATGTCATGTTTCCTTCCAGGTACCACACATCAATAACCCTTACTAACCCAGTCCTTAATGCCAAACAACCCTTGTAATTTGTCTTGTCAAGACAATTCTTGTTTATCAAACAATAAAATGTGCACCCATAATTGAAAACAAGAATAAACAGAAACAATCTTTAATGCGCAAATTGTCAATTACATAACCACTATTCATTATCATACATATTATGGATTCCTCAAAAGACCCATCCTCATAACATGTTCCAAATATGCCTTTGGAGGTAATCCTTTGGTTAATGGATCAGCAACCATAAGTGTGGTCCTAATATTTTCAATTGACACTTGTTGTTTCTGGACTCTTTCTTTAACAACTAAATACTTTAAATCCATGTGTTTCGATCCACTAGAAAATTTGCCATTCTTAGAGAAGAAAATAGCGGCGGTGTTATCACATTATATTCTCAAAGGTTTAGCAATAGAGTCGACAACACCAAGTCCTGAGATAAAATTCCGCAACCATAAAGCATAACTTGAGGCTTCAAAACAAGCAACAAACTCGGCCTCCATCGTGGATGAAGCAATAATTGATTGTTTTTCACTCTTCCACAATATTGCCTCATTTGCTAGCATAAAGACAAATCCTGAAGTTGACTTTAAGCTATCGAGACAACCACCATAATCAGAATCTGAGTAACCGACAATCTCTAATTGTTATGATCTTTTATATGTGAGCATATAATCCTTTGTCCCTTGTAAGTACCTCATCACTTTCTTTGCAACTTTCCAGTGTTCGAATCCTAGATCACTTTGGTATCTTCCTAACATGCCAACAGCAAAGCTGATATCCAGTCTTGTACATGTTTGAGCGTACATCAAACTTCCCATAGCTGATGCATAAAGAATTTTCTTCATTTGCTCCCTTGGGCATTGTTTTTTACTTAATTTGTCACCTTTCAATATAGGTGCAATACCCGATGAACATGACTGCATATTAAATCTCTCTAAAACTCGATCAATATATCCTTTCTGAGACAAACCTAGCACTCCTCGAGATCGATCCTTAAAGATCTCGATGCCAATAACATAGTTTGCCTCACCCATATCAACCATTTGAAAGTTTTTAGAGAGATGTTCTTTGGTTTCACGCGATAAACCAAGATCACTTCCAGCAAGCAAAATATTATCCACATACAGTATCAGAAATATAAACTTGCTCCCACTAACTTTCAGATATATACATTGATCAATAGTGTTCTCTTTAAATCCGAAAGATATAATGGTATTATTGAACTTAATATACCATTGTCTGGAAGCTTGTTTAAGACCGTAAATGGATTTCTTTAATTTGCAAACTAGGTGTTCATTTCCTTTCTTTGCGAACCCCTTAGGTTGTTCCATGTAGATATCTTCATCCAAATTCCCATTTAAGAATGCAATTTTCACATCCATTTGATGTAGCTCTAAATCAAAATGAGCTACAAGTGTCATGATGATTCTAAGCGAATCTTTCTTGGAAACTGGAGAAAAGGTATCTCTGTAATTGATACCTTCCTTTTGAGTGAAACCTTTGGCCACAAGTCTGGCCTTAAAACGTTCGATATTGCCTTTAGCGTCGCGCTTTATCTTAAAGACCCATTTACAACCGACAGATTTACAACTGTTAGGCAATTCGATGAGATCCCAGACACCGTTATGGGCCATGGATTTCAACTCTTCATTCATAGCTTTCATCCATTTACTAGAATCATCACTTTTCATGGCCTGTGAAAACGAAACCGGATCCTTCCTTATCCCAATATCAAAGTCAGATTTCTGTAGATACACCACATAATCATCTGAAATGGCAGGTCTCCTTTCTCTTTGAGATCTCCTCAAAGGTGCCGGTTGTGGTGGCTCTACAGCATTTTCAATGGAAATATTTTCTGGTGTTAATGAACCATCTCTATTATGTTGCTCATGTTCCTCAACTTGTTGAACAAGTTGAGGGGCAATAATTTCTTGAGGTAAAAAGGGTGGTGGGATATCCACTCTTATCTTCTCAATATCTACCTTTCTTGGTTCATTACTCTCACTAATTTTGCCATTCTCTAAGAATCTGGCATTACTGGTTTCAATTATTCTCACACTATGGTTAGGACAGTAAAATCTGTACCTTTTCGATTTATCTGGATAGCCAATGAAATATCCAGATATCATTCTCGAATCAAGCTTTTTCTCATGTGGGTTATAGATTCTTGCCTCCGCTGGACAACCCCATATATGTATATGTCTCAAACTAGGTTTCCTACCAGTCCATAACTCGAAAGGAGTTTTTGGAACTGCCTTACTAGGAACTTTGTTCAAGATATACATTGTGGTATTTAAGGCTTCACCCTACAATGAAATAGGTACAGAAGAATAACTCATCATACTCCTAACCATTTCCATTAATGTGTGATTACGCCTTTCAGCAACACCATTTTGCTGTGGCGTACCAGGCATTGTGTACTAAGCACGAATGCCATGCTTTTCAAGGAATTTGGCAAAAGGACCAGGATTTTGTCCTGATTCATCATATTTGCCATAATATTCACCACCTCGATCTAATCTCACAATTTTAATCTTTTTATCTAATTGTCTCTCGACCTCTGTAATGAACATCTCAAAGATGTCAATGGCCTGAGACTTTTCATGCATTAGATAAACATAACCATAACGAGATAGATCATCTATAAAGGTAATAAAATATTTCTCTCTTGTAAAACATGGAACAGAGAGTGGTCCACACATATCCGTATAAATTATCTCAAGAAGATCATTACTTCTTGTGGCACCTTTCTTTGTATGTTTAGTTTGCTTTCCCTTTATGCAATCCACGCATACCTTAAAATCAGTGAAGTCAAGATTTTGTAAAATTCCTTCCTTCACTAATCTCTCAATTCTTTCCCTAGAGATATGCCCTAGTCTTCTGTGCCACAAGATTGAAGAATTTTCATTAATCAAGCCACGTTTTGAACCAACATTTGAATGTAGGGTTATCAAAGCTTGTGCAAATTCATGATTCAAGGAAATTTTATATAAACCATCACATAAAATACCAGAACCAACTGTAATAGAATTTAATAACAAACTTAATTGTCCAGAACTGAATAAAACAGAATATCTAGTAGCATCTAATTTGGACAAAGAAACTAAATTCCTAGAAATAGGAGGTACATAAAAAGTGTTTAAAAGATCCATCTGATGACCCGTCTCTAAGAGTAAGCGATAGGTACCAAAAGCTACCACTTCGACCTTGAGACAGTTTCCCATATAGAGAAACTTTTCACTTTCCTTTGGTTTCCTGGTTGTAAGGAATCCCTGCATTAAATTAGTCACATGAGTTGTGGCTCCAGAATCAATCCACCAAGTATTTGAAGGAACTTTAGCAAGATTGGATTCATAACATACAAAAGAAAGATTTATACCTCTCTTTTCGAACCAAGCCTTGCGCTTGTTACAGTCCCTCTTCACATGCCCTTTATTGTCACAAAAGTAGCAACTTACCGTGAATTTTCCATCATGAGTCTAGCTACCTTCCCCAGGTCCACTTTTCTTAGGTGGAAACTTCTTTCCTTTTCTGAATTTTCCTTTCTTCTTCATGACTCCATGAGTTACAGCAAGGGCAAGATTATGTCCTTCTTGTCTTAATCTCACTTCCTCTTGTATGCATTTACTGGTGAGCTCATTCAAGTTCCATTGATTGCTGTTAGTATTATAGTGGATCTTGAATGGAGCAAACTGTGATGGAAGTGAATTAAGGACAAACTGTACTAAGAAGAACTCACCCATACTCATGCCTAGTGCCTTAAGCTTTGCAGCCTTTTCAGTCATGTTTAAAATATGTTGTTGAATACCTTTCAGACCATCATATTTCATGGTGGTCAATTCAGCCATCAATGTGCCTGCAAGAGACTTATCAGCGCGTTTGAAGCGTTCCTCAACAGATTTTAGAAATTCCGAGGCTGACTCGGTTTGAGGGAGAGAGGTCTTGATATTATTGGCAATAGTCATTCTCATAAACATCAGACTGAGTCTGTTTGATTTTGCCCAGGCTTTTGATTGTTCCACCTGCTCCGGAGTATTGTCATCCGTAGCTTCAGGAGGTTTATCAGTTATTAAAGCCAGGTCAAGATCCAATACGCCCAGTGAGCATTGAACCCTTTCATACCATTAAGAAAAGTTCGACCCATCAAAAATAGTCATTCCAGATGCAAGAGAGTGTAACGAAGTGGGAACTGTACAAAATAGAACAATGCTCACAATAAGGCCTCAAGTATAAAATAAATAACAATGAACTATTGATATCATTAAAATTCTCCTTTGGGTAAATTTTAACATATCTAGTGTTCACTTGAAGGGAGCTTAAAATACTTTACTATTTTGTGTCATTTATATGTTACCTTTGGGTATCCATTTTACCTTTCTAAGCAACACAAAATAAAAGCATTAATTAATAATTAGCAGAAATTGACTCTCCTTTGGGCTAGTCTCATTCTCCTAATTATTAAGAATTTTACAAGTCTCCCTTTATTCTTTTATGCAATTTAATAAATACGAGGCTCACTAATATAGGTTACTTTGGTAATTATCTAAACTAATTAACCTTACATTTATAAATTGTCTAATAATGCATTAATTCTTTTATTTGAGTTAAACGTTTGAATTGACTTAGAATGTAAGCATTGTCAAATAAAAGTTCATGTAAGAGAATAGAGTTGGATCATGACTAAAATGACCAAACATGATCCTACAGAGGACGGGAACTATTCATGTGAAATGCAGTACAAGCTCAGAATTTTATTAATTCAAAATATCATAGAAAAATCTAGAGGATGATGGAACCATCCCAGCTGCCATCTAAATGCATCTAATATTCCCCCTACTCCAGGGTTTACTTTCTTTTCACAGTAAGGAAAAACACAATTATCCAAATCCCCCATCCTTTGATATGGATTACAAATGCTTCATACTTTTATGCATTAATTTTGAAGAAATAATTCTTAGAACCTCTTCAAATTAAGACTACTTTTTCTCTCAGGCTCCATAAATTCTCACTTGCTTTCATCATTCTGCCTCTTCCTTTTTTTCTTTTCTTTTTTTTTCTTACCAGAACCAAACAGGGAAAAACAAATGATATGGTCCCCAGTTTTCCTTCTCCTCCAAGAACCGCAAGTGAAGAAAAACAATGAATTGCTTTTCAGAAAATCGAAGATATTTTGGATTCAACTCGGTATAAAAAGATTAACCCACATAGAAAATCAACTTTCTTGGAGAGAAACCGACTCGAATCGATTCAACTTGGTATAATAACATAAACCCAAATACAAAATCAACTTTCCTAGAGAGAAACCAACCCAACTCTATCCAAATTGGTATACAAACGGCAACCAAAAGCAATACAAGAATAGAAAAAGAATTGAAAAAATAAAAATAAAATAGAAACCAGGGTAGAGGGATATTTAGTGCCTTCAACCCTTCTGATTCATCATAGTTGTGGACTACATGGCAGTTTTCAGTAAGCATTGATATGAGCGAAAACGAATAGGTATGAAATTGTTTGATTTCAACAGATCATCAAAATTTTAATCGAAGATAAAATCTCAAAAATTTAATCCTTATAAAACAATGATTCTGAATATTTGAATTCAACCTTGCTATGATACCAATTTTGTTAGAATTTAACGCAAAAATTAACACACAAATATCCAAGATCATTGAATTCAACACATCTCAAGAAAATTAAAGAATTGATTACATACCGTTTGAAGAACACGCAGCCATGTTAAATCGAGAATCCCTTTTAATTTATAAACCTTAAATTCTTGATCTCTTCTTCTCCTTATCCAATTTTAATACACAGAATTATTACTTTAATTGATGGAAGAGAACTCACTAAACCAAAAAAAAGGGGTTCTGTGTTTTTCTTTTATTGATAGGAGAAGAGGGCCAAGAATAACCGTTCAAAACTGTTCTGAACGTGTTATTCTAATAACTGTTTTATTCTTATGTATTTTTTTAATTTACCCACTCCATCAAAGGGTAAATATCCTTACAACAGTTAGTAACTATTTTGGGCATTCTTTTAATTGGCTAAAAAAATAAAACACTAGGTTAGTGGGCCACCCACTTAATTTTAACGTGGAAATAATAATTTAATCTATATTATATAAATTGAATTTGAAATGTTCTTACAAAATAAAAAAAAATAAAAAATAAAAAATAACTTATTCACATAAGTGTTTTGTTTTTTATTTTTAAAAATTATTTTTAAAACAACTTGTCAAACACCATTATCTTTATGAAGCACTAAAAATAGTTTTTTGTTCTTTAACTTAAAAATGGTTTTAAAAACAAGTTTAAGAAAGGGAGAATTACCCAATAGAGTAGGCTGGGTTGGAATAATTACTAGGAAGACTCACTCATCTCAAGGATTTTTAGAGGACAATTTTATCATTGAATATGTTTTTTATATTATTTATAAATAAATTTGAGACTGTCAATGATGCGGGGCCCATACATGATGATAAGTATAGGTAATCAATAGTACATTTCTCAGGCTCGAAAAAATTGTTCTCTTTTTAATAATCAAGTGAGTGTTTAAAAATTTACTATTTTTTCTTTTTTTTTTCCAAAAAAATTGAGATTTTTTAAAGAACCTTGTAAAAAAAAATAATTTTCAATATCTCATAAATAAAAACCATATCAGGTTATTATAGCGTTTTATATATGAAATATACAATTAAAAACTTTGTTACCATAATAGAATGAATAATTATTTTTTACAAGCACTCATCAATTGAATAATATATAAATATTCAATTGACTAACACACAACTATTAAATGAAATAACTCACAATTATTAATTGGGTAATATATCAAGTGAAAAAATTAAACAAAAATAAATCACATTATGTTGTAATATATTGTAATGATAGTGTATTTGTATTGTAAGTATAATACATTTATGTCATACCTATATTTCATTACAAAAATAATAATTCAAAAAATGTTTATTCATACCTATTGGTATTAACATATCGTATTAATATATTAACAAGATTCATCCAATGCATTGAAATTATTTAATAATTTTTGTAAAAAAAAAAACTACGAGTTGTGTGAATTCAAATTAGTATTTCATTTGGTTTTAGAAATTATTTATGATATAAGTATGTTGTGAAATATGTTATGATCATACAAAATTATCATTTTTATAAAAAATTTCAGAATTTTCTTAATTAGGTTTTATTGTAATGTATTGTAATATAAGTGTATTCATATTGTAATTATATATGAAAATTATGAAAAAAAAAACACTATGCAAAGGAAAAAAAATCATATAAATTTTTAAAAATTATTTTATTATAAAAAATAAAAATTATTTTAATACAAAAACATAATTTATCAATTTAAATATATATATATATATATATGAAAAAAAATCATCATTTTTATTATGTAATTATAAAACTTATTTTTTTCTTAATAAAATTAAAAATTAGAATAAAAAAATGTAAAAAAAATAAAAATAAATGATATTTTGAAAATATAGTTTAGAAGTATTTTTGTTTTAAATAGTAAATTTAAGTAACAAAATTAAATGTCAATAATGACAAATCAAGTGAAGTGTTTTAAATGTTTTGAATTTTAAAAGTTTTAGTTGAAGGGTAGTTTTGGTATTTAAGCCTGTTAAAGTTCTTCGCAAAAATTATTAAAAGAGACCACCATTTCCAATAATTATTCCACCCTAACACACCCTATTAGGTAATTTTCCCTTTAAGAAAACATAGTCGACGCATAAAGTTTTAGTGGTGACCCAAGATGGGATACAATATCCTACAATTCCAGCCATGAAGGACAACTTGACTGAGCCAACATAATAAGGATGTTCATAACAACCAAGAAACAATATTTTCTTAAATACCTATACTCCATGTCAGAGAAATCATTCAAACTTCTCATGGAATGAGCAAGGAATATTTGGAAAATATTATCGGTTCAGACAACCAAGCAATTCAAGTTTAGTTTTGATGCAATTCCAACAACATTAAGTTCACTCTCAACAATTGGGCATTGACTAATTTTGAAATTAAATTTAATTCAAGTAAATTAACAAATAAAGTTAATTGCAAAATATTAACTTCTTATCATAACATCTATTTTTATCAATAATTATCCTTATCATCAATAAATAATTTCATTTAAATTTTCTAATTTTTCTACACTTCCCATAAGGTATATATCATGACCTTGTTAAATAACTAGATTGTTGTCTCATTAAACTTTGAGAGTATTTATTTTTTTAGCTTTTTACTAAAAACAATTTGCTTTCAGACTTTAAATTATTTATTTATTTATTTATTTACTTTTTCATGACTTATTATAAATTTGTTATTGAATAGAAAAATTTTAAAAATTTGACTTTTTTTAAATGAAAAAAGTAACATATTAATTTTTTTTTTACTTTTTAATATTTAATAAAAATAAAATATTACAAAACCAAACAACAAAATACTTAACACTATTAAGCACTATTTTATTTTAATTTATATTTATAATTAAGTAAAAATAAATAAATAAACACCACCTTAGTGGACCCACATTGTTTTTTCCATAACTCCATTTAATCCTCCTTTCTTGGTTTGTTTGTCATTATCCTATTCCATTTAGAATTCTAACATATATACTTTGTCATCTCCCTTCCACCTCCATCTAAGTTCCCTTACACATCATTCTCTTTCATCCTCTTCGGTTGACCAGGTGTGGTTCAAACACAAACAACAGCAAAATCCTTTTTTGCAATCATCAAGTTAGAGAGAATTTGCTGCTCTTAGAATTCCACGACCATTGTGAAGATATTTCTAGCTAAACCAATGAGTGACAAGAGAGACCATTGTTGTAGTTATGTAAGCAAAAACGACTAAGTTTGAAAGTTAATGCCATATGAAAATTTGAATTTATAGCTAAAAAAAAAAGGAATTACTCTACTTCCGAATTTGGACATGTCATGTCATTACTGTGCCATGTCATGAAGATTTTTGGTTTAAAAAAGCGTCTAATAGAAGGTCAAACTAGGATTAAAAGGGCAAAAATAAAAATTGTCTAACATATTTAATTACTATCATGTGGTTAAGATTGTATGAGTGTCAAATGGTTGAAATGTTTACCATTTTTAAAACTAATTAAGCAATCTAGGTGGATTTGTTTCCATTTTACTTCTTCATATTGTCAAAATAAAACTACCAAATTTTTTTTGAAACCGCAACAATACTGGCAAATTTTTATCAAAAAATAAAATTAATTCCTCTTAATTGATATTTGAGTGTAACTTCCAAGAGTAAGTTTTGTATGGGAGCTGATTGTCATATCACCATCAAAAACTTTATCTTAACTTATTTTCTTAAATCAAAGGTTTAAGATTTTGCAAAAAAGTCAAGTTAAATCCGACTTAATTTATATATTGATTAGACTAATTAGCATCAGGTCTATCAATTATGAAAAATTGTCTAAAAATGTCAGCTCTCATAATAATCATCACCTACTAATAAGCTTCTTTTGAATATACTAGATATTATCTAATAAAATTAGAAATTCCAAAAATAAAAAAAAGCAAAGAAAATTTGAAGAAAAAAAGTATAATTGAAAATGATGATAAATTCAAGTTTTTTCTAATAAATTAAGGAACCTTAATGCCTTTTTTCTAGTATAAAAATAAGTTTGTCATAACGAAAACATTATTGAGTTGACTAATTAGTATCAGGTCAATTTTCAAAAAATATTGTCCCCATAATAATCATCCTCGACTAAGAAGCCTCTTTTGATGATGGTAGATATTATTCAATAACTAAAAAAGGACAAAAAATATTTAAAATGAACAATTTGTAGAAAAAAAAGCATAATTATAAATGTGGCTACTAAATTTATGTTTTCTTCTAATAAATTAAGGAACTTTAATGGCTTTTTTATGGTATAAAAATAGGTTTTTGAGATATAATTGTCATTAAGAAACATATCGTCCAAAAATGATATAATGACGGGCAAGTAAAAAAGGAAATATACTAAAGACTGCATTCATAAAAGATGATAATGTAAAGTCTAATTAAAACTTGGAGTTAATGGATTTATAGTTGATGATTCATGAATTATAATATTTTAATGATCATTTTAGTTTAAAATTTGAATTTTGACACTACCCGCTCATGTAATGAGCTCTTTGATTTCTATATATACGCATACTTATAGAAAGAGTATGTAAAATCTACATTTCATCTTTCATTAGAAAGGTATTTCTTTTGGCTATTATGGAAGAAGGTAGAGGTGAAAGGGAGATTAATCTAAACATCCCCGCAAATGAAAGGGAAGAAGTCCAAGCACCCCTCAATCCATGGACAATTCGAAAAAGATTGTCACATACTGATGCCAATCCTGATAGATGTGAGATTATTCTGCCCATTCGTCAAGTTAAAGAGCATCTACTTCCAAACCTTCTCCAACAAAAGCTTGAAATCTTGCAATCAGGTAGGCCAATACTTATCAATGTCATAAATGATGACATTGAAAAGGCCTATAGAATTAAGTTGGCCTTCAAGAAGAGTAGTTCATCTTATATGTTACAAGAGACTAGAGTGTTAGTGACGGAAGGGAATTTCATTGCAGGCCAAGAGATTAAATTCAGGTGGATTAGAGTGAATGATGATGAAGAAGGCGAGCTCCATTTCACATTACTACCATAGAAGAAGTTGAAATTTATATCTTTCTATCTTGATGTGAACTTTTTGTGTTATTTCACTAGATGATGTTATTGATTTCCCCATTTATGAGATCTATAATATATATTTATCTTTAAAGTTTGTTTATCATGTGATGCTATCGAAGTATTAAAAGGTAAAATTTTCACAATAGTCTCACTAATTAACTATAAATGATAATATGGTAAACGATAACCGGTAAACTATAAACGGTAAATGGTAAACAATCACAGTTTGTATTTATTCTTTGAGATCGACATGTTATAATATAGTTTTATTGGGAAAGATTTTAAGTTCAACTAAAAGATTATTAAAAAAATGAGTCAAATATCATATTTCAAAATTCATTTTAATGTGGTAAGGTCTTGTAATTTAAAATAATTTTCTATTCAAAGGACATGATATTAACTACATTCCACTTGTTTTACATTTATATTATTATTTCTCAAATGTCTAAAATACCAAGTTATATTTCCATTTTCATCTATGAGATGTCTTAATTTTAAAAGTTATTGCTCAATTTTATAATGGCCATATGGACCCTAAACCATAAAGGGGTAGGGTTGTTAAAGGTATTAATCAAACATCTTAACTAATGAAATGGGAGAAAACATGCTAGTCTCCAAACCATGGACAATTTGAAAAGACATCTTCAAATGATGCAAATCCTAATAGAAGTGAAATCCCCTCTTTCCTTTATGAAGAATCAAAATTCAATGTGATTAATTGTTAGCTATTGAATCTATATCAAGTATAAACAAACAATATATGGTAAAATGTCCCTTTGAAGCAATAGAAAATATTAGTGCCAAAATGCCTCTTTCAAATATAAATAATAAAATCATGGGAAAATAAACAATCTATGGCAAAATATCCCTTTAAAATTCATCATCTTATATTCACCATAACATATTAAAAAATTTGAATGAAATGGCATGAAAAATCCACGATTTTCCATGATATTAGGATGTATTACCAAATATATCAGAATCTATTCATGAAAAAAAAAAAAGTGAGACAAATAATGCAAGTCAATTAATAAAAAAGCTTATAATATTAAGGTCAAATATCATTTTCCTTGTAACTCTACTTTAGTGGTTTAAATTTATGGATTCACCAATTGAGCAACCACATAGCAATAAGGATTAGGTTTAAACTTGATTTACATCTGGTAGACATAAAAGTGTGTTCAATTGAAATGACATAGAAGGTAGTGGCAGGAGCCCCAATATGCATGTTGTGACTCCATATATATAAGAGAAGATAACATAGAGCTTAGTTGTCTCATGTGCACACCTTACTCCAATATGCAACTCTTTATTTTTATATATTTACCCTTTAAAAGAAATGTTGTCAAGGCTCTAATATGATAATACATACCTTAGAAGTAGAAACTAGCAACTAATGTTTTGAACCTAACAATCGCAGTTGTAAGTGTTACCTATATTACCTTGAAATGCTCTTATTTAATTCCTAACATTGTATGGACATTACGAAACAAATAATAGAATCCATATCTACATTATTACTGTTTCTATGAAACCCTAAAATTAATAAAAATTTACAATAGAAAGAGAAAAAGAAAAACAGTCGAAGAAGGTAATGAGTGGAAGTACATTAAAACTAGATTCAAGGATTTGGTATCTTGAAGTCAATGCTAGGTTCATGGTATTATTAGCTTTCCAATTCATTTTTTTTTAATGAGATCATTGTCATGCATTTCCAATAAGAAAAAAAAAATCATTTTCCAATTTTATTCAACTATAAAACTTACTTCACACTGTCAAGATTATAAGAGCAGTTATGGCTATAAGAAAGATTGTTGGGGAGAATATAAAAGGAATTGTGTGAATAATGTTTATATATTATCTTTTCTTTACTATTTTAGGCTTATAATACTCTTGTAATTTTATTCAAATATATAGAGAAAATATGAGATGAATTATCTTCTGTTCAACATGGTATCAAAGCATACTTATCCTAAGAGCGACCATCCCTTCTTAATACCTAACTATGCATTTTCATCTCTCCTTATGTACCTTATTGTGATTTCTTTTTCTTTTTTATAATTATATTTCTAAAAGTCTTACTTGGATCTTGAAACTTGACTTTTTTTCGATACATCACAAGTGAAACCATGCCAATCATTGACTTACTTTTCTATGACTTTAAGACCAATTCCAAATTAAATAAGCTTAACTATCTTTCATGGTTTTAAGAAGTAGGAGCTTACTTAAGAGAACATGGTGAATTTTCTCATATTTGTTCACCTAAACCTATAAATACAAAGCTAATTGCTACTTTGGAAGAAGTAGGTGCACCTTGGCTTTGTAATAACATGGGATTAAAGGTATATAATTTTCCATTTGGATAGAATGCCAAACGTCAAAATCAGAGATTAGGCATATGAGAAGAAGTTGAGGAATGAGTCTCATGATATTTTGAAAAATTATGTTCCACTTCAATGTCCAAATCAATAAATCTCAACAACACACATCAAAAGGACAATCTAATTTCAATACCGAGATGGGTTTGTTAAAGTAATTTTGATACCAAATGTCTTGTATTGATTCTTGGTGGAAATGTGGGCAAACATGATTGAAGGGTTTCGATAGATTATGTTTTGGATTCGATAGAGGGTAGTACCAATTCGATATCATTTTCGACATATGCTTTTAGGTATCGATATGGATTAATAAAAGGATAGCTTACTTGGATTTTAGAGCTACTTTGGAAGCCATATCGATTTGTGCACCATGCTATTGAAAATTATGAACCAGGAACATTTTCACAGTGTTAATTTACTTTTAACTACTTGATTGTGTTCTAATGAGTTTTAGACACATATTTTTTTGGATTTGGGGTGATATGGTACTAGAAGATCTTTCCACTTGGACTTTGTAATTCTATAAATAGGTTAGTTTGTTAGAAAAAGGGTGGTTTTGGTGAAATTGTAAAATTAGTTAAATTTTGAATCAAAACAAGGAATGGATTAAGTCTAGTTGAATATGTAAGTCCCATATGTGGGTATGTCATAACAAATTAATTCTTAATAATGTTGATCAACTCCTATAAGAGGAGCTAGTCATCATCCCCAAATGTTTTAATTCCTTAAGTAGAGGTCGTGTGCCTAATGCTCTCATATATTCCTTCTTTAAGTGATTGTGTATCCATGTTATGGCCCTTCGGAGCACAATAGATCCTTCTCCATACCTAAATTCTAGACTTTTAAACCATTAAACCATTAAATTTGTATCATCATTAAAATCAATAAATATAGGAACAATTATCCATAAGAAAGAGTAGATAGCCAAGAGAATAAGCCATCTCACTAGGGATTTTCTTAGGTTTGACTTATATGTACCAGACTTACAACGACTAAAGGATATGAAAGAAGACTTTGTATTAATTGAGGTAAATTGCACTAGGAACACTACTCAACATTGATTAGACTACTAATTGATGCCTCAAAATAGGAATCTCCTAACAGCAATATGTTAGATAATATTTTTTTAGCATTCTTACTAGTCATTCAATTATACAGATTCTCATTAGTCATTAGTGTGGGATCCCCACGTCCGTTTGGCACAAATCTTTTTCCTCGTCCAGACTACAAACAACAAAAACATTATCCAGACATCATTTGAGCAACTAATATTGGCAATAAATACCAAACCAACATGTCATCAACATTTATGGACAAAAACGCTAGACGTTAAACCAAAAACAGTTATTCATAAAGCCAATTATTGACATTTGAAGCAATAAAGATGTATGGGGAACATAACAACTTGGTCAGGATAAATAGTCATCGCGCATCAAAACCCAGGTATGAACTAAGCTCCCTAAAAAGGTCATAGCTCGTTTCTTCCAAAAACTAACTTAAACTTTAAAGGGGCGTGCCCAAAAAAGCCATTTGGACACACCTTATTGCAGGTACGCTCGTCATTCGCTCGGAGAAAGTTAGTTGGAAAGGACATTTTTAGTTGTGTACCAACAATTAGAAGTGGCCTTTATGACATTAGTCAATTCACTCTTGACAACTAAAGAGTGTATGACATTAATGTTTGTCTACTAGTCACTTTCCATTGATATAGATGTCAAATACTATTATAATTGTTGTCTATCTAATTGATACTGTGCAACCCATGTTAAAGGAAGCCTCCTTGCATAATTCTCTATTCAATTCATTGATTTGAAGTCAAAAAACAAACACATACACAAGAATACCCTACTCCTACTAACCACAATTGGCAATGAAAGTGTAATTGTGTTTAGTTGATGTGATGTTGGCATGTGTTCTTTTGAAAATCTCTTATTCTTTTATACCTAAGTAGCCACAATCTCAATTTCTTGGTGAAAACTATGCACTTTCTTATTCGTTCTACTATCATGGTCATGGCGCCAACTTCTTCACTCAACCAATTTTCTATTTTTAGTATTAAATATTTTTTAAATTAAATTTAATTCAAATAAATGAATAAATAAAGTAAATTATGAGATATTAACTCCTTATCATAATCTCTACTTTTACCAATAATTATTATCATCAATAAATAATTCCATTTATATTTTCTAATTTTTTTACACTTCTTAATAGACAACATGGCCCTATTAAATAACTAGATTATTGTCCCATTAAATCTTAGTAGGCTTATGTTTTTTTTCCCAAAAAAAAAAAACATTTAATTTTTCCTTTCTTTGCTTACTTGTCATTTTGCTATTCCATTTATAACATATGTTGCCCTGTCACTACAACCTTCACCTTAGCTTACTTCTTCACCTCATTTCCTTTCCTCCTTTTAGGTTGGTCAAGTGTAGCTCAAATCCTAACAAAATGAAATCCTTTTTTCCAATCAAGTTAGAGAGAATTTACTTAAAAAATTTCACAACCATTTTGGATAAGGTATTTCCAAACCATTGAGTTACAAGGGAGACTATTACTTTGGTTGCAACTTGCTAAAAATTTATAGATAAAAAATAAGGTTGACCCTTGTACCTTCGTATTTGTGCATACATTTTCAAGAATAAGTATGAGATTGGTAAATTGCAATTGCATGTGAACAATTATATTGTTTTTATACTAAATAGTGTTTTAAAAGTAATTCAAGAGTACTTAGAAGGATAAATTCACACTTTTTATTCTTTTATTAATTGATTTCCTTGTTTATGTAATCTATTATTCATGTTTTATTCTAAGTTTGTTTATAATATATCATGTCATTTATCCTATTCATGCTAACCACAAAACAATAAATAGTAAATGAGTTTTTTATCATGCCCCGTACATTAAAATGATTTGTTAAAAATTTTAAATTATAGGTTGGTTTTCTTAGAGAAAATGTTTTAAACATGTTAGAAAGGAAATTTAGATATTAATTAACTTAGTCAAAAATTATTTTGATGTAATAATTTCTTTTAAATAAGAATAATTGTCCCTCCAAAGTAGATGGTCTTGAGTTATTCCATCAATCTTATGGTATGATAGTAGAAAGAGTCATTTGACTAAATTACTAAGCCTCATTTTTTATTTTCACCTATAAAAAAGATGAAAATTCACCCATAAAAAATGGAAATACCCTTAATGAATTAAGATTTATTTACAATGTTACAATTTATGTGACTTCTTATGAAGGTTAATTCTAAAATAATGGAGATGAAGCCCTAATATTGAAGGTTAGTGCTTAATGAGAATTTGAAATTTATAGCTAATAAAATGAATTAATCTACTTTCAAGTTTGAAAGAAAGTCATTCATTATGCCATGACATGAAGATTTTTGGTAAAAAAAAAAAAAAAGGTCTAATAGAAGGTCAAACTAGGATTAAAATGAAAAAATTATCTAAGTAACATATCAAATTATTATCATGTGGTTGAGATTGTATGAGTACCAAATGATTGAAATGTTTACTATTTTTGAAACTAATTAAGTACTCTAGGTGGATCTTTTTCCTTTCTACTTTTTTCATGGTGTCAAAATTAAAATACCAAAAAATTTTGGAAATAGCTACAATATTGAAAAATTGTTTTGAAAAATAAAGCTATTCCTCTTCGTTAATATATGTGCATACCTTGCCAAGAATAAGTATTAAATGGCAAGTAAATTGTAGACATTAGAAAACGTGTCTTAATTTTTTTGCAACATCTTAAACCTTTAATTCAAGAAAATAAGCTAAGTTAAATCTGAGTCATTTTATCTTTGAGTATACTTATTAGCATCAAGTCTATCATTTAATTGCAAAAATTTGTCTAAAAATGTTGACTCTCATAATAATCATCACTTACTAATAAGCCTCTTTTGAAGATGAAATTATCCGATAAAATTTGAAATTCCAAGAAAAGACAATAAAAATATATTAAAAATGAACAATTTGAAGAAAAAAACGTATAATTAAAAAAGTGGCTGAAAATTTTATGTTTTTTCCAATAAATTAAGGAGCTTTAATGGATTTTTCCTAGTATAAAATAAGTTTTAGAGATATAATTGCCATTAAGAAAATCTCAAAAAATGATATAATGATGGATATGCAAAAAAAGGTAAGATACTGGAACCCCCACATCCATAAAAGGTTATAACGTAAAGTCTAATTAAAGCTTAGAGTTAATATATGTATAGTAGATGATTCATGAATTTAATATTTTAATGATCATCTTAGTTTAAAATTTGAATTTTGACACTACGCGGCCATGTAATGAGCTCTTTAATTTCTATATATACAAATACATATAGAAAGAGCGTGTAAGATCTACAATTCATCTTTCGTTAGAAGGGTATTTTTTCGGCTACAATGGAAGAAGGTAGAGGTGAAAGGGAGATTAATCTAACATCCCTGCAAATGAAAGAGAAGAAGTCCAAGTAGCCCCTAATCCATGGACAATTCGAAAAAGATTGTCACATACTGATGTCAATCCTGACAGATGTGAGATTATTTTGCCTATTCGTCAAGTTAAAGAGCATCTACTTCCAAACCTTCTTCAACATAAGCTTGAAATCTTGCAATCAGGTAGACCAATACTTATCAATGTCATAAATGATGACATTGAAAAGGCCTATAGAATTAAGTTGGCCTCCAAGAAGAGTAGTTCATCTTATATGTTACAAGCTACTAGAATGCTAGTGACGGAAGGGAATTTAATTGCAGGGCAAAAGATTAAATTCAGGTGGATTAGAGTGAATGATGAAGAAGAAGGGGAGCTTCATTTTACATTACTACCATAGAAGAAGTTGAAATCTATATCTTTCTATCTTGATTTGAACTTTTTGTGCTATTTCACTAGATAGTGTTATTGATTTCCCCATTTATGAGATCTATAATGTATATTTATCCTTAAGTTTGTTTATCATGTGATGCTACCGAAGTATTAGAAGGCAAAATTTTCACAATAGTCTCACTAGTTAACTATAAACGGTAATATGGTAAACGGTAACCGATAAACTATAAATGATAAACGGTAAAGAATCACAGCTTGTATTTATTCTTTGAGATCGACATGTTATAATATAGTTTTATTGGGAAAGATTTTAAGTTCAACTAAAAGATTCTTAGAAAAATGAGTCAAATATTATATTTCAAAATTCATTTTATTGTGGTAAGTTCTCGCAATTTAAAATAATTTTTCATTCGAAGGACATGATATTAACTATATTCCACTTGTTTTACATTTATATTATTATTTCTCAAATGTCTAAAATACCAAGTTCCATTTTCATCCAAGAGATGTCTTAATTTTAAAAGTTATTGCTCAATTTTATAATGGCCATATGGACCCTAAAACATAGAGGGGTAGGGTTGTTAAATGGATTGATCAAACATCTTAACTAATGAAATGAGAGAAAACATACTAGTCTCCAAACCATGGACAATTTGAAAAGGCATCTTCAAATGATGCACATCCTAATAGAAGTAAAATCCCTCTTTCCTTTATAAAGAATCAAAATTCAATGTGATTAATTGTCAACCATTGAATTGATATCAAGTATAAAAAACAATATATGGCAAAATGTCCCTTTAAAGCGTCAAAATGTCTCTTTCAAATATAAATAAATAAAATCATGGAAAAAAATAACAATCTATGGCAAAATGTTCCTTTAAAATTCATCATCTTATATTCACCATAACATATTAAAAAATTTGAATCAAATGACAGAAAACCCATGATGAGTCCATGATGACATATTACTAAATATATTAGAATCTATTCATGAAGAAAAAAAATGTGGGAAAAAAATCATGTAAGTCAATTAATAAAAAAAGCTTATAATATTAAGGTCAAATACCATTTTCCTTCTAATTCCACTTTAGTGGTTTAAATTCATGGATTCAACAACCGAGCATCCTCATAGCAATAAGGATTAGGTTTAAACTTGGTTTGTATATGGCAGACATAAAAGGGTGTTCAATTGAAATGGGATAGAAGGTAGTGGCAAAAGCCCTAATATGCATGTCGTGACTCCATATAAGAGAAGATAACATAGAGCTCAATTGTTTCATGAGCATGCCTTACTCCAATATTCAACTCTTTATTTTTATGTACCCTTAAAAAGAAATATTGTCAAGCCTCTAATATGATAATACATACCTTAGAAGTAGAAATCCATTGCTAGCAACTAATGTTTTGAACGTAACAATCCCAGTTGTAAGTGTCATTTGTGTTGCCTTGAAATGCTCTTATTTAATGCCTACCATTGTATAGACATAATGACACAAAGAATATAATTCATATCTACATTAATATTTTTTTTATGAAACCTTAAAATTAATAAAAATTTACAATAGAAAGAGAAAAAGAAAAATAGTCGAAGAAGGTAATGCGTGAAAATACATTAAAACTAGATTCAAGGGTTTGGTATCTTGAAATCAATCGCTAGGTTCACAGTATTATTAGCTTTCCATTTCATTTTTTTAATGAGATTGTTGTTATACATTTCCAATAAGAAAGAAAGAAATCTTTTTTAAAATTTTATTCAACTACAAAACTGTCAATATTATGAGAGCAGTTATAGGAGATATTATAGAAAAGATTGTTGGGGAGAATATAAAAGGAATTGTGTGAATACTGTTTATTTATCATCTTTTATTTATTGTTGTAGGCTTATAATACTCTTGTAATTTTATTCAAATATATATAGAAAATATGAGATAAATTATCTTCCTTTCAACATTGTATCAAACCATACTTATCCTAAAGCCACCATTCATTCTTAATACCTAACTATACATTTTCATCCCTCCTTGGATAACTTGTTGCAATTTCTTTTTTGTCTTTTGTTTCTTTTCTTTTTTTAATAATTATATATCTAGAAGTCTTGCTTGGATCTTGAAACTTGATTTTTTTTTTCCATACATCATGGGTGAAACCATGCCAACCAATGACTTTCTTTTCTGTGTCTAAGACCAGTGCCAAATTAAATAGGTTTAACTATCTTTCATGGTGAATTTTCTCATATTTATTTACCCAAACCTATAAATACAAAGCTAATTGATACTTTGGAAGAAGTAGGCACATCTTGGCTCTGTGATAGCATGGAATTAAAGGTATATAGTTTTCCATTCGAATAGAATGCCAAAGGTCAAAATCAAAGATTAGGCACCAAATCGATAAATTTCAACAACACACATCAAGAGGACAATATAATTTCAATACCAAGATGGGTTTGTTAAAGTAACTTTGATACCAAATACCTTGTATTGATTCTTGACTAAAATGTGGGCAAACACGATTGACGGGTTTCGATACATTATATTTTAGATTCAATAGAGGGCAATACCAATTCGATATCATTTTTGACATATGCTTTTGGGTATCGATATGGATTAACAAAAGGAGAGCTTACTTGGATTTTGGGGCTACTTTTGCCATATCGATTTATGCACTATGCTATTAAAAATTATGAATGGGGAAAACTTTCACCATGTTAATTTACTTTTAACTACTAGATTGAGATTTGTAATGTAATTGTTCTTATGAGTTTTAGACATGTATATTTTTGGATTTGGGATGATATGGTACTAGAAGATCTTGCCACTTGGACTTTGTAATTCTATAAATAGGTTATTTTGTTAGATATAAGGAGGTTTTGGCAAAATTGTACAATTAATAAAGGAATGGATTAAATCTAGTTGAATGTGTAAGTCCTATATGTGGGTATGTTAGAACAAATTAATTCTTAATAATGTTGATCTAGTCCTATCAGAGGAGCTAGTCATCATCCTCAAATGTTTTAATTTCTCCAAGTAGAGTGGTGTGCCTAGTGCTCTCATATATTCCTTCTTTAAGTGATTGTGTATCCGTGTTATGGCCCTTTGTGGTATAATAGATCCTTCTCTATACCGAAATTTTGGACTTTTAAATCATTAAATTTGTATCACCATTAAAATAAATAAAGACAGGAACAATTATCCCTAAGATAAAATAGCTAGCCAAGAGAATAAGCCATCTTACTAAGGATTTTCTTAGGTTTGGCTTATATATACTAGACTTACAATGGCTAAATAATATGAAAGAAGACTTTGTATTAATTGAGGTAAATTGCATTAGGAACACTACTCAACATTGATTAGACTACTAATTGATGCCTCAAAATAGGAAATTTCCTAATGACAATATGTTAGATAATATTTTTATAGCATTCTCAGTAGCTTGAGTCCATCTAGATAGAGAACTCCATCTAACTTAGGATAACCCAGGATAAATATACTACCCTTACCTTTCACATGAGCTAAGCTCCCATTCCCAAAGGTAACTGTCTCACCATTATAGTCCTCAAAAGAAGTGAAAAAGGACTTATCTCCTATCATGTGTCTAGAGTAGCCACTATCAAAGTACCACTCACTAGTGGATCTAGCTTTAAGTGCGATGAAGACAACTTGACACTTATTCCTATTGTTTCTCATCCAAACTTGTTTAATCTTGGGTAGTGACTTAAAGGAGCTTGGTTGACTTCTAGGCTTTTGATTAGGTTTATTCACTTTCCCATTATTCAAGACGTTATTTTTAAAGGAATTGAAATCATTTATAAGCATACTCATTTGAGATTCAAACCTCTCTACAAACTTAATGTAGCATCTAAACCGAGTGTGTCCAGTTTTCTTATAGTGTGTGCATAGTGATAGATTTTTAAGATATGCTAATTGGGTAGGGGTTTCATTTTAACCTTTGACAAACATAGTTTCTGCACTAGAAGGAGTTTCATCTTTGTTAATGTACCCTAAACCTTGTTTATCACCATTGGTTTTTCTTTTATCAAGTACTTCATTAAGCACTTTAGTTCCAGGGTGAAATATCTCATTCACAAATAGAAAAGGCTTATTACTTTTTATCTCTTAAGTGAGAGCATTATTTTTCTCAAGGAGATAATGATGTTCAAACTCAAGAAATCTATTTTTTTTTTCAAGTAAATTAGCCTTTACTTCTTTTAACACATCAATCTTAGTGATGTGAAATCAAGTATATCATGATCTCTTAAGTAATTCTTAATCAATTTTTCATGTTCAACAACAAGATCACTAAAAAATGCAACCTTTTGATCATCAGTAAACTCATCATCGCTATCACTATCACATTCATTATTATGCATAGATTCCACAAGTGCAATAAAAGCTAGAAAATCATTAGGATCATACCTTGCATCTTCAGAAGTTATGGAACTATTATCATCTGAATCAGTATCACTCCAAGTAGCCTGCATAGACTTTTTAATAGGGGGAATTATGTAAACATGTATTGTCCATAAAATATGAATAAATTAATAACAAAAAAAATTCACTTTCATGGGGAGTACATTTTGGGAAAAATAAGTCTCATTTCATACACTAGAATAGTAACTTTGTGGATGTTTCTAGGAGTATCCTTCAACCAACTAAAGGTGGTGTAGACCCTCTATTTTATCCCCTTAGCACATGCTCTATTAGGTGATCTTTCAGTATTCTATATTAGTTCCTTGGTAGCCTACACTACTCATACAACTTATTTTTTTATCTACATTGGAGACCCTAGTCGAGGGATTTATTTGGCCCCTCATTGTGACCCTTGGCAGCCTCGAGTTAGACTTAGGATTTTTCTTTCTTTTTTTAGGATAGTTCATTTAGATACACTTTTAAGATAACATAGTTAGGCACATTTGGCCCATTTAGGTATACCCGGCGCATTAGGCACCATCGAGGCCCATTAAGACTCATTAGGCCCACCTAGGTCATTTAGGCCCACTTAGACACTCTTGGCTCATAAGGCACCACCTTAGGGCCACCAAGGTCATTTAGGCCCATTTAAGTACACTTGGCCCATTCAACGCCACCTTAGGCCCACCTAGGTCACTTGGGCACTCTTAGCTTATTAGGCACCATCTTAGGCCCATCTAGGTTCGCTTAGGCACACTTGGCCCATTAGGCACCACATTAGGCTCGTTTAGGCACACTTGGCCCATTAGACACCACTTTAGGCCTATCTAGACTCATTTGGCCCATTTAGGATTACCTTAGCCTTTTTAGGTCACCCGAGCCCCTTTAGGCCACTCAAGTTCACTTAGGCACATTTGGCTTATCTAGGCTCACTTAGTCCACCTAAGCCCACCTAGACCCACCTTAGGCCTACCTAGGCTCACCTAGATCACCTAGGCCCATTTAGCCCTACCTAGATTCACCTTAGCCCACCTAGGTTCATCTATGCACTCGTAGGTTCACCTAGGCTCACCTTAAACAGACTAAGGTCACCTTTTAGGCATTCTTAGCATGACTTGCATGGTTGCGTGGCTTGTGTGACTTACTTTTCTATTTATTTATTTATTTATTTTTATTTTTATCAATCACTTGTTTATTTTTATTTGTTATCTTCTTTTTATTTTATTTTTAAATTAACTTATTTATTTGTCATTGTTTTATCATTTTCTAATTTATTTATTTATTCATTCAATTATTTAATTTAATAAATTTGATGCTTTTATAAGGAAAGTTACCAATGGAAAAGAAATGGTTAACATTAGAATTTTTTTTAAAAAAAAAAAAATAGTTTTTTTTTATTGGAAAATCATAATTTAAAAAAAAAAATAGAAAAGATAAGTTTTAAATTTTGAAAATCGGATTGTTTATCTAAAATAATGGGATAAGTTTAAAAATAAATTTTAAATTGAAGAATTGGAATATTTTAAAAAAATAGTTTTTTATTATTTTTTATTTATTGGAAAATCATAATTTTTTTTTTTTTAATGGGGAGGATAAGTTTTAAATTTTAAAAAATCATATGGTTTATCAAAAAGAGGGGGAACTCCTCCAAGATACGACGACTGCCAATTGCCATAAAAGATACGGGCTGGTGGTTTTGGAGAGGGTGGAGGTTTTTAAAAGGGACTTTTGAACACACACAAAATGGAGATGGGAGTATTTTTTTGGAGGAAGAGAGAATCAATTTGAGAATGGGGGAAAATGGCCATGCATAGCCTACTTGGAGGGGAGAGAACCACCATTGGAAAATGACAATCTGCTACTTAAAATAATAGCACCATAAACCAAAATTCTTGGGAAAGGAAGATTCACATCTTTGGGTTAGGGTTTTTCTTTTTTGGAAAGAGATTCATGTCTTTGGGTGGAGACATAGCCTACCTTAGGAATTCTCCACTACCAACTGCCATACAAGATAAAAAGTACACAAGCTTAAGTCGGCCACACAACAAGGCTTCCATGCATGCATAAGGCAGTCATGCAGCCATATGAGAAAAAGTAGTAGCCACTTTTGGAATTTTTTTTATGTGCCTCCACAAATTCCATTGTATAGCCCACACACACACTAATAGAGCCTCCACAGGTAGCACTTTTGGGTGAGGGATAGCAGCACATGGTTTGATTTTTTTATTTGAGCAACTTGCATGCATGGGCCATAGAAAGAGTGGAGGGTGCTCCATTGAAAGTGAGCTAACCTTTTCTAGCTATATGTAAGCACATTGTAAGTCATGCATGTTATCCAAATACGTCCCTTACGCCTCTTTTCTTTTTAATTTTGTAAATATGCAAACTTTGTTTGTGAATACTCTTATGTTTAATATTGTCTTGATTGCTTTAATTTATTGCTTGATTATTTGAATGGATTGAATGCATGAGGTGCGTTGTATTATATTGTCAAACTAACTTTGATGTCTTGTGATAATGCTTAAGAAGTAGTCCAGGTACGCATACTATCATTTTTTTTATGATTGTGATTTGAATCCTCGTTTGGAAATACTAGAATTAGCGGAATTCTAAAATCACATTAGCCTATCTAGGTATCCATAATCAACTAATTAATTGTCATACTTCCCTCAAGTTAGCTAATAGAAACCTCTTTAGGGCTTAAAGGGGTGCTCTCTCTTTGAGATACTTTCCTAATGGGTAACCTGATCCTTGAACCTAGACTCGGACTTTTCGAAGACATGTTTTTCCAAAACTATGGAGTCACATTTTTTAAGGTTTTTCTTTCTTGTTTTATTTTCCTTTTTTAAAATAAAATAAAATAAGTGGCAACTCCAATTTTTTCAAAAATAGTTTTTTACTTAAAAAAGAGAGTCTTGTCAATAAGTAGGGACGCACGTGAAAAATAAAGGTCCACGGTTACAAGCTTATAGGCACACTTGATTGGACCCACGTACACTGCCGTCACATCAGTCATCACCACTTCAGCCTCTACATCAAACATACCACTGGAGATAGTGACATAGTTTTTACCTAAAAGTAACAATATTAGTAACTAAAAGTACCATTGTAGATAGAAGGATGTACTAGCCTATTTATCACTCATAACCACTTTAACCTCTACATCAAACATGCTATTAGATATAATAACATTATTTTTACCTAAAAGTAACAATATTAGTAATTAAAAGTATCATTATAGATAGCAAGATGTACTAACCTATTAAGTTTTTTATTATCATTGTTATGACTTTGACAATGATTATTAAATAATATGTCAAAAAAAAAAAAAACATAATGTATTTCTTAAAAACATTATTTATTAAAATAAAAACAATTTTAATGGTTTAAAATTTTAATTAAACAAAAATGTACTTTTTTACGTATTTAATAAAAAAAAACATTAGTTTTTTTGTCTTTTAAATATCAATGTATTATGATGGGAATTATGAATTTATATTTAAAAATTTAATGCAAACACTTTTAAAATTTTAATTTTACATAACTTCAAATATTGCTTTTAAAATTAAATACTCTTAAAAGAATTATCATTACTAATTTTTTGTTGAATGAAATTAAAGGTAAGTTAATATTTTTTTAATATTAATTTTCTATTTTTATTTTGAAGAAAAAAAAATAGTTTCAACACATGTGAATGGTTTTTTTTTTTTTTAAAAAAGGTTTATATTCTATAAAAAAAAATTAAAATAAAAAATATTAAAAATGAGATCCATAATATGAAAACTATAAATATTATAAATATAAAAATATTATGAATAAAAAACAAAATATTATATATCTTCATGTATGGTTACTCGATGCAATGGAGGGGCTTACCTCTATTTTGGCTCTTATACATGATACTACTATGGTAGCAACGGGAATTTTTCTTGTAGCTCGCCTTTTTCCTCTTTTCATAGTTATACCTTACATAATGAATCTAATATCTTTGATAGGTATAATAACAATATTATTAGGAGCTACTTTAGCTCTTGCTCAAAAAGATATTTAGAAAAGTTTGGCCTATTCCACAAAGTCTCAATTGGGTTATACAATGTTAGCCCTAGGTATGGGATCTTATTGAGTTGCTTTATTTCATTTGATTACTCATGCTTATTCAAAAGCATTATTATTTTTAGGATCTAGATCGATTATTCATTCAATGGAAGCTATTGTTAAATATTCTCCAAATAAAAGTCAAATATGGTTCTTATGGGTTGTTTAACAAAACATGTTCCAATTACAAAAAAAAATACCTTTTTATTAGGTACACTCTATATATATATATATATATATATATATATATATATATATTTGAAATCAATATTATTTAAAATATTAGTATTTATTTATTTATTAGATTATTAATTATTATAGGTGAGTATATTTTTATAGTAAAAACTAATTTATTTTAATGCATCAATTACTCATGATGTTAAAATAATTTTTAATAAAGAAAATGAAAAAAATAATGAATAAATGAATTGTACTTTTAAAATATAAAGTTTTCTTTTTTAATTAAGTAGATTTTCAAAAATCGGGAAAAATGAGAATTATTTTACAAAATTAATTAAAATCAAAATATTTAAAAAAAAAAAAAAACTTAATTCATTTAATTGTAAAGTAAAACTTAATTTAATTTGGTGAGAAGGTGGGAATGGGGGTGGTTGGGAGTGCGAAAGGAAAAAAGAATGAAAAGAAAAAAAATAAAAAACTAAGGCAAAATATAAAAATAAAAAGTGATGGTGCCCACCTTCAGCTGATTAGAGGGTAGCCTTGGAAATATGCACAATGTTACTATTTTAGTATATGAAATGAGAATTATTTTCCCCAAAATGTACTTCTCATGAAAGTGACTTTTTTATCCGTATTTCAATATAAATGTTTATATAATTCCCTCTTTTTTTATATCTTTGGGGCTAGTACAGTTAGTGGCAAAGTGTCCTAGACCTCCATAGTTAAAGCATTCAACTTTCTTTATCTTTGGAGGAATCTTTATGCTTTTCTTTAGATGATTGTTCACTAAGTCTCTTTCCTTTTCCAAATTCTTGATTTTTGTAAACCTTTTTATTGAATTTCATGACATTTTTTATTCTTTCAACCATATGATCCAATTCATCCTTAGTTATGTTATATGGCATTTTAGTATCTTTTTCCTCATTATTAGAAGACTTAAAGGCAAAGTCTTTAGGCTTTTGAGAACTAGGTAGGGTTATCTCATATGTTTGTATTCATCAACTCTCATCGAGTCAATGTCCTTGCTCTCCTCTATGGCAATAACTTTAGATCTAAATCTTTCTTGGAAAGATCTCAATATTTTTCTTATTACCTTTGAATCTATAATAGGTTCTCAAGGTTAGAAAAGGAATTGACTATGTCACTCAATTCAAAATAAAAGGAAGAAAAGTTCTAATTTTCATGCATCCTAATATTTTCAAACTTAGTAGTAAGCATTTGCAATTTAGAAACTTTAACTATAAACATACCTTCAAGAGCGACTTGAAGAATATATCATGCTTCCTTAGCACGATTACAATTCGTTATCCAACAAAACTCATCTAGACAAACTCCATTAAAGATATTAAATAAAGGTCTAACATTGGCTTTACTCCCATCATTATCGACTTTATCCCAATCTTGTCTAGGTTTTAGTTCTCTAGTTGATCTTCCATGAATATCAAGAATCAATGGGGGTCCCCATCCATGTTCCACTTAATTTCACACTCGTTCACCTTGCATTTTAAGAAAAAAAAACTCCATCCAAGCTTTCCAATGAGGATAGTTACTCCTATTGAAGTAAAGTGGACTATTTAAAGGTGCTCCTATTTTTTAATGTTCCATACTAGACTTATTATAGGATCAATAAAAAAAATTAATTTTTTATCCTATATGATTAATAAAAAAATGATTCTAAATCAATATGATTAATAAAAATGGATTTTTAATCAATTAGATAAGAAAAAAAATCAATTTTTTTCCAATTGAAAAAACTCCTAAGTCCAATATGGTAACACCCAAAAGGAGGGTAAATGAGTGTATTTTAAAAAATTACAATATAAGGATTAAATATGATACCCAATTTTTATCCTGTGGGTAGTCAACGTATATCAATTTTTTATATTGTAGGCAATTCAAACAAAAGAATCAAAAGATATAAACAATAAGACATAGAGATTTTGACATGGAAAATTCTCACACTAATTGTGGAGATAAAAAAAAAAACCACAAGGTCTAAGATCACTAATCTATATCACTTGGTTTAGAATAAAAGGAAAAAAAGTTCTAATCTTCATGCATCCTAATATTATCAAACTTAGTAGTAAGCATTTATAATTTAGAAATTTTAACAACGGACGTACCTT
Source organism: Vitis rotundifolia (assembly GCA_030254885.1). Taxonomy (NCBI): domain Eukaryota; kingdom Viridiplantae; phylum Streptophyta; class Magnoliopsida; order Vitales; family Vitaceae; genus Vitis; species Vitis rotundifolia. Next base: position 8,240,663 of record CM058164.1, on the reverse strand, counting down.
CATGAGTGACTTAAAGAATATCCCATATTTCCTTAGCACGATTACAATTTTCTATCTAGCGAAACTCATTTAGACAAACTTCATAAAAGATACTACTAAATAAAGCCCTAGCGTTGGCTTCACTCCCTTCGTTATTGGCTTTGTCCCAATCTTGTTTAGGTTTTAGTTCTCCAGTTGATCTTCCATGAATATCAAGAATCAATGGGGGTCTCAATCCATATTCCACTTAATTTCATACTTGGCCACCTTGCATTTTAAGAAAAAACTTCATTTAGGCTTTCCAATGAGGATAGTTACTTCCATCGAAGTAAGGTGGACTATTCAAAAGTGCTCATATTTTTTAATGGTCCATATTGAAGTTATAAGATCAATAAAAATTTGGTTTTTTATCCTATACGATTAATAAAAATTTGATTTTTAATTAATATGATCAATAAAAATTGGATTTTTAATCAATAGGATAAGAAAAAAATATATATATTTTTATCTCACTTTAATAACAATTGAAAAAAACTCTTAAGTCCAGTAAGGTAACACCCAAATGAGGGGTGAATTGGTGTATTTTAAAAAATTACAATATAATGATTAAATATGATACCCAATTTTTATTCTATGAGTAGTCAAGGTATATCAATTCTTTATATTGTAGGTAATATAAACAAAATAATCAAAAGATATGAACAATGAGACACAAAGATTTTTACGTAGAAAACCCTCACACTAGCTATGGAGATTAAAAAAAAAAAAAACCACCCACAAGATCTAAGACCACTATTTTAAATCCACTATATGAAATCAAGTTATATAGATTTACCTAGAAAATTTATCCTAAAGACTTACTCTCCAGTACCTACAACTTAATCCACATCCACAACGCAACAACCTCTAATTGCTCCAATGAATACACTTCAGTCTTACTGAAGGGATGAAGGTCTTCAACCCAAGATTCAAATATTGAATCTTTGAATAAGATATTGGGAATGATGTGGCACGTTAAGCTTTCTCTATATGAGACTCTTTCAAAATCACTCCAATCTCCACACAATCTCTAACCCTCAAAGGGTTATAATGAGGTATTTATAGGAATAAATCCTAAAGAGGTTTGGTTTTAGAAGACTTCTAAATTAGATTTGTGTGAAAAAATCAAAGTTGGAAATTCATGACAACTCAAGCCCACTTAGATGGCTTGAGCACTTCAAGTGCTCAAGCGATGTGGAGCGCTCGAGCGATCCAACATTTAAGCACTACTACCCACTTAAGTGTCCCCTGTTTTTCCAAAGACTTTATAAAATTTAATTTTAAGGTCAAAACAATTGTCAATCCTCTTTATACCTCATAGGTGTCTAACTTGCCACAAGCCAAACCTTTTTACATATACCTGTGACTTCCAATTGGACAAACAACAACTCTTGATCTTCATTTGAGAGTAAGTCACTATTTAAAAAAACTTCTATGGTCAAACATTAAAAGAAACAAAATTGTCAACATACAAACAAAACTCAATGTTCTAATAGTAGTAATATTAGTAGTATTTATTTTATAGGATTTTATCATATATCAATAAAATAAAATTATATTTTTCATATTACTTTTATATTTATATCCTTATTTGAATTTATCTGCTTTAACCATTTAAAAACATGACCATTGGTAAGTAAATATTCTGGTAAATGAAAATTTAGAATTGAAATATAAAAAAATTACTTATCAGCACAATAAAAAGAAAATCAAAATGAAATATTACAAATAATCATTTTATGAAAATAACTCATATTTTCTCCTTTATTTAATAAAAAATAAATTAAAAAAATTAATTAAATAAAAATAGCTTCAAAATTAAAACCATCATCATAATTTAAATCTAAAACTATAGTCCATAATTATGATTTTAATTATAAAATTGAAATGTAACACCCCAAAATTTACTCTAGGAGCAAAATAGTAAATTATAAAATAATTAATTAATTAATTAAACTCATTGAGGGTGTAAGAGTCCTTTTACAATTAATAATCCTAGGTATAAATTTGATTTTCCTATTGCCTTATTCATTTAGAAAACCCTATCGACCAAAATTAGAGAATTGGAGATCATAGGGCTCAAGGGTTAAAGGTTCAGAGTTTGAAGTTCAGGTTTTTCTAGGTAAGATTCTAACCCTAAATTAATATATTATATTCATCAGTTAATTCTGAACACGCTAGTTATTCTTTGAAAAATTTTAATTTAGATTAGGGTTAGTTTTTTTTTTTATTTCTTTTAATATCAAAATATTGAAAATTTAAGATTTTGATTTATTGTTGGAAATTGGGAAATCTTAAGTTTTTAGACGAAAAAAAAAATTCTTTGGAAGATTTCGATTTAGGCTAGGGTTAATTTATTTAAAACTTTTAAGTCAAAATATTGAAATTAGGAATATAGGTTGTTCCATTTATGATAATAGAGAATTCAAAATTTTCTTAGATGAATAGATCTAAACAATGAAATTAAAAAAAAAATTAAAGATAAATAATAATGGTTATTTCTCTTATACTTTGTTAGGTGAAGAGTAGATTTTCCAGAATTATTTTTCTCCTAAGTTTTTGAGGACTTCTTTTGAGGTAAGGGAAATTAATACAAATTTTGCAAAAGAAAATAATTTAACTTGGGGATTTTATGCTTTTTTAAGTTGGAATAAATAAAATAAAGAATTTGAATTTGGTTTGTTTGACCCTTGTCAACGAGATATAATAGTTGACTTTTTGGCCCTTGTCAACGGGATATAATAGTTGACATTTACATTTTCGTGGTGGGAAATGTAATTGATTTGAACCCTAGCCTCTAGGGGTTTGGTTAGAGGTTACTAGTACTAGTAGTGTTTGGTTCCGTCCACCTTAAAATGAACATTTGAGGCTAGCCACCTATTTGTAAAGTCCCACTTAATTAGGCATTATTTGTTATTTGATAACCAGAGTGAAAATAGGTGAAATGTATTTGATTTGAAATGGATATGAAATGATTTGATATATGGGAAAATGTTTGGTTAAGCACCTTAAAATGTATTAACATATTTGTACTCAAACGTTCTTATGAAAATGATTTTGCACTAAATCTCCTATTTGTAAGCATGATTGAAACTATTTGATCTGTGAAACTGTATTAATATTCCTTATTGGGCTTTGAGTTCATTCCCTTTTGTTGATAATTTTTCAAGTACCCTCAGTTCGGGTGAGGAGTGACGATTAGGAGGGAAAATTGACTTGTTAGGACTTTGTCAAAACTCTCTTTATTTTGAGCATTATTAGATATTAAAATTTATTTTCAATTGGAACTATTTGAGTTTGGAATTATTTGGGCAATAACACTTGGTCTGATGTGTTAGTTTCAAAAATTGTTATTTGGAGATTTTATAATTTTTGTTCTACTACTTTGAATAGAAATTTGATAATTGGTAAATTTTCAATTACAATATGATTGTTTGTGTTGTTTCCACTCTGAGCCTCTGGGCTTAAAGTGTGAAATGACCGTCATGCCCTTGGAGTGGGTTTTGGGGCATGACAGAGTGGTATCAAAGCAACTAGGTCATGATATTTTTGGGAACTTGTTTTAATTTACTTTGAGTATAGATGAATGACGCATTAGTTTAAGTTTTAGCTTCATCTTGTATAAACTTTTTCTTCCTTATAAATCCAAATTGTCTACTTGGTTTCTTAGTGACTAATTTAGCTATACCTTATGTTTTATAGGAGATCATGCCACCTAGAAGAACATCTTCCCAAAACAGTCAGGCTAATGATGATATACCTCCTCCACTTGAGGGTTTGCCTCCCATGAATGCAGAAGGGCTTTATAGGTATCTTGAAACTTTAGTTGGTTTGGTTGAGCATCAAGCTAGAGATGCTGAGACTAATGGTCATGGACAATCCTCATCTTCTAGGGGTATCTCATTTGATGACTTTAAGAAATTAGGTTCTCCTTATTTTGCTGGCACTTCAAATCCAACAAAGGCAAAGGCTTGGATTCTTAAGATGGAGAAATTCTTTGATGTCATAGATTGCTCTGAAGAGCAAAAGGCCTCTTATGCAGCATTTATGTTAGACAAAGAAGCAAATCATTGGTGGCGTATGACCAAGAGGCTTTTGGAAGATCAGGGACCTATAACTTGGAGACAGTTTAGGGAAAGGTGGGAGAGTTTGTTCATTTGGAATAAGAGGAGATGACTGTGGCCCAATATGAGGCCAAATTTACAGAGTTGTCACATTTTGCCCCATAGTTGATTGTTACGGATGAGGAAAAAACATTAAAGTTTCAGGATGGATTAAAACCCTACCTGAAAAACAAGATATCTATTCTAAAACTTGGCATCTATTCAGAAGTTGTGGACAGAGCCCTTATTGCAGAAAAGGATAATGAGGAGCTTCATTAGTATAAGGAACAACAAAGGAAGAGGAATAGGAAGGATGGTGCTCATGGTAACCAAGCACAGAAAAGCTCTGCTTCTACTAGAAATCAAATAAATGGAAGACAACCCAAAATTCAGATGTGATATGTCCTACTTGTGGTAAGGAGACTAGAGCTTATTTTGGTTGTTGGAAGCAAGGACACATAGTTCAGGATTGTTCAGAGAATAAAAATTTTATCATTGGGAAGCTTAAAGAGGAGATTAAAGAGGATAAACAAAAGCCTAGGGCCCAAGGGCAGGTGTTTGCTATGACTCGTCGAGATACTCAGGCTACTTCTGATGTGGTGGCAGGTACTATCTGAATCCACACTTTATTTGCTTGAGCCCTAATTGATCCAGGCTCAACACACTCTTTTGTTTTAGTATCTTTTGTTGGTTTGTTGGGTATGCCTGTTGCTAGCATGGACTTTGATTTGATTGTTGCTACTCCTATGGGAGTTTCTATTGTGACCAGTAAAATGGTTAGAGATTGTCTTGTGATGATTGGTTATAGGGAAATGCCAGTTAACTTAGTACTCCTTAACCTTCAAAATTTTGATGTAATTTTGGGAATGGATTGGTTAGCTTCCTATCATGCTTATGTTGATTGTTTTGGGAAAATGGTGATATTTAGCATCCTTGGTCAGCCTGAGTTCAGTTTTGAGGGGAAGCATGCGGATAGACCATTCCATATGATCTCAGCCTTACGAGCTATTTCTTTGCTTAGGAAATGTTGTCAAGGTTTTTTGGCTTATGTGGTGAGTAATGAAAATGATTTAAAGTTGGAGGACATACCCATTGTAAGGGATTTTTTTTATGTTTTTCCAAATGATTTGTCTAGCTTGCCACTAGAAATGGAGGTGAAATTTACCATTGATTTGGTACCAAGAACAGCTCCTACCTCTAAGGCTCCTTATAGGATGGCGCACCTGTGGAGCTTAAAGAGTTGAAGGTTCAGCTTCAAGAGTTGTTAGATAATGGTTTTATTAGACCTAGTGTTTCACCTTCGGGAGCTCCTGTTTTATTTGTGAAGAAGAAGAATGGATCAATGAGGCTTTGCATTGATTATAGAGAGTTGAATAAAGTGATTGTGAGGAATAAGTATCCTCTTCCCCGAATTGACGATTTGTTTGATCAGCTTCAGGGTGCTTGTGTATTCTCTAAGATTGATCTTTGGTTTGGATACCATCAATTGAGGGTCAGAGGTGAGGATGTACCTAAAACTGCTTTTCGAACTAGGTATGGGCACTATGAGTTTTTGGTTATGCTTTTTGGTTTGACCAATGCACCTGCTACTTTTATGGATTTAATGAATAGGGTATTCAAACCCTATCTAGATCAGTTTATGGTGGTTTTTATAGATGATATTTTGGTGTACTCAAGGAGTGGAGAAGAGCATGAGCATCATTTGAGCATTGTATTACAGACTTTAAGAGATAAGCAGTTGTATGCTAAATTGAAGAAGTGTGAGTTTTGGTTAGATAAAGTCTCTTTCCTTAGGCATGTGGTAACTAAGGATGGCATCTCAGTTGACCCTAGAAAGGTAGATGTTGTAACAAATTGGAGGAGACCTAGTACTGTGACTAAAATCTGAAGTTTCTTAGGACTTGTTGGTTACTATAGATGGTTTATTGAGGGGTTCTCTAAGATCGTCCTACCTTTGACTAAGTTGACACAAAAGGGGCTAAGTTTGAGTGGTCTAATGACTATGAACATAGCTTTCAAGAGTTAAAGAATAGATTAGTGACAATTCCTATTTTAACTATCCTTTTAGGTTCAGGAGGATTTGTAGTGTATAGTGATGCCTCTCATCAGGGTTTGGGTTGTGTCCTTATGCAACATGAAAAATTTGCGGCTTATTCTTCTAAACAGTTGAAGTCTTATGAGCGAAATTACCCTACTCATAATCTGGAGTTAGCTGCAATGATTTTTGCACTTAAGATTTGAAGAATTTTTTTTTTTGTGAAACTTGTGAAATATTCACTGATCATAAGAGCTTGAAGTATTTGTTTTCCCAAAAGGAATTGAACATGAGACAGAGAAGATGGACATAACTACTCAAGGACTATGATTGTATTATTCAATATCATCCAGGGAAGGCGAATGTTGTAGTTGATGCCTTAAGCAAGAAATCAGTTGGTTCCCTAGCAACTATTAAAGGTTGTCAAAAGCAATTAATAGAGGATTTGAGGAGGTTACATGTCCATATTAGAGCTCTGGACTCAGGAGCACTTGTGGCGAATTTCAGAGTGCAACCAGACTTAGTTGGGAGAATTAAGGCCCTACAAAAGAATGATTTGAATTTAGTGCAACTTATGGAAAGGTTAAAAAGGGTAGTAAGACTGACTTTTTTTTATCAAATGATGAGATTTTGAGATTTATGACTAGACTTTGTGTCCCAAATGATGGAGACTTAAAGAAGGAGTTTTTGAAGGAAGCTCACTGTTCTAGGCTTGCGATCCACTCAAGAGGGACAAAGATGTACAAAGATTTGAGACAGAATTATTGGTGGTCAGGTATGAAACGAGATATTGCACAATTTGTGGCTTAGTGTTTGGTGTGTCAACAAGTGAAAGCTAAGCATCAACGACCAGTAGAGTTATTGCAACCACTTTCTATTCTTGAGTGGAAGTGGGAACATATTACTATGGATTTTGTGATAGGGTTACCAAGGACCTTAGGAGGCAATAATACGATTTGGGTGATTGTTGATCGATTGACAAAATCTGCTCACTTCTTACCTATGAAAGCCAACTTCTCTATAGACCGTTTAGCTTCTTTAGATGTCAAGGAGATTGTGAGAATGCATGGTGTACCTGTTTCTATAGTATCTGATAGAGATCCTCATTTTTCTTCTAGATTTTAGCATAGTCTATAGAAAGCTTTGGGTACTAAGTTGAGTTTTAGTACTGTTTTCCATCCTCGGACTGACGGTCAATCAGAATGGGTAATTCAAGTTTTGGAATATTTGTTGAGAGCTTGTACTTTAGACTTAAAAGGTAATTGGAATGATTAATTACCTTTAGTAGAGTTTGCCTATAATAATAACTTTCAAGCTAGCATTGGTATGGCATCTTTTGAGGGGCTATATGGTAGGAAATGTCGATCTCCTATTTGTTAGGATGATGTTGGAGAAAGGAAACTTTTAGGGCCTGAACTTGTGCAGTTGACAGTTGAAAAAGTTGCCTTAATTAAAGAGAGATTAAAGGCAACTCACAGTAGACATAAAAGTTATGCTGACAATCATAAGCGAGACTTGGAGTTTGAGGTAAGTGATCATGTTTTCTTAAAAGTATCGCCTATGAAATCTGTGATGAGATTTGGGAGAAAGGGAAAGCTCAGTCCTCGATTTGTGAGTCCATTCGAAATATTAGAAAGAGTAGGCATTTTGGCATATAAAGTGGCCTTGCCCCCAAGTCTGTTTAAGATTCATAATGTATTCCACGTTTCAAATTTGAGGAAATATGTTTTTAACCCCTCTTATATTGTGGAGTTGGAGCCTATTCAGATTTCTGAAGACTTGAGTTATGAAGAAGTACCAATTCAGATTGTGGATGTGATGGACAAGGTACTACGTCATGCTGTTGTCAAGTTAGTAAAGATCTAATGGAGCAATCATAGTATTCAAGAAGCCACTTGGGAATTAAAAGAGGAGATGAGAGAAAAGCACCCACATCTTTTTCAAGACCCAAGTATGTCAAGTTTAGAGGACTAAACTTTTTTTAAGGAAGAAATTATGTAACACCCCAAAATTTACTCTAGGGGCAAAATAGTAAATTATAAAATAATTAATTAATTAATTAATTAAACTCATTAAGGGTGAAAGAGTCCTTTTACAATTAATAATCCTAGGTATAAATTTGATTTTCCTCTTGTCTTCTTCATTCACAAAACCCTATCAACCAAAATTAGAGAATTGGAGATCGTAGGGCTCAAGGGTTAGAAGTTCAGAGTTTGAAGTTCAGCTTTTTCAATGTGAGATTCTAACCCTAAATTAATATATTATATTCATTAGTTAGTTCTGAACACGCTAGTTATTCTTTGAAAATTTTTTAATTTAGATTATGGTTAGTTTATTTTTTTTAATTCATTTTAATATCAAAATATTGAAAATTTAAATTTTTGATTTATTGTTGGAAATTGGGAAATCTTAAATTTTTAGATATAAAAAAAAAAAAGATTCTTTGAAAGATTTCGATTTAGGTTAGGGTTAATTTATTTAAAACTTTTAGGTTAAAATATTAAAATTAGGAATATAGGTTGTTCCATTGATGATAATAGGGAATTCAAAATTTTCTTAGATGAATAGATCTAAACAATGAAATTTAAAAAAAATTAAATGAGTTAATAAATATATTTTTATATGTGGCTTAAGGGATTGGAAATTATTAAAAAATAAATAAATAAAGGGTGTGATCTCTATGTGTGCACAGTTCTAAGGAAAAAAAAAAAGGCCGGGGGGGGGGGGAAGGCGTGTACACTAGAGGAAGACTTTTACAGAATATATGTATATATATAATATGGAGGCTTTGGGTGTTGAGCATGTGAGAAAGAATGAGTATGATGGGAAAATAATAATAATAATAATAAGATAATATTAATAATAAGGGAGATATGTACGGGAGTGTGTTTGGTGGTTTTTATATTATTAGATTATTATATTAGTAGTAATGGAGAATTGTTGGGATACAGATTATGTTTGGTAAAAAAAAAAAAAAAACTGAAACTGAGAATAGAAGTTTTAAATAAAAAGAAGTAAAGTTTTTGATATTATAATTATACTAATGATGGGTGTAAGTTAATAAATAGCATAGAATTTAATTAGTGAAATAAATTGTAATCTAATTAAATTATATTGTGTCCCAAGAAATAAATTGAAAATAAAATTTAAGTTTTATATGAATTGGAAATTTATTAATTTTTTTAAAATAGGAATAGATTAAATTATCTTTCATAATTAAAAATATTAATTTGAATACCTAAATTTTAGGATTGTTAAACTTATAATTTTAAATAAATAGTAATGATTATTTCTCTTATACTTTGTTAGGTGAAAAATAGATTTTTCATAATTATTTTTCTCCTAAGTTTTTGAGGAATATATATATATATATATATGTTGTTTGAAATGTGTAATTGATTCTGGTTTGTTTGACCCTTGTCAATGAGATATAATAGTTGACCTTTACATCTTCGTGGTGGGAAATGTAATTGATTTGAACCCCAACATCTAGGGCATTGGTTAGAGGTTACTAGTATTAGTAGTGTTTGGTTCTGTCCACCTTAAAAGGAACATTTGAGACTAGCTACCTATTTGTAAAATCCTACTTAATTGGGCACTATTTGTTATTTGATAACTAGAGTGAAAACAATTGAAATGTATTTGATTTGAAATGGATATGAAATGATTTGATATATAGGAAAATGTTTGGTTAAACACCTTAAAATGTATTAGCATATTTGCACTCAAACGTTCTTATGAAAATAATTTTGCACTAAATCTCCTATTTGTAAGCATGATTGAAACTATTTGATCCATGAAACTATATTAATATTCCTTATTGGGCTTTGAGTTCATTTCCCTTTGTTGATAATTTTTCAAGTACCCTCAATTCGAGTGAAGAGTGACGGTTAGGAGGGGAAATTGACTTGTTAGGACTTTGTCAAAACTCTCTTTATTTTGAACATTGTTAATTAAAATTTATTTTCAATTGAAATTATTTGAGTTTGGAGTTATTTGGGTAATAACATTTGGTTTGATGTGTTAGTTTCAAAAATTGTTATTTGGAGATTTTATAATTTTTGCTCGACTACTCTGAACATAAATTTGATAATTGATAAATTTTTAGTTATAATATAATTGTTTATATTGTTTCCACCCTGAGCTTTTGGGTTTGAAGTGTGAAATATCCGTCATACCCTTGGAATAGGTTTTGGGATGTGATATGAAATCATAATTGGTAATTATGGTTTTAAGAATAAAGTCAAACTCATTATCATATATTTCAGTTTTGATAAAAATAATAATAATAATAAATAAATAAATAAACAAAACAAAACAAAGCAAAGCAATAACTTAAATATTTTAAAATTTTGGAAAACATTGCCTTTGTGCCTATCATCATTCAGCCCGCCCCCCTCAACTAATGCCATGTGGTAGGCGTACCAAGTTGGTTATCATATCAGACCACTGATATGCCCTTCAACTGGTCTAAATGTTAATTTTCCCCGTAAATCTAAGGTAGACTTGCCGTGTCATTTTCAACTCCTATATAATTAATTTAATTTAATTTATCTTCTGGGTCTGAAGTGTGGAAATTTAAATTTTTTTCTCCTCACCCCCAAATCTCATCAGCATGTAAAAACATTAAAAAAAAAATGGTGGCGTGATGGCAACTCCCATGCTCATTTCTTCACATCGGCATGGGTGATAGGTCTCAGCCATGACCTCATGCAATGTTCATATCACTATCAACTAATATTAATTCTAAGGTTGATCCAACCTCACTCTCCATTCTCTCTAATAAATTATTGTCCATCTCTTTAAAACATCAATTTCATACAATTAAATTATGCTAGTGTTAGGTGTAATGTTTCTTTCCACGTAAATATTTTCTATGCTTACCTTTACCGGAATAAAAGAAAATGCAATTAAGAAGAATCAGTAGATATATATAGTATTAAGAACATTTTTTTCGATCATGGGACATCATAATCACTTTCTATTATATTTTCTTCATGTCCTATAAAATTACAGAATCAAATGGACAGACATCTTTTATGTGATCCAACATATTCTCATATTAGGGTCGAAAATGAGTTCTGATATCATTTATAATGATCTGTTTTCTTTCAAATTAATATCGTCGGTTTTAATTTAATAGATTTTCACAACTTTAAAACATATTTATATAATTACTAAATAGAGAAATAATTCTCACAAACATTAAATATAACTTCTTTATTATTATTATTATTATTATTATTATAAACCCTTCATTAAAATGTTTTTATATATTTGATATTAAAAAATGCACCTATAAAATACACTAACCCACTCTAAACTTATGTTTGTTTGTTGGAAAAGTTAAGCCAAAAGTGGGAGGAAAAAGAAAAGATTGAAGAAAAATGACAATTATATTTAAAGTTAATCTATTCTTCAAAACCATTTATTATTTTTTTTATTTTATATAAAAATTAAATAATTTTAAAATGTGTAAATTGTTAAATAGTTTTAATTTTTTTTTTCTTTTATTTGGTTTTAAAAAATGAAGGGAAAATAAAGAAAAAAAATGAAAGGAAAGAATCATAAAATTATAGTTAACTTACCTATCAAATATGATTTTAACTTTGACTTTTGAAATTAAAATTATAGGTGATGATTATGTTTAATCATAAAATTATAGCAAGGGAGAAACACTAATTTTGGTGAATACTTGAAGAAAGCATTTTGATTTAGTTTTTTTTTTTTTTTCTTAAGGCTATATTTGATTTCCAAAAAATTTAAGAAAAACTGCAATTAAAAGAAAATACGAAGAAAAAAATAGAATGAAAGAAAAAGTTAAAAAATAAAAATAAAAAATAGATTAAAAATTAATAAATTATTTTTATTTATTACTTTAAATTCATTTTATTTATTTTAACCTATTTATATAAAAATTAAATAATTTAAATATATATAAATTTTTAACTAATTTTAATTATATTTAAAAAAAATTATAAAACAACCATATAAAAAATTCAATTTTTTTTACAATTTTTTTTCTTTTACTTAGTATTTTCAGGAAACCTAACACAACCAAAAGAAAAAAAAAAAAGAAAAAAAAAAAAAGAATTACTTTTGTGGTTAAGTGCAGCACCATGTGCACGGTCTTCCGTGCTTTCATAAAGTCCGCCCTCTTTCTTCCTCCCACGCGTATCAAGCCGGTCGTCATATCAGACCACTGATATCCACGCCAACTGATCTAATATATTTTTAATCTTCCTGACTTCTTGTGCCATCTTCAACCCCCATATAATTAATTAATTTAATTTATCTTCCGAGTCTGGCGTATGGAAATTGAAAATTTTTTCTTCCCCGCCCCCAAAATTTCATCAGCATGTAGAAAAATAATGGCCTGATGGCAACTCGCCTAATCATTTTCTCATATTGGCGTGGGTGATAGGTCACTGCTGTGACATCATGCAATTCATTATCAACTAATATTAATTCTATGTTTAATCCGACTTCACCGTCTATTCTCTCTAATAAATTATAGTCCATATACCTACAAAAATCAACGTCATGCAGCTAATCATGTTTGGTGTATTTTATGTCTTACTTAAATGTTAAAAATTGTGACTAGAAGAAAAGGTAAAGATTGTGAGCAAATCCAAAGGAATAAATAAATAAATTTGAATTCAGTAAATATTTTCCTATTGTATTATATTTTAAAATAAATAAATAGTTTTAAAATATTTTTATTGTACTTATTTTACGTGTTTTTAACTTTTTTTTTTTTTATTTCTTTTTTGGTTTTAGGATCTTAATGCGGGTCGAAGAAAATATCCTTATTGTGTTATTTCATATTAAACATCATGTTCTGTAGTATGTCCAATAAGTTCTTACAGTTTTAAAACCAAATTATATTGTTAAAATGAGTCCATATATAGAGACTATGTTTGGTTCCGTAAAATATGAGGGAAAATATAGCAAAATAAAAATAGAAAAAAAATAAAAAATAAAAATAAAAAATAAATTTAAAGTGAATAATTATTTTTGTATACTACTTCAATACATTTCACTTATTTGAACTATTTTTATATAAAAATAAAATAATTTAAAAATATATAATTTTGTAATTAATCTTAATTATATTTAATTTTATTTTTATAGTTTTTATATTACAATCAAACATAAAAAAATTATTTTTTTTGGTAATTTTTTTTCAACTTTTTCTCATATTCGATATTATATCATAACCACACTTTCCCATGTAATCACATCATATATCATATGATTATAAAGTCAAATAGATTAAAACTATTTCAATATTAAAAATCAATTATGATATTATTTATAAAGTTTAATAAACCATCGTTATCGTAAAATATAACTATAATCTTAAATGGAGCGTATGCATATTTAGTAAAAAAAAAAAAATTTTATCCCATCTGATTTGGGAAAACAAATCATCCTACTTAAAAGAGGAGGAGATTGCATAAACCGAAGCATATACCATGGAATTTAGAATGCAGTCAAAGTCATGCCCATTCCAACACGTTCCACACAGGCAATTTCTGCGAATGCGTCTTTGACCTCGCTTCTCCTTCGTTTCCCCTCTTATGCCTTCTTTCAAAAATCCAATTAATTGGAATATTTGATTGAAAATGAAAGAATAATTACAAAATCAGAAAAATATCTCTCACAATCATTAAATATGATTTTTCTTTTTTACCCAATAAACCCTTCATCAAAATGTTCTTATCCTTTCAATGTCAAAAAAACACAAGCTCAAAAATACATTAATCCCGAACTTATATTTGATTATTGGAAAATACGGATGAAATGAATGAAAATAAGATAAAAAGAAAAGAGTGAAGAAAAATAAAAATTATACTTAAAATGATATTTATACGTTTGTTAAAAATTATTGTATTTATTCTTCTTTTTATGTAATAATTAAATAATTTGAAAACTATAAATTTTTAATTAATTTAAATTATATATATATATATTTTTTTCATTCATTTGGTTATTGAAAAATTTAAGAGAGAATGAAGAGAAAAAAAGTAAAATCTATAAATGTTGGACTTATTTTTCCGAATTAGGGATTATTATGTACTTTCCATTAAAATGTTAAACTTCGTTGGGTAGTTATTTTCAAAAGCAATTTTAAGAATAATTTATAAATATCGTTCTTTGATATTTTATAAAACAAAAGTTTATTTGAAAATTTGAAATATTTTTAATATATTTTAAAATTTATTTTTATATCCAATATTTTATTTTTAATCATTTTACATATTTATATAATTATTTTATAAAACAACCCTAATAAAATAAATAAAAATAATTTTAAAAATATTTTCTAAAAACACTCTCTTTTCTATTCATTAAAAATAAAAAATAAAAAACAGTTTTTAATTATCAAATTTGTTTTCTTGATTTTTTATAATGTAAAAAAAATATAATTTTTAAAAACAATTATAAAGCAAACTCTTATTTTCTAAGTTTTTATGCATTTAAGAATGTTTGGTTAACACTTTAGAAGTGGTAACATATTTGATACATATATTTGCCCTGTAACACATCTCACTTCTTGTGTCATTAAATATGATTTTTATATTAAAAAAATAGTGAAAAATATTTTAAAAAGAGACTTTATAATAAAAATTTTATCAGTTGTCACTTAACTTTAGAAAAAAGATTATTTAATTTAATCAATCATGATTTTTTTTTTTCAATTTTTTTATATTTCAATCTTTTTTTTCTTACATATGAAATAATAAAAATACGGAAAATTAATTATATACACCCAATTACGTATAAAATTCTAAATCATACTTCTAGATGTATTTTTTTAAATTTAGATAATTAAATAAAAGAAACTAAATTTAGATGATATTTAGATATAAATAATTAAGATTAACATAAATAGAAAAAAAGTAAATAAAAAAAAATGGAAAAGAAAATATAGAAAGAAATTGGCAAATAAATTCCTTACCGGCTCTATAAGCTATAATGATGTAAAAAAGCTTTTTAATGTTAAAATCTAAAAAAGAAAAAAATAATAATAAAAAGGGGAGAGATGCCGACAAAACTCTACTGAAACTTCAAAACGTAGCGTAAATGAGGACAATTTTGGAAACCAGCCGTTTCAGGCGGTTTGGCCAACGGGGAGAAATCTGAGCCGTTGGATTTGTTAAAGGAAGAATCCGTGGGCCCAGTAGTCCACCAGAGCAACGAATATTCCTGAATTATGCGGCCCTGGTGCTATAAGAATATTAACGCAAAGGAGAAGCCAGAACAAAGTCAGTAAATCAAAACGAAACTAATGTCTGAAGCGTTGAAGAGAGATTACCAACTTTGCGAGGAGATCGGTCGGGGGCGATTCGGCACTGTTTTCCGGTGCTTTTCTCCCGTCGCTGCAGACTTTTTTGCCTGCAAATCCATCAACAAGCGAGCTCTATCCGACCCCGTCGATCGGGAGTGTCTGGAGAAGGAGCCCAAGGTGATGTCTTTGCTCGCTCCTCACCCTCACATTCTTCAGATCGTCGGGGTCTATGAAGATGAAGCTAGTCTTCACATGGTCATGGAGCTCTGTGATTCCTCCGATCTTTTCGCTCGAATCAACAATCAAGGGTTCTTTCATGAATCTGAGGCGGCTTCTATGATGAAGCCGTTGCTGGAGGCTATCGCGCATTGTCACCGTAACGGCGTCGCTCATCGGGATATCAAGCCGGATAATGTGATGTTTGACTCGCGGCAGAGACTGAAACTGGCAGATTTTGGGTCAGCGGAGTGGTGCGGAGAGGGCAGGGGGATGAAAGGAGTGGTCGGCACGCCGTACTATGTGGCGCCGGAGGTGCTTTCCGGCAGGGAGTACACTGAGAAAGTGGATGTGTGGAGCGCCGGAGTGATTTTGTACGTAATGTTGGCGGGAGTTCCTCCTTTTTACGGCGACTCGGCGGCGGAGATATTCGAGGCGGTTCTGAGGGGGAATTTGAGGTTTCCGACGAGAATCTTCAGGACGGTGTCACCGGCGGCGAAAGATTTGCTCAGGAAGATGATCTGTAAGGATGTTTCAAGGCGATTGTCGGCCGAGCAGGCACTGAGTAAGTCTCGGTTGGTTATTCTTTTCGTTTTTGAGATTTTGGAGTTTTTGTTTTGATTTTGGTTTGAAGATGCCAGAGATTTCAAACCATTGCTCTGATAAAGCGTTTTCCAAGAAATGTTTTTGTTGTTAAAAGTCTAAATATTTCCTAGAACCTGTTTTCTGTTCTTTATTACTTAAACCTCTCTGTTTGGTTGCTGAGAAAAAGGGGAACAAAAAACCCAACGAAATGATTATGAAACAGGGCTACCTTAATTTTTTTTTTTTTTTTTTAATTTGGTTTTAAGCACAAGAAAGCGCCAATGATTCTCAAGATTTAATCTTTCAAAAATTTTCATTCATTTTCGGGTGGTGGATACATTTTCTCAGCAACCAAACAAAGGTCAAGAATGCCCGTTTGTGTGCATTGGTAAAGAGTTGTTCAATTAGTGACAAGTGGTTGTTTGGTGAACATGCAGGACACCCATGGATCACAAACGGAGGAGCGATCTGAAGTTGTGAACTCAAACTCAAACGGTCAAACCGAGCTCTGTATGTTGTACATATACACCGTCCCCTGGTTTCGGAGAGCGACAAAAACCCAGTCAGTCTACATGAGGGTTTTTTTTCTTTTTTTCTTTTTTTCTTTTTTTACCTGAGAAATTGTAATGCAGAGCGAATGATAATGAGGCTGTATATATGAACGGGACTAGAATAAAGTCCATATTTTGTGAATTAGAAATAAGAATCCTTTTTCCTTTGCAAGCCTTCTGCTATTTGTGTTGTTGTTGTTCTTCTTCTTCTCCTCATGAAATATGCTGAAAGGAAGGAGAGAGGAAGAGATGCTGTATTTGGATTGTGGAAGAATAGATGCGAGGTGTGTTTGATTTGGAATCCGGGGGCTGGCTGAGTTTTGAATCTTTTGATTGAAGTCATATAGCATCCGCGCTTGCGTTCATACCATTTCTTATTCCTACATGGAGCTAATTTTAACTTTTAACATTTCATATGTGAAGGAAAATTCTTCTGTAAAAAGTTAACAGTATATAAAGAAAAATTTTCCACCATCGCCAGGCCCACAACCCAGACAAATTTTCAACAGATCAGCGTGGGAGCTGCCGTGACCACCCGCGGAGATTTTGGACGTGGGTCCACCAGGTGAGGACAAAAATGTCAATTTCCACACTTTCAAATATATTAATTTAATTAATATTTTTAGGGCTTGAAGTCGGCATTCAATCGTACCGATTGGTTTAGTTTTTGAAAAGTTATTTGAACTTTTTTGAATTGTTTAATACGAGAAACGGAAACGGAAATTTGCCATCGGACTATACTTCCAACCCTCCGTAGGAGACACCAGGAATAAATTTCTCCTTTTCTTTATCTTTAACGTAAAATTCGAGTCCATAGTGTTGAATATACCAGGAATCCAAGTCTATTATGAGACCGAATATGTGTATTAGGGTTCAAACGCTGAACATGAATGTGAATGTGAAACACGCTATCCTTATTGTTTGTGTGCCTTTTGCTTCCCTTGAAAGCGAAGGAAGCGAGGCAAAAACAAAAAGAAAGAAGTTACACGGCAGTGCACGTGTTGACATTAGAGGTGTAGATTAGTTGGGATCCAAGTGCCCATTGTTCACGGTACGGAGTCACATTGGCATATACTTCGGTTTATGCCATTACCCCTTTGCTCAAGTAAAATGACGTTGGAGGAAAAAGCACGGGTGAGAAAATACAAACTATAACTTATTGATATAAATTGATGTGTGGTAGGGTAACGTCATTTACCCGTCTAAAATAATCGAAAATGGGTGATTATAAATGGCATCAAACAGTTCATTTATATCAAAATCCACTTATATCGTGAGGGTGGGAGTCCATTTTGAATCCACCCCCTACCACCTCTAAATGGAATCCATTTTGAATCCACCCCTATCAAAATCCACTTATATCGGGAGGGTGGTAATAAAATTTACTGATTCCCCATCCATTATGCCATTATCCATGCCCAAAATCACACCATTTTCTTAGCACAGGAATCAAGGAGTGGTTCTTATTTTAAAACTTGATAAGCGGTGTTGATTTTCTTATTAAAATTTGTGACATGAGTTGGGGACATAGAAAATTGGGAAGAGGACACATTCAAAGAACGCAGAAAGTGGGGTCTGACATCAATATAACTAATGTGAAAAACAAAATCCAATTCAATATTTGGAAGAATCCAGAGTCTCTCATGTGACCTTCGTGGCCCTGTGTGCCCTTACTTTTGGTACTATTTCTGATCACTTGGCATCTTGTGCTTCGCCTTTACTCATATCCAACCTCTAATTCCGTTCTTTTTTACCCTCACACTCTCTCCATCTCTCATCTACATGTCTTCCAACTGTTTGATGTTTGAATTTCAATTCAGACTTATAATTTTTCGTAAGATTGGTACTCTATTAGTATTATTAGAAGGACAAAAATTAATCAATGGTTGGACCAAAATTTATTTCTAGAAGGTCTCTGACGAATAATTGAGGCCCTAAAACCAATAGAAAGAAATGTAAGTTGGACAAATTTCATGGGTTATGACTTATGACTGGAAAAAGGAGAGGAAGATGAAAGACATAGAAAATTGGGGTTGCTTGTTCCTCAAGCATAGAAAGGAAGAGAGAGGGGCTTGAAGTTTTTTGATAAGCTATACACACTTCATGGGGGAATGTGTGGATATTCCATTGGATCCGTACCAAAATGACAACAGAGCCATTAATTTTGACTTTGTTACTAGGACGAACCCACTGCCTCCTCCATCCCATGCGAGGAGGGACCACCGGCCCTTCTCTCCCGCAATTAAATCATCTTGGTTTCCTTATTAAATAACTTTGGGTTAAATTCATTTTACCCCTCAACCTTCCATGTTTTACTCTTTCCCCTTCACCTCTAAGACTCAACAGTCAACACTTTCCTTTTTCAAATTTATTCAATTACAACCCTTTGCACTCCAAGAAAACCGATTGAAATACAAAAGAAAATAACTACTACTCAAATTTGAAGCCACGTGAAAAATCATGAATAGTTATATAAATATCTTTTTAAAAAAAAAAAAAAAATAATTAATCATATAAATATCTGTTTAAAATAAAAGACTAAAATTAATAATCACTATATTTTAATTTTATAACTGTTAATTCAAAATTGATTTTATCTAATTTCATATTAATATTCAAATAAAAATACAAAAAATATTATTCTTTTTTATAATTTTATAAAAAATTTGTAATTAAGGAGAAAGTATTAGTATTTAATAAATTTAAAAAATAAAATATCAAATTTTAAATGTATGAGGATAAATTGTAAAATAAAGGGGAAGGTTGAAAAGTAGATTGATTGGGTTAGCCAACAAATGAAAAAGAAGGAATTGAATTTGAAATGGGTGTTGTTTCTTTGTTGCTATAAAAGGTGAGGTTAATTTTATTGCTCTTTTTTAATATTTTGATTAAGCATATCTAATTTTTATTGATTTAAAATTAAAAAAAATATATTTTTTTATCTCTTTCATCCTTTGTTTTTTTTTTTTTTTTTTTTTCATTTTTTCTTTAATTCAAAATAAGAAAAATATTGGAAAAATTTTAAAGTGACTTGGGGATAGAAAAGTTTAAGGGAGGGGAGTAAAATTAAAAATATTAATACTAATTAATAAAGTGTGAAATGTGGAGTCCACGTAGGTTCATCACTGAACTCATTTCCCACCAAAATCACATCAAAGTGAAATTAAGTTGGTGAGATTTGGTGGAGTTGATGATGACACACCTCTCCATTCCACATTCTCCATCTTCCCTTCAAGGGGAAAATAAATATTTAAAATTAAAATGGGTGGTCTCTGTTTTTTGTCATTTAATATTTCTAACAACTCCTCAACAGCACTAAATTGAAGTAGTTTAATACTCCATTGGCATTAATTTCTCATTTGTCATTTTTTCTTCCCTCAAATTCTAGCATGACGAAAAACCCGCCTGATTTGTATGATAATTTTTTTTTTCTATAAAAAAAAGTTGTTTTAAAAACTTTTGATGTTTTCTAAAAATATATTTTACTACTCGATTTGGTAATTATTGTCGAGAATAATTTTATATTTTCTAAAATAAAGAAACAAGAAAACATATTTGATAATTAAAGATTATTTTTTATTTTTTGTTTTTAAGGATAAATAACAAAGTGTTTTCAAAAAATATTTTTAAATTATTTTCAATTATTTTCACTTTTTTTTAAAGATTATTTTAAAAAATAATTATATAAATATATAAAATAATTAAAAATAAAGTATTAAATATAAAAATTATTTTTAAAATAAATTTAAAAATATTAAAAATATGTTAAAAGTATTTAAAGTTTCTAAATAAATTTTTATTCTATAAAATATTAAAAATTATTTAAAAAAAATTATTTTTAAAGATAATTACCGGATAGACCCTATGTTTATCATTTGTTTTTTAGACCATTTAAAAAAATTATGATACCATCATATAATGATTAAAAATAAAATATTATTTTAAAATAATTTTAATATAAAAAATATGGATTAATAACATTTCAAATTTTAAAATAAATTTTTATTTAAAAAATCATAAAACTATTTTTGAAAAATTTTTAAGAAATTATTTTTAGGAAATTGTTTCAAAAAACATCCCTAAACTTGCCCTAACAAGATACAATTTTCATATATATTTAAAACTTAGAATAAAAATAATAAACAATTCTGAATTCAAACTATTCCCCGTTGAGAAAAGTGAAGCATGGTCAAAAGCAAGACATCAGATCAGTAGAGGAGGCGATCAAAGAAATATACAAATATAAGACTAAATTAATAAAATAATAATAAGGGGAGCTTTGGTCTTGGGAAGAATGAGAATAGGGCAGTTGATAAGTTATCTCCACCCTGGCCCACTTGGAAAAATGAATGGTGGGAAGACTTTATTGTTTGTACAGCAAAATTCAAACTTGAAAACATGCGGTGTCTCCCATGTGACTTGTTCCATGTGGTTTGAATTCCCACCTCCATCCAGAAGAAATGAAAACATTTTTCTTTATATTATTATAAAATTAGCTAATGATTTTGTTTTGTTTTTTTTTGGTGTTTATATTTACATTTATCAATATTCTTTACCCATCCATTTAAATTAATTTACATAAATCATAAAATTCTAGCTCTGCCCGGCTTATATATATATATAAAAGGTTGGATTTATTTTTGAATTTACCTTAAATACATTTTGTTAATAAACAAGCTTCAAAGAAAGGATTTTGCATCGGGGTTTGTTGTTAAAAAAAATTAATGAAAAGAATATTTTCAGCATATTAAAATTTGTTAGATAAATGAGTTAATAGGATTAATATTTTAAAGTCGATATGTAAATAAGGTGAATATATATAGAGTGATTAGGCGAATGTAATATAAGTTCACTTCTTATTTTATGTTCTTAGGAAAAATCTTATCATATTTATATTTGAAAAATCCTACTCACATTTTTTGTATCTCTAATTATATTTTTAGTATGTTTATTATATTCAAACTTTTCACAATTTTCATATCCGTAATTATATTTTGGGTATATTTATAATATTTAAACTTTAGATATACGTAAGCGAGACTAAAGAGGGCATTTGGTGAAATAAATGCATTCATGAAACATTTGATCCCAAGCAATTAGGAAAAAGAAAAGAAAGGTGAAAGATAATTCACCATCTTGTCACAATCTTTGTCCAAGTTTGTTGCATAAAAGTCCAATTAGTTAACCAATATAGTTGAAATTTGATACTCAATTGTTATTGGCGTTTTAACTAAATTTCCCTTCCTCATTTTTATCCCATTGCTCTAAAATATGGGTGAGTTGATTTGCACTTTACCCATTTCAACTGCATAATTAATATTAATATTAATAATATATTTTCTTTAATAAAAATCAATATAAATAAAATTAGCATTTTATAGTACTTAATTAAAATGGTTGCCATTCTAACACCTACCACATGCTCCAACCAAAAAAGAATTATAATAATTATTATTATAATAACAATGTGGTACCATTTTAAAATTTTAAAGTATAGCTTTCATTGAGCTTAATGAGAAAGAGATAACATTTGTAGTTAAAATGATACCAACACCACACCCGCCGCTTTACTCCAACCAAAACAAAAGGAATAACAAAAATAATTAAGATGGATTTTTACAACAATTTGCTTTTATTCTTAATTTTGTATAATATACTAAGAGCCCGTTTGATAGTAATTTTAAGAAGTGTTTATGATATTTTTAATACTTAAAATTTTTTATCATTCAAACATTAAAATGATTAAAAATATTTTTTAAAATAACTATCAAACACACTCTAAACAAATAAGAATATACCTGTTAAATATGAATAATAAGATACAATTATAATGTTTGATTTGATATGGAGATTAGTTAATTAGCTCATGGAAACAACACCATTACCTCATGAAAACAACTTATTCGCCCAATCATTCCAACAAATTCAAGTACCCTTTGATTTGAAATGATTAAGAATTCTATTAGAAATATTTTTAAATAAAATTATTAAGATTTATTTTGAGAACATTTTCAAAAACAGATATCAAAATTAACAACTATTTGAAAATTGTTTTAAAAAATAATTTTCTATTCTTCAAAACAAAAAAAAAGAAAAAGAAAATACATTTGAAATATAGAAACTGTTTTTTGTTTTCTTCTCTTAAAAATAAAAAATAAGATGTTTTCATAAAAAACTTTTTAATTCTTTTATATTGTTTTCACTTGTTTTTTAAGAAATGTTTAAAAAAATAATTATATAAGTATGTAGAATGATTAAAAATAAAACTCTATTTTTTAAATATATTAAAAAGTTTAAAAATAAGTTTAAAACATTTTTGGTTCCCAAACGGACTTTTGTTTTACAAAATATCATAAAATTGTTTTCAAAAAATTGTTTTCGAAAACATTCATCAAATATGACCATAATTTTTAAAAATAGTTCTAAATTGTTTCCAAAAATAAAATTATATTTCAAAACCCAAATATGAAAAAGAAATTTTCCTAGCTTGTTTACCCAGGTACTAAACACTAACTTATAATACAAAAGTTTTCAAAAATATTTTTAATATTATGAATTGTTGCTATGAACATTCTTTAAAAAAAAATAAAAAATAAAAAATTAAAACTATCTAAAATCTCTTCTAAAAAAAAAATATTTTTTTAAAGAAATTTTCAAAAAATTATTTTTTGTTAAAAGTTTATCAAACACGTTTTTTTAACTTAAAAAAATTGTTTTCAAAGAACGTTTTAAAATTTAAATATAAATAACAAAAATTTATGATAATATTTTCTTTATATGTTATAAAATAAAATAAAAAATGATTTTTGAAATACTTGTCTCTTAAGTGATTGTTCAAAATCAATTTTAAGCGGTTCTTTAGATGTTTAATAATTTATGGAATTTGTAATTTTTTTTTATAGGAATGTGCTTTCAAGCATTGAAGTCGCTTTTAATTGATCCCAATATTAGTCCCATGAGATAAAATAATTTTGGGCCCCTCAAATTTAAGTTTCAATTATTGGTAGATGTTTCATATGGGCGGCAAGGATTTATGCAAATAAAAATGAAGTGTATGGTTGGGAGGTAAATATTTAGAAACAAAAATAAACTAAACCAAGCACGCTTTCTGAGTAAAGCGGGTGTCCTCGTATATGTGGCCCACCTTACAACAAAGACATGGGGTTGATGTGATTAAATCTATTAATTAATTACATTTAATAAAATATTTAGATAAGTCTTATCATTTGCTTAATGCCATGTAATCAAATTATTATTATGTTAAAATTACAAAACAAATAAAAGTGGGAAATTAGTATTTGTTTGGATACATTTTCTAAAGATGTATATTGAAATTGTAATGATTTTTAAAATTTGATTAAAAAATTAAGGAATATTTTTTTTTTTTTTATTTCAAAATTTAAAATTTTGGAAGTGATTTTTTTTTTTTTTAAAAAAGATAAGTGCATTTTTGTATAAGAAATTTTATTTTTGATGTGGAAGTTTCTATTTAAAAAAATTTAAAACAAGTGTAACGTCCCAAGTGAGCCATGGGACACTTTCTTTCATATTTTGATGGTCATGTTAATAATTGTCAATTGCAATGTAGACCCTCATTTTCGGTCTAAGTTTTTTGGTTATTTTTGGAGCATATTTTTATCACCTTTAAAGAGCTGGCAACATTTCATTTGGAGGGGGGGGACCTTTTTATGCCAGGAGCAAGTTGCATGGTGGTGGTTAAGATGAGACTTTTTCTGAACGGATGACAGATGAGTAGAGAGGGAGCAGTAAAGCTGGTGAGAGCCGTGATGGGAAGTGGGAAAAAGAAAGATAAGAGTAGCATCTTAGAAGAGAAACAAGGGGGTGAGCTAGTTGTTGGGGAATGGAAGGAAAAACAGAGAGAGTGGGACCGAGCCGAAGAGGGGTGTTCATGGGTGCTTCATTTTGGAGAGAATGAGAGAAAACCAAAAAGGAAAAGGTATAGAAGGTTCATACATGAGTGCGATTGCAACTGGTAGTGCCTTCATTCCTTGCCACTACCACCACCACTTGCCCCTGGGCGCAGGAAAATGGAAGGATCAACTTGTCAAGCCTAATAGGCAGTGGCATGTGGTGACTCAACCAAAGGAGCAACCAGTGATCAAGAACCAGGTGGTTAAGCCTTTTACTTACGCTTCCAGAATCTCCACTGATCTCCCTCTCTATGAGTTTCCTGGGGCTATGTTTGATGAATATCTGGAAGACAAGCCCAAAGTGTTCAAATCAATATTTCTAGACCAAAGAAGAAGCCAACGAATTAATGAGAAAGAATGGAGGATTCGAATGTTGCCCATACAGTTCCTTTTCCTTACCGTGTGGTCAGTAATAGACATGAGATCGAGAGTGAGACTGAATCTACAAATCGAATGGCGTTCTGGGGGCCTTTGCTCGCTCTCGGATTTTCTTTCACTCTCTGTAAATTCCTCTTGACACCCAGAAGTTCCGCCCCATCACACTTGAACACCCCAAAGTGTTGCTGCCATTGGTGAAGGTCCCCATGATAGACTACACTTTAGCTTGTCTTGAGTCTGCTGGGATTGAGGAGGTTTTTGCCTCTTGTTGTGTGCATTTGAAACAGGTTATTGACTATTTGGAGAATTCCCATTGGTTTTCTTTGCCGCACTTTGAGGTCACCACAATAGAGTCACACAATTCTGTCGGTGCCGACGATGCTTTGCGTCTGATTTACGACCGACATCTAATACATGGAGAAGATAAGTGCAATTGAAGGGTCGATATCCTTGTGAACCATGGCAAGAATTCTGGTTGTACGTGATCCATTAAAACCTAGCTATGGTGGTGGTGGTTATGGTGGGAGTAGCGGCGGCTATGGTAGTGGCAGGAATTTCAGTGTTGATGGTGGTAGTGGTGGTAGTGGCATTTGTGTTAGTGGCATTGCTAGCAGCAGTAATGGCTTTCCTAGTGGTGGTGCCAGCAGCAGCTTTGCCAGTGGTGGGGCTGATCAGTTGGGCACTAACGAGAGCAGCAACATGGATGATGGTGCTGGAGAGTTTTCTCCAGATGAACCCGCCATAGAAGGAAATTACAAAGCAAAGTACAATGAGTCTTTAGTCAATGTGCTGAAGAGCAATTTGAAGCAGGTTCTGGCACAAGGTGTCATGCAAGGAAAAGAAGGCTGTGGGAACAGAACAGGTAGAGTGACTATTGTAAGTGTAGTTTACAACTTTGACCCATTATTTTGCTTAATCTTCTCAATGGAAAATATATCCCCCAAGCTATGCACTTGACCTAATACATGGCAAGAATTTGTTTTCTGATGTTAATGGACTCATGTTTGGAGGGCCATTTCACAAATAATTTTCAAAACTCTAAATCTTAAATTTAATTTTCAAAACTCAAATTTTTAATTAATTTTCAAAACTCCGATTTCTTTTAAAATTAATTTTCAAAACTTCAATTCTTAAAACTAATTTCAAAACTTCAATTTCTTTTCAAATTTAATTTCCAAAACTCCAATTCTTAAATTTAATTTTCAAAACTCTAATTCTCAAATAATTTTTAAAATTCCAATTTCTTTTAAATTTAATTTCCAAAATTCCAATTCTTAAATTTAATTTTCAAAACTCTAATTCTCAAATAATTTTTAGATTTCTAATTTCTTTCAAATTTAATTTCCAAAATTTGAATTCTTTCAAGACTCCAATTTTCAAATAATTTTCAAGACTTCAATTTTCAAATAAATTTCAAAACTCTAGTTTTCTCTCGAATAGTTTTAATTCCACTCCAATTTTCAAATATTTTTTAATTCTACAACTTTACATCATTTATTAGGGTGTTAGGTCGCCAAAAATCCTAATGTTAATAAGTCTAATGTCATTCTCATTTTGGTATGCACTTGTACAAATTTTCTTCAATTTTCAAATAATTTTCTATTTCTCTTGATTGTGAATAAACATGAAAGTAATTTTCATAATTTTAAATAATAGAATTTGTGAGACTAATTCATGCAATATAAATTGGGCTTTGGTGAGGGCCCTACATATGAGTTTTCTCTTCCGATTGCCAACTGTTATGCTTAATGAATATTGTTTTATCTTTGTCTTGCTCTTTGATATGCATGTGATATATTTTGTATTTATTATTGTGGACTAACTCTGTTTCATGATAGCATTTTATTACCTGTTGCCAAGGTACGCTCTTACTCTCACTTTGTTTATTATTTCATTATCATGACTTGTTTTTGATTTATGATTATTTTGGTATCCATTGATTTCTTAGTTAATTGTTATATCTGCTTCACCTTATTTAATAGAGACCCATTTTTAGGGGCTTAGAGGGGTGTTACGATCTTTACCGTACCTTCCCAATAAGTAACCTAACCCTCGAACCTAAGTTTGGTTTTTCACAGACCGTTTTTTCCAAATAAGGAGTCACACTTGGGGTTTTCTTTCTTATTTTGTTTTCCCTTAAAAAAAAAAAACAAAAATAAGTGGTGACTCTAAGTCTTTCTAAAAAAATCAAATTTTCGCCAAATAAATAAAAAACAAGTTTTGCCATCGAGTGGGAACGCATCATGCAAAATGCAAGGTCTATAAAATGGCGACTCCATTGGAGATGATTAGAGGGTTAAACTTGAACTTAAGTTGGGGAAAATGTGGCGTTTGATTAGTTAGTTGATGGATACCTTCCCTTTGTGTTTCTCTATGCTTGAGTGATCATAGCACATTAAGGATTTTGATGTGGTGATTTTCTATGCTTGATTGCTATATCCATTTGTGACATTGGCATGCTAATGATATTGATCGATTATGTTCTTTCCATGATTATCTTGTTCACTTTGACATGTATGTTCTTATCGTTGTATATCCTGTTTGTCTTAGTGTTAATTCTCTTGCTTGTATATTATCTTGATCATTCTGTGTGATTGCATGAGTTACTTTATGTGGGACGCACACCTATCCCCTTATCTCCAAGTCCCTAGTCTTGGTCGACCTTATCTTCATTGATCTCGTATTTGATATGAGACTTGTTGCATTATTTGCTCTTCGACTGAGCTAGTGATTAGGAGTAGGGTTTAGCGATGGGCTATATTTATGTTTGGGAGCATTTCAGAGGTGGCCGACACATTGATGCTAATTGGAGTCCGACCTTTGAAGACTTGTATAACCTAGAGCTAGATTTCAGGATATTTGTGTGACCAGTGTGTTTTCTTTTTAAATTCATAGGATTTTCAGATGCACCCACACCACTCACTATGCACCTTAGATTGTTGATGAGTGACCAGAGTTGTGAGATATGCAAGCCATTAGGAAAGCTTTCACTATAGGAAACCCCCTGGAATGCCGAGGTAGTGCATGTGTGGAGGTGCTGACCACCTTGCATGGAAGCGTCCCATCTCTTCAGAGGCGTGTAGAGGGTTGCATACCATCGAAGGGTATGATCGCTTTTGTTAGGGATCCTTTAAAGTCCAACCATCTTCTTTTAGAGCCACCTTGACCTTGTAAGTTGAGCCTTATATCCTTCGATCAGGATTTCCTCTTCTGCGCGTGGGTGCATCTAAGGGCCTTCAAAGCCTCTTTAGTTATAGTTTGGATTCAATACTTTTTTTTTTTTTTTTGTCTTCAGTTGAGAGTGCTTAGAGATCTGTCCAAGTTTGAGTATCAGTTGGACCATCTTTTGTCATGTAATGTTGACTCCTTCTAGTCTTTTGTTAAGTCTAGCATGCTTTCTCCATAGGGCTTTAGATGGTCTTCTTTTCTTGAGTTGACACATTCTTTCAATTTGTTGTCACTTTTTACTTGACATTTTGGGATATGTTCATTGATTATGCTCACCTTTTTACATTCTTCACGTGTCATGAGCTTGGTATTTCATTCTTTGGTCAATTTGCCTATTTCTATTTTCAACCCAATATTTTCATTACAAAAAGGTGAAAGACATGTTTTCACATTCACACCATTTTTGAGAGGTTCACATTTATCACCTTAACATTTTTATTTATGAAGCTCGGGTTGAAAGTGAATTAAGGATATTTTGTTATAAATGGAATATCGATCTTATGACAGTATTGTTTTTCACACGTTATTCATTTTCTAGATTATTGATAGGAATTCTTTAGTCACATTTATAGCCATTTCACAGTGGACACCTTTATGACTTTAGAGTTTCTATCATTTATCCAGTTTTAGATTGCCATCACAGGACCATATATCATATGATGTATTGTACTTTTGACTTGAGGCATCTATTCATTTGCACATTATGGTCTTAAGGCCTGACCTATCATAGAGGATATTGAGTTTATTAACCTAGAATAAGAAGATTGACCTAGAAAATTCCAAACTATGACCCATCTCACTTTCTGATTAGAGCAGTACCATATCCATATCCATATCTAGACTTTGTAGAGTTGATAACCCACCCATTTTAAGTCTGACATGGCACCACCCCTTGGTACCATTATACGACTTTACTACCTTTGTTCACCTTAGCATACTATAGTGCCATTGCCTATTCCTTCCATCATTTTCTTTGATCTGACCAGGTAAAGTCTGAGATGGTTAGACCTGAGGTGAGCTTTGCATGATGATAGATGGATCATGATGAGATGGTGGTTTGACTGCTTGATGATATTGCTGAGGCAGAGGGGTTATCATGGAGCATCCAGATATGAGCCACTACACATGACTTCAGAGAGTCGGGATGACTAGAGATGGTGATTTTATGAGACGATGGTGACTGGCTTATGATGATAGAGTGAGGTGATTGTCAGAGGGCTTTGATGATTATCACAGAGCATCAGTAGGAGCTTTCACACGATTTCAGATGAGTTAACATGGCTGAATTTGATAGATGCTAGTCTTTAGTATTGACCATGTGAGATCTTGAGGGTGTGATGTTTGTGGTTGTGGTTAAAGGATGGGTGGCCATTATTTTATGAGCCCATTTACCCTATCACCCTTACATATAGAGTTACCCGTTGCTCACCCTTTGAGCCTCACACGAGCACCATAACCTTTTCTTTCATCACCTCATTTACCTATTACACCGAGTTGGGGACCCTATAGTGCTTGCATGCTTTGATTAGATACGTCATGAGTTCTAGACCTGATATACATATTCAGGCCTCGTCTCTCACTCTTCATTGTGATATTTTCCACTTTGACATCATCTCATCACTTTTTTCGGAATCACATATCACCATTTGTGATATTTGTTCTCTGTCTTTTCCCTCATCATTGCTTACTCGACATTATCCTTGTTTCACCTTAAGTGGTGGTTTTTCACATGTCAGTACATGAAGGATTATTACATTTTTTTTTCTCATTCACCCCATGAGCAGTGGTATAGAGATCTCAATTTGAGAGGTTGTCTTGTTAGTGAGGATTCATTTTACATCCGTATGTGGAGAGGGTTTGATCATTTGGGTATGTATTTTCATGGGAGGTCATTCATTATTGATTAAAGTATGCGCAAAAAAAAAAAAAAAACATAAAAAAAATGGCGCATTCTTTATTATATTATTTTCCACTAAGCACATGTATGGATGTGTTGGTTTGCTTCATTGGGTTCATGTGTTAGAGAGAGTTTGTATGAGAGGTCATAGTGACCCCCCATTTCTTTCTGAGATTCACATCTTGATGTATATTCTGAGCGAGAGCATGAGTTTTTTTTTTTTTTTTTTTTCATTTCTTTTTGTGAAAGGGCAAGTGACCTCCCTTCAGTATCTCTGGATCCTTGCTCTATCCATCATTCCATCCATTTCTAATATGACTACTTTCCATGTTTTGATGCAGGTTGACCATCGCTCAATTTTCTATCTCTTTGTTTTTTTCTAATCTTTATTCTATTACTCCATTTCACTCTACCTCATCTGATTTCTTTCTTTTCTCATCATGCTTGATGTTTGACTTGGGTTCCACATCCACACATTATACTTGCTTATTTGAGATGTTCATTCATTTATCATCATTTTTCGTGTGGGAACCCTTAGGTTGAGTTACTCATGAGGTTTTTTTCTATGCATTGCATATCATGTATGAGGGGTATGTGGATTATATCATTGGGATCATTGAGGCTAGTTTCTTTTCATTTCTTTCACCATATTACCTCAACCTATGTTACGTCCCGTGTCTTAAGACCACCCTGAGGTCATGACTTCACACATTGTGCTTGACGGCTCACCTATGGGCAATACTTGAGATTGGTTGGAGATTACTTCTTAGAGCATGATGGATGGGGAGTTGAGGGGATGGATTACACTCGGGCATACCCTGCTCATCGATGATAAATTTTTGAGTTGATGACCTATACTGAAGCATAGTTTTCTTATTGATGATGAATTATTAGGATGACGCCCTATACTAGGGCATAGCCAATTCTCCTCTTCACTTGGGTTATGATGGATTAGGAGTTGTAGGATGACCCTACACTAGGGCATAGCCATTTGAGAGAGCACTTTTATTGGAGATACAATCACTCTACTAGATATATTACATTGGGACACACTCTACTCATTGATGGTTGATTTTTGAGATGATGGTTTATTTTGAGACACAGTTGCTTCAGAGATTGTGCATGGTAGACATAGCCACTCTATTATTTTTTGTGGAGCATGAAGTAATTAGGGTATGTTGAGGTTATATTGGTATATTCATTTTCAGCATTGAGAGATGAGATTGACCTTATTATGATGACACATGCTGAGACATAACCCTCTCATTGGCAATGGACTTTGATTTATCTTGGAGTATAGACACTTCAGATGGTTTATACTGGGGCATTGCCACTTCATTCACTTTCATAGAGCCCAGGGATTCTGATTCATATGGATTATGTTGAGATGTTTCCATTTTTGGCACCAGGAGTAGAGATTGATTGATTTGTTGACATACACTAGGCATGATCTTCCTCAGCAGTTGTTGACTTGGATACACTACTTTATACTGGGACATAGTCGAGATGGAGAGTATTTTTCATTGGAGCATAGCCACCCTATTGGATCCTTTACACTGGGGTATATCCATCTTTTGGAGGGAGATCCGATTGATTCTTTACGCTGGAGTATTTTACGAGTGATACGAAGATCATTGGATTATTTCATGTTGTCCTCATTGCATACTAGGGAATAGTCACTTTGTTAGATGTTTTGACATCGAGACTTGACTTCTTGATTATGATTGTTGATTTCGATGGATTATGGAGCTATTGACACCTTGGGTTTAGTCTTCTCGGCATACTTGGATGATCTCCGATACTTACCTACCTTTCATTTCATACTCAAACATTCCACCTGTGATACTTTCATACTTATATCTATCCTACCAGAGCTTGATCATTACCTTCTTTTATCCCACACATCTCACCATAATGTATGATCTCACACTTCTCTCTCTATTAGGAGAATATGTCGATCAATCTCGATTTCTTTGATTGCATTTTCATACATCTTTTGGACTTTAGGTTCAACATCTTCCATGATGGCAAGGCCTAATAGATTGTTGATTTATTAGTGATGATGCTTTTATTTTGACAATTTGATTTACTTACTCTTTGCATTTTGAGCACTAGTCATCATTTGTTTTTATTCATTATTTAGTTTTGTTTTGTTAGCATGGTATCACAATACATGGTCTTGTTTGGCATTATCTATTCGAGGTTGGACATTTTCATTACATGATAGATGAGCATATTTTAGAGCATAGTAGTTTTGAGGCATTTTGTATCTCAGTTTGTTCACCGTTACATGCTGGGGAATACCTCCTTCTCCAAGAGCACCAGACCTTTCAGCAGACTTTCATTCACCTTTTGATCTAGTTGTTGATCCTTGTGAGTTGCATACTGAGGCATACCCTCCTTCCTTGGGATCATCGGACCTTTTACAAGTTTCATTATCTTTTGACCTAGTTGTTGATCCTTATGAGTTGTCATACTGGGGCATATCCCCTTTGGCTGAGTTTGCTTGCATTGTTATCTTAGTTATCCTCTGACTTTAAGCAACTTGATCAGATCATCACCTCGTCAGTTCAACTTGAGTTTCGGGACCGCACCTATATTGATTGGTCATCATTTTGTCAGTTCAGTTTGAGTCTTTGGGACTGCACCCATATTGATTGGTCATTGTCTTGTCAGTTTGAATTTGAGTTTTTGGGGCTGC
The DNA here is from genome assembly GCA_030254885.1 of Vitis rotundifolia. NCBI lineage: Eukaryota > Viridiplantae > Streptophyta > Magnoliopsida > Vitales > Vitaceae > Vitis > Vitis rotundifolia. Next base: position 8,207,725 of record CM058164.1, on the reverse strand, counting down.
ACTTATATCGATTGATCATTCATCTTGTGTTCAGTTCGAGTTGGGATCGCACCTATATCGATCGGTCATTGTCCGTGTTAGTTTGAGTTTGATTTTTTCAGGACTGCACCTATATCGATGGGTCATTCATCTAGTCAGTTTAGTTCAAGTTTCAGGACCGCACCTATATCGATCGACTATTTGTCTTGTCAGTTTGGGTTTAAGTTTCAGGACCGCACCTATATAGATCAGTCATTGTTTTGTTTGTTTTTGTTTGAGTTTTTAGGACCGCACCTATATCGATCGGTCATTTTCCATGTCAGTTTGAGTTTAGTTTGAGTTTCTAGGACCGCGTCTATTTCGATTGGTCATTCATCTTGTCATTTGAGTTGAGTCTTGTTTGGCTTTGAGTCGCGCCTGCCTAGTTGAGTCTATTCGGCCTTAAGCCACACCTTATCCTTCCTTTGAGTTCTTTTTCCGTGTGTCGATCACTCCTTGTCTTAATCATCTTTGTACTGTTCATTGTATCACGGTCCAATGTTATTCATTGCATATACACTCCTCACATCATCCACATCTTTGGCTAGAGTCTCGCCTTCCTAGTATGTGCCCTTAATCTTGAGCTTATCGTGTTATGTGTTTAGACCAAAATTCGGGATCTTTACTATTTTTCGGTATAGTTCGCTTCATTCCATTCGCCTCTCACGTATCTGTGATCCATTCATTTCACTCGTGATTTCTATTGAAAAGGGGCATATTTGTAGACCCTCATTTTGTGTCTAAGTTTTTTGGTTATTTTTGGAGCATATTTTTATCACCTTTGAAGAGCTGGCAACATTTCATTTGGAGGGGGGGACCTCTTTATGCCAGGAGCAAGCTGAATGGACATGTGGCAAGAACACACTACCACCTCACCATAATGGTGGTTGAGATGGGACTTTTTCTGAATGGATGACAGATCAGTAGAGAGGGAGCAATAAAGCTGGTGAGAGCCGTAATGGGAAGCGGGAAAAAGAAAGATAAGAGTAGCATCTTGGAAGAAAAACAAGGAAGTGAGCTGGTTGTTGGGGAATGGAGAGAAAAACAAAGAGAGTTGGATTGAGCCGAAGAGGGCGGTTCATGGGTGCTTCATTTTGGAGAGAATGAGAGAAAACTAGAAAAGAAAAGGTATAGAAGGTTCATACATGAGTGAGATTGCAGCTAGTAGTGCCTTCATTCCTTGCCACCACCACCACCACTTGCCCCCAGGCACAGGAAAATGGAAGGATCAACTTGTCAAGCCCAACAGGCAATGGCATGTGGTGACTCAACCAAAAGAGTAGCCAGTGATAAAGAATTAGGTGGTTAAGCCTTCTACTTATGCTTCCAGAATCTCCACTGATCTCCCTCTTTATGAGTTTCCTGGGGCTATGTTTGATGAATATATAGAGAACAAGCCTAGAGTATTCAAAGCAATATTTCCAAACCAAAGAAGAAGCCAACGAATTAATGAGAGAGAAAGAATGGAGGATTCAAATGCTGCCCATATAGTTCCTTTTCCTTACCGTGTGGCCAGTAATAGACATGAGATCGAGAGTGAGACTAAATCTGCAAATCGAATGGCGTTTTGGGGGCCTTCTCGGATTTTCTTTCACTCTCTGTAAATTCCTCTTGACGCCCAGAAGTTTCGCCCCATCACCCTTGAACACCCCAAAGTGTTGCTGCCATTGGTGAAGGTCCCCATGATAAACTACACTTTAGCTTTGTCTTGAGTCTGCTGGGATTGAGGAGGTTTTTGCTTTTTGTTGTGTGCATTCGAAACAGGTTATTAACTATTTGGAGAATTCCTATTTGTTTTATTTGCCGCACTTTGAGGTCACCACAATAGAGTCACATAATTCTGTCGGTGTCGGCGATGCTCTGCGTCTAATTTATGAGCAACATCTGATACATGGAGAAGATAACTGCATTTGAAGGGTTGATATCCTTGTGAACCATGACAAGAATTCTGGTCGTATGTGATCCATTAAAACCTGGCTATGGTGGTGGTGGTTGTTATGGTGGGAGTAGCGACGGCTATGGCAGCAGTGGGAATTTCAGTGTTGATGGTGGTAGTGGCATTTGTGTTGGTGACACTGTTGGTAGCAGTAACGAATTTCCTAGTGGTGGTGGCAGCAGCTTTGCCAGTGGTGGGGTTGATTAGTTGGGCACCAATGAGAGCAGCAACATGGGTGATGGTGTTGGGAAGTTTTCTCTAGATGAACCCGCCACAGCAGGAAATTACAGAGCAAAGTGCAATGAGTCTTTAGTCAATGTGCTGAAGAGCAATTTGAAGCAGGTTCTGGCATAAGGTGCCATGCAAGGGAAGGAAGGCTGTGGGGACAAAAAAGGTAGAGTGATTGTTGTAAGTGTAGTTTACAACTTTGACCCACTATTTTGCTTAATCTTCTCAGTGGAAAATATATCCCCCAAGCCATGCACTTGACCTGATACGTGGCAAGAACAAAACTCCAATTTTTATATTTAATTTTCAAAACTCCAATTTTTAATTAATTTTCAAAACTCCGATTTCTTTCAAAACTCCAATTCTTAAAACTAATTTTCAAAACTCCAATTCTCAATTAATTTTCAAAACTCCAATTTCTTTCAAATTTAATTTCCAAAACTCCAATTCTTAAATTTAATTTTCAAAACTCTAAGTCTCAAATAATTTTCAAAATTCCAATTCTTAATTTAATTTTCAAAACTTCAATTCTAAAATAATTTTCAAAATTCCAATTTTTTTCAAATTTAATTTCCAAAATTCTATTCTTAAATTTAATTTTCAAAACTCCAATTCTCAAATAATTATCAAAATTCCAATTTCTTTCAAATTTAATTTCCAAAATTCTAATTCTTAAATTTAATTTTGAAAACTCCAATTTTCAAATAATTTTCGAGACTTCAATTTTCAAATAAATTTCAAAACTCTAGTTTTTTCTTGAATATTTTTAATTTCACTCTAGTTTTCAAATATTTTTTAATTCTACAACTTTTCATCATTTATTAGGGTTTTAGGTTGCCAAAAATCCTGATTTAAATAAGTCTGCTGCCATTCTCATTTTGGTATGCTATTGCACAAATTTTCTTCAATTTTCAAATAATTTTCCATTTTTCTTGATTTTGAATAAGCATGAAGACAATTTTCATAATTCTAAAATAATGGAATTTGTGAGACTAATAATTCATGCAAGATAAATTGGGCTTTGGTGGGGGTCTTACATATGAGTTTTCTCTTCCGATTGCCAACTATTATACTTAATGAATATTGTTTTATCTTTGTCTTGCTTTTTGATATGCATGTGATATATTTTGTATTCATTATTGTGCACTAACTCTGTTTCATGATTGCGTTTTATTACCTGCTGCCAAAGTATGCTCTCACTCTCACTTTGTTTATTATTTCATTATCATGACTTGCTTTTGATTTATGATCATTTTGGTGTCCATTGATTTCCTAGTTAATTATCATGTATGCTTCATCTTATTTAGTAGAGACCTATTTTTAGGGGTTTAGAGGGGTGTTACGGTCTTTACCGTACCTTCCCAATAAGTAACCTAACCCCCGAACCTAGGTTTGATTTTTCACAAACCATATTTTCCAAATAAGGAGTCACACTTAGGGTTTTATTTCTTATTTTGTTTTCTCTTAAAACAATAAAACAAAAATAAGTGGCGACTCCAAATCTTTTCTAAAAAATCAAATTTTCACCAAAAAAATAAAAAACTAATTTTGTCATCGAGTGGGAACGCATCATGCGAAATGTGGTGTCCACACCTAGGCTTCAAGATGGAATATTAGTAACTCTTTGATAATCTTTTTAAAATTTTAATTATTTTAAAGGATAATTTTTTTTTTATCGCCTTAATTATAAAAAAATACTTTTTTTTTAACATACTTTTTCAATAAAAATATTATATATTTATATATAATTCAAAAGTTTTCATTTTATTTATTATATCTTCAACTATTGTTTATGTTAAAAATAAGTTTGAGTATCCAAGTAGGTTGACTTGATCTGAATCAATAAAAATAAAAATACAAATGAGAGGAGTAGATGTAATTTTCGAAACGTCATCTCCATTTTTTCCTTTGTCCACTTCAAGTGGGCTCTTACAGTGCAGAAATTAACATCTCATAATGCAATAATTGATGTTGTCGTTTGATAATGCACAAAGAGTGGGTGTTTAATAAATCAATTAAACAATTAAGTGACTTAATAACTTAATTAAGTTATTAAATAAGTTAAACATGTTTAATAAATTAATTTAATTGTATGGCTTAAAGTAAAAAATAATTTAAGTAATAAATAAAAATAATTAATTTATTTTTAAGTTCATATTTTTATTTTATTTTTTTAATCTCATTTGTTGTAGTTACCTTCATGATCTCTTTTTCTATTCCACGACATTTATTATTACTCAACATTTTTTACCCTAATTACAATTTATGAAGATAAAAATGTTAATTTGATGGTTTAGAATAAGTTTTAAGTTAATTTTATAAAATATAATACAATTAAGTAATAAATTTTAATTTAATAATATAATTTAATTTAAAATCAACTTTGCCGAGTACCATATATATAGAATTGTAGTGGTCCCTCATGAATAATGAATTATGAGGCCAAGTTGATTGATAAGTTGCATTGATTTTCTTATTTGATATGAAGTCTAAGTAGGAATGTGTGGAGATTCCAATCATTCCATTGGGTGGAAGAATAAGGGTCAGAAAAGGAGACAGACTCACATTGGATTTTGGCATATTGAACCTATTCATACTCGAAAACTTCCACGCTACTCCCATCACCCATGTGACTTGAGCATGGTCTTCCCCATAATTGAGGTCTCATTTCCTTAATAATCACTTCACCAAATTGTGATTGGGGTTGGTAGGTCTAAACGCCAAAGTCACCCACAATTAATTATAAAATGGGAGAATTGCATATAGGGGTGGGTATGGGTGATAATGACTTAGAAGGTTGATCAACTTTGATGATTCTTCAAAATGTTTCAAAATGTAAAAACTCAAACATATCTTTACATATTTCATTGTAAAGTCAAGTATATCCTTAATTTTTCTTTTCTTCATTTTATCTTTTTCTTTTCTAATTATTATTATCTTAAAGGTATTATAAATAATTTATTTAAAATAATAATAATAATAATAATAATAACAAGATAATTTTAAAATTATTATTTCATTCTGATAATTAAAAACATAAATTTATTATATTTTTATTAAGTAGATTTCATAAGAAAATATTAAAATAAAAAATTACTTTTTTTTTAATCTTTTTATTAAATAGATTTTAGAAATTTTGAGTTGTTTAATTTACAATATAATTATTCAAAAAAATATTATAATAAAAAATTTATTTTTATAATTGTTAGAACAAGAAATGAAAACATGTTGTAATATGTTGTACATTTAATATACTTATGTTATAAGTTCAATACACAAGAATCGTATTCTACAATTTACATTTTTTTTAATTATTATTATTATTATTAACCTATCGAAATAAAAATAATATTAATGTGTATAAATAATGAAATAATTAATTATAAATTACTATTTCATTAATTATTATTTTAAAAATATTATAAAATAACTTATCCAAAATAAGAATACTAATATAATATAATATAATTATTTTACAAATTATTGTTTTTTTTTTCTTATAACTAAAAATATAAATTTATTATATTTTTAATTATATAGAGTTCATAAATTTTGAAATGTTTAATTTTGCGATATAACATTTAAGAAAATATTAAAATAAAAATATTTGTTTTTATATTTTTATTACATAGATTTCCTAAATTTTGTTACTAGTTTTACAATATGGAAATATTGTAATTAAATAAAATTTTGAATTGTTTAAATTTATAAAATAATTATTAAGAAAATATTATAATAACCTTTTTTAAATTTTTAAAAAATGAAACTAAGACATGTTGTTGTAAGGTATATATAAGCATTGTACCTATTAAATAAGAATAATATTAATAGTAATAAATATAAATAATATAAAAATTAATTATAAATTATTGTTTCTTTAATTATTATTTTAAAGATATTATAAATAACTTATCTAAAATAATAATAATAATAATAATAATATATAACATAATAATTTACAAATGATGGTTTCATTTTAATAACTAAAAATATAAAGTTGTTATATCTTTTATTATATAGATTTCATAAATTTTGAAATGTTTAATTTTACAATATAACTATTCATAGCAATCATTTTTATAATGAAAATTATAAAGTTTTTTTTTTAAAATGTCTTCTAATGTTAATTATAGTAAAAAGAATTTTAAAGAGTATAAGACAACAATTCACAATTGTTTGTTCTTAAAAAATACAAATTAAATTAAGTTATATTTTAATGTATTACATATTTAAAATATTAATATTGTAAAATCAATGTATTTTTGTCTTATCTATAACTAGGATATAATATTGATTGTATTAATAATATTAATAATATAAAACTAAGATCATAAATAATAATATTAATGAGGTGTTCACGATAATAACAATAATAATAATTTAATTAGTCTTAATGTATCACATAAAGCATAAAAGGCAAAATAAATAAGAATAATTTTTTAATAAAGCTTAAATGCCTTAAGAATTAAAAAAATAGAAATTATCTTTTAGGGATTTTTGTAGTATTAATAATAAAAGTATAATAATATTGTTGTTAATATAATATTAAAAATATGAATAATATAAATAGATAATATTAATAAATAACATGAATAACTCAATATTAATATTATAAATAGTAATATTAATAGTTAATAATAATAATGTGTAAAGAAGTATAAAAGAAAAACAATAAAAGGAAAAGTTAAATGAGAATAAGAGGAAAAAGACAAAATGGGAGGGGTTGGCAGATAACACCATAGAACTAGTATTCTAGGTATCTTGCTTTACAATTTAGAGAGTAAGGATTGAATCCAAGTTACTTCAACAACCAGTTTAGCCAAACTTCAACATTCTGCCTCTATGCTGGAACGAGAAACTATTTGCTCTTTTTTGGAATGCCAAGACACAATATTATTGTAAAAGAAGATAGTGACTTGAAACTAATAGTCTCTATCATCATGGTTAGAACCCCAACTAGAATAAGAAAATCCAACTAAACTCAACTTAGCAGCTTTCTTTAGATGAATGCCATAATCCACGATCGCTCTTAAGTACCTTAAAATACATTTTACAGCCTTCCAATGCTCATTTGTAGGCTTTTGCATAAACTGGCAAACTTTATTGACACTATATGACAATTCAGGTCTAGTTACAATAACATATTGTAAAGCTCCCACTATACTTCTGTATAGTTAGGCATTTTCGACAGGAATTGCCATCTTGGGAACCAATCATCAAAGTCTAAACCCCAATTAAGCATTAGAAAATCCAACTAAACTCAACTTAGCAGCTTTCTTTAGATGAATGCCATAATCCATGGTCGCTCTTAACTACCTCAAAATACGTTTTACAACCTTCCAATGCTCATTTGTAGCCTTTTGCTTAAATCTACAAACTTTATTGACATTATATGCCAATTTAGGTCTAGTTACAATAATATATTGTAAAGCTCCTACTATAATTCTGTATAGCTAGGCATGTTCAATAGGAACTGCCATCTTGGGAACTAATCATCAGGGTTTGAACCCCATTTAGCATAAGAAAATCCAACTAAACTCAACTTAGAACATTTCTTTAAATGAATGTCATAATCCATGGTCGCTCTTAAGTATCTCAAAATACGTTTTACAACATTCCAATGTTCATTTGTAGGCTTTTGCATAAACCAACAAACTTTATTGACACTGTATGCCAATTCAAGTCTAGTTACAATAACATATTGTAAAACTCCTACTATACTTCTACATAGTTGGGCATTTTCAATAGGAATTGCCATCTTGGGAACTAATTATCAGGATTTGAACCTTAATTAGCATCAGAAAATCTAACTAAACTCAACTTAGTAGCTTTCTTTAGATGAATGCAATAATCCATGGTCACTCATAAGTACCTCAAAATACATTTTACAACCTTCCAATGCCCATTTGTAGGCTTTTGCATAAACCGAAAAACTTTATTGGCACTATATGCCAATTCAGGTATAGTTACAGTAACATATTGTAAAGCTCCTCCTATACTTTTGTATAACTGGGCATCTTTAACAGGAACTACCATCTTGGGAACTAATAATCAAGGTTTGAATCCCAATTAGCATCAGAAAATCCAACTAAACTCAATTTAGCAGCTTTTTATAGATGAATACCATAATCCATGGTTGCTTTTAAGTACCTCAAAATACGTTTTATAGTCTTCCAATGCTCATTGGTAGGCTTTTGCATAAATCCACAAACTTTATTGACATTGTATGCCAAATTCATGTCTAGCTAGTTACAGTAACATATTGTAACTTTATTGACATTGTATGCCAAATTCATGTCTAGCTAGTTACAGTAACATATTGTGAAGCTCCTACTATACTTCTGTATAGTTGAGCATCTTCAACAGGAACCGCTATCTTGGGAACTAATAATCAGGGTTTGAACCCCAATTAGCACAAAAAAAAATCTAAGTAAACTCAACTTGGCAGCTTTCTTTAGATGAATGCCGTAATCCAATGTCACTCTTAAGTACCTCAAAATACATTTTACAGCCTTCCAATGCTCGTTTGTAGGCTTTTGCATAAACCAACAAACTTTATTGACATTGTATGACAATTTAGGTCTAGTTACAATAACATAGTGTAAAGCTTCTACTATACTTTTGTATAGCTGCGCATCTTTAACAGGAACTGCCATCTTGGGAACTAATCATCAGGGTTTGAACCCCAATTAAGCATCAGAAAATCCAACTAAAATCATCAGGGTAAAGAGTTGTTCAATTAGTGACAAGTGGTTGTTTGGTGAACATGCAGGACACCCATGGATCACAAACGGAGGAGCGATCTGAAGTTGTGAACTCAAACTCAAACGGTCGAACCGAGCTCTGTATGTTGTACATATACACCGTCCCCTGGTTTCGGAGAGAGACAAAAACCCAGTCAGTCTACATGAGGGTTTTATTTTCTATTTTATTTTTATTTTTATTTTTATTTTTTTTACCTGAGAAAATGTAGTGCAGAGCGAATGATAATGAGGCTGTATATATGAACGGGACTAGAATAAAGTTCATATTTTGTGAATTAGAAATAAGAATCTTTTTTCCTCTGCAAGCCTTCTGCTATTTGTGTTGTTGTTCTTCTTCTTCTTCTTCACATGAAATATGCTGAAAGGAAGGAGAGAGGTAGAGATGCTGTATTTGGATTGTGGAAGAATAGATGCGAGGTGTGTTTGATTTGGAATCCGGGGGCTGGCAAGAGTTTTGAATCTTTTGATTGAAGTCATATAGCATCCGCGCTTGCGTTCATACCATTTCTTATTCCTACATGGAACTAATTTTAACTTTAACATTTCATATGTGAAGGAAAATTCTTCTGTAAAAAGTTAACAATATCTAAAGAAAAATTTTCCACCATCGCCAGGCCCACAACCCAGACAAATTTTCAACAGATCAGCGTGGGAGCTGCCATGACCACCCGCGGAGATTTTGGACGTGGGTCCACAAGGTGAGGACAAAAATGTCAATTTCCACGCTTTCAAATATATTAATTTAATTAATATTTTTAGGACTTGAAGTCGGCATTCAATGTACCGATTATTTTAGTTTTTGAAAAGTTATTAGAACTTTTTTGAATTGTTTAATACGAGAAAAGAAAATTTGCCATCGGACTTTACTTCCAACCCTCCCTAGGAGACACCAGGAATAAATTTCTCCTTTTCTTTATCTTTAACGTAAAATTCGAGTCCATAGTGTTGAATATACCAGGAATCCAAGTCTATTATGAGACCGAATATGTGCATTAGGGTTCAAACGCTGAACATGAATGTGAATGTGAAACACGCTATTCTTATTGTTTGTGTGCCTTTTGCTTCCCTTGAAAGAGAAGGAAGCGAGGCAAAAAAAGAAAGAAAGAAAGAAGTTACACGGCAGTGCACGTGTTGACATTAGGGGTGTAGTTGAGTTGGAATCCAAGTGCCCATTGTTCACGGTACGGAGTCACATTAGCATATACTTCGGTTTATGCCATTTCCCCTTTGCTCAAGTAAAATGACGTCGGAGGAAAAAGCACGGGTGAGAAAATGGAAACTATAACTTATTGATATAAATTGATGTGTAACATCATGAATCATGAAACCCATTCATTATGCCATTATCCATGCCCAAAATAACACCATTTTCATAGCACAAGATTCAAGGAGTGGTTCTTATTTTAAAACTTGATAAGTGCTGTCGATTTTCTTATTAAAATTCGTGACATGAGTTTGGGGACATAGAAAATTGGGAAGAGGACGCATTCAAAGAAAGCAGAAAGCGGGGTCTGACATCAATATAAGTAATGTAAAAAAGGAAAATCCAATTCAATATTTGGAAGAATCCAGAGTCTCTCATGTGACCTTCGTGGCACTGTGGGCCCTTACTTTTGGCACTATTTCTGATCACTTATCTTGGGATCTTGTGGTCCGCCTTTACTCACATCCAACCTCTAACTTTTACCCTCACACCCTCTCCATCTCTCATCTACATGTCTTCCAACTGTTTGATGTTTGAATTTCAATTCAGACTTATAATTTTTCGTAAGATTGGTACTCTATTAGTATTATTAGACGGACAAAAATTAATCAATGGTTGGACCAAAATTTATTTTTAGAAGGTCTCTGATGAATAATTGAGGCCCTAAAACCAATAGAAAGAAATGTAAGTTGCACAAATTTCATGGGTTATGACTTGTGACTGGAAAAAGGACGGGAAGATGAAAGACATAAAAAAATGGGGTTGCTTGTTCCTCAAGCATAGAAAGGAAGAGAGAGGGGCTTGAAGTTTTGATAAGCTATACACACTTCATGGGGGAATGTGTGGATATTCCATTGGATCCGTACCAAAATGACAACAGAGCCATTAATTTTGACTTTCTTACTAGGACGAACCCACTGCCTCCTCCATCCCATGCGAGGAGGGACCACCGGCCCTTCTCTCCCGCAATTAAATCATCTTGGTTTCCTTATTAAATAACTTTGGGTTAAATTCACTTTACCCCTCAACCTTCCATGTTTTACACTTTCCCCTTCACCTCTAAGACTCAACACTTTCCTTTTTCAAATTTATTCAAATACAACCCTTTGCACTCCAAGAAAACCGATTGAAATACAAAAGAAAATAACTACTACTCAAATTTGAAGCCATGTGAAAAATCACGAATAGTTATATAAATATCTTTTTTAAAAAAAAAAAAGAAAAGAAAATTAATCATATAAATATCTGTTTAAAATAAAAGACTAAAACTAATAATTACTATATTTTAATTTTATAACTGTTAATTCAAAATTGATTTTATCTAATTTCATATTAATATTCAAATAAAAATACAAAAAATATTATTCTTTTTTATAATTTTATAAAAAATTTGTAATTAAGGAGAAAGTATTAGTATTTAATAAATTTAAAAAATAAAATATCAAATTTTAAATGTAAGAGGATAAATTGTAAAATAAAGGGGGAAGGTTGAAAAGTAGATTGATTGGGTTAGCCAACAAATGAAAAAGAAGGAATTGAATTTGAAATGGGTGTTGTTTCTTTGTTGCTATAAAAGGTGAGGTTAATTTTATTGCTCTTTTTTAATATTTTGATTAAATATATCTAATTTTTATTGATTTAAAATTTTTTAAAAAATATTTTTTTATCTCTTTCATCCTTTGTTTTTTTTTTTTTTTTTTTTTTCATTTTTTCTTTAATTCAAAATAAGAAAAATATTGGAAAAATTTTAAAGTGACTTGGGGATAGAAAAGTTTAAGGGAGGGGAGTAAAATTAAAAATATTAATACTAATTAATAAAGTGTGAAATGTGGAGTCCACGTAGGTTCATCACTGAACTCATTTCCCACCAAAATCACATCAAAGTGAAATTAAGTTGGTGAGATTTGGTGGAGTTGATGATGACACACCTCTCCATTCCACATTCTCCATCTTCCCTTCAAGGGGAAAATTAATATTTAAAATTAAAATGGGTGGTCTCTGTTTTTTGTCATTTAATATTTCTAACAACTCCTCAACAGCCCTAAATTGAAGTAGTTTAATACTCCATTGGCATTAATTTCTCATTTGTCATTAGTTTTTCTTCCCTCAAATTCTAGCATGACGAAAAACCCGCCTAATTTGTATGATATATATTTTTTTTCAATAGAAAAAAGTTGTTTTAAAAACTTTTGATGTTTTCTAAAAATATATTTTACTACTCGATTTGACAATTATTATCGAGAATAATTTTATGTTTTCTAAAATAAAGAAATAAGAAAACATATTTGATAATTAAGGATTATTTTTTATTTTTTGTTTTTAAGGACAAATAACAAAGTGTTTTTAAAAAATATTTTTAAATTATTTTCACTTTTTTTAAAAGATTATTTTTAAAAATAATTATATAAATATATAAAATAATTAAAAATAAAGTATTAAAATAAAAATTATTTTTAAAATAAATTTAAAAATATTAAAAATGTGTTAAAAGTATTTAAAGTTTTTAAATAAATTTTTATTCTATAAAATATTAAAAAATATTTTTAAAAAATTATTTTTAAAGATAATTATCAGATAGATCCTATGTTTATCACTTGTTTTTTAGACCATTTTAAAAAATTATGATACCATCGCATAATGATTAAAAATAAAATATTATTTAAAAATAATTTTAATATAAAAATATGGATTAATAACATTTCAAATTTGAAAATAAATTTTTATTTAAAAAATCATAAAACTATTTTTGAAAACTTTTTAAGAAATTATTTTTAGATAATTGTTTCAAAAAACATCCCTAAACTTGCCCTAGCAAGATACAATTTTCTCATATATATTTAAAACTTAGAATAAAAATAATAAACAATTCTGAATTCAAACTATTCCCCGTTGAGAAAAAATGAAGCATGGGCAAAAGCAAGACAGCAGATCAGTAGACTTGGCGATCAAAGAAATATACACATATAATAATAAATTAATAAAATAATAATAAGGGGAGCTTTGGTCTTGGGAAGAATGAGAATAGGGCAGTTGATAAGTTATCTCCACCCTGGCCCACTTGGAAAAATGAATGGTGGGAAGACTTTATTGTTTGTACAGCAAAATTCAAACTTGAAAACATGCGGTGTCTCCCATGTGACTTGTTCCATGTGGTTTGATTTCCCACCTCCATCCAGAAGAAATGAAAACATTTTTCTTTATATTATTATAAAATTAGCTAATGATTTTGTTTTTTGGTGTTTATATTTACATTTATCAATATTCTTTACCCATCCATTTAAATTAATTTACATAAATCATAAAATTCTATCTCTGCCCGGCTTATATATATATATAAAATGTTGGATTTATTTTTGAATTTACCTTAAATACATTTTGTTAATAAACAAGCTTCAAAGAAAGGATTTTGCATTGGGGTTTGTTGTTAAAAAAAATTAATGAAAAGAATATCCTAAGCATATTAAAATTTGTTAGATAAATGAGTTAATAGGATTAATATTTTAAAGTCGATATGTAAATAAGGTGAATATATATAGAGTGATTAAGCGAATGTAATATAAGTTCACTTCTTATTTTATGTTCTTAGGAAAAATCTTATCATATTTATATTTGAAAAATCCTACTCACATTTTTTGTATCTCTAATTATATTTTTAGTATGTTTATTATATTCAAACTTTTCACCATTTTCATATCTGTAATTATATTTTGGGTATATTTATAATATTCAAACTTTAGATATATGAGACTAAAGAGGGCATTTGGTGAAATAAATGCATTCATGAAACATTTGATCCAAAGCAATTAGGAAAAAAAAAGAAAGGTGAAAGATAATTCACCATCTTGTCACAATCTATGTCCAAGTTTGTTGCATAAAAGTCCAATTAGTTAACCAATATAGTTGAAATTTGGTACTCAATTGTTATTGGCGTTTTAACTAAATTTCCCTTCCTCATTTTTATCCCATTGCTCTAAAATATGGGTGAGTTGATTTGCACTTTGCCCATTTCAACTGCATAATTAATATTAATATTAATATTATATTTTCTTTAATAAAAATCAATATAAATAAAACTAGCATTTTATAATACTTAATTAAAATGGCTGCCATTCTAACACCTACCACTTGCTCCAACCAAAAAAGAATTATAATAATTATTATTATAATAACAATGTGGTACCATTTTAAAATTTTAAAGTATAGCTTTCATTAAGCTTAACGAGAAAGAGATGATATTTGTAGTTAAGATGATACCAACCCCACACCCACCCCTTACTCCAAACAAAATAAAAGGAATAATAGAAATAATTAAGATGGATTTCCACAACAATTTGCTTTTATTCTTAATTTTGTATAATATACTAAGAGCCCGTTTGATAGTAATTTTAAGAAGTGTTTTTGATATTTTTAATACTTAAAATTTTTTATCATTCAAACATTACAATGATTAAAAATATTTTTTAAAATAACTATCAAACACACTCTAAACAAATAAGAATATACCTGTTAAATATGAATAATAAGATACAATTATAATGTTTGATTTGATATGGAGATTAGTTAATTAGCTCATGGAAACAACTCCATTACCTCGTGAAAACAACTTATTCCCCAATCATTCCAACAAATTCAAGTACCCTTTGATTTGAAATGATTAAGAATTCTATTAGAAATATTTTTAAATAAAATTATTAAGATTTATTTTGAGAACATTTTCAAAAAAAGATATCAAAATTAACAACTATTTGACAATTGTTTTAAAAAATAATTTTCTATTCTTCAAAACAAAAAAAATAAGAAAATACATTCGAAATATAGAAACTATTTTTTGTTTTCTTTTCTTAAAAATAAAAAATAAGATGTTTTCAGAAAAAAAATTTTAATTCTTTTATATTGCTTTTACTTGTTTTTAAATTTTTTTTTTTAAAATAATTATATAAGTATGTAGAATGATTAAAAATAAAACTCTATTTTTAAAATATATTAAAATTTTTAAAAATAAGTTAAAAACATTTTTGGTTCCCAAACGAACTTTTGTTTTACAAAATATCATAAAATAATTTTCAAAAAACTGTTTTTGAAAACATTGATCAAATATGACCATAATTTTTAAAAATAGTTCTAAATTGTTTCCAAAAATAAAATTATATTTCAAAACCCAAATATGAAAAAGAAATTTTCCTAGCTTGTTTACCAAGGTACTAAACACTAACTTATAATACAAAAGTTTTCAAAAATATTTTTAATATTATGAATTATTGCTATGAACATTCTTTAAAAAAAAAATTAAAAATTAAAATTAAAACTATCTAAAATCTATTCTAAAAAAAAATTAATTTTTAAAGAAATTTTCAAAAAATTATTTTTTGTTAAAAGTTTATCAAACACGTTTTTTTAACTTAAAAAAATTGTTTTCAAACAACGTTTTAATATTTAAATATAAATAAAATTTTTTTTTATAGGAATGTGCTTTCAAGCATTGAAGTCGCTTTTAATTGATCCCAATGTTAGTCCCATGAGATAAAATAATTTTGGGCCCCTCAAATTTAAGTTTCAATTATTGGTAGATGTTTCATATGGGCGGCAAGGATTTATGCAAATAAAAATGAAGTGTATGGTTGGGAGGTAAATATTTAGAAACAAAAATAAACTAAATTAAGCATGCTTTCTGAGTAAAGCGGGTGTCCTCGTATAGGTGGCCCACCTTACAACAAAGACATGGGGTTGATGTGATTAATATCTATTAATTAATTACATTTAATAAAATATTTAGATAAGTCTTATCATTTGCTTAATGCCACGTAATCAAATTATTATTATGTTAAAATTACAAAACAAATAAAAGTGGGAAATTAGTATTTGTTTGGATACATTTTCTAAAGATGTATATTGAAATTGTAATGATTTTTAAAATTTGATTAAAAAATTAAGGAATATTTTTTTTTTTTTTATTTCAAAATTTAAAATTTCGGAAGTGATTTTTTTTTTTAAAAAAAGATAAGTGCATTTTTGTATAAGAAATTTTATTTTTGATATGGAAGTTTCTATTTTAAAAAATTTAAAACAAGTGTAATGTCCCAAGTGAGCCATGGGAGACTTTCTTTCATATTTTGATGGTCATGTTAATAATTGTCAATCGTAATGTAGACCCTCATTTTTGGTCTAAGTTTTTTGGAGCATATTTTTATCACATTTCATTTGGAGGGGGGGGGGGGGGGGGGGGGGACCTTTTTATGCCAGGAGCAAGTTGCATGGTGGTGGTTAAGATGAGACTTTTTCTGAACGGATGACAGATGAGTAGAGAGGGAGCAGTAAAGTTGGTGAGAGCCGTGATGGGAAGCGGGAAAAAGAAAGATAAGAGTAGCATCTTGGAAGAAAAACAAGGGGGTGAGCTAGCTGTTGGGGAATAGAGGGAAAAACAGAGAGAGTGGGATTGAGCCGAAGAGGGCTGTTCATGGGTGCTTCATTTTGGAGAGAATGAGAGAAAACCAAAAAGGAAAAGGTATAGAAGGTTCATACATGAGTGCAATTGCAGCTAGTAGTGCCTTCATTCCTTGCCACTACCACCACCACTTGCCCTTGGGCACAGGAAAATGGAAGGATCAACTTGTCAAGCCCAATAGGTAGTGGCATGTGGTGACTCAACCAAAGGAGCAACCAGTGATCAAGAACCAGGTGGTTAAGCCTTCTACTTACGCTTCCAGAATCTCCACTGATCTCCCTCTCTATGAGTTTCCTAGGGCTATGTTTGATGAATATCTGGAAGACAAGCCCAAAGTGTTCAAATCAATATTTCTAGACCAAAGAAGAAGCCAACAAATTAATGAGAAAGAATGGAGGATTCAAATGTTGCCCATACGGTTCCTTTTCCTTACCGTGTGGTCAGTAATAGGCATGAGATTGAGAGTGAGACTGAATCTACAAATCAAATGGCGTTTTGGGGGCCTTTGCTCGTTCTCGGATTTTCTTTCGTTCTTTGTAAATTCTTCTTGACACCTAGAAGTTCCGCCCCATCACACTTGAACACCCCAAAGTGTTGCTGCCATTGGTGAAGGTCCCCATGATAGACTACACTTTAGCTTGTCTTGAGTCTGCTGGGATTGAGGAGGTTTTTGCCTCTTGTTGTGTGCATTCGAAACATGTTATTGACTATTTGGAGAATTCCCATTGGTTTTCTTTGCCGTACTTTGAGGTCACCACAATAGAGTCACACAATTCTGTCGGTGCTGACGATGCTTTGCGTTTGATTTACGATTGACATCTAATACATGGAGAAGATAAGTGCAATTGAAGTGTCGATATCCTTGTGAACCATGGCAAGAATTCTGGTTGTACGTGATCCATTAAAACCTAGCTATGGTGGTGGTGGTTATGGTGGGAGTAGTGGCGGCTATGGTAGTGGCAGGAATTTCAGTGTTGATGGTGGTAGTGGTGGTAGTGGCATTTGTGTTGGTGGCGTTGCTAGCAGCAGTAATGGCTTTCCTAGTTGTGGTGGCAGCAGCAGCTTTGCCAGTGGTGGGGCTGATCAATTGGGCACCAACGAGAGCAGCAACATGGGTGATGGTGCTGGAGAGTTTTCTCCAGATGAACCCGCCACAGAAGGAAATTACAGAGCAAAGTACAATGAGTCTTTAGTCAATGTGCTGAAGAGCAATTTGAAGCAGGTTCTGGCACAAGGTGTCGTGCAAGGAAAGGAAGGCTGTGGGAACAGAACAGGTAGAGTGACTATTGTAAGTGTAGTTTACAACTTTGACCCATTATTTTGCTTAATCTTCGCAATGGAAAATATATCCCCCAAGCTATGCACTTGACCTAATACATGGCAAGAATTTATTTTCTGATGTTAGTGGACTCATGTTTGGAGGGCCATTTCACAAATAATTTTCAAAACTCTAAATCTTAAATTTAATTTTCAAAACTCAAATTTTTAATTAATTTTCAAAACTCTAATTTCTTTCAAAATTAATTTTCAAAACTTCAATTCTTAAAACTAATTTTCAAAACTTCAATTCTTTTCAAATTTAATTTCCAAAACTCCAATTCTTAAATTTAATTTTCAAAACTCTAATTCTCAAATAATTTTTAAAATTCCAATTTCTTTCAAATTTAATTTCTAAAATTCTAATTCTTAAATTTAATTTTCAAAACTCTAATTCTCAAATAATTTTTAGATTTCTAATTTCTTTCAAATTTAATTTCCAAAATTTGAATTATTTCAAGACTCCAATTTTCAAATAATTTTCGAGACTTCAATTTTCAAATAAATTTCAAAACTCTAGTTTTCTCTCGAATAGTTTTAATTTCACTCCAGTTTTCAAATATTTTTTAATTCTACAACTTTACATCATTTATTAGGGTATTAGGTTGTCAAAAATCCTAATGTTAATAAGTCTGATGTCATTCTCATTTTGGTATGCACTTGTACAAATTTTCTTCGATTTTCAAATAATTTTTTGTTTCTCTTGATTGTGAATAAACATGAAAGTAATTTTCATAATTTTAAATAATGGAATTTGTGAGACTAATTCATGCAATATAAATTGGGCTTTGGTGAGGGCCCTACATATGAGTTTTCTCTTCCGATTGCCAACTGTTATGCTTAATGAATATTGTTTTATCTTTATCTTGCTCTTTGATATGCATGTGATATATTTTGTATTCATTATTGTGGACTAACTCTGTTTCATGATAGCATTTTATTACCTGTTGCCAAGGTACGCTCTTACTCTCACTTTGTTTATTATTTCATTATCATGACTTGTTTTTGATTTATGATCATTTTGGTATCCATTGATTTCCTAGTTAATTGTTATATCTGCTTCACCTTATTTAGTAGAGACCCATTTTTAGGGGCTTAGAGGGGTGCTACGATCTTTACCGTACCTTTCCAATAAGTAACCTAACCCTCGAACCTAAGTTTGGTTTTTCACAGACCATCTTTTCCAAATTAGGAGTCACACTTGGGGTTTTCTTTCTTATTTTGTTTTCCCTTAAAAAAAATAAAACAAAAATAAGTGGGGACTCTAAGTCTTTCTAAAAAAAATCAAATTTTCGCGAAATAAATAAAAAACGAGTTTTGCCATCGAGTGGGAACGCATCGTGCGAAATGCAGGGTCTATAAAATGGCGACTCCATTGGAGATGATTAGAGGGTCAAACTTGAACTCAAATTGGGGAAAATGTGGCGTTTGATTAGTCAGTTGATGGATACCTTCCCTTTGTGTTTCTCTATGCTTGAGTGATCATAGCACATTGAGGATTTTGATGTGGTGATTTTCTATACTTGATTGCTATATCCATTTGTAACATTGGCATGCTAATGATATTGATCGATTATGCTCTTGCCATGATTATCTTGTTCACTTTGACATGTATGTTCTTATCGTTGTATATCCTGTTTTTCTTAGTGTTGATTCGCTTGCTTGTATATTATCTTGATCATTTTGTGTGATTGCATGAGTTACTTTATGTGGGACACACACTTATCCCCTTATCTCTAAGTCCCTAGTCTTGGTCGACCTTATCTTCCTTGATCTCGTATTTGATATGAGACTTGTTGCATTGTTTGCTCTCCGACCGAGCTAGTGATTAGGAGTAGGGTTTAGCGATGGGCTATATCTATGTTTGGGAGCATTTCAGAGGTGGCCGACACATTGATGCTGATTGGAGTTCGACCTTTGAAGACTTGTATAACCTAGAGCTAGATTTCAGGATATTTGTGTGACCAGTGTGTTTTCTTTTTAAATTCATAGGATTTTCGGATGCACCCACACCACTCACTGTGCACCTTAGATTGTTGATGAGTGACCAGAGTTGTGATATGCAAGCCATTAGGAAAGCTTTCACTATAGGAAACCCCCTAGAATGCCGAGGTAGTGCATGTGTGGAGGTGCTGACCACCTTGCATGGAAGCGTCCCGTCTCTTCGGAGGCGTGTAGAGGGTTGCATACCATTGAAGGGTACGATCGCTTTTGTTAGGGATCCTTTAAAGTCCAACCATCTTCTTTTAGAGCCACCTTGACCTTGTAAGTTGAGCCTTATATCCTTCGATCAGGATTTCCTCTCCTGCGCGTGGGTGCATCTAAGGGCCTTCAAAGCCTCTTTAGTTATAGTTTGGATTCAATACTCCTTTTTTTTTTGTCTTCAGTTGAGAGTGCTTAGAGATCTGTGCAAGTTTGAGTATCAGTTGGACCATCTTTTGTCATGTAATGTTGACTCCTTCTAGTTTTTCGTTAAGTCTAGCATGCTTTCTCCCTAGGGCTTTAGATGGTCTTCTTTTCTTGAGTTGACACATTCTTTCAATTTGTTGTCACTTTTTACTTGACATTTTGGGATATGTTCATTGATTATGCTCACCTTTTTACATTCTTCACGTGTTATGAGCTTGGTATTTCATTCTTTGGTCAATTTGCCTATTTCTATTTTCAACCCAATATTTTCATTACAGAAAGGTGAAAGACATGTTTTCACATTCACACAATTTTTGAGAGGTTCACATTTATCACCTTATCATTTTTATTTATGAAGGTCGGGTTGAAAGTGAATTAGGGATATTTTGTTATAAATGGAATATCGATCTCATGACAGTATTGTTTTTCACACCTTATTCATTTTCTAGATTATTGATAGGAATTCTTTAGTCACATTTGTAGCCATCTCACAGTGGACACCTTTATGACTTTAGAGTTTCTATCATTTATCCAGTTTTAGATTGCCATCACAGGACCATATATCATATGATGTGTTGTACTTTTGACTTGAGGCATCTATTCATTTGCACATCATGGTCTTGAGGCCTGACCTATCATAGAGGATATTGAGTTTATTGACCTAGAATAAGAAGATTGACCTAGAAAATTCCAAACTATGACCTATCTCACCTTCTGATTATAGTAGTACCATATCCATATCCATATCTAGACTTTGTAGAGTTGATAACCCACCCATTTTAAGCCTGACATGACACCACCCCTTGGTACCATTATATGACTTTACTACCTTTGTTCACCTTAGCATACTATAGTGTCATTGCCTGTTCCTTCCATCATTTTCTTTTATCTGACCATGTAAAGTCTGAGATGGTTAGACCTGAGGTGAGCTTTGCATGATGTTCGATGGATCATGATGAGATGGTGGTTTGAATGCTTGATGATATTGCTGAGGCAGAGGGGTTATCATGGAGCATCCAGATATAAGCCACTGCACATGACTTCAGAGAGTCGGGATGACTAGAGATGGTGAGTGGCTTATGATGATAGAGTGAGGTGATTGTCAGAGGGCTTTGATGATTATCACAGAGCATCAGTAGGAGCTTTCACACAATTTCAGATGAGTTAATATGGCTGTATTTGATAGATGCCAGTCTTTAGTATTGACCATGTGAGATCTTGAGGGTGTGATGTCTGTGGTTGTGGTTAAAGGATGGGTGACCATTATTTTATGAGCCCATTTACCCTGTCACCCTTACATATAGAGTTACCTGTTGCTCACCCTTTGAGCCTCACACGAGCATCATAACCTTTTCTTTCATCACCTCATTTACCTATTACACCGGGTTGGGGACCCTATAGTGCTTGCATGCTTTGATTAGATACGTCATGAGTTCTAGACCTGATATACATATTCAGGCCTCATCTCTCACTCTTCATTGTGATATTTTCCACTTTGACATCATCTCATCACTTTTTTCGGAATCACATATCACCATTTGTGATATTCGTTCTCTGTCTTTTCCCTCATCATTGCTTACTCGACATTATCCTTGTTTCACCTTAAGTGGTGGTTTTTCACATGTCACTACATGAAGGATTATTACATTTTTTTCTCTCATTCACCCCATGGGCAGTGGTATAGAGATCTCAGTTTGAGAGGTTGTCTTGTTAGTGAGGATTCATTCTACATTCGTATGTGGAGAGGGTTTGATCATTTGGGTATGTATTTTCATGGGAGGTCATTCATTATTGATCAAAGTATGCGCAAAAAAAAAAAAAAAAAATAAAAAAAAATAAAAATAAATAAATAATTGCGCATTCTTCATTATATTATTTTCCACTAAGCACATGTATGGATGTGTTGGTTTGCTTCATTGGGTTCATGTGTTAGAGAGAGTTTGTATGAGAGGTCATAGTGACCCCTCATTTCTTTATGAGATTCACATCTTGATGTATATTTTGAGCGAGAGCATGAGTCTTTTTTTTTTTTTTCATTTCTTTTTGTGAGAGGGCAAGTGACCTCCCTTCGGTATCTCTGGATCCTTGCTCTATCCATCATTCCATCCATTTCTAATATGACTACTTTCCATGCTTTGATGCAGGTTGACCATCGCTCAATTTTCTCTCTTTGTTTTTTTCTAATCTTTATTCTATTACTCCATTTCACTCTACCTCATCTGATTTCTTTCTTTTCTCATCATGCTTGATGTTTGACTTGGGTTCAACATCCACACATTATACTTGCTTATTTGATATGTTCATTCATTTATCATCATTTTTCGTGTGGGAACCCTTAGGTTCAGTTACTCATGAGGTTTTTCTTCTATGCATTGCATATCATGCATGAGGGGTATGTGGATTATATCATTGGGATCATTGAGACTAGTTTCTTTTCATTTCTTTCACCATATTACCTCAACCTACGTTACGTCCCATGTCTTAAGACCACCCTGAGGCCATGACTTCACACATTGTGCTTGACGGCTCACCTATGGGCAATACTTGAGATTGGTTGGAGATTATTTCTTAGAGCATGATGGATGGGGAGTTGAGGGGATGGATTACACTGGGGCATACCCTGCTCATCGATGATAAATTTTTGAGTTGATGACCTATACTGAAGCATAGTTTTCTTATTGATGATGAATTATTAGGATGACGCCCTATACTAGGGCATAGCCAATTCTCCTCTTCACTTGGGTTATGATGGATTAGGAGTTGTAGGATGACCCTACACTAGGGCATAGCCATTTGAGATAGCACTTTTATTGGAGATACAATCACTCTACTAGATATATTACATTGGGACACACTCCACTCATTGATGGTTGATTTTTGAGATGATGGTTTATTTTGAGACACAGTTGCTTCAAAGATTGTGCATGGTAGACATAGCCACTCTATTATTTTTTGTGGAGCATGAAGTGATTAGGGTATGTTGAGGTTATATTGGCATATTCATTTTCAGCATTGAGAGATGAGATTGACCTTATTATGATGACACATGCTGAGACATAACCCTCTCATTGGCGATGGACTTTGATTTATCTTAGAGTATAGACACTTCAGATGGTTTATACTGGGGCATTGCCACTTCATTCACATTCATAGAGCCTAAGGATTCTGATTCATATGGATTATGTTGAGATGTTTTCATTTTTGGCACCAGGAGTAGAGATTGATTGATTTGTTGACAGACACTAGGCATGATCTTCCTCAGCAGTTGTTGACTTGGATACACTACTTTATACTGGGACATAGTCGAGATGGAGAGTATTTTTCATTGGAGCATAGCCACCTTATTGGATCCTTTACACTGGGGTATATCCATCTTTTGGAGGGAGATCCGATTGATTGTTTACGTTGGAGTATTTTACGAGTGATACGAAGATCATTGGATTATTTCATGTTGTCCTCATTGCATACTAGGGAATAGTCACTTTGTTAGATGTTTTGACATCGAGACTTGACTTCTTGATTATGATTGTTGATTTCAATGGATTATGGAGCTATTGACACCTTGGGTTTAGTCTTCTCGGCATACTTGGATGATCTCCGATACTTACCTACCTTTCATTTCATACTCAAACATTCCACCCGTGATACTTTCATACTTATATCTATCCTACCAGAGCTTGATCATTACCTTCTTTTATCCCACACATCTCCCCATGATGTATGATCTCACACTTCTCTCTCTATTAGGAGAATATGTCGATCAATCTCGATTTCTTTGATTGCATTTTCATACATCTTTTGGACTTTAGGTTCAACATCTTCCATGATGGCAAGGCCTGATAGATTGTTGATTTATTAGTGATGATGCTTTCATTTTGACAATTTGATTTACTTACTCTTTGCATTTTGAGCACTGGTCATCATTTGTTTTTATTCATTATTTAGTTTTGTTTTGTTAGCATGGTATCACAATACATGGTCTTGTTTAGCATTATCTATTCGAGGTTGGACATTTTCATTACATGATAGATGAGCATATTTTAGAGCATAGTAGTTTTGAGGCATTTTGTATCTCAGTTTGTTCACCGTTACATGCTGGGGAATACCTCCTTCTCCGAGAGCACCAGACCTTTCAGCAGACTTTCATTCACCTTTTGATCTAGTTGTTGATCCTTGTGAGTTGCATACTGAGGCATACCCTCCTTTCTTAGGATCATCGGACCTTTTATAGGTTTCATTATCTTTTGACTTAGTTGTTGATCCTTATGAGTTGTCATACTGGGGCATATCCCCTCTGGCTGAGTTTGCTTGCATTGTTATCTTAGTTATCCTCTGACTTTAAGCAACTTGATTAGATCATCACCTCGTCAGTTCAACTTGAGTTTTGGGACCGCACCTATATTGATCGGTCATCATTTTGTCAGTTCAGTTTGAGTTTTTGGGACTGCACCCATATTGATCGGTCATTGTCTTGTCAGTTTGAATTTGAGTTTTTGGGGCTGCACCTATATCGATTGATCATTCATCTTGTGTTCAGTTCGAGTTGGGATCGCACCTATATTGATCGGTCATTGTCCGTGTTAGTTTGAGTTTGATTTTTTCAGGACTACACCTATATCAATGGGTCATTCATCTAGTCAGTTTAGTTCGAGTTTCAGGACCGCACCTATATCGATCGACTATTTGTCTTGTCAGTTTGGGTTTGAGTTTCAGGATTGCACCTATATAGATCAGTCATTGTTTTGTTTGTTTTTGTTTGAGTTTTTAGGACCGCACCTATATCGATCAGTCATCTTCCATGTCAGTTTGAGTTTAGTTTGAGTTTCTAGGACTGCATCTATATCGATTGGTCATTCATCTTGTCATTTGAGTTGAGTCTTGTTTGGCTTCGAGTCGCACCTGCCTAGTTGAGTCTATTCGGCCTTGAGCCACACCTTATCCTTCCTTTGAGTTCTTTTTCCGTGTGTCGATCACTCCTTGTCTTAATCATCTTTGTACTGTTCATTGTATCACGGTCCAATGTTATTCATTGCATATACACTCCTCACATCATCCACATCTTTGGCTAGAGTCTCGCCTTCCTAGTATGTGCCCTTAATCTTGAGCTTATCGTGTTATGTGTTTAGACCAAAATTCGGGATCTTTACTATTTTTCGGTATAGTTCACTTCATTCCATTTGCCTCTCACGTATCTGTGATCCATTCATTTCACTCGTGATTTCTATTGAAAAGGGGCATATTTGTAGACCCTCATTTTTTGTCTAAGTTTTTTGGTTATTTTTGGAGCATTTTTTTATCACCTTTGAAGAGCTGACAACATTTCATTTGGAGGGGGGGACCTCTTTATGCCAGGAGCAAGCTGAATGGACATGTGGCAAGAACACACTACCACCTCACCATGGTGGTGGTTGAGATGGGACTTTTTCTGAACGGATGACAGATGAGTAGAGAGGGAGCAATAAAGCTGGTGAGAGTCGTAATGGGAAGCGAGAAAAAGAAAGATAAGAGTAGCATCTTGGAAGAAAAACAAGGAAGTGAGCTGGTTGTTGGGGAATGGAAAGAAAAACAAAGAGAGTTGGATTGAGCCGAAGAGGGCAGTTCATGGGTGCTTCATTTTGGAGAGAATGAGAGAAAACCAGAAAGGAAAAGGTATAGAAGGTTCATACATGAGTGAGATTGCAGCTAGTAGTGCCTTCATTCCTTGCCATCACCACCACCACTTGCCCCTAGGCACAGGAAAATGGAAGGATCAGCTTGTCAAGCCCAATAGGCAATGGCATGTGGTGACTCAACCAAAAGAGTAGCCAGTGATAAAGAATTAGGTGGTTAAGCCTTCTACTTATGCTTCCAGAATCTCCACTGATCTCCCTCTCTATGAGTTTCCTAGGGCTATGTTTGATGAATATATAGAGAACAATCCTAGAGTGTTCAAAACAATATTTCCAAACCAAAGAAGAAGCCAACGAATTAATGAGAAAGAATGAAGGATTCAAATGCTGCCCATACAGTTCCTTTTCCTTACCGTGTGGCCAGTAATAGACATGAGATCGAGAGTGAGACTAAATTTGCAAATCGAATGGCGTTTTGGGGGCCTTTGCTCGTTCTCGGATTTTCTTTCACTCTCTTTAAATTCCTCTTGACGCCCAAAAGTTCCGCCCCATCACCCTTGAACACCCCAAAGTGTTGTTGCCATTGGTAAAGGTCCCCATGATAAACTACACTTTAGCTTTGTCATGAGTCTGCTGGGATTGAGGAGGTTTTTGCCTTTTGTTGTGCGCATTCGAAACAGGTTATTAACTATTTAGAGAATTCCTATTTGTTTTATTTGCCGCACTTTGAGGTCACCACAATAGAGTCACATAATTCTGTCGGTGTCGGCGATGCTCTGCGTCTAATTTACGAGCAACATCTAATACATGGAGAAGATAAGTGCATTTGAAGGGTTGATATCCTTGTGAACCATGACAGGAATTCTGGTCGTATGTGATCCATTAAAACCTGGCTATGGTGGTGGTGGTTATGGTGGGAGTAGTGGCGGCTATGGCAGCAGTGGGAATTTTAGTGTTGATGGTGGTAGTGGCATTTGTGTTGGTGACACTGCTGGCAGCAGTAACGACTTTCCTAGTGGTGGTGGTAGCAGCTTTGCCAGTGGTGGGGTTGATTAGTTGGGCACCAATGAGAGCAGCAACATGGGTGATGGTGTTGGGGAGTTTTCTCCAGATGAACCCGCCACAGCAGGAAATTACAGAGCAAAGTACAATGAGTCTTTAGTCAATGTGCTGAAGAGCAATTTGAAGCAGGTTCTGGCACAAGGTGCCATGCAAGGGAAGGAAGGCTGTGGGAACAAAAAAGGTAGAGTGATTGTTGTAAGTGTAGTTTACAACTTTGACCCACTATTTTGCTTAATCTTCTCAGTGGAAAATATATCCCCCAAGACATGCACTTGACTTGATACGTGGCCAGAACAAAACTCCAATTTTTATATTTAATTTTCAAAACTCCAATTTTTAATTAATTTTCAAAACTCCGATTTCTTTCAAAACTCCAATTCTTAAAACTAATTTTCAAAACTCCAATTCTCAATTAATTTTCAAAACTCCAATTTCTTTCAAATTTAATTTCCAAAACTCCAATTCTTAAATTTAATTTTCAAAACTCTAATTCTCAAATAATTTTCAAAATTCCAATTCTTAATTTAATTTTCAAAACTTCAATTCTAAAATAATTTTCAAAATTCCAATTTTTTTCAAATTTAATTTCCAAAATTCCAATTCTTAAATTTAATTTTCAAAACTCCAATTCTCAAATAATTTTCAAAATTCCAATTTCTTTCAAATTTAATTTCCAAAATTCTAATTCTTAAATTTAATTTTGAAAACTCCAATTTTCAAATAATTTTTGAGACTTCAATTTTCAAATAAATTTCAAAACTCTGGTTTTTTCTTGAACATTTTTAATTTCACTCTAGTTTTCAAATATTTTTTAATTCTACAACTTTTCATCATTTATTAGGGTTTTAGGTTGCCAAAAATCCTGATTTTAATAAGTCTGCTGCCATTCTCATTTTGGTATGCTATTGTACTAATTTTCTTCAATTTTCAAATAATTTTCCATTTTTCTTGATTTTGAATAAGCATGAAGACAATTTTCATAATTCTAAAATAATGGAATTTGTGAGACTAATAATTCATGCAAGATAAATTGAGTTTTGGTGGGGGTCTTACATATGAGTTTTCTCTTCCGATTGCCAACTATTATACTTAATGTATGCTTCATTATTATGCAATAAGTAACCTAACCCCCGAACCTAGGTTTGATTTTTCACAAACCATATTTTCCAAATAAGAAGTCACACTTAGGGTTTTATTTCTTATTTTTTTTTCCCTTAAAACAATAAAACAAAAATAAGTGGTGACTCCAAATCTTTTCTAAAAAATCAAATTTTTACCAAAAAAATAAAAAATTAGTTTTGTCATCGAGTGGGAACGCATCGTGCGAAATGTGGTGTCCACACCTAGGCTTCAAGATGGAAGATTAGTAACTCTTTGATAATCTTTTTAAAATTTTAATTATTTTAAAGGATAATTTTTTTTTATCGCCTTAATTATAAAAAAATACTTTTTTTTTAACATACTTTTTCAATAAAAATATTATATATTTATATATAATTCAAAAGTTTTCATTTTATTTATTATATCTTCAACTATTGTTTCTGTTAAAAATAAGTTTGAGTATCCAAGTGGGTTGACTTGATCTGAATCAATAAAAATAAAAATACAAATGAGAGGAGTAGATGTAATTTCCGAAACGTCATCTCCATTTTTTCCTTTGTCCACTTCAAGTGGGCTCTTACAGTGCAGAAATTAACATCTCATAATGCAATAATTGATGTTGCCGTTTGATAATGCACAAAGAGTGGGTGTTTAATAAATCAATTAAACAATTAAGTGACTTAATAACTTAATTTAAGTTATTAAATAAGTTAAACATGTTTAATAAATTAATTTAATTGTATGGCTTAAAGTAAAAAATAATTTAAGTAATAAATAAAAATAATTAATTTATTTTTAAGTTCATATTTTTATTTTATTTTTTTAATCTCATTTGTTGTAGTTACCTTCATGATCTCTTTTTCTATTCCACGACCTTTATTATTACTCAATCTTTTTTACCCTAATTACAATTTATGAAGATAAAAATGTTAATTTGATGATTTAGAATAAATTTTAAGTTAATTTTATAAAACATAATACAATTAAGTAATAAATTTTAATTTAATAATATAATTTAATTTAAAATCAACTTTACCGAATACCATATATATAGAATTGTAGTGGTCCCTCATGAATAATGAATTATGAGGCCAAGTTGATTGATAAGTTGCATTGATTTTCTTATTTGATATGAAGTCTAAGTAGGAATGTGTGGAGATTCCAATCATTCCATTGGGTGGAAGAATAAGGGTCAGAAAAGGAGACAGACTCACATTGGATTTTGGCATATTGAACCTATTCATACTCGAAAACTTCCACGCTACTCCCATCACCCATGTGACTTGAGCATGGTCTTCCCCATAATTGAGGTCTCATTTCCTTAATAATCACTTCACCAAATTGTGATTGGGGTTGGTAGGTCTAAACGCCAAAGTCACCCACACTTAATTATAAAATGGGAGAATTGCATATAGGGGTGGGTATGGGTGATAATGACTTAGAAGGTTGATCAACTTTGATGATTCTTCAAAATGTTTCAAAATGTAAAAACTCAAACATATCTTTACATATTTCATTGTAAAGTCAAGTATATCCTTAGTTTTTCTTTTCTTCATTTTATCTTTTTCTTTTCTAATTATTATTATCTTAAAGGTATTATAAATAATTTATTTAAAATAATAATAATAATAATAATAATAATAATAATAACAAGATAATTTTAAAATTATTATTTCATTCTGATAATTAAAAACATAAATTTATTATATTTTTATTAAGTAGATTTCATAAGAAAATATTAAAATAAAAAATTACTTTTTTTTTTAATCTTTTTATTAAATAGATTTTAGAGATTTTGAGTTGTTTAATTTACAATATAATTATTCAAAAAAATATTATAATAAAAAATTTATTTTTATAATTGTTAGAACAAGAAAGGAAACATGTTGTAATATGTTGTACATTTAATATACTTATGTTATAAGTTCAATACACAAGAATCGTATTCTACAATTTACATTTTTTTTAATTATTATTATTATTATTAACCTATCGAAATAAAAATAATATTAATGTGTATAAATAATGAAATAATTAATTATAAATTACTATTTCATTAAATATTATTTTAAAAATATTATAAAATAACTTATCCAAAATAAGAATACTAATATAATATAATATAATTATTTTACAAATTATTGTTTTTTTTTTCTTATAACTAAAAATATAAATTTATTATATTTTTAATTATATAGAGTTCATAAATTTTGAAATGTTTAATTTTGCGATATAACATTTAAGAAAATATTAAAATAAAAATATTTGTTTTTATATTTTTATTACATAGATTTCCTAAATTTTGTTACTAGTTTTACAATATGGAAATATTGTAATTAAATAGAATTCAAAAATTTTGAATTGTTTAAATTTATAAAATAATTATTAAGAAAATATTATAATAACCTTTTTTAAATTTTTAAAAAATGAAACTAAGACATGTTGTTGTAAGGTATATATAAGCATTGTACCTATTAAATAAGAATAATATTAATAGTAATAAATATAAATAATATAACAATTAATTATAAATTATTGTTTCTTTAATTATTATTTTAAAGATATTATAAATAACTTATCTAAAATAATAATAATAATAATAATAATATATAACATAATAATTTACAAATGATGGTTTCATTTTAATAACTAAAAATATAAAGTTGTTATATTTTTTATTATATAGATTTCATAAATTTTGAAATGTTTAATTTTACAATATAACTATTCATAGCAATCATTTTTATAATGAAAATTATAAAGTTTTTTTTTTAAAATGTCTTCTAATGTTAATTATAGTAAAAAGAATTTTAAAGAGTATAAGACAACAATTCACAATTGTTTGTTCTTAAAAAATACAAATTAAATTAAGTTATATTTTAATGTATTACATATTTAAAATATTAATATTGTAAAATCAATGTATTTTTGTCTTATCTATAACTAGGATATAATATTGATTGTATTAATAATATTAATAATATAAAACTAAGATCATAAATAATAATATTAATGAGGTGTTCACGATAATAACAATAATAATAATTTAATTAGTCTTAATGTATCACATAAAGCATAAAAGGCAAAATAAATAAGAATAATTTTTTAATAAAGCTTAAATGCCTTAAGAATTAAAAAAATAGAAATTATCTTTTAGGGATTTTTGTAGTATTAATAATAAAAGTATAATAATATTGTTGTTAATATAATATTAAAAATATGAATAATATAAATAGATAATATTAATAAATAACATGAATAACTCAATATTAATATTATAAATAGTAATATTAATAGTTAATAATAATAATGTGTAAAGAAGTATAAAAGAAAAACAATAAAAGGAAAAGTTAAATGAGAATAAGAGGAAAAAGACAAAATGGGAGGGGTTGGCAGATAACACCATAGAACTAGTATTCTAGGTATCTTGCTTTACAATTTAGAGAGTAAGGACTGAATCCAAGTTACTTCAACAACCAGTTTAGCCAAACTTCAACATTCTACCTCTATGCTGGAACGAGAAACTATTTGCTCTTTTTTGGAATGCCAAGACACAATATTATTGTAAAAGAAGATAGTGACTTGAAACTAATAGTCTCTATCATCATGGTTAGAACCCCAACTAGCATAAGAAAATCCAACTAAACTCAACTTAGCAGCTTTCTTTAGATGAATGCCATAATCCATGATCGCTCTTAAGTACCTTAAAATACATTTTACAGCCTTCCAATGCTCATTTGTAGGCTTTTGCATAAACTGACAAACTTTATTGACATTGTATGACAATTCAAGTCTAGTTACAATAACATATTGTAAAGCTCCCACTATACTTCTGTATAATTAGGCATTTTCAACAGGAATTGCCATCTTGGGAACTAATCATCAAAGTCTAAACCCCAATTAAGCATAAGAAAATCCAACTAAACTCAACTTAGCAGCTTTCTTTAGATGAATGCCATAATCCATGGTCGCTCTTAACTACCTCAAAATACGTTTTACAACCTTCCAATGCTCATTTGTAGGCTTTTGCTTAAATCTACAAACTTTATTGACATTATATGCCAATTTAGGTCTAGTTACAGTAATATATTGTAAAGCTCCTACTATAGTTCTGTATAGTTGGGCATGTTCAATAGGAACTGCCATCTTGGGAACTAATCATCAGGGTTTGAACCCCATTTAGCATAAGAAAATCCAACTAAACTCAACTTAGAACATTTCTTTAAATGAATGTCATAATCCATGGTCGCTCTTAAGTATCTCAAAATACGTTTTACAACATTCCAATGTTCATTTGTAGGCTTTTGCATAAACCAACAAACTTTATTGACACTGTATGCCAATTCAGGTCTAGTTACAATAACATATTATAAAACTCCTACTATACTTCTACATAGTTGGACATTTTCAATAGGAATTGCCATCTTGGGAACTAATTATCAGGATTTGAACCCTAATTAGCATCAGAAAATCTAACTAAACTCAACTTAGTAGCTTTCTTTAGATGAATGCCATAATCCATGGTCACTCATAAGTACCTCAAAATACGTTTTACAACTTTCCAATGCCCATTTGTAGGCTTTTGCATAAACCGAAAAACTTTATTGGCACTATATGCCAATTCAGGTATAGTTACAGTAACATATTGTAAAGCTCCTACTATACTTTTGTATAACTGGGCATCTTTAACAAGAACTACCATCTTGGGAACTAATAATCAGGGTTTGAATCCCAATTAGCATCAGAAAATCCAACTAAACTCAATTTAGCAGCTTTTTATAGATGAATACCATAATCCATGGTTGCTTTTAAGTACCCCAAAATACGTTTTATAGTCTTCCAATGCTCATTGGTAGGCTTTTGCATAAATCCACAAACTTTATTGACATTGTATGCCAAATTCATGTCTAGCTAGTTACAGTAACATATTGTGAAGCTCCAACTATACTTCTGTATAGTTGGGCATCTTCAACAGGAACTGCGATCTTGGAAACTAATAATCAGGGTTTGAACCCCAATTAGCACAAAAAAAATCTAAGTAAACTCAACTTGGCAGCTTTCTTTAGATGAATGCCGTAATCCAATGTCACTCTTAAGTACCTCAAAATACATTTTACAGCCTTCCAATGCTCATTTGTACGCTTTTGCATAAACCAACAAACTTTATTGACATTGTATGACAATTTAGGTCTAGTTACAATAACATAGTGTAAAGCTCCTACTATACTTTTGTATAGCTGGGCATCTTTAACAGGAACTGCCATCTTGGGAACTAATCATCAGGGTTTGAACCCCAATTAAGCATCAGGAAAACCAACTAAAATCATCAGGGTAAAGAGTTGTTCAATTAGTGACAAGTGGTTGTTTGGTGAACATGCAGGACACCCATGGATCACAAACGGAGGAGCGATCTTAAGTTGTGAACTCAAACTCAAACGGTCAAACCGAGCTCTGTATGTTGTACATATACACCGTCCCCTGGTTTCGGAGTGCGACTAAAACCCAGTCAGTCTACATGAGGGTTTTTTTTTCTTTTTTACCTGAGAAAATGTAATGCAGAGCGAATGATGATGAGGCTGTATATATGAACGGGACTAGAATAAAGTTCATATTTTGTGAATTAGAAATAAGAATCTTTTTTCCATTGCAAGTCTTCTGCTATTTGTGTTGTTGTTGTTCTTCTTCTTCTTCTGCTCATGAAATATGCTGAACGGAAGGAGAGAGGTAGAGATGCTGTATTTGGATTGTGGAAGAATAGATGCGAGGTGTGTTTGATTTGGAATCCGGGGGCTGGCAAGAGTTTTGAATCTTTTGATTGAAGTCATATAGCATCCGCGCTTGCGTTCATACCATTTCTTATTCCTACATGGAACTAATTTTAACTTTAACATTTCATATGTGAAGGAAAATTCTTCTGTAAAAAGCTAACAATATCTAAAGAAAAATTTTCCACCATCGCCAGGCCCACAACCCAGACAAATTTTCAAAAGATCAGCGTGGGAGCTGCCATGACCACCCGCGGAGATTTTGGACGTGGGTCCACCAGGTGAGGACAAAAATGTCAATTTCCACGCTTTCAAATATATTAATTTAATTAATATTTTTAGGACTTGAAGTCGGCATTCAATGTACCGATTATTTTAGTTTTTGAAAAGTTATTAGAACTTTTTTGAATTGTTTAATACGAGAAAAGAAAATTTGCCATCGGACTTTACTTCCAACCCTCCCTAGGAGACACCAGGAATAAATTTCTCCTTTTCTTTATCTTTAACGTAAAATCCCAGTCCATAGTGTTGAGTATACGAGGAATCCAAGTCTATTATGAGACCGAATGTGTGCATTAGGGTTCAAACGCTGAACATGAATGTGAATGTGAAACACGCTATTCTTATTGTTTGTGTGCCTTTTGCTTCCCTTGAAAGAGAAGGAAGCGAGGCAAAAAAAAAAAGATAGAAAGAAGTTACACGGCAGTGCACGTGTTGACATTAGGGGTGTAGTTGAGTTGGAATCCAAGTGCCCATTGTTCAGGGTACGGAGTCACATTAGCATATACTTCGGTTTATGCCATTTCCCCTTTGCTCAAGTAAAATGACGTCGGAGGAAAAAGCACGGGTGAGAAAATGGAAACTATAACTCATTGATATAAATTGATGTGTAACATCATGAATCATGAAACCCATTCATTATGCCATTATCCATGCCCAAAATAACACCATTTTCATAGCACAAGATTCAAGGAGTGGTTCTTATTTTAAAACTTGATGAGTCCTGTTGATTTTCTTATTAAAATTCGTGACATGAGTTTGGGGACTTAGAAAATTGGGAAGAGGACGCATTCAAAGAAAGCAGAAAGCGGGGTCTGGCATCAATATAACTAATGTAAAAAAGGCAAATCCAATTCAATATTTGGAAGAATCCAGAGTCTCTCATGTGACCTTCGTGGCACTGTGGGCCCTTACTTTTGGCACTATTTCTGATCACTTATCTTGGGATCTTGTGCTCCGCCTTTACTCACATCCAACCTCTAACTTTTACCCTCACACCCTCTCCATCTCTCATCTGCATGTCTTCCAAGTGTTTGATGTTTGAATTTCAATTCAGACTTATAATTTTTCGTAAGATTGGTACTCTATTAGTATTATTAGACGGACAAAAATTAATCAATGGTTGGACCAAAATTTATTTCTAGAAGGTCTCTGATGAATAATTGAGGCCCTAAAACCAATAGAAAGAAATGTAAGTTGCACAAATTTCATGGGTTACGACTTATGACTGGAAAAAGAAGATGAAAGACATAAAATTGGGATTGCTTGTTCCTCAAGCATAGAAAGGAAGAGAGAGGGGCTTGAAGTTTTTGATAAGCTATACACACTTCATAGGGGAATGTGTGGATATTCCATTGGATCCGTACTAAAATAAGCAGACCGACTACCGAGCCATTAATTTTGACTTCGTTACTAGGACGAACCCTCTGCCTCCTCCATCTGATGCGAGGAGGGACCACCGGCCCTTCTCTCCCGTAATTAAATCATCTTGGTTTCCTTATTAAATAACTTTGCGTTAAATTCATTTTACCCCTCAACCTTCCATGTTTTACACTTTCCCCTTCACCTCTAAGACTCATCACTTTCCTTTTTCAAATTTATTCAAATACAACCCTTTGCACTCCTAAAATACCAAGAAAACCGATTGAAATACAAACATTTTTTTAAAATAAGAAATTAAAATTAATAATTAGTCATATAAATATCTCTTTAAAATAAAAGACTGAAACTAATAATTACTATATTTTGAAGGTATTTAAAATTTTTTATTTCATAACTATTAATTCAAAATTGATTTTACCCAATTTTATATTAATATTTGAATAAAGATATAAAAAATATTATTATTATTTTTTTATAATTTCATAAAAAAAAAATTTGTAATTAAAGAGAAAATATTGATATTTAATAAATTTATAAAATAAAATATCAAGTTTTAAACGTGAGAGGATAAAGTGTAAAATAAAGGGAAGGTTGAAAAGTAGATTGATTGGATTAGTGAACAAATGAAAAGGAAGGAAATGAATTTGAAACTGATGTTGTATATTCGTGGCTATAAAAGGTGAGGTTAATTTTATTGCTTTTTTTTTTTTTTAATATTTTAATTAAATATTTCTAATTTTTATTGATTTAAAATTTTAATAAATATTTTTTTTATCTCGTTTATTTGTTTTTTTTCATTTTTCCTTTAATTTAAAATAAGAAAAATATTTAAAAAAATTTTAAATGACTTGGGGATAGAAAAGTTTAAGGGAGGGGAGTAAAATTAAAAATATTAATACTAATTAATAAAGTGTGAAATGTGGAGTCCACGTAGGTTCATCAGAGAACTCATTTCCCACCAAAATCACATCAAAGTGAAATTAAGTTGGTGAGATTTGGTGGAGTTGATGATGACACACCTCTCCATTCCACATTCTCCATCTTCCCTTCAAGGGGAAAATAAATACTTAAAATTGTAGATGAACTTATAAAATAAAAATGGGTGGTCTCCGTTTTTTGTCATTTAATATTTCTAACAACTCCTCAATAGCACAAAATTGAAGTAATTTAATACTCCATCGGCATCAATTTCTCATTTGTCATTAGTTTTTCTTCCCTCAAATTCTAGC
This sequence comes from Vitis rotundifolia, assembly GCA_030254885.1. Classification (NCBI taxonomy): domain Eukaryota; kingdom Viridiplantae; phylum Streptophyta; class Magnoliopsida; order Vitales; family Vitaceae; genus Vitis; species Vitis rotundifolia. Next base: position 8,170,979 of record CM058164.1, on the reverse strand, counting down.
ATGATGAAAAACCCGCTTGATTTGTATGATAATTTTTTTTTTCTTTTTTTTTTCTATAGAAAATAGTTGTTTTAAAAACTTTTGATGTTTTCTAAAAATATGTTTTACAACTCCATTTGGTAATTATTATAAAGAACAATTTTATGTTCTCTAAAATAAAGAATCAAGAAAACATATTTAACAACTAAACATTATTTTTTAATTAATTTTAATTATTTTCACTTTTTTTATGATTGTTTTAAAAAATAATTATATAAACATATAAAATAATTAAAAATAAAATATTAAATATAAAAATTATTTTAAAAATAAATTTAAAAATATTAAAAATATGTTAAAAGTATTTCAGGTTTCTAAATAAATTTTTATTCTACAAAACATTAACAAATAGTTTCCAAAAACCGTTTTTAAAATTATTTTTGAAGATAATTACCAGATAGACCCTAGATTTTTCACTTTTTTTTTAGACCATTTAAAAAAATTATGATACAATTACATAATGATTAAAAATAAAATATTATATAAAAATAATTTTAATGTAAAAAAAATAGATTAGTAATATTTCAAATTTTAAAATAGGTTTTTATTTAAAAAATCATAAAACTATTTTTGAAAACTTTCTAAGAAATTATTTTTAGAAAATTGTTTCAAAAAACATCCCCAAACTTGCCCTAACAAGATACAATTTTCATATATATTTAAAACTTAGAATAAAAATTGTAGACATAAAAAAATTAGTGGATTAAATTACCACTAATTTGGTCTTCAAAATGAACAAAAAAAATTAAAAATAATAAAATAAAATAAAATAAAATCCTTTTATGGATAAATTTCCCTAATCTCCAATTGCAAGAAGGATAATAATAATAATAGAAAAAAAAATTTATTATTATTGTTATCTTGTTGGGATAAGTTTTCCTAATCTCCAACTATAAAAAAAATATAATAATAATAATAAGAAAATTATTATTATTATTGTTATCTTGTTGGTAAAACCTACGGGAGAAGAAAAATTACTAAAATCAAGGAACTAAATCCCTTGAATTAAGCAATTCAAACTCCCTATCTTCACCTATAAATAAAAGTGTCTTCTATCAAGAGGGAGAAGAAAATTCAGAAATCAGAGAGATCCAGAAAGGAAAATCTCAAGGAGAAAATCCAAAGGCAAGTTCGGCGATCAAGGCAAAAGAACTAATATACTCGTTCTTTGTCATTCAACAAGGTCACTCGGGAATAAGCCACTTGTGGCCCTCAATTGATCTTCGAAATCCAGAAAACGTCATCGTCGTCTTCCAAAGTGTGATCAAGGCAAAAGAATCAGAGGGAAAAATATTCTTTTTTGAAAAGAATATTATTTTTGAGACTATACCCACGATATTCTCAATTTTATTAAATATCTTATTCGCATTTTTTTTTCTATTTATTTTGCTAATCTTGTAGGATAAATTTTACAAAATTTGTGTGTACAAATTTTTGGCACGCCCGATGGGACATCTTTGTCTCTCATATCTTTTGTTAGAAGATTGATCTCTACTACGTCGATGGCTCCCAAAAGAACTCAAGTTGTGCATGTCAATAAAGGTAATGACAAAATCGTCATTGCACAATCGACACACAACGCCGCTACGGGCCCCATGACTCAAAGCAAAATCAACATCTTCAATCTCTACAAAACAAACAAGTGAGTCTACTTGTTTACTAAAACAGGTAAGAACACGTGATGAGCACCAACCACTCATCACCTTGGTCTCTCTGGGGGCAAAAAGCCATAGTCCTCATAGTAGGGGAAAACTCTCTTTAGCACTAAAGAACTTTGGGGATAAATCTCCTTACTCTGTCACCGATGCCAACTCTAGCACTGGCTCACACTCCGAATCGCCAATTGGAATGTCAAATGAGGAAAACTACTCCAATCATTCCAACTCATTTACTTCTCCTTTCTTAATGACTATGTTGGTGATGGCAACCGACACTACATCCGTATAGAGATGGCTTGCGCCATCGCTAAACTCACCAAGACGGTTGAGGAGAAGGATATGCAGATAGCCTCCCTCATAAATAAGGTTGAGGCACAAGTACAAAATACAGGTGAGTCAAGTGAAAGACTCAACCACCTTCCGAATGTTGCATTTCCTCTCGATGATGCACTACATATGTATAGGACAATGCAAGTTGAGAGACAAACGGCGGAATCTGCCTTAGTGGCGTCATTATCTGTCCAACAACTTCAGGACATGATAACTAACACTATTAGAGCGCAGTATGGTGGACCCTTACAGAGTACGCTCATGTACTCTAAACCTTACACTAAGAGGATTGATAACCTACGTATTCCTATGGATTATCAACCTCCAAAATTTCAATCATTTGACGGGAAGGAAAATCCAAAACAACATGTTGCCCATTTCGTTGAAACTTGTGACAATGCAGGTACAAATGGTGACTTATTAGTTAAACAATTCGTCCGTTCTCTTCGAGGAAATGCTTTCGATTGGTACATAGACCTTGCGCCTGAGTGTATCGATAGTTGGGACCAAATGGAACATGAATTCCTCAACCGTTTTTATAGCACCTGATGAACTGTAAGCATGATGGAGCTTACTAACACTAAGCAATGGAAAGACGAGCTGGTTATAGACTATATCAACCGTTGGCGTTCCTTAAGCCTTAACTGCAAAGATAGATTATCTGAGGTATCAACCGTGGAGATGTGCATACAAGGAATGCATTAGGGTCTCCTATACATCCTCCAAGGGATATGACCTCATACCTTTGAAGAATTAACTACTCGAGCACATGACATGGAGCTCAGCATAGCTAACCATGGTGCTAAAAATGACCTTATCATTGACTAGTAAAGAGAAATACACAATGGGAAAACAAGTGATAAGAATTCAATAAAACCCATCCAGGAGTCAATGATGATAAATACGACTCCTATCAAAATCTCAGCGCGAGATAAAAAGAAGGAAGAAAAAAATGCTAAACCAACACAGGAAAATGAAAGGTGTTGGTTCAGTTTGAAGGAATTAGAGGAGAAGAAGTATCATTTTCCTGACTCTGATGTGCCTAGCATGTTGGAAGACCTGCTCTAGAAAAAGGTTATTGAGCTACTTGAGTGCAAGCGTCCAGAAGAAATGGGTCGTGTTAATGATCCAAACTACTGTCATTACCATCGAATTGTCAGTCATCCTGTGGAGAAATGTTTTGTTTTAAAAGATCTCATAATGAAACTTGCAAAGCAAGGAAGAATTCATTTTGATTTGGATAAAGTAGTAGAGTCAAATCATACTACAGTCACATTTGGGTCATTTGATCCTGTTCTATTACATACCCCACTTAAGAAACTGAGGGCATGTACCAGTACTATTCAATGTGAGTCACTGAAACCAAAGCAAACACAAGTGTCATGTCAAGATAGCTTTTTTCGTCTTTGCTTTGATAATAAATCAATGCCATATGATGAAGAGGATTGGACATTGGTGACACGAAGAAGACCTCGCAAGAAGCAAGTGTCACATTCATACCCTAACCTTCCTAGGAAGGGACGACATGAGTGGAATACTCGTCAACATTCAAAGAAGAAAGAAGAAAAGAAGCCTAAAAGAAAACAAGCGATTGTACAGGTTGATGACCTCTTGGTACAAAAACTCATCACCTCTATCACCTTGGGAGAATACTTCCCTCCAGAGTTCTTTAATAGAGGGATGGTAACATCAACTCATATGGTCTCTTGTCATGAGATTTCAGAAGAAGATGAGTCATGCAAAAATAAAGAAAACGTTTTTGGTGCAGAGCCAAGCAAAACCAAGGAAGATGATGAGGTAGTAGCAAACCGACAGTGCTTACCCTCACTATTTAGTAGCCACAAAATGCTACAACTTCCTAATGAGATGCGAAATGCATTGATTCAGGTACTTAAGAATCCATCACTCTATGCCACAAAAATAAAAGGGGCAAAACGATTTGAGGACAAAGGCCACGATTGTGCAAACATCACCTACACCAGCGGCGATGAAAATGGCGCGACATCAAATTTTACCACAAATGTTTTCAAACCTCGGCATTCCAGTGATGCTCCTTAAAGCATGAGCCTAAACTGCATATTGCTCCTATCCTACAAGAGCTTAAACTATAGTAAAAAATAAAATAAAATAAAACAAAATAAAAGAGAAGTGTCATTCTTGGCAAATTTCTTAAACCGAGGAACAAACTCTTTTTATTAAAGAAGTCAAATTCGGAGATTCCAAACTAAAATCTCTAACTTCTTTAAATACAAGTTTTTTTTTCTTTCAACATGACGTGTTCTCAAAAAGGCGATGCAACCTAGAAGCTAAATTAAAACATGAAGCTTCAAAAGTCAAAATCAAACTCCAAACATTCTTCAACAAGCTTGTGGAAGAATATCAAACACAAATGGAAGTGTCATTCATCTACTTTCAAAGCTAAAGAAGACAAAGTTGAGTTTTTCAAAACACTTGAGGGAATTGATGATAAGTTTACTTGAGATCAAGTCATCATTGACCCTTAAGTAAATTTTGCTCCAAAAACACGTGTTTACCACCCTTGGATTAAAATCAAGTCCAAGCTTGGCACATTCGTCAACAAGCTCGTGGAAAAATATCAAACACAATAAAAAAGTGTCATTCATCCACTTTTAAGGCTGAAGAAAATCAAGACGAATTCAAATGACTTCTTTTGTTCTCCAAAATGCTTAAAAAATGTCTTCACAAGTTTGGTTGAGAACAAGTCATTTTTTACCCTCAATTAAACTTTGTTCCAAGGACATGAATTTATCATCCTTCGATCAAACTCAAGAGAAGTGATGCTCCTAGCCTGCATGAGCATAAACTGCATATGGTGCACAAAAAAAAAAAAAAAAAAGTCCGCTAAGTTGAAAACCTAAAAAGATGACTTAGGCAAAAGTTAGGACATATGCTTGCAAGATTAAATTTTTCTTTTAGTCTTGGCAAAAGTTAGAGTGTTAAAAAAAAAAAAAAGAGTCCGCTAAGTTGAAAACTTGAAAAGACGACTTAGGCAAAAGTTAGGACATATGCTTGCAAGGTTAAATTTTTCTTTTAGTCTTGGCAAAAGTTAGAGCTTTGAAAAAAATAAAAAAATAAAATGAAACTACGTTTGACTTGATCCCCTCTCTTTGAAGGGTATGTAGGCAACTTAAGGAAACCACTTGAGTTCAGTCACTACAAAAAAAAAAAAAAAAAAAATTGTAGAAAGAAAGATGAACAAAATATGGATCTAAGTTTTTAGATGTCACTATGCATCTAAGTCAAGCCAATTTGCATGAGCGAAGACTTTAGCACATGAGTGCCGAAAATACAACACCACGTAGCATCAGGGCTATAACTTGTTTGCATAGATACCACTTATTATTCTGGTTTTAATTAAATGTTAAAACTTGAATATCACCATGCATTCAAGTCAAGCCAATTTGCATAAGTGAAGACTTTAGCACATGAGTGCCGAAAATACAACACCACATAGCATCAGGGCTATAACTTGTTTGCATAGGTACCAATTATTATTCTAGTTTTAATTAAATATTAAAACTTGAACACCACTATGCATTCAAGTCAAGCCAATTTGCATAGGTGAAGACTTTAGCACATGAGTGCCGAAAATACGATACCGCTTCGCGTCAGGGCTACAGCTTGATTACACGAGGGTTAAATTTCAAATATTCATTTTTTTATATTTAATTTTATTTAAAAAAAAAAATTCCCTTGAGTATTAAGGTAATTTTTTTAAATTACCTGAAGTCAAACTCACCTTTGCGAATAATGGAGGCTGGCACACGTTCGAAAAAGGTAAATCTTTTTCTTCCTTTAAAAAAAAAAAACTTATAGGCCTGAAGAGGTGCAGATTTCTCACGGTGAATTCAAGTCAGGTTACTCAAGTTGGGTTGAAGAACACCCAAAGATCAAAAGAGCTATCTGAAAAAAATTCAAGTCAAGTTTCTCAACTATTGTTCCCTTTATACATACATATATATATATAGGGATGACAATTTGGAAGAGATTGAAAGTGTAAAGCAAGAAGGGAAGCGAATCGGAAGAGGATTCAAAATGTAAAGCAAGAAGGAAAACGAAGTGGAGTTTGAAAAAAAAAAAAAAACTTCAAGACTCATCCCATCCACATGGCAATGCATGTATGTGATGCGTCTTGAAGTGGGGGCATTTGTAGACATAAAAAAATTAGTGAATTAAATTACCACTAATTTGGTCTTCAAAATGAATAATAATAATAAAAAAAAAAATCCTCTTATGAATAAGTTTCCCTAATCTCCAATTGCAAAAAGGATAATAATAATAATAGAAAAAAAAATTATTATTATTATTATCTTGTTGGGATAAGTTTTCCTAATCTCCAACTATAAAAAAAGATAATAATAATAATAAGAAAATTATTATTATTATTGTTATCTTGTTGGCAAAACCTTCGGGAGAAGAAAAATTACTAAAATCAAGGAACTAAATCCCTTGAATTAAGCAATTCAAACTCCCTATCTTCACCTATAAATAGAGGTGTCTTCTATCTAAAGGGAGAAGAAAATTCAGAAATCAGAGAGATCCAGAAAGGAAAATCTCAAGGAGAAAATCCAAAGGCAAGTTCGGTGATCAAGGCAAAAGAACTAATATACTCATTCTTTGTCATTCAACAAGTTCATTCGGGAATAAGTCATTTGTGGCCTTCGATTGATCTTCAAAATCCAGAAAATGTCATTACTGTCTTCTAAAGTGTGATCAAGGTAAAAGAATTAGAGGGAAAAATATTCTTTTTTGAAAAAAATATTCTTTTTGAGACTGTACCCACGATATTCTTAATTTTATTAAATATTTTGTTCGTATTATTTTTTTCTATTTATTTTGTTAATCTTGTAGGATAAATTTTACAAAATTTGTGCGTACAAAAATAATAAACAATTCTGAATTTTAACTACTCCCCCTTGAGAAAAATGAAGCATGATCAATAGCAGGACAGTAGATCAATAGAGTAGGTGATCAAAGAAATATACAAATATAAGAATAAATTAATACAATAATAATAAGGGGAGCTCTGGTCTTGGGAAGAATGAGAATAGGGCAGTTGATAAGTTATATCTACCGTGGCCCACTTGGAAAAATGAATGGTGGGAAGACTTTATTGTTTGTAAAGCAAAATTCAAACTTGAAAACATGCTGTGTCTTCTATGTGTCTTGTTCCATGCTGTGTCTCCCATGTGTCTTGTTCCATGCTTAAGCCCTCAGCTGTCAGCATTGTGAGATGAAGAAATTTTGTGGCATGCATGTGATTTGATTTCCCATTCTATCCAGAAGAAATGAAGACTTTTTTCTTTATATTATTATAAAATTAGCTAATGATTTTTTTTTTTTTTTTTTTTGGTGTTTATATTTACATTTATCAAATATCTTTACACATACATTTAAATTAATTTACATAAATCATAAAATTGTAGCTCTGCCCTGCATATACATTTTGGTAATTTACCATATTGTCAGAATCTGTGTCCAAGTTTGTTGCATAAAAGTCCAATTACTTAACCAATATAGTTGAAATTTGATACTCATTGTTATCCCGTTGCTCTAAAATATGGGTGAGTTGATTTGCACTTTGCCCATTATAATAATTAAAATGGCTGCCATTCTAACACCTACCACATGCTCCAACCAAAAAAAGAATTATAATAATTATTATTATAATAACAATGTGGTACCATTTAAAAATTTTAAAGTATAGCTTTCATTAAGCTTAATGAGAAAGAGATAACATTTGTAGTTAAAATGATACCAACCCCACACCCACCGCTTACTCCAACCAAAACAAAAGGAATAACAAAAATAATTATGATGGATTTCTACAACAATTTGCTTTTATTCTTAATTTTGTATGACATATTAAGAGCCCGTTTGATAGTAATTTTAAGAAGTGTTTTTAATATTTTTAATACTTAAAATTTTTTATCATTCAAGCATTAAAATGATTAAAAATATTTTTTAGAATAACTATCAAACACACTCTAAACAAATAAGAATATACCTGTTAAATATCAATAATAAGATACAATTATAATGTTTGATTTGATATGGAGATTAGTTAATTAGCTCATGGAAACAACACCATTACCTCATGAAAACAACTTATTCGCCCAATCATTCCAACAAATTCAAGTGCCCTTTGATTTGAAATGATTAAGAATTCTATTAGAAATATTTTTAAATAAAATTATTAAGATTTATTTTGAGAACATTTTCAAAAATAGATATCAAAATTAACAACTATTTGACAATTGTTTTAAAAAATAATTTTCTATTCTTCAAAACAAAAAAATAAGAAAATACATTTGAAATATAGAAACTGTTTTTTGTTTTCTTTTCTTAAAAATAAAAAATAAGATGTTTTCATAAAACACTTTTTAATTCTTTTATATTGTTTTCACTTGTTTTCTAAGAAATGTTTTAAAAAATAATTATATAAGTATGTAGAATGATTAAAAATAAAACTCTATTTTTAAATATATTAAAAATTTTAAAAATAAGTTTAAAACATTTTTGGTTCCCAAATGGACTTTTGTTTTACAAAATATCATAAAATAGTTTTCAAAAAATTGTTTTCAAAAACATTGATCAAATATGACCATAATTTTTAAAAATAGTTCTAAATTGTTTCCAAAAATAAAATTATATTTCAAAACCCAAATATGAAAAAGAAATTTTCCTAGCTTGTTTACTAAGGTACTAAACATTAACTTATAATACAAAAGTTTTGAAAAATATTTTTAATATTATGAATTGTTGCTATGAACATTCTTTTAAAAAATAAATAAATTAAAACTATCTAAAATCTATTCTAAAAAAAAAAATTAATTTTTAAAGAAATTTTCATCACCTCATATACCTATTAAACCGGGTTGGGGACCCTATAGTGCTTGCATGCTTTGATTAGATACGTCATGAGTTCTAGACCTGACATACATATTCAAGCCTCATTCCCCACTCTTCATTGTGATATTTTCCACTTTGACATCATCTCATCACTTTTTCCGAAATCATATATCACCATTTGTGATATTCGTTCTCTGTTTTTTCTCTCATCATTGCTTACTCGACATTATCCTTGTTTCACCTTGAGTGGTGTTTTTTCACATGTCATTGCATGAAGGATTGTCACATTCTTTTCCCTCGTTCACCCTATGGGCAGTGGTTCAAAGATCTCAATTTGAGAGGTTGTCTTGTTAGTGAGGATTCATGCTACATCCGTATGTGGAGAGCGTTTGATCATTTGGGTATGTATTTTCATGGGAGGTCATTCATTATTGATCAAAGTATGTGCAAAAAAAAAAAAAACAATGACACATTCTTCATTGTATTATTCTCCACTAAGCACATGTATGGATGTGTTGTTTGCTTCATCGGGTTCATGTGTTAGAGAGAGTTCGTAAGAGAGGTCATAGTGACCCCCCATTTATTTCTGAGATTCATCTTGATGTATATTTCCACTGAGAAGATTAAGCAAAATAGTTAATAACCTCAATTTCCCATGATAAACTACATTTTAGCTTGTCTTGAGTATGCTGGGATTGAGGAGGTTTTTGCCTTTTGCTTTGCGCATTCGAAACAGGTTATTAACTATTTGGAGAATTCCTATTGGTTTTCTTTGCCGCACTTTGAGGTCACCACAATAGAGTCACACAATTCTGTCAGTGCCGGCGATGCTCTACGTCTGATTTATGAGTGACATCTAATAGATGGAGAAGATAAGTACATTTGAAGGGTTGATATCCTTGTGAACCATGGCAAGAATTCTGATCGTATGTGATCCATTAAAACTTGGCTATGGTGGTGGTGGTTATAGTAGGAGTAGCGATGACTATGGCAATGACGGGAATTTCATTGTTGATGGTGGTAGTGGTGGTAGTGTCATTTGTGTTGGTGGCATTGCTGGCAGTAGTAATGGCTTTCCTAGTGGTGGTGGCAATAGCTTTGCCAGTGTGGGGCTAATCAGTTTGACACCAATGAGAGTTGCAGCATGGGTGATGGTGCTGGGGAGTTTTCTCCAGATGAACCTGCCATGGAAGGAAATTACATAACAAAGTACAATGAGTCTTTAATCAATGTGCTGAAGAGCAATTTGAAGCAGGTTCTAGCACAAGGTGTCGTGCAATGGTATTGTAGTATGCTAAGGCGAACAAAAGTAGTAAAGTCGTATAATGGTACCAAGGGGTGGTGTCATGTTAGGCTCAAAATGGGTAGGTCATCAAGTCTATAAAGCCAAGATATGGATATGGATATGGATATGGTACTGCTTTGATAAGAAGGTGAAATGGGTCACAGTCATTTCCATTTTGTCGAGTCTAGTTTTTAGTTCATCGGAGTTATTTTTGTTTTGTTGAGTTCACCTTTGGTTTAGAGTCGCTATTTATAGTTTATGTTGAGAGTCCAGTCGTTTGTAGTCCTTTATCGTTTCACACATGATGTACTCATTGGTTCATTTAGTGATATGATCTTTTATTTTGAGTATGTGTCCTTTTTCTCATGAGTATACTTTTCATATCTTGCCTTGATATGTGTTATGCTTTCGATATGAGACATCTTTTCACTTATACATCATGATCACTTTGGCTTGACCTATCATGGAGGATATTGAGCCTATTAACCTAGGATCAAAAGATCGACCTAGAGAATTCGAGACTATGACCCATTTCACCTTCTTATCAGAGCAGTACCATATCCATATCCATATCCATATCCATATATTGACTTTATAGACTTGATGACCTACCCATTTTGAGCCTGACATGACACCACCATTTGGTACCATTATACAACTTTACTACCTTTGTTCGGCTTAGCATACTACAATACCATTGCCTATTCCTTCCATCATTTTCTTTGATCTGACCAGGTAGAGTCTGAGATAGTTAAACCTAAGGTGAGTTTCACATGATGATAGATGAATCATGATGAGAGAGTGGTTTGACTGCTTGATGATGTTGCAAAGATAGAGGGGTCATCATGGAGCAACCAGATTTAAGCCATTGTACATGACTTTAGAGAGTCGGGATGACTAGAGATGGTGATTTTATGAGACAATGGTGAGTGGCTTATGATGATAGAGTGAGGTGATTGTTAGAGGGCTTTGATGATTATCATAAAGTTTCCATGGGAGCTTTCACACAATTTCAGAGGAGTTGACATGGCTATGTTTGATAGATGTCAGTCTTTAGTATTGACTATGTGAGATCTTGAGGGTGTGATGTCTGTGGTTATGGTTAAAAGATGGGTGGCCATTTTTTCATGAGCTCACTTACCTTATTTACTTTATCACCCTTGCATATAGAGTTACCTATTGCTAGCCCTTTGAGCCTCACACGAGCACCATAGCTTTTTCTTTCATCGCCTAATTTACCTATTACACCGAGTTGGGGACCCTATAGTGTTTGCATGCTTTGATTAGATATGTCATGAGTTCTAGACCTAACATACATATTCAGGTCTTATCCCTTACTCTTCATTGTGATATTTTCCACTTTGACATCATCTCATCACTTTTTCCAATATCACATATCACCACTTGTGATATTCGTTCTCTATCTTTTCTCTCATCATTGCTTACTCGATATTATCCTTATGTCACCTTGAGTGGTGATTTTTCACACTTCACTATATGGAGGATTGTCACATTCTTCCCCCCGTTCACCTCATGGGTAGTAGTTTAGATATCTCAGTTTGAGAGGTTGTCTTATTAGTGAGAATTCATGTTACATTCATATGTGGAGAGGGTTTGATCATTTGGGTATGTATTTTCATGGGAGGTCGTTCATTTTGATCAGAGTATGCGCAAAAAAAAAAAAAAAAAAAAAAATCTAAGAGATAAAAGATAGTGCATTCTTTATTGTATCATTCTCCATTGAGCACATGTATAGATGTGCTAGTTTGCTTCATTGAGTTTATGTGATAGAGAAAGTTGGTAAGGGGAGTTGGTGATTGATAGAACTTAAGCTATGGAGGAAGAGCATTGAGAAATCCAGCTATGTGCTTTGGAGAAGCTCTCAGGTAAGTTCACTAGTGCATTTTTTTTTCTTTTCTTCATGCTCTATTTTCTTGTTATCCTCCTCTGTTTTCTGTGGGTGTCCTGGGTGCATAGTATTGTGTGTATCACCAACCGAATTCATCCCTACCTTTCATCTCTCTAACCTCAACCTCCTCAACGCAAAGAACAGTTTTACCCATGGTAGTTGGATATCCTCAACAACCTAAAAAACCACTTGCTAATGTCATCTTTTAGTTTTGGTACATTTATGTACTCGTGCTTGGTCACCCTTCCTACCCACGTGCATGTGAACTATAGATGCATGGCTTCCTTTAGACACCTCGCATGGCCTACACAGCCACCACACAACCACACAGCCCATACAATTATCACCCGCTTTCGGAAAATACCATACCCACTTTCTTCAACTTATACCACCATTATCAGCTTATCCCATGTTAGAATGCCCACCAATCGCCCTTGGAACACCACCTAACTATGGTACTTAGCTCCAGCCAATCTAGATTACCTTCCCACTATCACTAGCATCGACCTGTATGAAAGAAAATGTAGAAAAATGGATTCCCTCTTGCATGTGGTAGCTATCATTTTAGATATGTTCAGTGGGTTCGTTTGGCATGTGGAAGATCATGACTTTCACTCCAGAGATACGCCATGGATTATGGGAGAGATCTCAACAAAGTCAAGCATTTGTATTGTAAATATGGTGATCCTCCTATTTATGCACCTAAAGATTGATGCGTTTCCATGGGAGGCTCTCTCTTTGCTGTGATTGTAAAAAAAAAGTGCACTCAATCTTTATGTCTCGCCTCTTTAATGACTATTTTACAGTACCTCTCCTCCACCATTTATTTCCCACCCATTTCCCATTAGCCTCCTTTCTACTTATCCTCTACACTCATGCAACCATCCACCTGCACTCGAACCCCTACCAGATCTTTTTGTCGTCTCTCCTATCTCCATGTTTGCATGGCAAGCAACCTCATTAACTTTGGAATATTGGAAGGCCCGTGAATAAGCCTTTTTTAGAGCATGCATGATCCTTCATGCTACTGTTCTTTATTTTCCCTAGATACTTAGCAAATGGCGAGCACAAAGAGAGGTCCGGTCCTTTGAAACCTATAATCAGATTATCGAGGAATTGAACCAAAACATCAAGCTCTTGTTCCTGGGTGAGCCTCACAATAATGGAAGTCCTCATGCCTGCCATTTCATTTTGTTTCTTCTGCAGTGTCAACTAATGGTGACTTTGATAGTGTGGCTTTCTGGTCCATTGTTTTATTCTTGGATGTGTTTATGGAAGGGCGGAACTTAAAGCTTTTGAGGAGAAATTCTGGTGCTCGGAGGTTGCATTGAGGATTCATGGAAGTCCATTATGAATATTGGTAGAATAAAAGAGGACTTTGGAAAAGTTGCAGCAGGTTGAGATGCTTTTCCTTTTTGAACTCCAAGTTGATAGTGGTTTCAGCCGAAACATGATCCCTATGAATGTGAGGTGATGGAAAGGCTATGGGGTGAGGATTTCTTTGACATTAATACCAAAAAAATAGGCTAAGAGGGATGCTGGAGGACATATTGTCACATATGCTACAGAAACCTAGTGTGATCATGAAGCTTGAAGAGAAGAACTTGATAGGAAAAACACTGATGTGGGGAGCAAGTTGGCGTGTGATTGGGGAACCCTTGAAGGGACCATTTTGACCTTTTTCAATGAAGTTAATTATAAACTCAAAGAGGAAGAAATTTGCAACGAGAGATGTCCCCAGCCATCTTGATCCAAGGCAAAATCTGGCTATAAGACCCACTCCACTCCTGCATGACCATGCATGGCCACCTTTGGCATGCATTTCCAGTGGCCATGTGTCATCCTCTTATTTCTTCATATTTTGATGCCAAAATTTAATTTTCAAAACTTTAATCTAAAAATAATTTTTCAAAATTCCAATTTTCAAAACTCTAATTTTCAAAACTTCAATTTCCAAATTTAATTTTCAAATTTCTAATTTTCATAATTCCAATTTCCAAATTTAATTCTCAAAGCTTCAATTTTCAAATAGTTTTCAAAAACTTCAATTTTCAAATAATTTTCCAAACTCCAATTTTCAATTTAATTTTCAAAACTCTCATTTTTAAGTTTAATTTTCAAATTTAATCTTCAAAACTTCAATTTTCAAAACTTTAATTTCTAAATTTAATTTTCAAAAGTCCAATTTTCAAAACTTCAATTTCCAAATTTAATCTTCAAAACTTCAAATTTCAAAACTCCAATTTCAAATTTAATTTAAAAAATTTCATTATCAAATAATTATTCAAAATTCCAATTTTCAAATAATTTTTCATAATTCCAATTTTCAAATTTAATTTTCAAAACTTCTGTTTTCAAATAATTTTTCAAAATTCCAATTTTCAATTTTAATTTTCAAAATTCCCATTTTCAAATAATTTTTCAAAATTCTATTTTTTTAATTTAATTTTCAAGATTTCAAGTTTCGAATAATTTTCAAAACTCCATTTTATCAATTAATTTTAATTCCACTCTAGTTTTCAAATATTTTTTAATTCTACCACTTTTCATCCTTCATTAGAGTTTTAAGTCATTAAAAATCTCGTTTTTAATAAACTTACTACTTTTCTCTTCAGGTAAGCACTTTCACAAATTTTCCTTGACTTTCAAATAATATTTTGTTTCTCTTGATTTTAAATAAGTATAAATGCAATTTTCATAATTCCTAAATAATGAGATTTGTGGGACTAATTCATGCAAGATAAATTGGGCTTTGGTGGGGGTCCAACATTCAAAATTATTTTCTTTGAAAATAATTCAAGTGAAGTGCATGATTGATGTTGTTTGATTTTGACCAATTTTGTGTGAGATGTTTTACACTTGTCATTATGCACTAATCTTATTTTATTGATAGTGCATTTTTACTTGTTGCTAAGGTATGATCTCACTTCCACTTTACTTATTCTCATACATGATTCATTTTATTATTTAGTATCCATTGATTTCATTACAATTGTCACATTTGTCTCACCTTCTTTAGTAGAGACCTATTTTTAGGGATTTAGAGGAGTGTTACAATTTTTTACCATACCTTCCCAATAGGTAACCTGACCCCCAGACCCAATTTTGGTTTTTCACAGACTATCTTTTACAAAGAAGGAGTCACACTAAGGGTTCTTTTTCTTTTTCCTTAAAAAAATAAAATAAAAATAAGTGGCAACTCCAAGTATTTTCTAAAAATCATAATTTTTCACAAATAAATAAAAAGCGAGTTTGCTATCGAGTAGGAACGCACATGAAAAACGCGGGTCCACAGATACATTTTCCAAATATGTATATTGAAATTGTAATGATTTTTAAAATTTGATTAAAAAATTAAGGAATATTTTTTTATCATTATTTCAAAATTTAAAATTTTGGAAGTGATTTTTTAAAAAATAAGAAAAATGCATTTTTGTATAAGAAATTTTATTTTTGATATGGAAGTTTCTATTTTTAAAAATTTAAAACAAGTGTAATGTCCCAAGCGAGCCATGGGAGACTTTCTTTCATATTTTGATGGTTATGTTAGTAATTGTTAATCCTAGGCTTCAAGATGGAAGATTAGTAACTCTTTGATAATCTTTTTAAAATTTTAATCATTTTAAAGAATAATATTTTTTTATCACCTTAATTATAAAAAAAAAAAAAAAAAGTTTTATTTAACATACTTTTTCAATAAAAATATTATATATTTATATATAATTCAAAAGTTTTCATTTTATTTATTATATTTTCAACTATCGTTTATGTTGGAAATAAGTTTGGTAATCCAACTGGGTTAACCTGAACTGACCCAATAAAAATAAAAATAAAAATGAGAGGAGTAGATGTAATTTTCAAAATATCATCTCCATTTTTTTCTTTGTCTACTTCAAGTGGGCTCTTATAGGGCAGACATTAACATCTCACAATGCAATAATTGATGTTGTCGTTTCACAATGCACTAAGAGTGGGTGTTTAATAAATCAACTAAATAATTAAGTGACTTAATAACTTAATTTAAGTTATTAAATAAGTTAAACATGTTTCGTAAATTAATTTAATTGTATGACTTAAAATAAAAAATAACTTTAAGTAATAAATAAAAATAATTTATTTATTTTTAAGTTCATACTTTTATCTTACATTTTTAATCTCATTTATTGTAGTTACCTCCACGACTTCTTTTTTATTCCATGACCTTTATTATTACTCTTTTTTTTTATCCTAATTATAATTTATGAAGATAAAAATGTCAATTTGATGATTTAAATAAGTTTTAAGTTAATTTTATGAACCTTAAGAATTAATTAATAAATTTAAATTTAATAATATAATTTAATTTAAAATCAACTTTACCAAATACCATATATATATATATATATATAGTTGTAGTGGTCCCTCATGAATAATGAATTATGAGGCCAAGTTGAAATATGGGACCAAGTTGATTGATAAGTTGCATTGATTTTCTTATTTGATATTAAGTCTAAGTAGGAATGTGTGGAGATTCTAATCATTCCATTGGGTGGAAGAATAAGGGTCAGAAAAGGAGACAGGCTCAGATTGGATTTTGTCATATTGAACCTATTGATACTCGAAAACTTCCACGCTACTCCCATCACCCATGTGACCTGAGCATGGTCTTCCCCATAATTGAGGTCTCATTTCCTTAATAATCACTTCACCAAATTGTGATTGGGGTTGGTAGGTCTAAAAGCCAAGTCTCCCACAATTAATTATAAAATGGGAGAATTACATATAGGGTGAGTATAGGTGATAATGACTTAGAAGGTTGCTCAACTTTGATAATTCTTCAAAATGTTTCAAAATGTAAAAACTCAAATATATCTTTATATATTTCATTGTAAAGTCAAGTACATCCTTAGTTTTTCTTTTCTTGATTCTATCTTTTTCTTTTCTAATTATTATTATTTTAAAGGTATTATAAATAACTTATTTAAAATAATAATAATAATAATAATAATAATAATAACAATATAATTTTAAAATTATTATTTCATTTTGATAATTAAAAGCATAAATTTATTATATTTTTATTAAGTAGATTTCATAAGAAAATATTAAAATAAAAAATTACTTTTTTTTATCTTTTTATTAAATAGATTTTAGAAATTTTGAGTTGTTTAATTTACAGTATAATTATTCAAAAAAATATTATAATAAAAAAATTATTTTTATAATTGTTAGAACAAGAAATTAAGACATGTTGTAATATATTGTACTTTTAATATACTTATTTTGTAAGTTCAATACACAAGTGTCGTATCTACAATTTACATTTTTTTTCTTTTTAATTATTATTATTATTATTATTAACCTATCGAATAAAAAATAATATTAATATATACAACTAATGCAATAATTAATTTTAAATTACTATTTCATTAGTTATTATTTTAAAAATATTATAAAATAACTTATCCAAAATAATAATAATAATATAATATAATTATTTTACAAATTATTGTTTTTTTTCCTTATAATTAAAAATATAAATTTATTATATTTTTAATAATATAGATTTCATAAATTTTGAAATGTTTAATTTTGCGATATAACAATTAAGAAAATATTACAATAAAAACATTTGTTTTTATATTTTTTATTACATAGATTTCCTAAATTTTGTTACTACTTTTACAATATGGAAATATTATAATTAAATAGAATTCAAAATTTTTGAATTTTTTAAATTTATAATATAATTATTAAGAAAAAATTATAATAACCTTTTTTAAATTATAAAAAGCGAAACTAAGACATGTTGTTGTAATGTATTATACTTTTAGTATACTTTATGTTGTAAGTTCAATATATAAGTATCGTACCTATTAAATAAGAATAATATTAATAGTAATAAATATAAATAATATAACAATTAATTATAAATTATTGTTTCTTTAATTATTATTTTAAAGATATTATAAATAACTTATCCAAAATAATAATAATAATAATATATAACATAATAATTTTACAAATGATGGTTTCATTTTAATAACTGGAAATATAAAGTTGTTTTATTTTTTATTATATAGATTTCATAAATTTTGAAAATTTTAATTTCCCAATATAACTATTCATAGCAATCATTTTTATAATGAAAATTATAAATTTTTTTAAAAAAATGTCTTCTAATGTTAATTATAGTACAGAGAATTTTAAAGAGTATAAGACAGCAATTCACAATTGTTTGTTCTTAAAAAATAAAAATTAAATTAAGTTATATTTTAATGTATTACTATTTAAAATATTAATATTTAAAATCAATGTATTTTTGTTCTATCTATAACTAGGACATAAATTGATTGTATTAATAATATTAATAATATAAATAGAAATTATCTTTCAAGGATTTTTGTAGTATTAATAATAAAAATATAATAATATTATTCTTAATATAATATTAAAAATATGAATGATATAAATAGATAATATTAATAAATAACATGAATAACTCAATATTAATATTATAAATAATAATATTAATAGTTAATAATAATAATGTGTAAAGAAGTATAAAAGAAAAACAATAAAAGGTAAAGTAAAATGAGAATAAGAGGAAAAAGGCAAAATGGGAAGGGTTGGCAGATAACACCATAGAACTAGTATTCTAAGTATCTTGCTTTACAATTTAGATAGTAAGGACTGAATCCAAGTTACTTAAGCAACCAGTTTAGCCAAACTTCAACATTACGCCTATATGCTAGAACGAGAAACTATTTGCTATTTTTTGGAATGCCAAGACACGGTATTATTGCAAAAGAAGACAGTGACTTGAAACTAATCGTCTATCATCATGGTCAGAACCCCAACTAGCATCAGAAAATCCAACTAAACTCAACTTAGCAGCTTTCTTTAGATGAATGCCATAATCCATGGCCGCTTTTAAGTACCTTAAAATACATTTTACAATCTTCTAATGCTCATTTGTAAGCTATTGCATAAACTGACAAACTTTATTGACACTATATGCCAATTCAGGTCTAGTTACAACAACATATTGTAAAGCTCTTACTATACTTCTGTATAATTGGGCATCTTCAACAAGAACTGCTATCTTGGGAACTAATAATCAAGGTTTGAACCCCAATTAGCATCATAAAATCCAACTAAACTCAACTTAGCAGCTTTCTTTAGATGAGTGCCATAATCTATGGTCGCTCTTAAGTACCTCAAAATAAATTTTATAGTCTTCCAATGCTCACTTGTAGACTTTTGCATAAATGCACAAACTTTATTGACATTGTATGCCAATTCATGTTTAGTTACAGTAACTTATTGTAAAGCTCCTACTATACTTTTGTATAGGTGGGCATGTTTAATAGGAACTGACATCTTGGGAACTAATAATCAGGGTTTGAACCCCAATTAGCACTTGAAAATCCAACTAAACTCAACTTAGCAGCTTTCTTTAGATAAGTTCCATAATCCATGGTCTTAAGTACCTCAAAATACATTTTACAGCCTTCTAATGCTCATTTGTAGGCTTTTACATAAACCGACAAACTTTATTGACACTGTATGACAATTTAGGTCTAGTTACAATAACATAGTGTAAAGCTCTTACTATACTTTTGTAAGAGAACTCGACATCCAACTGTTTGATAAAAGTAATGACTACCTCTGCATTGCTTCCGATTATCAAAATATCATCTACAAAGACAAGAATGTAGGTGGTATGGGTTGATGTAATCTTGAAAAAGATACACTAATTTGCATTGGAAGAGACAAATCCAAATTGTATAAGAGCTTTATGAAGCCTCTCAAACCAGGCTCGTGGTGCTTGTTTGAGTCCATAGAGAGCTTTATGCAATCTCCAAATATATGCAGGGTGTTTCTCGTCAACAAAGCCTTAAGGTTGTGGCATAAACATTTTTTTTTGTAAAATACCATTCAAAAAGGCTTTATTTATATCCAATTGCCTAACACTCCAACCTCTAGATAAGTCAATGGTGAGCATAATCCTAATAGTTGTTAGATTCACAATTGGGCTAAAAGTCTTATTAGAATCAAATCCAGCTTGTTAATGGAAACCCTTGGCTACCAACCTAGCTATGTATTTTTTCAAACTACCATCAGGATTTTTTTTGACCCTATAGACCTATTTACATCCAATAGGTATTCTTCCTTCAAGTAAAGGTACTAAAGACCAAGTTTTGTTTCTTCGCAAAGCTTCAAACTCATATATCATGGCTTGTTTCCACTCGTTTTTTTGTAAATCCAGCTTAACTATCTTTGGCTCATTTTTGCTACAATATACACTTTAGGTTTGGTAATGTCATTTTTACTTCTTTTTGCCATGACATAAGTATTTCCTTGACCTCTTGGTCGACCTACCCTCCTATTCAAATAAGTATTACCGGAAGAAACAATATCCTACACAACAACATCAGTTACTGGATAAACAAAATGTACATCAAGAATAAAGGTAAATCAACCTCATTGATTGGCCTATCAATGGAAGTAATAGCATGACATGAGTGTGAAATAGGAGGATAATGAGTTGAGAGGAGACCTTTAGAACAAGTGGACTAGCAGATGGGGTAGAATTAGACGGTGAAAAGGAATTATGGATAGAGTAGGAAGATTAACCAATTTGAGCAAATGGAAATGTTGTTTCATCAAATATAATCTCTTGAAATATATAACTTTCCATTTGAATCCAAACACTTATATCCTTTGCGGTTAAAGTTGTATCCCTTAAAAATGCAAATAGTGCTCTTAAATTGTAATTTATGTTTGTTAAAGGGACGAGTGTTAGGATATCCACAACCAAACACTTTTAGAGAAGAATAGTTGAGTTTGGTTTTGAAAAGAAGTTTTAAAGGAAATTTTTGTTTTAGGATAGGAGTTAGAAGTCTGTTATGAAGAAACACAATCGCTCTAAAAGCTTTATCCCAATATTTGAGAGGAATTGAAGATTTGGCTAACAAGGCTAAACCATTTTCAATAATATGGCGATGTTTTCTTTCAGCCACTCCATTTTGTTCTTGAGTATAAGGGCAAGACACTCTATGAATGATACTTTGTTGATCAAGGAATGATTGAAAAGACTTGAACTCACCACCCCCAATAGATTGAAATGATTTTATTTTGGAATCAAGTTGAAGTTCAACTTATGTTTTGAAATTGATAAAGGTTTGGATAACATTAAATTTATTTCTAAGAAGATATAACCAAGTGAATCTACATCCACAAAATGAACATATTTATAACCACTAGTTGAAGGGACAAGAGCTAGGCCCCATATATCAAAATGAATCAATTATAGAGTAGTATAAACTATTTCAAACCTGGTAAATAGAAATTTATGAATTTTGCTTAAACAACATGATAAATAAAAGGAAATAGTCATTTTAGTGATATCGGTGACATTACATTGTGAAAAAACTATTTTTACAACTTGAATAAAATGATGACCTAATCTGACATGCCATATATAAAAAACATTTAGCTTTGTTAAATCACAAGAATTTGAAACAGTATAGGTTTGAACATTGTAACTTTTTACAATAGAGAGCGATTGACAAATATTGAAGGCAGCTTGTGGATGAGCAAGACACAAATATGATGAATCCAACGAGTGTAGACCATTTTTAACTTTCCCTATAAGAATAACAACCTAAGAATCTTGATTCTTAACAAAACATGCATCAAAATGGAATTCAAAGAAGACATTGTTGTCTTTTCCAAATCTAGAAACGCTTCGAAGATTATTTGTAATACAAGGAACCAAAAGCATATGATTTAAGGAAAATACTTTAGGAATAAGAGAGGAAATTAAAGAAGAATGATCAATTCGTGAAATTGACAAACCTGAACCATCACCAATGTGCACTTTCTCGTGACTAGTAAATTCAATTTTGTGCTAAAGATTATTAACTTGGAGTCACATGATTCGAAGCACCAGAATCAGGCTACCAAGAGTTATCATTGAACACCTCAAGTGTTGTAAACAAATATGAGGAATAAGGAGAGGCTTGGCTAAAATAAGCACGAGAACCACCACTATTTTGAGAAGAGGAGGTTGGACTAACAAAACTTGGATCAAACCTATAGTAATACTTCTCAACTTCATGTCTAAACCTTCAACAAAGCTGGCACTGAGGTTTGCCAGTATCATTCCAGTTGTTATTCTAGCCGAATTTGCCACATTTACCTTTATCTCCATTAAAATTTCTATCTCCATAGGAGTTTCCTCTACCAAAGTTTCTAGTATTGTAATTTCCATTGAAATGACCTCCATTACCTTGACCAGTACCTTAACCTCTTCCTTAACCAAAGTTGGCAGAGAAATTGCCTTTGTCACAACTTCTATAACCATTATTGGCAGAAGACGAGGCAAAATTGGCACTTGGTGTAGCGTCAAGAGATTTAGCATTCTTTTCAATTCTAGTTTCTTGTGTCATAATCAAATACTCAACTTCTTCTACTATATAGGACTCAAATCTAGTAAGGATGGAGGTAATAAAAACATCATCCTCATCACTGAGGCCATCTAGAATAAGATCAATATAGTCCTTATCTATGAGAATGCGACCAATTGAGTCTAAAGAATCAACACAACTCTTAATTTTGGACATATATTCAACAACATTCAAAGATCTATTTTTCATAGCCTTAAATTGTTTAATTTTATCCTTGGTATGAGATGCAAAATACTACTCTAATTTCACCTAAACTTGAAAAGAGGTTTCACATCTAACTAACCTTAGAAGAACTTTCTCAAAGATCGATGAGAGTAACCATGAAATTAAAGAAGCAATTAGTCCTGTTGTTCCCACTCAACAAAGGCTCTATTCACATTTCCAACTTGTACATCTTCTTTTGACAAGAATCGTAGAGGAATTGCAGACTCAAAGAAGACAAATCTTTGTAATCCATAACCTTTGATTGTAGAGACCACTTGTTTCCAGATGAGAAAATTGTTGTTATCAAGTTTCATAGAAAAAGAATGTGTGAAAATCATATGTAAAAATCGTGATTGTTCTTGAGCTGTCATTGATGAATCTTGAGCAGTGGTTTGAACTGGAGCCTCCATCAAAGGAATTTATGGATAAAGACTCCAAAGTAAATATTGTTTTTTCAGTTTCTGAAATTCTCAGCAAACTGCAAGAAACAAGAAAGAAAACCTTAGGGCCTGTTTGGTTACTGTTTTTGAAAACTGTTCTGAAAAATAGTTTTTGAGAACAGTTTTTAAGAACAGTTTTTGGTGTTTTTAGAAAAAAAATTGTGTTTGGAAATTGAATTTTGGAAAACAGTTTTTGTTCTCAAAAACAGAAAAAACATGTTTGGTTGAGTTAATAAAAAAATTTTTTAGAACAAGTAAAATAAAAAACATATTTGAAAGATGTTTTTTATTTTTTTTTCTAATTAATAAAATATTTTATATTATAAATTTATAAATAATTTTTAGATATATAGTTTATTTAAATTAAAAAAATTATTTATTTTATTAATTTTAAAATAAATATATATTTTATATTTTTTTAAAATAAATCAATAAAATTATTTTTATTAATATTTTTTTTATTTAATCTTTAATTTTATTAAAAATTATAGTATATTATGTTAATATGAGATAAAATTGTTCTCATGATTTGTTTATTTTTTTTATCTCTACTAAATCTAAAAATAAAAAGCCCACCCACTTCTCTCACTCGGGCATCAAGAAGCCCTTTTCTGAAGTTGCCCTCCAGCCGGGAGAATCCCTAAAAAAGCCCTTCTCTCACTCTGCCACTCTCAATCCTCGCAGGTACTAAATCTAATCATGTTATTATTATTTTTTTTTGCAACCCCCGTTTGATTCCCAAGAAAATCCATGCCCCATTCGATTTCCGGGAAAATTCATCCTCGTTTGATTTCCGAGAAAATCCATGCAAAACCCCCAAGGAAAACCAAAAAAATTGCTTTTCTTTTGCTCCCTGTGTTTTCTGGATCCGTTTTAGGGGTCTCTTTGCTGTTGTGCCATTGGATTTGAATTTCACGAACCCTAAATCAAAACTGAGAAACGGGAAAAATCAAGAAGAGGCGACGCGACTGTGCTGGAGAAGAGATGAGAACGGGAAGAAAAAAAAAAACACGGAGAACAGATGGTTTTTTTTTGTTTAATTTTGTTCTGTAAACAGTAAAAAAACGGGGAAAACAACATTTTGTTGTTCTCTAAATAGTGTCATTTTGAGAACACGGGGAACAACAAAAACAAAAACTACTCTCCCAACCAAACAAGTTTTTGGTGTTTTTTGTTTTCAAGAACAGAAAACAGTTTTTGAAAACACTAAACAAACAGGCCCTTAACTTTCTATTCCATCATTTTCTGACTTACAAACCCTAGAAATTTACAGCCCTAAAAAGCTTTGATACCATATGAGAAAACTTAATAGAAAAAAGAATTTCTCATTAGCTAAAATAAATTATTACAACAAGGTATTAAAATACATTTCTTAACAACTAACTAATTTATTTTATTTTTTTTCATTCTAAAAAATCTGTACACGTGAACAACATTCATTAACCACTATTCCTAATAGTGACACTTAATCACTAAGCGGAATGGTTCTGTCCAATGTCTTATATTACCTAGTTCAACTATACTTTGTTTCATCAATTAAGGACAAATTAATGTCATTAATTTAAATTTAAATTTAAACACAATATTATCTATTCCATATTTGAAGATGATAAGGACTAACATTTGAAACTAATGCTATATATGAAGATGATAATGCTAACAAAACTTTAAATTCATTTATACTCCTCATTCATTCATTAAATACTATGGCACATGAGGGCCCTAGGACTAACAAGGCTTTATAGTCATTTATATTCCTTAATCCTTCATTGAAGATAATGGTGTAGGAGGGGCTCAAACCAATAAAGGTATATATATATATATATATATATATATATATATATATATATATATATATATATATATATATATATATATATTTTTTTTATATTCGTCATTCATCCACTAAATACTATGGCACATGAGGGCCCTAGGAAAAGTCATATCTGTCTTTAATCTACGTTAAAACTCAAACTCAATACTATCTATCTCATATTTGTCCTTAATTTATATTAGAACTTAATATCATCTAGTGTACACTTGAAGTCACATTTGTCCCATACCTGAAGATGATAATGACTAACTCTTTTATATTTCTCATTCATCCATTGAATACTATGATGAGTGAGAGTCCTAAGAAAAGCCCATCAAATGTTAGGGACACATCTAAAGATTTGAAGATGATAAGAACCAAGAAAGGTTTATATTCATTTATATTCCTTATATACAAAAAGCTATTAGGACCAAGAAGGTTGATTGTGAAGATGGTAAGGACTAAGAAGGATGTGAGACATATCTGAAGATCTAAAGATAATAAGGACTGAGAAGGGTTTATATTTGTTCATATTCAACATTCATCCACTAAATGCTATGGCATGTGAGGATCTTAGGGAAAACCCATTGACTAACCAATTCAATGTGTTTGATTAGACGCTAATTCCATATTTGAAGATGATAAGAACCTAGTTGATCCCACACTTGAAGATGATAAGGACCTAGAAGGGTTTATATTCATTTATATTTCTCTATTCATCCATTGAATGTTGTGGTGCATGAGAGCCCTAGGGAAAACCTATTGATAGGCTAATTCATTAAGGTAGGCTTTACTATTTTGATGATAAAAAATGGAAAAAGGTGGGTTACTAATTTAGTAGTCCAACTGCTAATCTATCCGATTTGATGACGATTCAATATGTTTACCTCAAAGGATTGATTGAATTAAGCTGGCCTTGCTCGTGGCAGTTGCTCATATAGTAACTTGGAGAGCAAGGTATACTTTTCACCTAAAGGTAGGTGTAATGATGTAGGTAGGCATATTGGGGATTCACTCCATAAGCTTCGGGAATGTAGGTATAATGATGTTCAAAGTCTTGACCACCTATTCTAGTTAATGATACATGTCTTCTCCTTGAGAATAGCCTTTATAATTTCCAAGGATTAAGGAAAGGTCTTACTTGAAAAGTTGGAAATTTATATATTTTTAAGTTATTCAATCTTTATATATAAAAATTAAAATAAATGGAATAAATTTAAAGCAACATATAAAAATGATTTATTAACTTTATTTATTTATTTATTTTTTATTTTGTTCTTATGATGTTCAAAGAATAAATGCTTCTAGTATAGTCAAAAAACATAAATGATTTTTTTTTTCAAGCAAGATAATTAAGAATTTATAACTTTAAATCAATGAAAGGTAAGTATCAAATGTAGATCCATCTTTTGAGATTTCGAACATGGGTCCACCAGGTGAGGCCAAAAATATCAATCCTACCCTCCCAAAAACATTGATTTAATTAATATTCTTAAGAATTGAAATTGTCATTCAATCCTACCAATTATTTTAGTTTTTGAAAAGTTATTTGACATTTTTGAATTGTTTAATCTGGCGGAGAAATGAAAATTTGTAAATTGACTTTTCCTCCAATTCTTCCCATGAGACAATGAGAGTTTTTTTTTTTTTTTTCTTTTGTAAAAGAAAAAAAACTGAAATTCTTCTTTAAATTGTAGAATATACCAAAAATCCTAGTGCTTTATGAGGTTGAATACGTGAATGTGAAACACAAAATTCTTATTGTTTGTGTGCTCTTTGCCTTTCTTAAGCGCAAAGGAAAAAATGAAAAAACAAGAAAGAAGAAAAGAATGAAAGAAATCTTAGTTGATGACATGACAGATACATTAGGGGTGTGGTTGAGTTGGAATCCAAGGGCCCATTTTTCATGAATTCATGTTGGCATATGCTTCAGATTTTGTCATTTTCCCTTACTTTCCAAGTAAATGATGTTTGTGCAAAAATGACAGGGTAAGAAAAAAAGAAAAAGAAAAGGGATGTGCGGTAGGTGTATGGGTTAACAAGAGAGCTAATTAAATTAGGATTTAAAAAAAAATTAAGAATAGGTTTGAGTTGTATTTTGTTTTGTCTTGTCTTACCCCATCTCTTTATATATATATAATTAAATTTTAAAACACTTTTTATTTTTTAAAACACATAAAATAATAATAATAAAAAGTTATTATCAAATAAAGTAAATTTTTAAAATTTATAGAATATTTATTTATTTATGAAGTATATATTTAAAAATAAAAAATATATAAAATGGATAAGAGGAGTATAGAGACTCTCATATCTATTCTATCCCATTTTATTTAAATTTTTTATTAGAATGAGAATGAGAAGAGGTTTATATAGATGGAACAATTTGAGATGAAGGAATGACCCATCTTGTTAGCAGTATAATGTCATTTCCCACCATCATAATAGTTTTGAAATATGGAGAACATTGGTAATATTGTATCTAGTAATTGAACACCATGGGGAAACACATGTATAGGAAAGTCAATGGAAGAGTTCGTGGTTCAACATATATTTAACTCCTAACTTGATTTGCATTATGTTGTAAAAATGTACTCAATTTGTGTATGTTAAGAGTCCATTGTTGATTATTAAAAACCAAATTATTAATGTTGAGATGTAAGAAAGATGAAGAATCTCAATCTCCATTGAGACTTTACACCACACTTGTAAAGGGACATCTTTATTTGTAATAAAGAAATGTAATGGTGCACATTCACACACACACACACATGTGTCAATCCTTTATCAATCAAGACTATTGATAATTAGACTCGAACTTGGTTGCGACCTATATTAAAGGAATGATTAAGATACAGTTTGAACTTTTATATGTTGTTATTCAAGCTAAAGTTGTTGAGAAATATAAGAAGGCCTCTAATGCCAAGTTGAAAGCATTGAGCACTTTATATGGTTATTTTTACAAGTCATATGCAAAGTTACCCTGTTTTTTTTTTAGTGTCTTTGAGTAGGCAAATTCAGGATATGTTGTCGTTCAGAAAACACTCCCAAGAAATATGCCAAATGAGGAGGTATTTCAATGAGATTTTTTGGGCATTTCATTCATTTATAGAAGGTTTCAAGCATTGTTGCTTTATCATAAATACTGATGGAACAAATACGTATGGCAAGTGTAAAGACACTTTAATGATTGTCATGAATTGTAATGAGAATGATCAATCATTCCCACTAGCTTTTGTAATAAAAAAAGAGTGAAAATATTGATAGTTAGGAATGGTTTTTGGCATTCATTGAATATGGGGTAACTTAGAGGAAGGGTATTTTTAATCGACATCCAGGTATCATGATTGTAGTCAATAATGAGTCTCTTGGTTGGTCTAACTGATATGCATATTATAAAATTTGTATGCTCTATCTTGCTAGTAATTTTATGACTTGATTCAAGGATAAAATCCTAAAAAAAAACCTTGTTTGTAGGGTAACCTTGGAAATGAAGATTGAAAAAAGCAACAATCATATGGAGACAAATGGGTGAATTAATTTGAATATCCCACTTTGGTTAGAGGTCATTCTTTTTTATAAATGGACACTTTCTCATGAGGAAGGTTGAAGATATAACATGATGACTACAAATTTGTCAAAGAAACTTTAAATAGTGTGCCTAAACGGGGCACTAAGCTTGCCCATAACTGCCTTAGTCTAATTAACATTTTCTTAAGTTAATAGTTACTTTGCTATGAGAAGGAAACATGGTGGTATTTGTCTAATTTTAAGGAAAGAATATACCTTATATGTTGATGCTAAAATTAAGATAAACATTAATAAAATGAGATGTCATGAGGTTATTTTTGTATGATCACATTCAAAGATTATTTCATGTCAAGGCTAGTAAAGGAAGTACAAGTTGACATAGTGGTCTGGTAGTCAAATATATTGTGTCAATCTACATTGCTGGGGCATTGAGTCTTGTTTGTATGTTGAAAATTTTGTTCCAAGTTATTTGTGTTGGGATTGAGCCCTAGAAAGCATAACATGATGTAACAAATTGTCATTTATAAATTTATTTATTTATGTTTCTTGGTTTCCCTTAAATATCTCATTTGTATTAATTGGTTATTTGAGCATACACACCCCACATCACTTACATTGTACATGACTTGGAAGTACTAGGAGTTGGATAGAAGATCCAAGTCATGGGTTTCTTGTGGAGTGATAAATTGTCCACAATTGGTTCATGAATTTGAGTTATCTAGTTGAGACTATACCTTCTAATTGAAGGGATGACTTGTCTTAACTGTCAGGATGGTTTTCCCATGGTGAGTGTACTAGTACATATGATATACTTTGAATAGGACATATGGTGAATCATGACACAAGGCTATAAATTGTCATGCTTTGCCAAGCTACTACACTTCATGGACTCTCAACCTTGAGTGGATATTGAATTTGTGCCAAAGTTAACATGAGACTTTGACTTATGGGTGAGACCTTAAAGTGGTCATATATCTCTATGGATTGGGTCACTGTTAATGAAAATTGGTGACAATAGGTATTCTTAATAAAAGTACCATGATATCTCATAGATTGACACATTGTGTCCTCTTGGGTGATCCAAAGTACATGTGATCTAGAAGACTATGACCATAACATTTCTTTTAGTGGAAATTTGACATATGCTCCTTAGAGGTAGAGTATGTCAATTGATCACATAATAAATAAGATTTGTAACTCAAGGATTAAAGAGGTAATCTTGATAGGTGATAACACTACTTTGTTAGATTACAAATACCAGTTCATGGAGACTCTGCATATAGTGGATAGTAAGTCACGGACCCCAAGCTTTATTTACATAGGATACTGGAGTGTAGTTGATTCTCTTTAGTGAAATGTTGAATCAACTTCATAATTGGATTTTGAAGGAGTCAGTACTTTTATGGATCCCAATGGTCCTCACTCTGAACTCGTATACTATAATGACACGGTTTATAAGGAATGAATTGACTCTTGGTTCATTCTTGTGCATAAGGGTGTTTTGGTAATTATGCAAGGTTGCACAAGGGATAGTGAACAAGTTATCTGAATTAGACTAATTGATTAATCAGGCAGTCTTATGTGGTTAATAAATCAATTAAGACCCATTTTGGGCTAGATTAAGTGACCCAAGCCTTAATGGGCTCAAGTCACTTAAGCCAAATAGGGGAACCCTATATATACCCCATAAGGGCTAAGATTTCCATAACCTTGAGAGAGACATTGTCTTCCACCTCCAAAGATAGAAAGAGATAGTGAGAGCCAAGAGATCATCTTTTCCAAAGTCCACACTTTAGAGTGTTAAGATCATGATTCGAGTCATTGGCCGAAAGATCTTAGGTATACTAGACTTCTAGATTTATTGTCCTTCATCTTCAACAAGCAGAATTGATCTAAGAACATCCAAATCAAAGGTAAAGCTCTCTTATGGTTTTCTTCTCGATCATAGAATTGTAAAAATATGTTTTTTGCTTTCATTGCATAGGATCTAGAGGCTTATGATAGTTTTGTGTGCACTTATTCAATCTAGGGTAAAGGAATGGAGAAATATAGGGTTCCTAGCAATTTATGGCTTTAGAAATGTTTTTAGATATTGACTTCCTCTCCATTGAAGATCAAGGGTTGTTGTTCATTCAACTAAAAAGTCACACATACATCTAAGAAGGTTTGGCTTATGCCAAGTTAGGCTCCTAAAGAAATGTGCCTTCAACGGTCCATTTATTGTGCCTTAAGAGTTAATGAAATGTGTGTTGGTTGGAAGACCTAAATCATCTCAATTACATGATGAAATGGATGTTAGAGAGACAAATTAAACTCTATTATATGTGAACCATGCAAACAGAGTGGTCATCATAATTATTATTCTTGTTGAAATAAGAATAGGGGTGATTAGGGATCATGATGCATCTATGTAACTAACATTGAGTAATATGAAACTTCCCATTATTGCATTTATTCCTTGATATTTTATTAATTAGATGATTTATACACAAGATAATGTCTTTGATATAAGGGAAATTCTATCAATTTTTTTGTTCACTTCACAAACATATGAGTTAAAAATATTTACTTTCGGTTGAATTTTGACTTCTATTTATTATATTGAAAATTGATGTCACTACACTTATTAAGCTTGGTTGTGTAGTTGATTAATCACATGATTTGTATATGAGATAATGTCTTCGACAAAAGGGAAATTTTTTTAAATCTTTTGTTTTTTATTTTTTATTTTAATTTGCAAACATATGACTTGAAAATATTTTACTTTTATTTTGCATTTCACTATTCAATTAATTTATTTGATTACATATAATACTACTATACACTCACATTACAAGTATAGAGGGCATAGGTGGCATTTCTCTTCTAGAGCCTCAAAAGCAATCTATTTTGGTTTTATAAGATAAACATAGGTTATCAATGGTTGATTCTAGTAAGATAGGCGCATCTAAGTACATAGTATAGTCTAGTTCTGTAAATCATCTAAGTTATTTATGTTTTGTAGTTTAATTTGGTATTGACCCACAATTCTTCTCGACCTTCATGTGTAAGTGGTCATTAGACCCTTATATTTGCTCTAATATCATTTGATCTAGATTCTATTAGTTATATCATTTCAAGTATGTCTAACTAGATTGATGTTGATCACGAGCTTAGTTGAGAGGTAGAATTTAAGCTTATAATGTTATGCTTTTCTTAATAATTAATAAAATTTACCGAGTCCCATTCCATGATAAAATCCATCCATTATGCTACTATCCAAGTCCAAAGTCACATTATTTTCATAGCACAAGATTCAAGGAGTGATTATTAAATCACGATTATAATTTTAAAAATCGATAAGTGATGGTGATTTTCTTATTAAAATTTGTGATTGGGAACAAGGAAAATTGGGAATAGGACACATTCAGAGGACACAGAAGGTGGGTCTGACATCAATAAATAATGTAAGAAAAGAAAACTTAATTCAATGTTTGGAAGAGTCCAGAGTCTCAAGTTGGCCCATTGTAGTATTTTTTCAAAATCCCCTTCACTCACATCCAACTTCTAATCTAGACATATAATACTTCTGTCATGAACTGTTAAATATTTAAATTTAATTTCGGTATCTTATAATTATAAAATTGATTTTCAATTAATGTTATTAGAAGGGCAAAAAAGTAATCAATGGGTCAACTAAAAATTTCTTTCTACAAGGTTTCTGTTGTGTAATTTAATGCAAAATATATTGAGTCCCTAAAACAAATAGAAAGAAATGTGAGTCGGTCAAGTTTCATAGGTTATGACTGACGCCTGGAAAAAAGAATGGAAGATTAAAGAAACGTAAAATTGGGGTTGCTTGTCCCTCAACAATGGAATGAAGAGAGAGGGGCCTGAAGTTTCTGATAAGCTATAAACACTTGGGGTTTTATGGACGACCACCCACTTCATAGGGGAATGTGTGGAGACGGAGCCGTTGATTTTGACTTTATTTTTATATTCAATCCCATGTGATGTGAGCAGTAACCCCAGCCTTCGACACTCCCATAATTCAGGTCTCTAATCATCTTGATATCCTGGTAAATCAGTTGCTTAGCCCATGAGTGAAAGGGAAGGAAAATAGAAATTGAATTTGAAATGGGTGTATTTTCAGCAGATGTGGTCTAATATTAATATTAAATAATAAAGTGATTGAAATGTGGAGTCCACCTGGGTTTCATTATTTAATATTAATATTAATAATCATAATAAATAATAAAAAATAAAAATGATGGTGGGAAGACTCTATTGTTTATGGAGTAGTACGTAATTCAAACTCGAAAACATGCAGTGTGTCGTCCCATGTGACTTGTTCCATGTTTAAGTTCTTATCTGTCAATTGCCATCATCATGAGATGGAAAAACTGCATGGCATGCATGTGGTTTGATTTCCCACTCCATAGTGATTGTTTTTTTTTTTTCTTATAAAAAATATATATTTGATAAATCTGCAGGTACATTATCATAATCATTTTTTTTTGTTCATTTTCTAATCATATTATTTATATTTGATTACATTTTTTTAACTTAATTACATTCTTCGGGTTATATTTATTCTAAAAACTAGTAAAAAAAGAAAAGGAATACAAAAATATTTTTTTTCATATTTAGTTTTATTATAAAAAATACAAAAGTCGTGTATGATTCAAATTAGTAAGAAATGTATATATTTTTAATTATTTAATTTTTTATATACAAGATTTAAAATAAATAAATAATTTATTGATCTTAAATTTATTTTTTATTCCTTTTTATCATTTTTTTTTCTTTCTTCTATTTTTTTTTCAATTTTTTCAAAAATCAAATATAACCTAAATATATATAAACCAAATTCGATGAGACGTTTGGAGAAATAAAATAAAAAATCTTTTGAACTAACTCATCATATATTATTAAAATTAGAAAAAAATATATATATATTTTTAATTATTTAATCTTTATATAAAAGATTTAAAATAAATAATTTATTGATCTAAAATTTTGTTTTTATTTTCTATCATTTTTTATTTCCTTTTATGTTTATTTTTTAATTTTCTTTTTGTAGGACCTCAAGTCTCCAATTTGTCAACAATTGTTAAGAAATACACATACTCTAATCTTATAATACATTTACCTAAACATTCACGATTTTCGAATATAAGAAAAGTTGATGGATGCAACCAACCTTCGATCTACCAGCACTTTCTTTTATATTTTCTCTTAAACTTTCTAAAAATTAAATATTGCCCAAAAATATCTAAATGAGGTTGTACGAGGGCTCTAGAAAAATAAAATAAAGTAGTCTTTCTCAATACAAGAGACTAACCCATAAAAAATAAAATTTATTAATTTAATATAAATGATAATATGATTAAAAATATATATATATTTGTTGGTATTTTTCCAACGTAAGCTGATCTTGAGCCACAAACTCAAACGTCATATTAGGTATAGATTAGGCATATTCAACTCCCCAAAGCAACAACCTTATTATTTACTATTATTTAATTGATAAATATTCATTAAATTAAAAGAAAACACTTTGAGATATGGCTGAGTTGATTTGCACTTGGCTAATTTGAATTGCATAATTAATATAGCTTTGTAATAACAATAAACATAGTATTTTATAGCACTTAATCGAAATGGCTGCCATTCCAGCACCTACCACATGCTCCAACCAAATACGAATAATAATAGCATGGTGGTAGCATTTGAAAATTTTAAAATATAGCTTTCATATTAACGGCTTAAACGAGGAAAAGATAATATTTGTGAATAAAATGATATATGGACCCCACATCTACGACATGCTCCAATCAAAACGAAAGGATGCATGTGATGTGATTTTTATTTGACCGACTAAGCAACCATGAATAACACCTGTGAGATATGAATAATCAAATGCAATTATAATATTTGATTTGATATCCCAAGGTAGTTCATGAAAGCAACTTATTAACACATGGGAAATCCAATGAATTCAAGTGGCACTTGACATGAAATGGGGCCTATTAAAACTTTTTTATTGATAGTGTTTTTATTTAATGTCTATTTGAGAATGTTTTCAAAAATAATTTTAAAAGATGGTTTTTAAGAATGATTCTTAAAAATAGTTTTCTACATGACATTCAAAAATAAAATTTTATTTGAGAACTTACATATAAAAAATAATTTTCTCAATTTATTATCCATAAAAGTTGTAATGACCCCCTAAAAATTGTATAGATATTGTATGTTTTAAGTTTAGAGGACTCTCATAGCTTTAAAACGCATTTATGTTGTTAAAAAGAACTCATACATATATATCATATAAGAATTTTTTTTCCCCTATTTAATGTGAAATATCATAATTATTCTCCTATACAATATCCTCATTGTACCCCATATTCGATAGAGATATCACAAGTACTTCCTACTCATCCAAACCAACTCCCACTCATAGTGGGTTTGACAATCAGTTCTAATATCATTTGTAATGACTTGCTTTTAATTGTGTAGATATTATTCATTTGAGATATTCTTAGAATTTAAAAATGTCTACATAGTTAAGAGGATCTTATATATATATATATATAAGGTTAAACTTTTCTTTTAATGTGGGATATCAAAACTGTTGGATTAAGGGTATAGAAACAAAGGACTAATCCAAAAGACACAAACAAAGAACATAATGAATAGTAAGAAAAACTTATCGACAAAGACGTGGTAAGTACTGTCCTTGAAATAGATCCACCCTCCTCGAAGACAAACTCGGTGCACTAGGGTACTAGTGGTCTACTTCCAGGTGCACTTTGTAAGCAAGATGTGTACAACTTGGTTCTGAAAAAAAACTTCCAGAAATATGTATGAAAGACTCTGAAAAGCTCTAAAAAATTGGTATTTGTATTTAAAGAGTGAGGGGTGACTTACTTTTATAGGCCACTAACATAGTCCCAACACGACTCTACTTGTAAGCGGAATAAGACTAAAAGTGGAACGGAATTCTACTTATAAGTAAAACAAGACTCCACTAACACAATCTCAATAGGACTCTTCCCAAAAATATAAGACTAAGTCAAACGGAATAAAAATTAAAATAAAATAAAATAAAATAAAAAAATAAATATTTTGAATTTTATAAAAATTAGTCGAATTCGCTAAAACACTTTTTCATATTTACACTCTTCCTACAAAAACTAGCCCTCCTCCCAACGAAGATTGACTTTGACATTATTTATAATGGTTTGTTCCCTATCGTATAAATATTATTAGCTTTAAACCCTTTGAACTCTTATGATTTTAAAACACATTTACAAGATTAAAAGGAGTATATACATATATAGTGTCAAAAAAAATTTCCTTCATCCAACATAGGACATAACAAAAGTACTATATACTTATTATAAAAATAACTTATTTTTAAAAAATTATTTTCTGTGAAAAGTTTACAAAATTAGTTTTTAGCGATTTTAAAATCAGTCTCAGCCGGGCCTTAGTCTAGTGCTGAAATAAAAAAATTTCGGGCTCCTCCAATTTTAGTTAGGGTAATTGAGAGATCTTTCATGTGGGCGGTGAGGGTAGGCAAACAAAAATAACTAAACTAAGCTTGTATGTTGTGGAGTACAGTGGATGTCCTTGTATAAGTGGCCGACCTTACAACAAAAAAATGTGAGGTTGATGTGATTAATATCTGTTACATTTAATTAAATATTTAGATAAGTCTTATCAATTACTTAGTGCCACGTCAATTTTATTACAATGCATGACAGAGATCTGTAACTTATAAATTTATAATCCCCCAGAAAAATGTTCTTCTTTTATGATGTTAAACAATCAAATTATTATTATGTTAAAATTTAAAAAGAGAAAGAAAAATGTTTTTGTTGATTTGGATATACTTGCTTTTTTTAAAATAATAATAATAATAATAATAATAATAATAATAATAATTTTTATATAAAATATAATAATAATTAGAGGCATATATAAAAAATATAATGATTTCTAAATTTTTGATTAAAAATTGATGTATTAAAAAAATTTTCAACTTTCAATTTTAAAATTTTGAAAATATTTTTTAAAGTCTATACTTTTTGTATAAGAATTTTCACTTTTTATATCGAAATTTTTATTTTTAAAAACAGAAAACATGAAATATATCCAAATGAAATCCTAGTTTTTTTAACTTTTTTTTTTCTTTTATAAATTTGTTGAATTTTAGATCAAGATGTGCCCAATGGATTATGATCAAATTCGATTTCTTGAAATTATGATTTATGTATAAATAAATAATAAAAAATTAAAGAAAATTGGTCGAGACCATATGGGCACTTGAAAATGTCAAAGCAAACCATGGGAGCCTTGCAATGTGGGATATCACAGAAGTGCCATGCACTTACACCCTTTATTCACACTGAATGCAATTTTAGATCTTGTTATGGTACATATTATAAGGCTCCTATAATGCTTGATATAACTGAACATTTTCCACAACATCATTGCCAAACGTACTTAAACTAGGTGGTGTTTGTTTTTTTGGCTTTTTGCTTAAAGCAATTTAGTTTTAGAATTTAGGTTGTTTGTTTTTCTACTTTTTTATAACTTATTATAAACTTTTTACTAAATAGAAAAAGTCAAAATATGTAACTTTTTTTAAATAGAAAAAATAACATATTGATTTTTTTACTTTTTAATACTTAATAGAAATAAAATACTACAAAAATAAACAACCTAATAATTAATACTATTAAGCATTAAGGTTCTATTTAGAATTAAGTAAAAAAACAAACACCACCTAAGTCTAGAGGTCATTGCAGCATTAACACTTCTAGCAGTTTACATCATGGCTTTGGACAAAAGGTTTGTTATATACTTAGTTTGACAAAAGGTTTGTTATATTCCTTGAAAGTAATCAACTAGGACAAGATCTTTTAGAGAAAAATGCTCACAAAGCTTACTAATCAACTTTTGAACTTCTATGTAATTACTTTCTATTACTAAAATATCATTAACATAGACTAGGATAAAAGTGGAATGTTGTGGAGTGATGCTTACAAAGAAAGACTGATTTGACTTTGTTGATTTGAATCCAAGCATGAGTAGAGCTTTATATAATTTTTCAAACCAAGTCCTTGGAGCTTGTTTGAGACCATTGTAGGTTGATTAGGATCTTGAAAACTATATGGTTGTTGCATACATACTTTTTCTTATAGATCTTCATTAAAAAATGCATTATTAACATCTAACTATTTGATGAACCAATTTCTTAATAGTGCAATTGAGAGAATTACTCTCAGAGTAGTTGGTTTTGGTGGGAATCTTAGATTACCTCATTCCTATGCCTTGAATCTCGTAGAATGCATGTATATATCCCTAGGAATCTGTAGATCTAACACAACAAAAATAAATGACTTCAAAAACCATAGAATAATACAAATCTAGAGATTAAAACTCATACCTGCAATTTAGATATTTCCAAATCAAAATTCATCCAATGAAGAACGCGCATGAATGCTTTCGAGGTTTGTACACCCAAAGTCTTCCACTCGATGACTCAAACCATGTCCATGACACTCCAAAGAGTGGAATTTGGAAGGGTAGATGCCTAGACTCTCACTTTATCTCTAGATTTGGAAGACAACAATAAAAAAGACCATTAGAAAACTCTAACCCCATAAAGGGGTATCTATAAGGTTCCCTTATTAAGCTTAAGTAACTTAAGCCCACATGTGCTTGAGTTGCTTAATTTAGCCTAAAATAAATCCTAATTGATTAATTAACCATATAGATTCATCTAATTAATCAATTACCTAATTTAGAGACCTTATTCACTATCCCGTATGCAACCTAGTGTAATTACTAAAACGCCATTATGCACAAGAATGAACCAAAAGTCAATCGAACCTCTCATAAACCATGTCAACATGGTATATTAGTTCAAAGCAGAGATCATTTGAACCCATAAGAGTACTAACATCCTTAGAATCCGATTCTAAAGTTTATTAAACATTCTAGTATAGA
The DNA here is from genome assembly GCA_030254885.1 of Vitis rotundifolia. NCBI lineage: Eukaryota > Viridiplantae > Streptophyta > Magnoliopsida > Vitales > Vitaceae > Vitis > Vitis rotundifolia. The sequence continues at coordinate 8,132,444 of CM058164.1, read as the reverse complement.
GAATCAACCACTCTCTAGTATCCTATATAAATAACAATGAGACAAAGTTTGGGTCCATAACCTATTATCCACTACATGTATACCCTCTATGAACTAGTATCTGTAATCTAACAAAATAGTGTTATTACCTATCAAGATTCCCTCTCCAATCCTTGAGTTGTAAATTTTATTTATTATATGATCAACTAACAAACTCTAACTCCAAGGAGTATATGCCAAATTCCACTAAAGGAATTATTACAACCACAAATTTCATGATCACATGTCATTTAGATCACCTAAGGTGACACGCTATATCAAACCTATGAGATATCATGGTGCCTATATTGAAAATATCTGTTACCATTAATTTCCATCAATAGTGAACCAATTCATAGGAATATATGATTGCTTTAGGGTTTCACCCATAAATTAAAGTCTCTTATTTATTTCAACACAAACTCAATAGATAGTCTTACGTTATGATTCACCGTAGGTCTTGTCTAATATGTAAGAAATCTATCCCAACAACCAAGACAAGTCATCCCTTTAATTAGAAAGTGGTATACTATAATTTCTACTAGATTGCTCAAATCTATGAACTGATTGTGAATGACTTATCTACTTACAAAGAACCCATAATCTGTACCATCCGTACAATTCCTAATGAATCTAAGTCATATAAAATGGAAGAGATATGAGTTGAATGTTCAAATTAATGTTAATGTATAAAAATGATAACAAGAAGACAATTAAGTTTGACTTTGTAACATCATGACTCTCCTTTAGAGGCTCAATCCCAACAAGTTTCACTATAAGACTAAATGTTTCATTAAAATCATTTTGGAGATAAATTGATATTTAGAAGATCTCTTAGTAATGATTAAATTGAAATAATATTATATTAAAAAAAAATTATATAAGAATTAGTTTCACTCAAATTCCTTAAGATTTAATATAGATATGCTAAAACAATCATTAGTTTCAAAATTGGTCACTTAGCACCTTTAAAGATTTATTACGTATATAAAATTTATTTTTTAGAGAATAAAATTTATTTTTTAAATAACATTTGATTAAAATCTTTTTATCTAAAATCTTTTAAAAAATAAATTTTATAAAATTAAAATCTAGAGTAAATTTATAGGAGTCTTGAAGGACGAAATATGAAACCTATAACAATTTTTAGCGCGCTTTCTATATAAGAGATCTAACAATGGAATGTGCTCTCAATAAATGTTGACTACAATATATATAATGATGAGGATGTCTTTGAATTTCTAAACAACGAGTGTCTGAACGTTTCAGAGAGGCAATTATTTGTTATTAATTATTCTAAGTCTTTGATAAACTATTTATCTTAAATCACGAAAAATAAATTAATATAAGAATCAATTATTCAACTAAAGTTTCTTCATCATATATGAACTTGTAGTAGTCCCTCATGGATTATAAGGCCAAGTTGAAATATGAGACCAAGTTGATAAGTCACATTGATTTTCTTATTTGATATGAGACTCACATTTTAACCTATTCACACTCGAAAACTCCCACACTCCCATGTGACTTGAGCCTCCTCTTCCCCATAATAGAGCTCTCATTTCCATGGGTTAATAACTCTCACATGAAAATTTGAATATTTTCCTATATTTGGGTAAAAAAAAATAGACCATAAGTCATTTACTCTTTTCTCAATCAAATCATTAAAAACATGATTAATTACATAAACACATAACTTAGAAGGGATATGGAATTTATGTTATTATACAACAGTATTACACTAACTATATAAAGGAAATGTGTCAAATGTACAAAAATGTACAAGGCTCCTAATAGGTTTTGTACAATGTTTAAACAATTTGAGTTTGACATTAAGACTATCATTGATAGGTTTTTAAAAAAAAAAAAAAAATTATCAAACTATCCCATTGAGACATTCCCTATAAAAATTAACACATAAGAAATAAAAATTAAAATCAATCATGTTTGAATTATTCATTGTAAGTAAACTAAATGAAATATACATTTTTATTATTTTGCCTTTATAAACATAATTTCATTGTTATAAATAGAGATTAAAAAAATCATATTTAAATGGAATTAAAACTAAACAAAAATTATTTTTGTAATATTTGTATTTTTTAAATTATGAAATTAGTTTTAAAATTCAAAATATTTGTTGTAATTATATTTTTGAAAATTTCATGATTTTTATCTTATTATTTTTAAAAAATTGCTTTAATAAGAAAATATTTATTTTAATGTTTTTAAATATTTAAATCTTTATTCAAAAATATTTAGGATTAGTGTGGAAAGCAATTAGGTAATTTTATAATAGAAAAATTTTGAATATCTTGCTAATTATCTTATTTACACTTTTAAAATTATTGGAAAGTTGGAAAATTAGTCTTAAAAATATTGTCTTCTTGACTAATATATATATATATATATATATATATATACCATAAACACCCAGGACAAGGTACTATGCAATGAAAGGATGCAATTATGCCAAAATTCAAAACGGGTTAGAGAAATCGAAAATTAAACCAAAATGATAATCAAATAAATTTATAGGAAAGGAACACAACTTGAAAATTACCCGGCCATGTAGGCGGTATAACAATGAAAATTAAAGCATAAAACCATCCATGATTCAAATTCTGTGAAGTTTAATTGTTTGGCTTGAGATATCCTCATCACTACTATCTAGTTGATTAATATCTGCTTTATTATCTGAATCAATCCTTGATTCAAATTCTGTGAAGTTTAATTGTTTCTTAATAATACTAAAATTTTCCTTGACTTTTTGGGGATAAATGTATTCTAGGACAGTTTCCTCACTAGCTTTCCATATCTTAATTTTGCTGGATATGACGTTGACACACTTGCAAGGATAATCTGGATGATCATCTTGTTTGAAGAGCTCAAACCAGATCCAATACTTAATGTTTTTCTTTTCTTGTCTTAAGAAAGAGTAAAACTCTTCTTGGTAAATGGTTCTAATATCCTTAGGGACAGATCTAAAGAACCAATCACGTCTTTCCTTATTGACTTTAGAATAGAAGTCTTTTCTTAAGAGATCTTTGTTAATCTCAAAGTCTTCATCACTTAAGCTTACAGTGTTAACCAACTGGGAGTATGTTGAAGACATATCAGGAGACTCATCTTGATTATCATCCTGCTGAGAACCTTAGGTAGACTCTCTATCAACTGTATAATAGGGTATGGCCAAATTGGTTTGACTCCTAACACCAGTTAGCTTAATGTTCTTAGGATTTGCTGAAGTGGATCCTTCTTCTGTCCTAGTGACTCTTACAGGGATAGAAGAAGTTGAAGCTCTAGAGGGCTCAAAATCTGAAACTCTAGGAATGCTAGAATGACGGAAAGAGTTGGAGAAAATCAGATCTCCTCCTCCATCAGGATATTGAACAATTTGTTCAATCCTTTCAAATCTTTGCTCAATAGCTAGGACAGCATTAAAAAAATGTCAAGTTTCAGGAAAGTTAACATCTTTCCACATAATTTGCTTAGGGATTATAAAATTGGACTTACTTAGCATATTTGAGTGGAAAAGAGTGGTTTCACCTTTAGGACTAGTGCACAAAGCTCCAGATCCAACGCTTGTAGTCATACTCTTGTAGGCGAACCTGATTATGATGGAAACAGGACTGTTTCCTTCCTTAAACTTAAAACCATGAATCTTAACATGAAGGACAACCGAATCTAAGATGTCGGCATCTTTTAATCTTACAGTAAAGTTAGGGAAACACTGGAAATAAACAGGACCAGCATTTAATCCTGCTTGGACAACTCCTATAATAGAATCTCGATAATCAAGATGTCTATTATCTCTTAAACACATGACAATTGAGGTGTTTAAACCTAGTCTTGTCAAAGGCTTAGCTGCTACTTGGATCATACCGAAATGTATGAAGTTGTAGTTATCACGCTTATGCTTATCAATGGACTTACTATCTAAAAGTCTAATGACTTGATCGTCTTGCTCCAGGGTTACTGACTGTTCTGAAGTTTTGATGGTGTAGTCTGTGAAAAACTTAAAGGTTCCTTTCTTATAAATTTCTTGATTAGGCACCTTGGGTAACTTCCAATCGTCTAAATCATTTTGGATCTTAGGATAATTAATTTCTTCACTGTTAACTACAGTGTCTTGAGAATCTGTGAATCTCCTAGACATGTTTCTAAAAATCAAACTCATCTTAGGGTTTTTAATCTAGAGCCTAATAGCAGATTTACAGACCCAATCAAGTAATCACCCCTGACCGTCAAATCACCCTAACAAACGCCTAACCACGGCTAACAACGGGCACAACCCGACGGGGATCGCCTCAGGCAAACTGCTACCTCTCCTAGGATAGATCAAAAAACACCCAAAACGAACCCGACTTCCCTTCCCATGGCTCTGATACCATAAACACCCAGGACAAGGTACTATGCAATGAAAGGATGCAATTATGCCAAAATTCAAAACGGGTTAGAGAAATCAAAAACTTTTAATAATTGAAAAAGAGTTTTTCTTTGAAAATCCCAGAGAGATAGCAGCAAAAGCTTTTCATGAAAACTTTCATAATCCCTCTGGTGACCTTTTAAAAACAAGAGTTTTCTTTGAAGCTATCCTTATGGAAATAAGGTCTGTTAAAATTAAGCACAATGCTGATAAATTCAATAATTCTGATTTGGCATTCTCCACTTGCCATATTTATAAGGTTCTTACAGTTAAGCAATAGGGAAATCCCAATTTGTCTAGGGAATTCTCCAAACCCTCAAAACCCAGGTTTTTTAATTACTGGGATTACCAAAGAGCCTGGTTTAATGCCTTTTTAATTCAAAACAAGGACTTCCATCATTCATGGATGTTCTATTTCCCCTCTAAGCATCAAATCTCTTTTTTTCCCTTCTGGTTTAATGACTGGTGGACTTATTTTGGTCCAAACACTAAGATTCTCCCGAAGCCTGTCTTTGACGGTTTTGAGTTATTTAAAAATTCCTTCCTCGTTCCTAGAGAACTTTCAGCTTTTCCTCCCTTGTTATTCTTTTTCAGCGAATTTGGCCTTGCATGGATTGTCCAGTGGTACTATATTATTATTTCAGAAGAATCAACAGCTTTTCCTGTCCTTGGCAGGACTTTCAAGACTAAGTGGTGGGATGCATTAAAGATTGATGCCTCAGTTCAAGCAGTAAATCAGTATTCCTTAAACATCCTGCACAGACATCAGCTTTTGATGATATGTCTCAATTCCTCCTGAAAAAACAGTAACTCCAAGCTAAACTAGCTGCAGTTAAAACACCTCAAGAGTTTCAAAATATTCTGGATAAAAGTAGTTCAAGTTTTTCCCAAGACGACTCTTATGCTGAGTCGGACGATTCCACTACTAATTATCTCTAGGATAATGAAGATGACTGTGAAGGTATTCTTCCTCCCATAAGAAAATCAATTAACTGATGATGTTCAGCTCTTTTCAAGCCCGTGAATACTACAGCTCAAGCAGATAGCATTTTCCAATCCTTTCAGCCGAAAGTACCGCCAAAAGCAATGATTATACTGACCGCTACAGTGAAAGTCAAAAAGTAAATAGTAGCCGTAGGTTACTATTCACTATTTACTATTCACTATTCAAGATTCTATTTTTGTCTATTTAAGGAGGTTTTCTCCTCTCTTGTAAGCATTAGAAAATTTTCACTTCTTCTCCCACTCTCTCCACCTTCTCTCTAAGCTCTTTCTCTCGCTCTACCATGTAAGCCTCTCTCTCTCTTAAGCTTCCCCTTCTACCTTCTTCTCCCAACCATGTAAGCACTAAGCAAGCTTTCTTCAAAGCTTTCCTCTTATCTCCCCTTGTAAGAAACTCCATCTTCTTATGTAATTTTGAATCTTATATATTTATGTAATTTTCAAGTTTCAGTTTCAAGTTTTATCTTTTAATTTTCAAGCTTTATGTTTACCGCCTACATGGCTGGTTTTTTATTTTCTTTTTGTACCTCCTACATGGATGGTTTTATGCTTTAATTTTCATTGTTATACCGCCTACATGGCCGGGTAATTTTCAAGTTGTGTCCCTTTCCTGTAAATTTATTTTATTATCATTTTGGTTTAATTTTCGATTTCTCTAACCCGTTTTGAATCTTCTTCTCCCACTCTCTCCACCTTCTCTCTAAGCTCTTTCTCTCTCTTTACCATGTAAGCCTCTCTCTCTCTTAAGCTTCCCCTTCTACCTTCTTCTCCCAACCATGTAAGCACCAAGCAAGCTTTCTTCAAAGCTTTCCTCCTATCTCCCCTTGTAAGAAACTCCACCTCCTTATGTAATTTTGAATCTTATATATTTATGTAATTTTCAAGTTTTAGTTTCAAGTTTTATCTTTTAATTTTTAAGCTTTATATATATATACACACATGTGAGTATTTATATTATTTTTACAATAATATGAGAAATAATAAAGTATTTAATTTGTAAGTAAAAAAAATAATAATAATATTTTATAATATATTTAAAAATTATTTAAGATATATGAGAAATAATGTATAATATATTTATTATTTTATAAGTAAGAAACAAAAAATATATTTTCTAAGGTATTTAAAAGGTTTATTATATATTATATAACTCAATTACCAAGCCGGGCTAAAAACACAATTCATTAAAGAAATGGAAATCCACTCTCATAAATGAAATCTAAGATGAAATGATTTCCTCGTACGACTACATGAGTAGGAAGTAAAATAGGTGGAACTTTTTTTCGACATTAGGGGTAGGAGGTTAATGATGGTGCCTATGCATGATCGTAGTGCAGGCGTCGTAGTTGACACAAGAATTTAGCTACCAAACTTTAGTTTCTTTTTAAATAGCTGATGATGCCCATGCCTATGCATGACTTATAATGAAGCCCATATTTGGTTTGGTTTTTGGGTTAGGAGAATAGGAAACCAAGAACCGACCCACTAAATCTATCTCTATAATTCTCAAACCCATTGAAAAGTGTATCAATTTGGTCGATGGCAATACCTCAAACTAGTGACTAAAAATCAACAATTATGGAGGGTGGTTATTCAATGCTGGTTATGAACGAGTGGCCTCTTGGTCCGGTTTTAAAGGGGCCCTGGTGATGATGGTGGCCATGGCCGTGGCAATGGCTGATTTTAGCCATGGCACTGTCATCTCTTCATCTCCAGTTTGATATGATGACAATATGAAATAATTAGCCCAGACAAACAGAATTCAAAATTGTTTAACATTATAAACTCAAATTTGGATGTTGCATCATAAAATATCACATCTACTGAACCAAACTTCATTGTGTACCCTCCAACCTTTCCAACTGATCTGCATTTCTTTTTAATGGTATTGCAAAATGACTACCTGGGCATGAAAAGAATATGCCAGATTTTCAATACAATAAAACCATAAAGCCAAACAAAACTTCAGGAAGAAATTGTAATTGATTAAAATTTACTCCTCCAAGCCATCAAACATTTGGGATTTCTTCAAATCTCGTCTACAAGGAAGCCTGAAAATTCTGTAGCTGTAGTCTAAGCAGTTTTTCCGGGAAAAAGAAGATTCAACTTGGCAGTTGATATTTACTATTGGGGGGATTTATTAGCCAACAATGAAGCCTTTTCAATTGGTGCAGCCTTTTCAACTGGAGCTGCCTTTTCAACTGATGTGGCGGAGGCTGCCTGCTCTCTAGCTTCAGCAAGCTTGCGCAGTCGTTCTTGAAGGGCACGTACCCTGTCCTCAGTCCTACGAAGCTTTCTCCATCTGTAGGTAAGCCAAAGACCAAATCCACCATATACAACAACATAAGCAGTCCACACATATCGGTTAGCTTCTATGTTTTCTTTGATCTTTTGATACGGTAGCCCAATCAACTCTCTCCAGCCAGTAGTTGAGGGACTCTGTGTTTGCTTATCTTCTTCTCCTTGTTGCTGAGTCGCCATTTCTTGTTAATTTACTCTGCAAGATTCAATGATAAAATGAAACGCGGGATATAAAAATAACTCACTGGTCTGATGCTTGATTGAACTGGTACAAAGGCAAAAATAAAAAGTGAGAATTAGATTTTAACTCACTGGTACCAAGGCATAATGATGTGTACATAGTCATATGCCTGTAACCATAATCTGAACAAATGAACTAAAAACTGAACACATCTAAACCCTAGTATACTTTCCCAAACCATCAACAAAGTCCACATGCAAACTATACTGTACATAAACCCAACACTTGATAAATCAATGATTCAATGAAACAAATTAGGGAATATCCAATCCAGACAAATCACAACCTGATTTGACAGATTAATACTTTTGGGGGTCATTGACAGCTCCAGAGATTGCAATCAAGAATTTTCAGTTTTGAATCCTGGGAACAGCCAGTTCAAGCCAAAATAAAGCAAAAAAAAAAGCAAAAAAGATTATGAAAAAATGGACAGGCAATTAAATAAAAAAATCTAGAAAGGAAGGCAAGGGAGAATATTCACTGAGTAATCAGGACAGGCAAAAGGTAGTCTAATCCATCAACTTAACATGGAAATAATAAATTTATGTCCATGCCCACAAGCCATCATTTTTTGGGTTCATGCAAACCTAACAATAACTCAAACACAAAGGATTAATGTAAAGTGAAAATAATGTTGTGTGATTGAATTAAGTTTAGAACATGGATTGCAATCCATGTTCAACATGCCTGTGGATATGAAATCCAAGGATTTGAAATTCAGCTAACTTTCTTCTTCAATCAGAGATAACAATTTCTTTGCTTCATGGACCAAAAGTATGAGAAGGATGAGCTATCATTTGGGTCTGAAACAGGCCAAAACACAGAAGGCGAACAGTCTAAAAAACCAACAAAAGTGAATTCAAAGATCAAAAAGACACTCTCAAGAATACATTAACTCCCTTATGAAAAAACCTCTAGCCTAGAAGCACCATCCTGGTCAATATATTAATTGTCTGCCAAAGCCAATACAGAAATCCAAAACAAAAACAAAACAGAAAAAAAAAAAAAAAAAAAACAAAAAAAGGAAGGAAAGGCATCCCAACCTATGATACCCCACTCTCCTACTTCACCTAGCATACCCATCTCGACAAGACATGACATGGGAGTAGGTGTAAGATCCTTATTGGATAATCCTATTTTGCTTCAAATATAGTTGTTTTATTTATTTATTTATCATTTTCAACTTCCTAAGCACATAATTGAATTGATAAAAAGGGTGAGTTTGCTAGGAAGTGAACTTTTAAAAAAAATATATATATGCATAAGAAAGAAATGACAATAGAAGAGAAAAGAATAGGAGTTCTTATTAGGATATCTTTGCTTTTAGTTGATTTTACATTCAAGTGCTTAGAAACACATGAGTAACTGACAACCACAACAAAGAAAGAAAACAGACCACATCCCCAAAGACTACATAAGCCTCCATCTATCCTTGAAGATCCCTGCATTCCTCTCTAGCAAGACCCCACAATAAAGTACCTTAGCAACAAGCCAAAGAACCCTACTCATAGCTTAGTAACCCCCAGAAAAGCAATCAATAACATATCTGCTACTAGTCTGAAGGAATCCACACTAACTCACAAGTTCAAATCATCTATGCCATAAGCCCATTGTTACAAGACACTGGAGGAAAAGGTAATCATCTATCTCCTCATTGCTTAAACAAATTGAGCAAAGATCATGTCCAAGGGCATTGTAAGACATCCTCAGCTGCAACATGTTCGTATTAACTTTCCTGTTAGCATGAACCAAGCAAAAGCCCTAAATTTAGGTGGAAAGTAACAGGAGCCTTAGATTTTGTTAAAGACGGGAAAAGACACATGTACGAATTCGACTTGAAGTGTTGTCCATTTTTATTTTATTTTGTAGCAGAATTTTTGTGTTTCTTTGTTCCAAGTAATTTATTGTCCACCCAAAATTGAACCAAGTTTGCGGTTCACCTCATGTATTCTTTTCTTCCATCTTATCAAAGTATTCAAAGTATAAAACCTGAAATAAAAAAATTGATCAGGCCACATAAAGTTCTGATGGTGTACCAATAACGGAAGGAAGACAACTTCCATTAGGGAACCAAAGGCTTAATAAAGCAAAAGAGAATTAAGGTATAAAAAATCAACCAAAGTCAAACCTTGATATCAATAGCACAATTGCAATTCCCATACAAGTGAAAGCCAGCATGAACCAATCATACAGGCCATTGAATCCTCACCACCAGTTCAACCTCCTCCACCCCCTTTTCCCCACTACCCAACAATCATAGATATCAAATCTATTAAATCTTTTCCACAGTTACAAGAAGCACAAGGTGCATGTAAGGTGCAAAGGTTTCCTAAAACCTAGTGAGAAGTACAGTGCACACCCAAGGGAATTAAAGCACAAACCAATGCACTAACACAATTTCAAATGTTCAACATGTACAAACACACATACACACACAAGAAAAGGAATTCAAACAATTTATACAACAAGTCAGATTCATAGAGATTCAATGCAGTTTTTAAATCAGAACATGACTACAAAAGGTCCTAATACATAGAGCAGAGTACTCATGGGTTTTCAAAAATTATATACAAGAAATAAAGGTAAATAAGACAAACTAAAGAACCCATTTTGGTGCAAGTCGAAGACAGGTCAGATCTATGGACATGGCTAGTCTGAAAAGAATATGAGCAAAAAAAACTGACATTTTCCAAGTCCAAAATGGTCAGAGAATCAGAGCCATGGAGAGTTAAACCTTTTCTGAGGAAAAACAAATAATAATTCTGCGACTTGCCAGAATGAGAAGTGATTTAGGAAGGGGACCTTCAAGTGAGGAGCTGTGAAAAGAAATGAGGTCATGCTCCATCAGAAATCTAAATTTTCTTCAGGTACCATCAATGAAAAGATTATTAGACAGAAGCAAAAATTTAGGACTCTTTAATTAGGCATCAAGGACATTTTTAGTTCCTGCAAGATTATTGCAGAACAATTTGAGCCTCTGGAGTTGAAGTAACTGGTCTAGCTCTGAAGACATCTTCTCATTCCATGTATCTTCAAAGTGAATTAAAGTACTTCAAATTGGACAGATGATTCAAAGCAAAAGGAATTGATCCAGAATGGCTGTTATTGGTCAGATTCAGAACATTTAGTTTTTTAATATTTTCATGAAGTAGGGATGTTTCCTTAGACCATCTACAGCCATGAGAACCGATGATGCAAAATTTGGAGGTGCCACACAGCCATGGACCTCGGCTGTAATAAGGTTGCTGAGAAGGTTCTTGGTGAGACTACTCAGAACATTAATCATGCAAATTTTGGAAGCCCAATACAACCATGGACCCCTACTGTTACAAGGCTGCTGAGACTGTTCTTCAAATCAAGAAATTTCAGTTTCTTCAAAACACCAATTCCAACTAGAATTTTTTTTTTTTTTTTTTTTTTTTTTTTGATAGATAATTAGAATCATATTATAAAAGGTAATGCCAAAAAAAGCGTTTCAAAGTACACAAGACTTATACAAAGAAACACCTTACGGCAACACAAAAGCAAAGAAGGACACCAGCACCAACCCCCTTAGCCTGAACCCAACCACTCCACAAACTCTACAAAGGAAAGAGGACTAGGAACTATATACAACTTGCACTAGGCTCAAAGATTATAGATGAAGGAGAATTTCAACCCTTGAATCGACCACCCCTCATTGTCAAAGGCCCTACTATTTCTTTCCTTCCAAATAGTCCAAAAAAAGCATAAAGGAGTAACCCGTCATGCCTTTTTCCTTTTCTTACCCACAAAAACACATGCCATCCTAGCAAAGCCTCTCTAACCAAGGAGGATAGCACCCATGACACACCAAAAAGAGAGAACAAAAGATGTCATAACACTCTTGTTCTATCACAATGAAGGAGAATGTGATCAACGGATTCTTCCTCGTTGAGGCATAGGAAGAATCTATTCACCAAAGACCACCCTCTCCTCTGAATGTGATCCAAAGTTAAAACCTTCCTCAAAGTAGCCTAAAGAAAACCACCCTCGACGGCACCCAAAATTTCCAAACCACACTTGTTGGGAAAACACCCTGCCTTCCTGGCTTCAACACCTTGTTCTAGGTCTTGATCGAGAAACCCCATTCTTAGACTCTGTCCATAAAATTTCATCATCCCTATCCTTAGACACCCTCTTCCCATGCATCTTCGAAGGAAAAGCTCCATGGTTCCCAACTCCCAATCGTTGAGTCACCTAGAGAAGCGAGGGGCCCAACACCCCTTCTTTTGAAGAATGATTCCAAACCTCCTCCACCCACGCCTCCTTAGAAGAGACTACAACAAATAAGTAAGGAAAAGAGATGCACAATGACTCATTACCACACCAGTCCTTCCAAAACCTCACCCTCCTGCCATTTCCCCACCAAAAAGGCAACTCTGCAGCTTAACAAGTCCCCCTCCTTCTTGATCCCTTTCCCCCCCCCCCCCCGTGCATATTTTCTACTGATGACTTGCCTCCAAAAAGTCCCCTCCTCCCTTGCAAAAGGCCAATTCCACTTGCACAAAAAGGACCTATTAAGCAGCAAGAGATTCTTGACCCTAATCCACTTTTACTTTTGTCTAAATAGACAATAGACCAACTAACCAAATGAAGTTTCCTCTCAAGGGCCCCTCCTCCCCAAAGAAAATCTCTTTGAATTTGCTCCAACCTGTTCACCAATTCCAACTAGAATGCTTGTAGTTAATTGGCAATAAGCAAGATCCAACACCCTTAGTTCAAACAAGCTACGAATCATTGGTGTATGTTCACTAATCTCTTATTCTTAAAATTTGTTAACCTTTTGAAGACCTCTTCACGATTCTTACCAGATAGCTTATTTGAATAAAGCAGCAGTTCGAAGTTGTCTGAGCTGAGGAATCTAAATAGTGAAGGAATTCAAAGATAAATTAGCTGGGAATCTAACTAGTGAGGAAATTAAAATATAAACTTAATGTTTACAGTGCAGTAAACCATGAGAACAGACATGAGATCAAATCTAATAGACCTTATCCAGATGGTACCAATATTTTTTAACTCAATAAACCTCTTAAATGTTATCAAACAACTTGTGAATGAGTTTTTAATATTGAAAAGATTTTTCAAGCCTCTCAAATGATGCACCAAACAGAGCTTAAATAGGGTTATAAAGCTAAGTGACTCTGGTGAGGTGGCAGTGCAATTCCAGCAGGTGGGTATGTGGAAGTGGAGAAGCACACACCGCCACCAGCCTCGTCATGAGCAGAACTCATGCTTAATTCAACAAACAATTGAATCAAAAAATAAAAATACCCAATTATCAGTAGCACAACTGTAGACACCCAAAAAATTAGCAGATTTGTATATCATCATTCTTCTCACAATGAAGAACCCTAAATAAAACATAAATGAGTTTAAAAAGGACAAAAAACAAACAAACAAACAAACAAACAAACAAACAAACAAACAAACAAACAAACAAATTAAGTAAAAGAAAAGGCAAAAAGGCAAAAGTTACACAGTGATGGTCTTGTCCACTTATCAATAAGATAGATATATTCACAATCTCTCTGTATGTCTCACCTGCACTATCAGCCTCTTCTTTCTCTAGTAACCCTGAGCCATGTGTTGCACTAGAGCATGAAAGCAAACCAGGTTGGGTCTTAAACCTGTCTCCAGGTTTGGATGGATGTTACAAACATGTGGTTCAGTGGTTCACTTTGGGGAATTTGAGTATCTAACCGAAAATCAAGATTCATCAGAATTTTTGAAAATTTAATAAAGCGAAGGAGTCTTAATTTTAAAATTAAGTTTCTCCATTTCAGGGAAAATTGAATATTTCAAAAGTAAAACAGCTTCACAAAATTGCTTACTCCTAGATTTCAAGGAATCAAAAAGACTAATAGAAGGTTGAACTTTCAGACGAGGAAAACAAAATGAAGCTACATGTATTGGCCTCAAAGTTTTCCACATTTTAAGGTTTCTTAGAGTAAAGAATCAATATTCAAACCCAGTCCCAAACTGAAGAATAAAAATATGCATCAACACTTAGTTTTGATTGAGTCTGCAATCATCAAATTCAAATTGGATGAAACCAAATCATTTCCTTTCACTAACATTTCCGATCATCCAACATGTCAATATGCTTCCCCCTATCCAATCCATATATAAACTAATATTTCTATTCAAAATTCTTCAGGAAACCGTAACCTTTAATTTTTATCACTTTTAGCAATTCCGCAACGCCGTGTTTGATTGCAGAGAAACAATCGGAAAAGAAAAGGGAAATTAAATGCTTTCTGGGAAACCAAACAGTGCATTACAAATCTATCACAACGCAAGAAAAAGAATAAGAGGAGAGAGAAAGATTACTTTCGTTGAAGCTCCAAGCTTGTAGTTCTCTCAGTTCTAAGGCTTTTAGGGGTTAGGGTTTTCGTTTGATTCGGTGCAAGGGTGGGTTGAAGGATGTCTGAAAATGAGTTGGGCCGGGTTGCAAGGTTGGAGTGGGTTCAAATTGAGCTCCAAGATTGGGCTGCTTGCATCCTGTTCGGCCGTTCCCAAAATAAAAGTCATTCTTAATTCTAAATACTAGGCTTGGTGCACGTGCAAAGCACACGAAGTGTTGTATTTTTTTAATATTTAAATTTAATTTTAATTATTTAAAAAATCAATGTTTGATCTATTTTATTCAAGGATTGAAATATCGAAAAATTTCGGCGATATTTCTCCGAAAGATCGCTTATCGGCCCGCCCCGACATGATATTCGTCACCAATATCGGTGACGGAAATTTCGGTAATTTTTCAAAAATATCGCCGATATTTCGGTATTTGTACCGATTTTTCGGGAAAATTCCCTATATTTCCTACCAGTCCAGCCCGCGCACAGGATACAAAATCTGTTCAAATTTTTTAAAAAAAAACATAAGATGCTATTTGGTGATCTGATCATGATTTGCAGGCAAAGGTTGTGTTTTTCAGCCTGGCTCAAAAATCGTGGGTTTAGGGTTTGTGAAATTTAAATCGAATGGCGCAAAAGCAAAGAGACCTCTAGAACAGATCCAGAAAAGACGGGGAGCAAAAAAAAAAAAAGCAATTTTTTTGGTTTTCCTTGGGGGTTTTGCATGGATTTTCTCGGAAATCAAACGAGGATGAATTTTCCCGGAAATCGAATGGGGGATGGATTTTCTTGGGAATCAAACGGGGGTTGCAAAAAAAATAATAATAATAACATTATTAGATTAGTACCTGCGAGGATTGAGAGTGGCAGAGGAAAATAGGGCCCTTTTAGGGATTCTCTCGTCTGGAGGGCAACTTCAGAAAAGGGATACCCGAGGCCCCGAGTGAGCGAAGCGGGTGGCCCTTATGATTTTTAGATTTGGTAGAGATTAAAAAATAAATAAATAAATAAAAGAATCAAATCATGAGAGCATTTTCGCCCTATATATATAAATTTCGGTCTTTACCAACGATATTTTATAAATTAAAATTAATTTAATAATTTAAATTATTTAAATAAATTAATGTTAATAAAAAAAGTTATTACCACATATTTTTAATAAAATTTTAGAAATTAAATTTCAAATAAAATATTTTATATAAATTAATTTAAATTTTATTTAAAATATAATAAAACATGTTTTAATAAAAGTATTTTAGAAATTTTAAAATAAATATTGTCTTCAATAAGATAGGTTCCCTTCATCTAACAATATAATGAAATTTTGATATTAAGGACTATTACAATGTCATATGTATTATATTTATGTATAAATTATTTTTATTCAATAAAATCAAATATTTTTTAACTCAATTCTAACTTTATACACTTCCAAAATTCATATTTATTATTCTTAAAATTCAAATATCAAATCTACCGATATATCTTTATCTACAATGTTTTTCTTCTTGATCATATCTATATTAATTACACCTATAAAATAACTTTAAAATGTATATTCTTATTTATTTTATCATTTTTTGGAGTTTTTCCAAGCATTTCTGTGAATTTTAAATAATTTTTGCTTCGTAAAATCCGATTTTTCAATCCATGATTTTATGTTTGTATATGAATATATTTCATTTTAAAACATTTATATTTATTAAATAGTTATATTAATAGGTCAAATCATATTATTTTTTCAAAAAAAAAATTAAATTTTATTTATTATTTTAAAAAATAATATTTCAAATTGTAATTCAATTATGTACCATTTATATTAAAATTGGAAATAAATTTTATAATAAATTTATAATCTTATTTATTTTTTATATTTTTTTATTGTTTTTGAATAGAAAATTTTAATATTAAATAAAAAGTAGCTATTTATTTTTTATTCAATTAATTAATTATAATTAATAGTAATTTCTAGAGAAAAAAAATTGAAATATTTTATATGAGATTATATAAATTTCTCTTTATTCAATATACTCTTTATTACAATTATTTTTTCATAAATTTCTAGAAAACTAAAATAGTAATTTTCTTTATATGAGAAATCTAATTGTTATTAAATTAAAATAAAGAGATTATATTTTAATTGATATTTATAAATGCTGATAAAAGTAAATCCCACTTTTATGACATTATCATAATTATAAAATAACTAAATCTTGAATTTATAAAAATTAAATTTTAAATTAAAATAATTATTTAGAATTTAAAATTAATTTAACTTTATTTATAATTGTATCTAAATAAATAAATTATTTATATAAAAAGAAGGAAAAAATAATTGGATAAAAGTTTTATAATTTTATGTATTTGCATAGAAATAAGAGATAAAATAAAAGAATTAATTAGTTATTCTAAAGAATG
The DNA here is from genome assembly GCA_030254885.1 of Vitis rotundifolia. Classification (NCBI taxonomy): domain Eukaryota; kingdom Viridiplantae; phylum Streptophyta; class Magnoliopsida; order Vitales; family Vitaceae; genus Vitis; species Vitis rotundifolia. The sequence continues at coordinate 8,115,658 of CM058164.1, read as the reverse complement.
TATTGATAGAATTCATGACTACAATATTTAAGATTATGACACTAATAAATCTCATAAACAACGTATGTGTGAAAAAAATGGAAAATGTACAAACGATTACCTTAAACCTTTTTGTTCTCAAACTACCCTAGGAAAGAATTCATACCCAAAATATAGACATCGTAACAATGGAAATAAAATAAAAATAAGATGAGCCAATTTAAAGAATCGATGGGTAGTACCTTACAATCTGTATTTACTTGCAAAATTTGATTGTCATATTAATGTAGAAATATGTTCTACCATTAAAGCAGTCAAATATCTATATAAATATATTTATAAAGGACACGACCGATTTGCATTTAATATTAGCTATCAAGAAGACTCAGAAAAGATAGATGGAATTAAGGACTTTCAAGTCACATGATGGATTTCTCCACTCGAGACAATGTGGAGAATTTATAGTTTCTCATTAAATGAAATACAACCATTTGTAAAAGCACTACAACTACATCTTGAAAATAAATAGCAGATCATATAATAAATAATAATTCTTTTGCAAAATCTTTGCTTATTGAATTCTTAGTAATGAATAAAATAAATGATAAAACCAAGAAATTGATATATAAAGAATTTCCAAAATATTTTTTTTGGAATCAACAAGATAAAATATGGACTATATGAAAAAAGAAAAGGGTAATGTCATTAGTAGAATTGTAACAGTTAATCCAATTGATAGTGAAAGATATTATTTATGCTTGCTTTTAAATCATATTAGAGGTGCAACATCATTTCAACCCTTAAAAAATGTAAACGACATTGAAACTTCATCATTCTGTGAAACTGCTCAATTACATGGATTATTAGAAGGAAATGATAATATCGAATTATGTTTAAAAGAAGATTCTTTCTATCAAATGTCATATACTTTACATTGTTTATTTGCTACTATATTAATATACTGTAAACTTAACAATCCTAAAAAATTATGGGAAAATTTTGAACAAGCAATGTCTGATGATTATGCTTTATTAGATAGCAAATAAAAAAAACATAATATTTAAAGTATTAGAACATATTAATTCCATTCTAGAATCAATGAGAAAATTTATAAATGACTATCACTTAGTAAACTACAACATTACTTCAGATATCAAAAATGATATATTTAAAGAAATTAACGAAGAACTACAAATTCTTGTTGTCAAAAAAGACATTATTGCCACAAAATTGCTTAATTTTGAACAAAAATATGCATATCCTAAAATAATATCTATATCTAATCTAAACTTGTATTTTTATTTCAAGACAAAAAGTACATGTAACATAATAAAATTTATAAATATAAATTTTCATCTATAAAATTCAAGAATAAGGAAACATGAACAATTTTATATTGAAAGAGAAAAAAATGTAATTACGCTCTTCTAAGATATTCTTTATAATAAAAAATATAATTATGAGAGTACAACTTTTTCCTCATTTTCTTTGTAAATAATTTTTTTTTTATATATAAAATTATAGATAAAAAATTGATTGATTTTAAAATTCAAATAATTCTTTGAATTTAAAATTTAAGTTTTTTAATTTAAGATTTATTTATTTTCTAATTATAGAAGATGTCACAAAATCAGGATTTACTTTCTATTGATTGTTTATAAATGACTTTACTTCCATATTTAGCTTTATTATTATTATTATTATTATTATTAGTAGTAGTAGCAGCAGTAGTAGTAGAAGGTTGTAATTAAAATATAATTTTTTTTATTTAATACGATTTTGAAATCTCATCTAAATAGAATTATTGTTTTAATTTTCTAAAAGTTGAGGAAATATTTTTAAGAAATCTTATTTGGTTGAAATTTGTTTTAGAAAAAAGTTTAGGAAAATCTTGTTAAATGAACCTTATCTAATTATGCCATAGTCACTAGCTCAATAAATTATAATGTATATTTATTTATTAAATAATACAAAAATTAATTATTTTAACTTTAATTTATTTTATAGGTTTTTTATTATAGAATAAATATGGAAAACAAAGAAATTATATAGTATAAAATAATTATAATTATCCATTATAATTAATTAATTTAGTAAAACATAATTAATGACTTTTTATTTAATATTGAAATTTTCTATTCAAAAACAATAAAAAAATAAATATAGAATATAAACATTGAATTTATTAATTTATTCTAAAATTTATTTCTAATCTTAATATAGATAATACATCATTGAATTACAATTGAAAATGTTGTTTTTTTAATAACAATAAATAAAAGTTAATCTTATCTTCTCTCTAAAAAACAAATATAATTTGACCTATTAACATTATCAGTTAATAAATATAAGTGTTTTAACCCAGGTTTTTTTTTTGTTTTTTTTTTATTTTTATTTTTTTTTTATAGTGATCTACCACGCAGGCCCACAATGGTTTTTGTTTACTCTCCCCCTCTCTAACATAATCTTTTTCTTTGCTTTTTTTTTTTTCTTGTCTTGTTGTGTTCTTCTTTAGAAATTGAAATGGTTAAATGGAAAGCTAAAAGATCGAACTAAAACTTGATCTATTAGAACTTCAAGCCTCTAACTTTTTTCAGATTTTTTATTTGAGTTGCAGAAATTTTTATTGCAGCATATAGTTTTCTCAAACGTATATCCTGCATTACTAAAATAAAATAATAAAAATATGCACAAAAAATAAAAAATAAAAAAATAACATGCTTAGATTGAAGCAAACTGAATCTAGTGTAGAAAAGCAAATTAAAAAAGATTACACCAAACTGAATTTAGGGCAGAAAAGCAAATTTAAAAAAAAAAAAAACCTTGTTAATTTGAAGGACAACCAACGTAGCAGAAAAGCCCAAATTCTAAAGCTAATAGTTGTGGATAAAGCAATGCAAAAGTATATATATCTAAATACATAAACACAGTAGCAGTGTGGTTATGTTCGTGTCGTGTGTGAAACGTGGCATTGTGCATGGACAAGTATTTCTCTGGATATTACACGTGTATGTTACATATTATCTTGTAGTTTTATGTTTTTAAAGTAATAATAAAATAGGCAGACGTTCTTAGTTTTGAGAACGCCTACAACAAAAAATGTCACTTCATTCTGCCACTTAATTCAGTTGTAAGTTACTAGGTACAAAGTTATTTGGATAATAATATTCAACTATAAGAAAAAGTGCATCAATTTTAATAAAGTATAATTATATTAGAATAGAAAAGCTATATCAGATTTTATGCATTTCAACCAAGTGACTCTATAGTTGTAAGAATTAGTAGACTAAACAAGCAACCTTTTAAAATTATTTTCCTTTTTGTATATCAAATAAGTGTTAAAAATATCATTAATATCAAGATGCAAATAATTGAGATAGCTATAAAAAATGGACTAAGATGGGATGTAAGTTGGGTATAAAATATCGAAACAAAATTTTACACATGCCACATTATAATTGACCCCATTTTTATGCATATTTTTTGCCATTAGAATGTAAGGGAAAAAGTTTTTGAAATCTGTAATATTAAATTCATTGTTGTGTTGTTTCTATGCAACTTCTATCATGCCCCAAGACCCACTTCAAGGGCATGACGGTCATTTCACACCTCAAACCCGAAGGCTTAAAGTGTAACCTGACCCAAACAATTATATTATAACTGGAAGTAACCAATTACCAAATACCTGTTTAGAGTAGCAGAACAAAATTCTAAATTCTTCAAACTTAACTTTAAAACTAAGCATCCATCAACCAAAATTCATTATCCAAATAGATTGCAAACTCAAACAAATCAAGTGCTAACAAATTTTCATAATCTCCAAATCTCAACTTCAACTATCATAAAAAAAATTTGTAAGTTCAAATCTAAATAGCTTCCAAAAAAAAAAACAAATAATCCAAATGAACATAACTTATAAGCTAACACTGTCCAAAAATAACATCCTAAGCAAAATCCTAATGATGACCATTCCCCGACCAAGCTATCACTCATCGCCCGAACTAAAGGTACCTGAAAAATTATTAACAAATAAAAATGAGCTCAAAACCCAATAAGGAACATTAATGTAATCCATGAATCAAACATTTTAAAGTAACTTGCAAAATAGGAGACATTATAACTAATTATTTTCATAAACCTTTGAGTTAGTTTGGTCAATACATTCAAAACTTTTAACTGTACACTTTCAATAATGATTCAAACATTTTCATATCAAATTCAATCAAAACATTCAAATCATTTATTTACTTTGGTCATCAAACATCAAATAGTGCCCAGTTAGGTGAGACTTTTCAAATAGGTGGCTAGCCTCAAATTATTCCTTTAAGGTGGACAGAACCAAACACTACTAGTACTAGTAACCTCTAACCAAACCCCTAGAGACTTGGGTCCAAATCAATTATATTCCCCACTAAGAAATGTAAAGATCAACTATTATATCTCGTTGACAAGGGTCAAATACACCAGAGTCAAATACTTATATCAATTATTCAAATTTGCAAAACATAATATCTCCACATTTTTCTGTTGTAAACAAAATATAAAGTTCCAACATACTTTTCATGCAAAACATATTTGATCCTTGCATAAAACGAATAATAACTCAAAACGTTTCCACATGATGTATATAAAAATTTGTTTCTAAAGGAAAAACCACTGCATTAATTTCCCTTACCTCAAAAGAAGTCCTTAAAAAAAACTTTGGAGAAAAATAATCCTGAAAATCTACTATTTACCGAACAAAATATAAGAGAAATAACCATTATTATTTATCTAAAATTTTAGGTATTCAAATTAATGTTTTTAATTATGAAAGATAATTAAATCTATTCATATTTAAAAAAAAATTAATAACTTTCTAATTCATATAAAACTTAATTTATTTTTAATTTATTTCTTGGGACACAACTTAATTTAATTAAACTATAATTTATTTCACTAATTAATTTTTATGTATTTATTAATTTACACTCATCATTAGTATAATTATAATACCAAAAAATTTACTTCCTTTTATTTAAAACTTCTATTCTCTCACTTTTTTGTTTTTTCAAACATAAACTTTATCCTCAACAATTCTCCATTATTGCCAACATATATATATTAACTACCAAACACCATTCATCTGTACACATCTTCTCTTATTATTTATATTACTATATATATATATATATATATAATTTTTTATCATTCTCCAACTTCCTCCAGTGCACACTTGTTCTCTTTTTTTTTTTTTTTTTTTTTTTACTTCCTCCATTGTGCACACCCGTTCTTTCCTCTCTTTTATTTTTTATTTTTTATATTCATTACTTAGATCTATTCATCTTAGAAATTTTGAATTTCCCTATTTTCATCAATAGAACAACTGATATTACTAATTTCAATATTTTGACCTAATTTTTTTTTTCAAAAATTAACCCTAGCCTAAAACAAAATCTTCCAAAGAATCTTTTTTTTGTTCATCTAAAATTTTAAGATTTCCCAATTTCCAACAATAAATCAAAATCTTAAATTTTCAATATTTTGATATTGAAACGAATTAATTAAAAATAAAATAAACTAACCCTAATCTAGATTTGGATTTTCCAAAAAATATCTAATGTGTTTGAAATTAACTAATGAATCTAAAAATATTAATCTAGGGGTTAGAATCTTACCTATAGAGATCTGTTCTTCAAACCCTGAAATTCGACTCCAATCTTACGTTCTTTAGAACTCTCTATGAATAGGAACGCGATTCAGAAAAGAATAGGAAGAACAGAATTTCTAATTTATACCTAGGGTATTTATTCGTAAATTACCTTTTCACCCCTTTTCCATTTTATTAAATTAATTAATTAATTAATTTAATATTATTATTAATAATATTTTCCTAAAAAGAAACTTGGGCGTTACAACTTCATTTACCTTGTTGAAATTTGCAAGCCTAAATTTATTGTTATGTTTTGCACTCACCTCTATTTGGTTTTCAAGAAAATTAAGGGAAAACTTTAAAATTTAAACCCTTAACACCAACATCTTCTCAACAATCAAACATATTAAACGAAAAACAACTAAAACCAAGGATAGGATCAAACAATTTTCTGACATGGGTTTTACCCGAATAAAACCAAGAACAAGAATTAATTGAGAGAAAAAGAATTTTTGTGATTACCAAAATTAATCCAAAAAACCTTCTCTTCTTCAACTCAAGGGTGTCAACAAACCGAAACCCTAGCGAAGAAGGAAAAACCCTAATATCGAGCCTTCTAACATGGAAGAAGAAGAAAAACCCTAATAGAATGAAGAAAGTAACAATTCTTGTGGTTTGAATGAATACCAAGCGGGTAAATATATGAAAGAAAAAAGGTTAAAAAACAATCACAACAAAATTGTCTGCATTCCAGCTTTTATATATAGTATAGATATAGATAAGAATATGTGGTAAATTGTTTTAAAAAATTGAAAACATAAGATTTTTTTTTTTCAAAAAAAAAAAAAAAAAAAAACTCTTTTGGTTAAAATAATTGATATTTAATATATATATATATATATTTTTTTCTTTAGTAAAAATTTTATAAGTTTAATTTATATTAATATAAAATTAAATTCCATTTCTATTTTTTTTTAAATAAAAATATTTTTTATAATTATAAATGAATTAAAAATAATTTTTTTGGTAAAATGTAAATATCAATATAATAATAAAATTATAATTATATTTTTTGTTTAAAAAATATTGTTTTAGTAGATACCATTAAATATGGATATCAATGTCTTAATAAAAACATAATTGTATTTTTTTCTTATACTATTTTAAAATGTAATCCTATTTAGTGATATTTTATTTAAAGTGAACTAAAAATATATAAAATTCAGTTTTTAATATATATAAATAAGCCAAGGTTTATTTTTCACATTTATCACTCAATTATTGATGGATTATTGTGAATCATTTTTTTTGATGAATTTATAATATTAATTGGGGCAAATTTGGAATTCCAAACTATTTTGAAAATTAGTATGATTATTAAAAGTTTAAAACACTTATTCTTACTTGGTTTGGCATATGTTTTTCTAGGAAGAAAATTTGGAAAAATATAGCTATGTGTGGAAAAGAAATAGTAAAATCATTCTATGTTATGTTCCGGTATTTATTGGGTCTATATTTGAATTTGAAATTATTTTTATCTTTTTTATGAAATACCTAGAAGAGGTGAGTAGGTAGTAATTCCTTTCTAGCCCAAATTTTTATGTTTTTAATTTCTATTTAAGAATTATAAAAAAAAAAAAAAAAAAAAATCTATCACACAAGAAACCATGAATTATGTGGAAAACTACACACAAAACCAAAGACTTTGTGAATATAAAAATCAAGAGATTTAGAGACTATAGAGTATAAATCTAGTATGAAAGAAAAGTACATAGATTTACATGCACAAATGTTATCCCTAAATCATCATGTTTGCGATGCAGCATCCACATGCTCCTAATGAACACTTCAACTTCTTAAGGGGATGTGAATCTCTCTGACAAACTTAAAAATAAAAAGCAAACACCTTTGAACTTTTAGGTTAATCACAAAGAATAATAATTTAAAACTTAGACACAAATTATTTTGAGAACTCTCCCAATAAACATATTTATACAAGAGAAAACCTATTGAACTTGGAATCAGTTTAAAAATCATATTACCAAAAAGCAATTTAAGAAACTTAAGAATCTAAGCAGGATTTTGGAAAGATTTTCTCTTTTAAGTTCAAAAAGATTTAGAAAGTGTGAAAAACAACTAGCTAGGTTAAGGAAATCACTCAAGAATGGTAAGGGGAGGAAAAAGAATTAGATGTTTAAAACTTTTTCAAAACAATCAACCAATGACTAAAATAATGAGAAATTAAGGGTAAGACTAAATAAAATAAAAAGAGATAGAGATAAGAGATATAAAAACTCTTTCATAGTGGTTTGATATTGCTTACATCCACTCTCCTCAAACTCCTAACTGAGTGAACATTCCATTATCTTTAAGACTTTTGAAGCCAAAGTCTTCAAACTTCTTATACTTTGATTCCAAGGTTTCAATGAACCTTCACAATCCCATCAAGTATTGAATTTCAAACTTAGTAACAAGTTTAGTTCACAATACAAATAAAACCTAGGATGGATTTGGGGGTGCACAAAAAAATTTGCAAATGAAAGATCAATGCACTTTGAAGAAGAACTTTAAATGAGAGAAATTATGTTTTCTCAATTGAATTTAATTATCCTCTAATAAATAAATGCTCTAAAACACTTCAATTGATAGGTTTCTAATTCGGGGACCCCCAAAAGTCATAGAAAGTCCTTGATCAGTCAAATAACCACTTCAACTGGTTCATTAGCCATTGGGCATTTAATGCTTTACAGCTGACTATCAAAGTTTTGAACCTTAACAATTGATGCAATCGGCCCTTGACATGTCCTTGACCAATCGAGGCTTTGCCTCAACCAACTAAACCATAGCTATTACAAGTGTGCGTGCATATGTGTGTGTGTGTGTTAAATGTACCCTTAACCAGTCGAGCTCAACTAGTTCTTAATCCCCTCAATTGGTTGCACTATAAAGAAAGCCTAGGTTGTGGTTTAGAGCACCTTGGGTGAACCTTCTTTAAACCTTTTAAACTGAGTTTTAAAAGAATTTAACTCAAGGTTTTAATTAAAAACAAGAATTATTCCATTTCTTCATCATTTAAGGTAAATAAAGGATGAAAATAAATTTTTAAAAACACAATTTAGGCTTATGTGCACCAATATATACCATCTTACTATTTGTCTTAGGTCACTTCAAGTCTTCAAGTCTCAAGTCCTTACAATATTGACCTTTTTCCATGGTTACTTGAGCTTTCTTTGAATTTTCACAAATAAATTTGAAAAACTTTACGTGATTTGAACCATTCATAACTTTAACCTTATTTTGTAATCATCAAAACCAATTAGGAGAACCCTTATGCTAACAATCTTCCTTTTTTTTTTTATTTTATAATGATAATAAAACTAAGCTATCTAGGAAGAAAGATCTCCCTCATTAAGGGCATGGAAAATCAGGTAATTAAAGCTCAAGGATTTAGCACATGAAATAAAATATATAAGTGTGAAAATTGGTGGTCCAAAATTGATTAGCCATGTAAGAAAAGTTAGTTGATTAAGTAACTAGAAGTGTGAGCTGGCACACCTATTTACTTACTTTTTTTTTTTTTTTCATGTACTCATATATAAAAGTGTGAAGAAAAAAATGAGGGAGGAGAATTTTCTGAGTTGCAAAAAAGAGGTGAGAGGATTTTAGAGTGTGACTCTTCTTCACTATACTATAATGAGAACTTGATGATTCTTAGATATTCTTGAGGGTGAAAAATGGTTCAATCTTAGTGGATTTTTGGAGGTGATCTTGATACGTGGATGTAGGATTCAATCTTGGATCTAAATCGCATAAATCCTGCTAGTATTGTTTTTTTTTTGTTTTTGGTATTGTTTCTTCGTCTTCTTGAATTGGTGTTCGATCTCAATTTATTGAGGAACTTGGATAAAAACCCAATAATAAGAATGCAAAGATCATCCAACCAATGATTGTAATAACAAAAATAAAGCTAACTAATGAGATCAAGTACCAATAGGTACCATGTGAATAGCATGGAGTGTATTAGAATGAAATTATAGTAATATCCATAGGAAAATAGCAAATGAACTATCCATAGTGAAATAAACATTTCCAAAAGCATATATAGCATGAGTAAACATAGATCCAAAGCACATATCCAAAAACCAATAGAAAGCTAACAAAAGTAAGCATATCCAAAACAATCAAAGGTTCAAAATAACTAAAAAGACCTAATAACAGTGAAATATCCCAAATAACTCCTAGTCCCTAGATATGTCTATGTATGAGAATATCTCCCCTTTTGGCAACATAAAAAACAAAGGGAAACCATTAAACTTGATCTCAAGGCTAGGGGGAAGGAAGTGGAAAGACATGATGAGGATATCTCATCATCTCCTCATGCTAAGCTTGAAGCTATGTGGTGAAGGTTGCCTGGTATTGATAATCCAACTAAATACTAAAGTTCGACGGATACTGATCCATGTGATCTTTAATTGAGTAGAAGCAATGATCATTGATCATGGCTACCTCCTCTATTTATGTACCAAGGAAGCTTATCTGTGCAAATATATCAGTTCAATACTATTAACTCTATTGTTTCTTTTCTGCATAGGATTATTACTTTCCATTTTTTTTTCACTAGATAAATGTACTCTAAATTAAATAAGATTTAATGCATTGAATTTATTAATAAGTCTAGTAATTTTTCAAAATAATTTGACGCCCAAGTAATAAATTTATTAATACAAAAATTTATGGATAAAAATTAGTTCATAGTGATTTTATTATACATTTTCTACATGTAATTATATTTTTATAAAATTTTCACTAAAAAAATAAATTTCAAATCAAGTGACACTTTGAATTCAGTTTATTAATAGGTTTAATTTTTTTTAAATATAACTTGAAATTCAAAAAATAGATTTAATCACTAAAAAAATAAATGAAAACGAATGTATTATAAGTCTTGACTTTTTTATTTGTTTTATATACACAACTATATTTTTTGAATTTTCTCACAGGTTAAATAGACTATAAAGTAAGTAAGATATAATTAAAAATTTAAATTCTTTAATGAATCATTTAATTTTTAAGAATAATTTAGAATAAAAAATATTTGATCTAATTACTTGTAGATTAAATCAAAACATTCTAAACTATTATGTTTATAATTGAGTACTAAATTTGTGCATGTAATTAAAAACTTGACTCATTTACATGTTAAAAAAATTAAACTTGATTTGTTATTCATTCTAAATAAAGTATTATTAACCGTTATTATTTTTAAATTATTTCTATTAATAATTTTTAACCAAAAAAATTATGAAGTCATTAATATCCTAATGTTTCTAACATATATACATATTTTTTAATAAGAAATAATTTTATGATTTTGTTATAATGTTACTATTTATGTTTCACTAAAAACTATTTATTTTTTACTTTATTTGTAATTACAAAAATATTTTTATTTTTAATAAGACTTGAATTAAATTTAATTAATATTATATAAATTGAATTTATAATATTTCTATAAAATCAAAACAAAAAAATTATTTTTAAAAACAGCTTATCCAAACAAGTTTTTTATTTTTTATTTTAAAAATTATTTTGAAAAACAACTTATCATTATTTTTGTAAAACACTTAACTTAAAAATAATGTTGAAAAACAAATATTAGAAAACATGACCAAACAATCCTACCGTAAGTTTGGGAAGTGTTTCAAAACCTTTTCAAACAATTATTTTTGAGAACTATGTTTTATAGAGTATTTTACAGAAGAAAAGTTTGTTTGAAAACTTGAAATATTTTTACCATCTTTTTAAATTTTAAGATATATTTTTAAAAATAAATGTTTTAATTTTAATCATTCTTTTAATTATTTTTAAAAATAATCTTAAAAAAACAACTGAAAAAAATGATTAAAAAATATTTTCACAAAATACAGTATTTTTGTTTTTAACAACATAAGATTATTTTCTATTTTTAATTTTTAAATATGTTTTTTCTATTTTTTCTCAAAAAACAATTAATATATAGACCTTAAATATCCATACATATACTCTAACTTATTTTCTATATTTCTTAGAAAATGAAAACAAAAAATAAGGTAAACATAAATTTTTTTATATTAACTTTAAAAGAATTTGAGAATGAAGAATTTTTATATCTCTATTTTTTAAAATTTCTACTATAAAATTCCAAAAATAAAAATAAAAATAGATTTGGTTGTTAAAATTATTTTAAAATTTTTTATTTTAGAAAAAATTCTGAAAAATAAGTTATATTTTTAAATTGGGATGACTTTGTCAAGGATCGTCGAGGTCAAAAACTGACACCGAGGAACTGCAGGGAACCCGAAGGCACACTCAGTCTCTCTCTAGGTCTGGGCGCCTCTCTTTCTCTCTCCTCCAAAGAGCCAGTGTCCGCTTTTTGCCACACTCATAGCGACGAATGCTTCAAACCTTCTCAAAACGACACCCTCCTAATCACAAAACGACAAGGCCCAACATTGCTCATCTCCAAGGCACGTAGCTTTCGCACTTCTTTCTCTCTCTGTCTCCTCTCTCTCCCGTACTCCATTTCTTCTACAGCTTCGAGAGAGAGGTTGACTTTGGTGGCGTTGGCGGCGGCGGCGGTGGTGATCGTGAAATGGACCCTTCAGTTCTCGACGACATAATCAATCGGCTTCGCGAAGTTCGTCTTCGACCCGGGAAGCAGGTGCAGTTATCGGAGTCAGAGATCCGGCAACTCTGTGTAGTTTCTAGGGAGATTTTCTTAAAACAGCCCAATTTGTTGGAGCTATGTGCACCCATCAAGATTTGCGGTACTTTTGTGAAACCCAATTTTTTTTTTCTTTATATGTCTTTTGTTTTTTCTTTCCTTTTGGGTGAAGTTGAGTCATGGGTAGGGATTAAATTGCTTAGTTTCGAATGTAGGGTACTGAATTTAAAGACTCATGCCGGGTTCTTGGTGAATTTGTATTCTGGGTAAGGATTAAATTTGCTTAGTTTGCAACATAAGTTGCTGATTTTGTGTGCCCATAATGGGTTTTTTGGTGAATTGTGTTCTGAGTGTGGATTAAATTTGCTTAATTTGGTTATGATGTATTAATTTTATGAACCAATGTGTGTGGTTTTTGGGCATGGATTAAATTACTTATGTTGTGACATTCTATGTTTGTTTTCTGAATTAGTAGGAAAAGTAGCACAGTGGGTTATACCTCATTTTTTTTTCTTTCTATTTTTCTTAATTTTATTTTTGTTTTCACGAATTTGTGTCTTGGTTTGGGTTGAATGACATAATTTGGACTGTCCTTTGTTGATTTTATGAACTCACAACTGGTGTTTCATTTATTCTTTTTTATGGGTGCATTGCAGTGGGTTAAGCTTGCTTAATTTAGTACAGTGTGTTTAAATTTTGAACCATTATTTGCCTTTTTTTTTTGGGTGAAATTTTGCTTTGGGTTTTGGCTGAATTTTGATTGAATTGCTGATCTTGAAATTAAGTGTTTTAAACTTTTGAGCTTTGTTGGTTTTGTTCATGAATTCTATATGATAGCTGTGGATTGAATTGCTTTTGTGTAATTAGGTATTTTAATTTTATGGCTCATGTTCAATTGCTTTGATTTGTGATGAAATTTGTGCTGACTTTGGAAAATTTGTGTTGGGCATGGAGACAGTTTGTAACATAAAAATGAGAGCAACATTATGTTAAAACTATGTTCCATTATGTAAAAACTATGTTTCCGCCAATTAACGCATTAGATTGATTCTGTTAGATTAGCTAGGGCAAATATGACCACCCTATGTTCCTGACCTATATATGCTGATAAATCCATTTTATATGTGGACTTGCCAAGATTTAGGAGGAAAGCTGGAGGTTAAGAGAATGGAGAGAATGGAGAGAATGGTGAGAAACACACACAGACACAAAGACACACATTCAGCTTATCCTCTGCTTAAAGGAATGTCTCCATTTTTCCAATTTCCCATTGCAATCAATGTTTGAGAGCCACTAAATGACACTCTGAAACATAAAGCAACAACAACAACAACTGGCATCTGCCATCTTCAATGCATGTGATTCTCTAAAGATACATGTAACTCTATTATTTCTTTGGTTCTATGTCAGTGTGTTTCTTTTGTGGACCATGAATGCTTGAACAGGGGAAGGAGGTTGGCTTTGTTGTTGAGGATGTGTGTAAGACTACAAGGTGGATCAACCCATTCTCGATAATGTCATAAATTGCCTTGAAGTTTCGTTCAACTTGTAAAGCAGGTTCAGCTTTTGAAGTTGGATATTTGATTGCTTCATGTAGGCTCTTGAGAGATTTTTTCTTAGGACAACCTAATATGTTGTGGCTATAAACTCCCATCAAACAATCCAAGAATTGATAGTTGATTGTATGGTGTTTTACCAGCGGGGTTGTGGATCATTTTTCCTTAATCTTTTGGCATTCTTTGTATACTTAAGTTCTTGGGTCAAACTCCCTTTTTTGGTTGACAGTTTGTAATTAAATATTTATTTGCCTTAGGAATAATTGGAAAAATCAGCAATGTGGTTTGCTCATTCATTTTCATTTTTGGTGAATTTGTGTTCTTGGTGTGGATTAACTTGCTAAAATTGGAATGTGCTTTGTTTGTTTTATGAACTCACTTTTGGTCTTTCCTTGGAATAGTGTTATGGGGTATGGAATAAATTGCTTAATTTGAGGTAAACTTTGTTTATGTTTTGAATCTATATTTAGTGGTCCTTTTTGAAATAATTTTCTTTCTATTTGGCAATTGAATTGCTTATTTTGCAATTTAAGCGAGTCAATTGTATGAGCTACATTTGATCTTTTGTTGGATGTAAATTAGAATAAGGATTTGATTTCTTAGCATGAGAAAAAGTTGGTTAATGTTATATTTGATTTCCTTGATGAATTTGTATTCTGAGTAAGGATTTGTTTGTTTAATTTGGAATTTACTATATTAATTTAATGAAGTCACATTTGATTTTTGATGAATTTATGCTAATTTGAAAAAGATTTAGGAGAAAATTGGAGATGAAGAATCCAGAAGAGACTGATGTTCTGCATCCTTACTCTTTCCAAATAAACCATTCCTATCTCTATCTCTCTCTATGAACTTACCCTTTGCTAAAAGGAATGTCTCCACTTCTCTCACTCACATATCATGATGAATGTTTCAAACTCTCTCCCACTCACGTATCATGATGAATGTTTCAAATTCTCTCTGATCATCCTTCTAAGTTTGTACAACAACAACAACAAATATTTTCAATCTTTGATGCACCTAGTTGCTAGAGAGATTTTCTTGCAACCAATTCATGATGTTTTTATGTGAGATCCTTTTTATTTAATTAGTTAGTTATTTATTTTGATGAAATTGTGCTCTATGTATGGATAAAGTTGCTTAGTTTGGAATCTAGCACATTCATATTATGAACCCTAGATTAGTTTTTGGTGAAAGTATGTGGAATTTGTTTTATTTCTCCTCTCATCACTGGCTATCAACTAGTTTATCATTTGCAAGACAGCTTTTAGTATTGTATTACTGGATTGGAACCTAGCATGCCTTTTTTCAATTGAGGAGGCACTTCCCATATGGACTTGAGTGTTAGTGGGTTGTCAAACAAAGTTTTGATGGATATCCTTTGGGTAACCTATAACAACTAAAGATTGGTGGAGTACTCGTAGATTAATCTGGTACACTAGTGAGAACATTCTTTAGACATGCTGGAGAGAGTATTTTAGCTTTTGAGTCTAAGATTCCAAGGATCAAAATATTAGAAATATGTGAAATATTGATGGTTAGATCTTACAGAAATATAGAGTTGAAATTCCAGAAAATGTTTTAAAATTTTATTTCATTGAATTGCATTGTTTGAAAATATACTATATTTCAATACTTAAAACATATTATATTTATAAAATAGTTTAAATTTTTTACTTCAAAAAAAATCTTAATTAAAAAAACTAAGCTACACAACTAAATGGACCATTGACCCCCTACTACGTAGACCTTGCATTACTAACTGCATCCTATATTTTAATTTTGGAATCACCAAATGGAAGCAATAAAGTGACATAAAAGGCACAGAATGGGAGAAGGTACATGGATAACGGTGAATTTGTTATGGTGTATTTTAATATTCTTGAGTGTACGGGAGTGTATAGAATAATTTGATTTTTTTTTTTTTTAAATGTTTGTAGAGTTCTCAAATATTACAAGTTTGGCCAAATCATCCTCCAAACCGATGGGTGAAAACTTTTCACTTTGGATGTTATAATTATAGTATTTGTAATTGTTGGTAACGCTATCAATGGTGGCGACGATGATGGCTGGACAAAGATTAGACTCGGTGATGGAACTAAAAAAGAAGGCGATTGTGTGGTGGTTCTTAGTGGGTATCTCTGGTGGACCTAGGTGAGTGCTGGATTGTAAGAGATGTTTGAAAAAGATAAGAGGTAGGCTTGGAGAGAAAGTAAAGGGGGATTGGTTAGTGAGAAAGAAAAAGAAGGGTTTTGAACTGACACGAAATATGAGATGAAAAATAATAAGTTCTGTATATTAGATTGACTATACACATAGTTTATATAGGAGATTACAAGAGAAGAAATAGGAAACAAGAGACATAATAGGAAACTAACTTATTCCTAAATCATAAAAATTATCTATTTACAGAAATAGGAAACTAATAAAACTATCTATTTACAGAAATAGGAAACTAACATAATAGGAAAATAATTCTCCTATTTTATTTACAGCTCAACACTCCCCCTCAAGCTGAGGAATAGATGTCTTCCATTCCCAGCTTGAATACAAGATTGTGAAACATTGAACTATTTAGCCCTGTTGTTAGGATATCAGCTAATTGATGTTCTGATGAAACATAAGACATACACACTACTCCTTCCTCCAATTTTTCTTTGATGAAATGCCCATCAATCTCAATATGTTTTGTCCTATCGTCTTGTATAGGGTTATGAGTAATATTGATAGCTGACTTGTTGTCACAATAGAGCTTCATAGGACCATCCCACTTGATTCTCAAATCATCTAGAATAATCTTCAACCAAAGTAGTTCACACAACCCTTGAGCAATGACCCTAAACTCTGATTCTGCAGACGACCTTGCCACCACATTCTGCTTTTTACTTCTCTATGTTACCAGATTACCTCCAAGAAAAGTTCAATACCCTGTAGTTGATCTTCGATCCACTAGGGAACCTGCATAGTCAGCGTCGGTGTATGCTTCTAGAGTAAGAGTATTGTTCTTCTTGAACAAAATTCCTTTCCCGGGGTTGCCTTTCAAGTAATGTAGCACCCTATAAACAGCTTGAAGATGAGGTTCTCTTGGATCATGCATGAATTGACTGATCACGCTCACCGAGTAGGCGATGTTTGGCTGAGTGTGAGCAAGGCATATGAGCCTACCAACCAGCCTCTGGTACATTCTTTTATCCACCATTGGTTCTTCTTTAGCTACTCCCAACTTGTGGTTTGGATCCATTGGGGTAGAGACTGGTTTATACCCAATCTTCCCTGTTTCTGCCAATAAATCAGTCACATACTTTTGTTGAGAGATGAAGATCCCTTGTGTGGAATATGCCACCTCAATACCGAGGAAGTACTTCAGTTTCCTTAGTTCCTTTATCTCAAACTCTGTTGCTAATCTCTGCTTCAATTCATGTTTTTCTCTCTCATCATTTCCAGTCACTATGATGTCGTCAACATAGACTAGAAGAGCAGTTACTCCCCCTGAAGCCGAGTGCTTAAAGAAGAGAGTGTGGTCACCTTGGCTTTGTTTGTACCCAGACTCTTTCATGACTTTTGCAAATCTTTCAAACCAAGCCCTAGGAGATTGTTTTAACCCATAAAGGGCCTTTTTCAGCTTGCACACCTTGTTACCTGTGTTTCCCTCAAATCCCGGTGGGATGTTCATGTAAATCTCTTCATTTAAATCACCATGAAGAAATGCATTCTTAACATCATACTGTAGGAGTTGCCAATTGTAGTGGGTAGCCAGTGACAGCAGGATTCTTACAGTATTCATTTTTAAAACTCAAGCAAAAGTCTCCTGATAATCAACTCTATAAGTTTGAGTGTACCATTTGGCTACCAATCTTGCTTTATGTCTCTCAAGAGATCCATCAGCCTTATATTTCAGTGTGGAAATCCACTTGCAATCAACAGTGTTTTTCCCTTGTGGTCTTTCAACAATCTCCCATGTTTTATTCTTTTCTAATGCACTCATCTCCTCTCTCATAGCATCCTTCCATTCCCTTTTTGTTAATGCCTCAGAAACAGTGTTAGGGATGATAGTGGTGTTTAGACTCTCAATAAAATTCTTGTGGGCTGGTGATAAGTGCTTAAGAGACAGATAGTGTCATAGTGGATAGAGTGGTCGGTTAGTGCATTCTCTGGTGCCTTTTCTGACAGCAATGGGAAGGTCTAGGTCTAGGTTGTCTGTTGAGTCAATGGAAGTTTCACCAGGTTGTGTATGTAAATGTGGGTCTGAACTTACCGTGATTTCATTCCCAGGGTCTGAGTTGGATTCTTGGACCTGCTTTTGTTCTGGAATGGCCTTTTCCCTTGAATACACCTTAGGAACCTGTGGAAAATTGCGAGTGACACTGGCTGGAATAGGGGATGACACGGGTTCAGTGGTAAAATTGGGTGACTCAGGTGTGATTGACTCGGATGACTCGGGTTCGGATGACTCAAGTTCTTTATCACCATTGGTTGAGTCATGAGGAAGGTCAAGAGGTTCAAATGACTCGTAAGGACTATCTTCCATCATTGAAATCTCCCCTTGGAGAGAGGACTTGGGGAAAAAATGTTTATTTTCTGTGAAGGTGACATCTGTTGAGATTTAAAATTTTCTGGCTGAGGGATTGTAACACTTGTATCCTTTTTGAGTGAATGAGTAACCAAGGAAGACACATTTTATGGCTCGAGGGTCTAGCTTGTCTCTATGTTGGCTGTGGACATGAACAAATGCAATACACCCAAATACCCTAGGAGCGAGCCCATTTGAAGTTCTGAAGTGTGGATAAAAACTCTTAAGTATCTCTACGAGGCTTTTGTTGTCTAACACTCGTGAGGGAATTCTATTTATCATGTATGTGGCAGTAAGGACAGCTTCCCCCTAATAGGACTCAGGAACATTCCCTTGAAAGAGTAAGGCTCGGGTTGTGTTGAGTAAATGCCCATTCTTCCTCTCGGCTACCCCATTTTGTTGGGGTGTGTTAACACATGATGAGTCATGGAGAATGCCTTGTGATTGAAAATAGGGTGACAAAGTCTTGTTGAAGTAATCTCTAGCATTGTCTGTCCTAGAGCTTTTTATTTTAACCCCAAATTGGTTTTGAACCATTGAGTGGAAATTAGGTATAACAATGCTAACATCAGATTTTTGTTTAAGAAGAAAGATCCATGTAACCCGAGTGCAGTCATCAATTAAGGATACAAATCAACGAGCCCCAGAAACATTAGGTATAGTCGAAGGACCCCATATGTCATTATGAATCAAATGAAAAGGATGAAAACTTCTTTTATTGCTAATAGGAAAAGATACATGAGTATGTTTTGCCAATTCACAAGTTTCGCAATGAAACTCAGAAATATCTAATCCTTGGAACAAATGAGGAAACATGACCTTTAAAACCCTAAAAGATGGATGACCTAGACGTAGGTGATACAACCAAATGGTATCTTTATTTGAGGAACTGAGAAAAGACAACGACAAATTATTACTAGTTTTCTGAGATGATTCAAGGTGGTAAAGACTGCACCTTTCCTTAGCAAGTCCAATCCTCCTCCCCGAGCCTTGTTCCTGAAGAACACAATAAGAAGGGAAAAAAATAACACAACATTTAAGATCATGGGTAAGCTTTTGAATGGAAACAAGGTTGGCCGACAATTTTGGTACATGAAGGACATTTTTAAGAATAAGGGTAGGTGTGATGTATATGTCTCCGAAACCTGCAACGGTAGCTAAAGAGCCATTGACCACTGCAATTTTCTTGTTACTTGGGTTTGGGGTATAGGTATGGAAAAATTGAGATTTGGAGGTCATATGGTCTGTGGCACCGGAGTCTATTATCCAAGAGTCATCATAAACTCTGTGTGAGGCATTTATGAAAAAAGAGAGTGAAGGTGTACCTGAATTTTCCGACATCTTCCACGAAAAAAAACTTGATCTCTTGGAATTAAGCCAGATCGTGAAACAAAAAAAATCAGCAGCAATGAAGGCTGGTAAAAGAACACGCGAATAACAAAAAATCCAACTATGAAGGCCAGAAAAAATGGCGATGAAGGCTAGAATGATGCCCAGGTCTTAAAAACCTACAACTCTGATACCATGACACGAAATATGGGATGAAAAATATTAAGTTCTGTATATTAGATTGACTATACACAGTTTATATAGGAGATTACAAGAGAAGAAATAGGAAACAAGAGACATAATAGGAAACTAACTTATTCCTAAATCATAAAAACTATCTATTTACAGAAATAGGAAACTAATAAAACTATCTATTTACAAAAATAGGAAACTAACATAATAGGAAAATAATTCTCCTATTCTATTTATAGCTCAACATGAACATTAATAGCGGAACGGTGGATTGGACTTTGGAGGAGGCTGAGACTGAGATTGAAGCTTCGTTGATAGCCACCTCATTGAAATTCCTCATCATTTTTTGCTTTGTTAGTTGCTGATATTAGAAATATCAGATGGACAGTTGGCGACATTTGAATCCATGTAAGATTCTAGCCATATTAGAAAGCATGAATTTGGGCCAAAGATGTGGGCTATTCTTTTTTTTTTTTTTTTTTTTTTGGGGGGGGGGGAGAGAATTTGTTGAGAAAGAGGATTCCACAAATTTGATGGTTTGATTCTGCCAAACTTTTTATATTGCTTCAGAGTCAAGGTTCCTTGTTTTTTAGCTACATGACAAATCTATTACTGTTAGCAAAGCAGGGACCTAAGCATTTAATTTCTTTTCTACGAGGGGTCTCGTTTAGTAGTTCAACTACTTTTTTTTTATTGTTTTTTATTAGATGGAAAAACCAATTCATTCACTTGATAATAAAACAGTACACATATGTATAATAGTGTCTGAGACTCTTATGTAATGTGGTTTGTAATATAAATATTTCACTTCACCTTTGTCATTGTTGTAAATAAGAACTCTTCTTCTCTAGGGATTTGATGTGATGCAACTCTAGAATGGTTGTCTATAATTACATGGGTTAGGGTTTAAGGAGAGGAGTGAGGAATAAAAAATGATCACAATGGAGAAAAGTCATGTAAAATATAAGGAAAGAAAGATAAACAAGACGAGATAAAACCTCAGAATCTCATTGAGACCTTTTAGGAATCTCACCTAGAAGAAAATCAATGGAATACCATTGAGAATTGCAAGGAATGCAAAGAAAGCTTAATGTTATTGATCATCAATGTTTTGATAAAGAAGACTACTTTCTAAGGACTCAAAATAGAAATATTAGAAAATAGAAAGTTTAGAATTTCTTTTAAAGAGAATTCAAAAACTTCTCAATTTTTAAATAAAACTCAAATATCAATTATTAATTAATTATGATAGCTAAAAAACTGCAAAATTACCTGAATACCCTTAATTAACTTAGGACTTTTTTTTTTAATTCTTTCCTTCCATTCTTGAATAGATCTTGTAGATTTATCCTCATTATATCTAAAGATCATAGGCTTGTTAGCTTGGTGACTAGCCTACATGAGATCTAAGCTCAAATCCTCTCCAACTGAATATGGTAAGTGCTTCGTGGGACATCTCCCCCTCCTAAGGAACCTAACATTGAGGGGCTAATGCATATACTCCATCAACATTTTTAGTTGTCATTTGGGACTCCATTCATTTCCTTGCTTCTCTTTGGGCTTTTTGTTCCGCGGTTTTTAAGGGCATTCCCCTTAATGTATTACAACTAGATTGGCTAGCAGTGTGTAGTCCCAACGGGATGGTAGAGTCAAGGGCGCTTGCGCTTAGTTGACATAGAGTAGTATATTGCTTTCTTCTTATGTTTTTATGTTTGTTTTGGTTCTCCTTTGTTGGGAGGATTCCTCATCCTCCTTTTGTACATCTTTTTCTATCAATATATTCTTGGTGTTGTTTTCTATCAAAAAAAAAAAAAAATAGTTGTTTTGGCTTTATTTATTTATTTTTGTTTTTTTTTCTATTTTTTTTGTTTGTCTTTTCGGGTGGATGTGCAGTAGGGAGAGTGGTGTTTATAGAAAGTTCTTTGTTAGGAAAAGAGATGATTTTATGTTTCACTTACAGTTTGCTACTAATACCATTTTTTCCTATTCATGGGATGAAGGGAAGATTTGAATCCAATCTTACTTTGAAATGCCTTGAGAAATCTGTAATGACAACCCTTCTAAAGTGATTTATGATTGTTAGGCATCAATATAGATCAATAGTTTGCAAGTTTTATTGATTCCTTATGTGGTGGGACAGTCCATCAAGTGCTTAAGCCTTTGTTTAGTAGGTAATTTAGGGTGTTAATGATTTGGAATTTAGAGATATAAAAGAAAAAGAAGCTGAAAGTTTCTTTGTCCACTTGCATTCTTCACTATTAGTTGGGTGAGTATAGTTTGAATTTTATTAACTTTTCTCTCATTTAGGATCCAAACTGAGAGAGAAGGATAGGCTTGGTTCTCTTCATCTCTTTAGAATCTCACTAAGAACTAGATGATGGTATTGAAATTAACAGTAATCATTCTAACTCCTACCAAAATTTGACCACTAGTCTAACTTCTAGTCCATGCCCTTCATTATCTTGTTTAGGTTCTAACGTTCCTCCATAGTTTAGGTTTAGGCTGTTCTTTTTCTTGTCCTTACGTTCAACTAATGATACTGTAGATTAATTAGCAAAATGTGGAGTCAATATGAGGGTTTCTTTTGTAGGGGATTTTTTACACCATTGAGTTGTACATTGTTTATCCATTGTATATGTTCTTCTTTTATCCTTCATTTTGCGTTGCTACCTTGCTCCTCTTATTAGATGTTATCTTATTTATTTTTTAATATTTTTTTATCATCCTTCGAATTTTATTAAGGATTTATTATCGTTTGCTTCTACTTAAAAATTTGCATCTATGAATTGTTTTTTTATTTTATTTTATTTCTTCCTTTTTTTCTTTATCTTGTTCTGTTTTTTTCTTCTTGGATTAGGGGTTGCTTGTTGGCCATTTTTGCAATCCTTGTAAATGGAAATGCTAAAGGTTGGGTTAAGACAACTAGAGGTTTAAGGCAAGGAGACCCTCATTCTCCTTTCCTTTTCACCATTGCAGTGGATGCCCTAAGTAGGATGATGATCACAATAGAGGAAAGCGGTTTATTAGAGGGTTTCATAGTGCGCAGGAATAGGACTATAATGTCTCTTTTACAATTTGTAGACGACACTATTTTCTCCTTTAGAGCCTCTTCGGAAAATCTACAGAAGCTCAAGTTAATCCTTTTGGTTTTTGGGGAAATGTCAGGGCTTAAGATCAATTTACAAAAGAGCACTCTCTCTGGTATTAGTATAAGTTAGGATCTGGTATCCAGGTTGGCCTCAATGCTTGATTGAAAAGTTTCAAAATGATCTTTATCTTTTTTGGGACTTCCATTAGGAAGGAATCATAAGGCAAGTGGATTTTGGATTCAATGGTTGATAGAATCTCAAGGAGACAGGATGGGTGGAAAAAGGCCTTTTTTATATTTTTTGTGGTGTGGGGGAGCGTATAACTCTAGTTTAGTCTTGCTTGTCTCACATCCCTAGCTATTTTTTATATATTTTCAAGATCTCAACATCGGTAGCTTTAAAGATTGAAAAATTGCAAAGAGGTTTTCTTTGGTTGGCGATTGGGGAGGAGGGTAAAAAGGATCATCTTATCAATTGGGGTACAGTGTGTAGGCCAAAAGAGTTTGGATGTTTGGGGATTGGGAAGACTTCTATAAGCAATCATGCTCTCTTAGGGAAGTGGCTCTGGCTTTGGAGGTTCCAAAACTTTTCTTCATACACTCGCTTTATAGTGGGTGGCAGGGCGAGGATTCATTTCTGGGAAGATTTGTGGTGGAGAAATCTACTATTGTGTTCATAATTTCTAAGTCTTTATAGAGTTATTACAGTGAAAAATCTCACTATATCAATTGTCCTTGGTATCTTCTCTTCACTAGCGTGGAACCTTAACTTCTATCACAATCTCATTGACCTGGAAATTGAAAACCTTGAAAGGCTCATGTTCTCACTTACTGATGTGCACTTGTATCCATTTGCGGTAGGAGCTTAGTCTTTGCCATCTTCAAGTTTATTCTTAGTAAAAAAAATGTTCTTGGTCTTAGCTAATTTATCAAATCCAATCCCATTCTTTCTAGCCAAATTTTTATGGAAATCCAAAGCTTCATCAAAGGTCAAGGCCTTTACTTGGTTAGTGGTGCACAAGAAGGTAAACACCAATGACATGCTATAGTTGAGAAAACCTTACAAATTTCTTGGTCCTCATTGGTGCATCTTATGCTTGGGAAGTGGAGAATCGATTAATCATCTCTTTCTATATTGCTAGTTAACATTGGGATTTTGGTACAAACTTTTTAATTTAGTCAAGATGGATTAGTTTCCGCACAGGAGTATATATGACATGATGATCATCTCATTTAAATTTTGGGGAGTTCCATTAGAGGCAAGACCTTTTGGCTAATCGTTTGCCTCATTATGCTTTGGATTGTATGACAAGAGAGAACTGTTAGGATCTTTAAGGAAAAGTGGAGAAAGGAAGAGATGATTTAGTATCTACTTCACTTCTATTCCTCCCTGTGGGCTTCTTGTACCATCGTCTTTAGAGGCGTTCCACTCAATGTTGTTCAACTCAGTAGGCTTTTGGTTTGTAATTCGAATGTGGTGGATAACAATGAGAGAAGTTGAGTCCAATTTTAAGGAAATGTTACCCTTCTGTATTCTTAAGCGTCCTATACCTTTATCTATAGTTCTCTTTGTCTGGTGGAGGTGGTTAGGCTTGCTTTGATCAGTATTCTGTATTTTGTGGGAAGGACCTCTGATCCTTCTCTTGTACTTTTTTTCATAATTAATATATCTTTTGTTTCTGATTAAAAAAAAGCATATTATTAGATATGCTTCTAAAGAAGAAGTCTTATAAAGCTCCTAACTCTAACATGCAAGTCATATGCAAAGAGAGATGGTGGGGTTGTTGATTGTAATCAAAATGATGAAGGTTGGCAAACTTTGCTTTTTGGCAAAGCGAAGCTTGGAATTCTCTTTCGTCCTCCTCGTCTTTTGACAAGGCATAGCTTATGCTATGCTGGCATATTTCCTCCTCCTTACTTTGGAGTGCCTTCTTGTCTTTTCACATTGCATTATAGATTCTAGATGAAATTTTAGCAGCAAATGAATTAGTGGATGAGGAAAGATGCTTAGGGGAGGAGGATGTGATTTTCGAGATTAATTTTAAAAATTTTATGATCATGTGGACAATGGTTTAGAAAGAAAAGGCTTTAACTCAAGATGGTGGAGTTGGATTAGGGGTTATTTGTCTTTGGTTTTTTTTGCCATTTTAATAAATTGTTGTGCTAAAAGTTGGAGTAAGTTTTTAGAGGGTTAAGACAAGTAGATTTGCTCTTACCCTTTTTCACTATTGTGGTTGATGTTTTGAGTGTTCTTGGTGAAAGCTGAACAGCATAACATGTTGGAAAGTTTTTTGGTTGGTAGAAGTAGAATTAGGGTTTTTTATTTGCAGTTTACATATGACACTACATTTTTTTCTCAAGAGCTAGAACAAAAGATTTACAAAACTTTAATCTTATTTTGTTGGTCTTTGGGCACATTTCAAGTCTTAAGATTAATCTAAAGAAGAGCACCCTTTTAGGTATCAACCAGAATCAGAGTTATATCACAGGTTTGGCTACCTTGCTAGGGTGTGAAGCCTCAAATTGGCCTTTTCTGTGTTTAGGTCTCCCTTGGGGGGAGGGAAGGTTGGGAACCCTAGAGCCGCTTCATTTTGGGGCTTGGTTCTTGATAGGATTTCCTGAAGATTGGATGGATGGAAAAAAATTGTCTAGTCTCTAGGCGACATAATAACCTTGGTACAGTCTTGCATATCTCACATTCCCATTTAACATCCCTTCCAAACAAGCATTTAAGATTGAGAAATTATAGAAAGATTTTCTTTGATTAGGAGTTGGTGTGGAAAGGAGAGACTATCTCATTAGTTGAGACGAAGTGTGTAATCTCAATAAGTAGGGGGAGTTAGTTTGGGGAAGATATCTTTGATGAATAGATTTCTTAGGACAGTGGTTGTGTTGGTTTCTGAGGGAGAATAATGTTTTATGACGTAAGATCATCTTTAGCCTTTATGGACATACTGCCACTGTTAGGAATGGTAACACTCTAGTCAAGTTGATGCAGTACAGAAAGTAAAATACAAGGAGACTATAATTGAAAGGACCTTAGGAATCACTCCTAGAAACCTTAGGCTTCACAAAAAGTATTCTTTGCATCACACAAACGAAAAAAAAATTGGCTGCTGAAAATTCATTCATTCATTGATTCCTTCCAAAAGACTAATCAACTACTATATAAGACTTTTCTAGGGACTTAAAACTCCTTGGAACTAGACATAGTAAATGCAACTTGAAAATGACAAACTTGGACTGATTACTGACCACATTAAAGACTGTTGGAAAATGACAATAATAATGACTGAAAATGGTAACTTATAACCATTGACTAAGCCCATAACTTAATTTCTGAAAGTACTTTCTAGGCTGAACCCATATTGACTTATATAAGATCCCAACTAAGTCCATTATCACCCAGAGAGTGCCAAATTAAAGCTTGGGCCTTGGAGCCCACTCCTTTGCACCTCTGATAAACTTTTAAAGGTGGCTGCCACTTGTCTCTATCACAAGTAGTTCTAGTAATGCCCTTGGAAAGCCGTTTCATAAGTTTTCTCTGATTTTTCCAATTGTACTTATTTTTTTGATAGTGATGGTGCAAAGTTTCATTTTTGGGAATACTTGTGGTGAAAGGACTAGCCACTTTGCCCTCAATTTCCTAACCTTTTCAGAACTATGGGAGTTAGAGGTTTTCATCCATTCTGGATGATTCTTCTTCCTGTTTGGATTGGAACTTCAATTTTCATTGCAACCTCATTGATCAAGAAATTAGCAAGCCTGACCTTCTCATGTCATTTCTTATCCTTGTATATTTATAGCTTTCAATCCCAGATGAGAGTTTGGTAATCAACTTCCTTAGACTTATTTTCTATGAAGTCTTTCTTTTAGCTCTTTCTAATTCTTCAATTTTGGACCCTCCTTTTGATGCCATCTTCATTTGGAAATCCAAAGTCCCTTCTAAGGTTAAGGCTTTTTCATGACTGGTGGCTAATAAGGAAGTAAGCACCAATGATTTGCTACAATGGGGAGGCTTTTCAAGGATTTCAACCTGGATCATTGTGTTATGTGCCTAAAGAGTAATAATCCTTTGGCTTTGCTAGGATAGATTAGGTTACTCCTAAGGGTGTGACAAATATGTTACTTATATCTTCTAGAGGATTTGAGGATACTCCTGAAGTAACTATGGCGCATGGCTTGCCTTACCTTGTTTATGAATAACTTAGAGGGAGAGGAATGCCATAATTTTTGACAATAAATTGAGGACCTTAGAATCTGTTTGGGATTTGATACATTTTTACTATTCCTCCTGGGTTTCTTCCTCTATATCTTTTGAGGGTGCTTCTTGAACATTCTATAGGTTAATTAGAACATGGTTTGCAAGCCAAAGAGGGTAGGCTGTAAGATACTTTCAGTGTATGCTTCACTGCTAGTAGCTTTGATTAAGTTAAACTTCAATGGGTGTGCTCTAGGCAACCCAAGCTAGTTGGGAATTGGAAATGTAATTAGGTATCACCATGGTACAATGTTGAGATCCTTCTCAAAACAACTAGGAGAGGAATGTGGCAAGATCTTAGCTCTTTTGGAGGGTTATTACAGGCTAGGGCATTGAATCTTTCCAATTTATTGGCGGAGGGAGATTCTGCCATGGTGATTTCATGAGTGACTAAGTCAAAGAGAGGTCTTTGGAAGCACAATGTGTGGCTCCATCAAATCTTAGCCCTAGTTAGCAGCTTGGATTCCTTCTCTTGGTCCCTTTGATTGATCGGTTAAACATGGAGTCAACCAGCTGGTTTCTTTGGTAAGAGATTTTTTATCCCTTTAAATTGTATATTGTCGCTATATTTTACTTGCTCTTGTTTCATCTTTGATTTACAGAACGTTCTGCTTCTGTTAGGTATTTCCTCTTCTTTTAATCATCTTTTATATTTTTGCAAGGATTTCCCATCTTTTGTTTGTATGTGATATTCATGTGGTTTGCTTCTAATAATAATAATAATAATAAAAGACATGTCTTGGAGTGGCCTGCTGGCACCTAGCATATTTCCTCGTTATCTTGGAGTGCCCTACTAGCTTATTTCCCCATTCCATTGGGAAGACATAGCTTAGAGTGCTCCACTGCATATTTTCTTCTTTTCCATATTGAAACACTTCTCTCCTTTGGTCTATCAAGATTGGATGGATTTTCAGCAACCTCACTGGAGATTTCACTAACATTTTCTTGTTGCCTTTTAAATGGGGTTAGGTTAGTAGAGAAAAGGTTAGTTTTATCTTGGTTACCTTTAGATATGTGAGATTGTGAGAGACTTTCCTGAGCTGCCTGTTGTATGGAGATCCCTGCAGACATGGAAATGACTCAAATTCAGGCTGTAGCAGAAATATGATACACTATATCCTAAGTCCTAAACAGACATGGAAATGACTCAAGTTATATGTGAACTTGGCATGAAGTAGAATGTTATTAGAGAAAAGCAACTTTATTAGCAAAAAAAAAAAAAAAAAAAAAAAACAACTGTTTAGAGATATTTTATTTTCAAATTTGACTTTTTCTTATATGGAAGAGATTTTATTTATTTATTTGTTTCTTAATTTGTTGGAATCAGCAGACATCTGATTGTCCCAATTACTTGGATTGGTGGTTCTTTTGGAACATCAGTGTAATCCTGGTGGTCCATATGTGCAGAAGGGGACCTTTAACAAACTGGGTCTGGAGCTTTGTTGGAAATTGAAGCATGTCCATGAGTTTCTTCTTCTTGTTGGTAATTTGTTGGCTTTGTGGCTTCACCCACTCCTGATAGGGGTTTTGTAGTGATTTTTTATATGCTTTGGCAGTCCAGCAACCTTTTATAAGTGAACATGGAAAAATCTTTTTTGCTTGCCAAGTGTGTAATCGCTATTGCAGGATCATATTTTTCCAATTTGGTATTGCTTGTGAAAAGTTAGAAAATTTGTTGTGACTTGTGGTACTTAAGATTGGCAAGTATATCAGTTTTCTGCTTAACTAGCTAATGCTTCAGCTTGGAATTTCTACATATTTTGTGCTGGTTGCCTGATATGGCTTTGAAGTTTTTTGTTTTGAGCTTCTCATTTCCCTATGTGGGTTCCAATGGATGCACATCTGCTCCTCCCAGTTGACAAGTGATGGCACCATTAAACTGACCTGTGAATACACGGTTCTTTCATCATATGATCTGACATTGGTGTTAATGGAAAAAGACAACTTTGGCAATGTATTTGACATATTTTCTTTTTGACACCCAGGTGATATACATGGTCAATATTCGGATCTTTTAAGGCTTTTTGACTATGGTGGATTCCCTCCTCAAGCCAATTACTTATTTTTGGGGGATTATGTAGATCGCGGCAAGCAAAGCCTAGAGACTATATGTCTTCTCCTTGCATATAAAATAAGATATCCTGAAAACTTCTTCCTCTTGAGAGGAAACCATGAATGTGCATCTATAAACCGTATATACGGATTTTATGACGAGTGTAAGAGAAGATTTAATGTCAGGTTGTGGAAGATCTTCACTGATTGTTTTAATTGTCTGCCAGTGGCAGCCCGGATTGATGATAAAATCCTCTGCATGCATGGGGGACTTTCCCCTGATTTGCATAATTTGGATCAGATTAGAAATTTACAACGCCCAACTGATGTACCAGACACAGGATTGCTCTGTGATCTTCTCTGGTCAGATCCCAGTAAAGATATTCAAGGTTGGGGAATGAATGACAGGGGAGTTTCATATACATTCGGCCCTGACAAAGTGACAGAGTTTCTTGAGAAGCATGATCTGGACCTTGTTTGTCGTGCTCATCAGGTATCAAACTTGATTGTCAGTAGTTTTTTATTTCATACCTATATTGTGAGGAGTTGAGTTCATATCATCTACACTACTACTTGTAGGATTGTAGAGAATATACTGATTGGAGCCAAAACATGTCTGTCATTGGTATTCTCAATATTTAATAGTAAAGATTTCCTTTAAGAAGATTCATTTCTTCACTTACAAGTTATACCCATGTTCTTGGCATTGGCTTCTTCTACATAAGATTTGACTGTAATGGATATGAGGAGCTTATTACTTATTACGCATTAGGATTTCAATTTCCATAGAGGCTTTTCTAAGATAAAATTAATTTGCAGGTTGTAGAGGATGGTTATGAATTCTTTGCAAACCGGCAACTTGTAACCATATTTTCGGCGCCTAATTATTGTGGGGAGTTTGATAATGCTGGTGCCATGATGAGTGTGGACGACACTCTAATGTGCTCTTTCCAACTATTAAAACCTGCAGTTAAGAAGTTAAATTCCAGCTTTGGAAGCACTACTACCACTAAGCCTGGAAATTCTCCAGAAGTCTTTGGGAGCACAACTACAACTAAGCCAGGAAACACTCCAACTGGAGTCAAGGTAAACACAACCTTTTGGTTAAAAGACATCAGCTGATTCTCATTGTGGGCATGATGAGAAACTATTTGATAATTTTCTGATTCTTTAGCCTTGTTACCACTTTGACTGTTTGTGATTGTCATTGGCTTGCAGGATGTTAAGTAATAGGTATGTATGTTGTGTATGCTGTTAATAAATTTACTATTGTACTGCTGAATTGACATTTCCATTAGTAGAATCACATAAACAAACTTGAGATGTTTTAAGGTTTTGTGTGAATAGCACAAATGATTACCATTTCACCCTCTGCTCATTGCCCACCCTAAAACCGATTCTACAATTAACATCCTCCTACCTGCTTCTGATAGCCTGCTATACTCTCAATCCATACCTTTCCCTCACCTCTTTTAGGCACGATCCCCCCTCTCTCTCTCCACACTTCGCTGTAATTTCCCTTTTGGCTCTCCCAAAAAGAGTTCCTCTCAGTAACAAATCATCAATACCAACCAAGAAGAGTCTTGTTAAGGTTGGATGGACTTCTAATACCCAAGCTTCCCCTCTTTGCCTAAGTCTCAGTTGCCGCAGCTTCTTCTGCCTGCAGCAGAGATTTGGAGGCTAGTGGGTAGGTTGAGGGGATGGTCTTTAGGCATCCTTTTTTGGCTCGAGTTGGGCTGGTGGGCCAAGCAGTGTCGAGGCCTCCTTCTCCTACAGGCTAGGAGGTGGGAGGCCCTGAGTGCCTTAAGCCTTGCTCTTTGTCTGTTGACCTGGAGCGACCCCTTTCCCTTGGATGTTGTTCTTCGGCCCATTCCTTTTCAGTTGGAGGCAGAGCCCCTTTCTGCCTTGTGTCGAGCTGTTCTTGTTGAGGGCTCACATGATCTTGTCATGGTCCAGCCCAAAGGTTCTTTTAAGAGGCTTCCTTCCGCTGGTAGGTGAAGGACACATGGTCCAGAAGCTTCCCTTAAACCTTTGCTTCTCGGCAGCAACACAGATCACTGATGAACAAGTGCCATATGCTGATGTTGCTCTCTTCTGTGAGGTGGAAGGTTTCACAGGTAAGGCCTCGTCTATTGTTTTGTTGTTGAGGGGTGGGATTTCTCCTTTTTCTTCTTCTATTTTCAAAGATGACGGTGTGCTAATGGATTTGGCTAAGAGCGTAATTCTATGGAAGGAACAAGATGAGGGGTTTTCTTTAGAAAGCAAGGGAGGTGGTTATGGACCTTTGTGGATGTTCTCCAATGAGGATCTGGCAGTGGATGTTCCAAAAAATTCCTACAACGATGTTGGGTGTGCGGTCATTGATTTGTGTAGTGAGGCGGGGGCTCTAGGAAAAGATAACCCCAATAAGAACATGCTGGATGATGGGAGCTTCTCCTCTTTCAGGAATTTCATCTCCTTTACCAAGTCTTTGGGATCACCTAGGGATGGTTTTCAGAAGGAAGGTGTCTCCCTATTGAGGAAGTTTGAAGCTAGAAAGGGTCGTACAATGAGGTCTCAAGTATTAAGAGGAGACTTTTGTCTATATCTTGTTTTGATAGGGAGCTTTGGAAGTTAGAGAGCTCGGTTAATTACAATCAATTTAGTGGAAAAGAGAGAAGCTGGAAGAGTGGGTGGAAAGTGGATTTTGAGTGTTTAGGTTAGAGTTGTGAAGAGTGGCTACGAGGTTAGATAGGAGTGATGTAGGCTCTGTTCAGTCAGGAGTTAGCATATTTGGTTGGCTGAAAGTTGGATGTATGAGTGCCCTCTGTTTTTCTAGAACTATAGGGTGTTATTTTTGTATTGGGTTCTGGTTTGTTTCTCTTTTCCCTTTGCTTGCTTTTAGCACATTTTGTATACTTCGTGTGTACTTGGTGCGCCTTTTCCAAGCGCTTTTTAATATAGTTTGCTTTTTACCTATCAAAATAAAAAACTTAAGCTCCCCTCCCTCGTCTGTGCAAACTTTTCAACCAATTCGTCGGCTTTTTCATCAAAGAACTTGCCCCTAAACAAAATCCCTTGGTAGGCTTGGAAAAGTATATATATATTTTTTTAATCAGCGTTAGCTTTCCGCCTTTTGATAAGTCATTTCTCTTCTATATAGCAGTCTATTTCTGAAATCTTTCTCTCCTTCATGCGTAACCATCCTTGGGCTTATATGTGGGCTTAATAAATTGAGGAAATAAACATGCAGTGATGTTCAAATACATGACCTTTTGCTAGGTGAGGCTCTAATACCATGTTGAACCACCAATTTTCCTAAAAACTTAAACTTGTAGGATTTGAGCCTATAATGCATATCGTTCACTCTAATAGACCACATCTAAGATTTGTCTACCTTTTACACATGCATGTTGAGAAGTTGAAACCACTTTTCCCATCATGCAAACCACCCCCTTGACACACCCACATCCACCTAACTAATTGGTGTCTTTTAAATCTTTTGCACCCCCTTCCTTTTGGGACTAACACTATAAAAGTGGCATTTAGGCTTCTTTTAAAAGAGCCTAACTAAAAAACTAGGCAAAAAATCCCATCCGTGGTGTGCGAATGCAGTGCAGATTGTGGTAAATGGGCTAAGGTTGGCTGAGTTGTGGCGAGAAGCTTAGGGAAGAAGGGAATGGCTACGATTGTGCCCTTCTCAGGTGGAAAAGGTGTTCTTTTTGTTGAAACGATAGAAGAAGCTCTCTTTCTCCAGAATTTAAGGTTCATTAAGATTGAGGGAGGGAATTCAGTTCAGTTGAGAAGGTGGTCGCCAAAGAAAAATTCGATAGTTGAGGGGAAGTTCAGAGGAGGTTGGATTGAGCTACGGGGTGTGCCATTCATCTCTGGTCTGAGGTACATCTGAAGAAATTAGTGGAGCAGTGGGGGACAGTGACTGAAATTGATTGGCAAACGTTGAAATTGTTTGATCTTAGCAAGGTGAGGGTAAGAATCGCAATGAAGGATCGGACAATTCTTCCAGCTTTGATTGAGGTGTTTGACGGGGATTGGGTGTTTATTATTTCTGTCGCAGTGGTCGGAGGTGAAGAGATCGGGAGAGGTAGAGTAATGGGTGAGTCGACTCTGGAGGGATTTGAATCACACTCGGGAATAGGTGGTGGAAGGAGGGAGGAGAAAGACAGATCTACGACTGGAGGTAGTTTTCGTGTTGGGGAAGCTGGTAGAAAGAAGAAGGAAGAAGAAAGGTGTTCGGCTGAAGTTCTTCCAGCGGGGATACGTGGTAAGAATGGTCAAAGCATGGGGAACAACTGGTTTAGTTTGAATTCAAAAAAACTGAACTTTGGGCCTGTTGGGACAGAGATGGCGAGTGAAGCTTCAGTCGGCGGGGACGAGGCCTTCTCAGGCGAGAATGGTCGGGCCTTTGAGAGAGAGGCCTAGTCTCTTTCCAATTTCAGCCCAATAGCAAAAACGGGTTATTTATTAAAAGGCCGGATGAGGATGGGCCTAGGAACAGAAGAAATGAAGCCCGTTGGAAAGCTGGGATCGTCACGAAGTGAAGGAGTCTCTGCAGGGGGAAAGGGGAAAGGAGTTGTAGCTGATTCTGATGTTCAGACGAGAGGATCCGCAAAGAAGGAAGTGAAGTTCGGTTCAAAGAAGCTGTGGAATACCCTATTTTCCCCAAGTTCTGCTCGCCGACATGGTTCTCGTAGTCGCGGTGAGCCTCTTCTGCTCGGGAAGCCTTTGTCGAATAGCGAAGAGCTTTCTATGGAGGTGGCTTTTGGGGCGGGAGCTCAGGGGAACGAGGACTCAGCGTGAGCCCTCTCTTCATGCGCCGGTCGTTTTGAAAGTGGTGTTCGGGGGAAGGGGCATCGTCGTCTAAAGGCGGAGACGCTGTGCGCAAACCATTTCATGAAGAAGGCAGGGAAGGATTTTTGGGCCGAGTGGGGTTCAATCTTCGTGGTGCTTCAGTCACATTTTTGCCTTCTAATCCTGAAATCAAAGGTAAAAGGCTCAACTTTTTGGGGAATTGTGGAATTTCGATAGCAGAAAACTTGGAGGTAATCTCGTCCTCACCTTCTCAGTCACCCGTGTCTTCTTTTCCCTCTTCTTCTGGGTTGACACTTCCATTTCCGAGCCCTTCTGCTCCCATTTTCCCTAGTTCAGTCATTCAGTCCCCAGTTCATATGGAAAATCAAGTAATTTCTAATTTTTTTTCCAAAAATGACGATGGTGGTACTTTCTGTCAGAATGGTGTTGGCATTCCAAACCTGGTTGTGGTGGAGTCCTAGTCTGCTTGTTCAAACCAGTTGCCCGAGAGTCTCAACCCCATTAAGTCTAAACCTAATGTGCCTAGTGAGGTTTCCAACCTGGTTACAGTTAGCCAGGGTGATGCTGTGGTCTCCCCATTGGGTGAGTTCCAAATTGAAGGCCTGTCTCCCAGGAAAATGGCTAAAGTGCGTGAGGTTTTAAGCTCTTTGGATATTAAGGTTTATTCCAGGAGGACGAGCAGATGCTCTACAGGTTTGTGAGATCTGGTGGTATTGAATTGGGGGTTTAGGGTCTGTGCTGTTTTTCCATGAAAATAATTAGTTGGAATACCAGAGGTTTGGGATCAAGGAAAAAGCGAAGGGTGGTCAAAGATTTTCTGAGGTTAAAGAACCCGGATGTAGTGATGATACAAGAAACAAAAAAGATGGTGTGTGATAGACGGTTTGTGGGTAGTATTTGGACGGTCAGAAATAAGGAATGAGATGTTTTGCAAGCGTGCGGGGCTTCAGGTGGGATTTTGATCATTTGGGATTCTAATAAACTGCGCAATGAGGAGGTGGTAATAGGATCCTTTTCGGTCTCAGTCAAGTTTGCTTTGGATGGATGCGGGGCCTCTTTGGCTGTCCGCAGTTTATGGCCCAAATAGTCCCTTACTTAGGAAGGATTTTTGGGTGGATTGTTAGACATTTTTGGTCTATTTTTTCCGTTATGGTGCGTGGGCGGTGATTTTAATGTCATAAGGAGAAGTTCAGAAAAATTGGGAGGATCTAGACTAACTTCAAGCATGAAGGACTTTGATGATTTTACAAGAGAATGTGAATTGCTTGATCCACCTTTACGGAACGCACCATTCACTTGGTCAAACATGCAAGAGACTCTTGTGTTTAAAAGATTGGACCGATTTCTTTACTCAAATGAGTGGGAGCTTTCCTTTCCTCAAAGCCTTCAAGAAGTTCTTCATAGAAGGACTTCAGATCATTGACCGATTGTTTTGGAAACCAACCTGTTCAAGTGGGGCTCAACACCTTTTAGGTTTGAGAATATGTGGTTGTAACATCATAATTTCAAAGAGTGCTTTAAAAGTTGGTGGAGAGGTTTTCAAGGAACTGAGTGGGAAGGTCACAAGTTCATGAGGAAATTACAATTTGTGAAGGCCAATTTGAAAGAGTGGAATAAGGTTTCTTTTGGAGTGCTAGATGAAAGAAAGAAAAGCATCCTGAATGAAATTGCTAACCTTGATGCCATTGAGCAAGGAGGGGGTCTCACTTCTGAACTTTTAGTTCAAAGAGCTTTAAGAAAAGGGGAGTTAAAGGAATTAATTTTGAGGGAAGAAATTCATTGGAGACAAAAAAACTAGGGTGAAATGGGTAAAGGAAGGGGATTGTAACTCAAGGTTTTTTCATAAAGTGGCTAATGGTAGGCGAAATAAGAAATTTATCAAGGTGTTGGAGAATGAAAGAGGATTAGTGTTGAATAATTCAGAGAGCATCACAGAGGAGATTTTACTTTACTTTGAAAAGCTCTACTCGGGTCCTACTGGAGAGTTGAAGGCTTAGATTGGTCCCCTATATCTGAAGAGAGTGCATCTAGGTTGGACTCCCCTTTTATTGAAGAAGAGATTTATAAGGCCATTTTTCAGTTGGATAGGGATAAGGCGCCAGTCCTAATGGCTTTACCATTGTAGTGTTTCAAGATTGTTGGGATGTGATCAAGGAGGATTTAGTGAGACTGTTTGCAAAGTTCCACAGAAGTGGGATTATCAATTAAAGCACTAATGCCTCCTTCATAGTTTTGTTGCCCAAAAAAAGCACGACAAAGAAAATATCAGACTTTAGACCTATTAGCTTGATCACTAGTCTTTACAAGATAATAGCCAAAGTGTTATCAGGGCGTCTAAGAGGGGTACTACACGAAACTATTCATTCTACTCAAGGCGCTTTTGTTCAAGGGAGACAAATATTGGATGCAGTTCTCATAGTCAATGAGATAGTGGATGAGAAAAGACGATCAGGGGAGGAAAGAGTCGTTTTCAAAATTGACTTTGAAAAGGCTTACGACCATGTGTGTTGGGATTTTTTGGATCATGTGTTGGAGAAGAAAGGGTTTAGTCCTAGATGGAGGAAATGGATGAGAGGCTGTTTGTCCACAGTATCTTTTGCAGTCTTAGTGAATGGAAACGCTAAAGGGTGGGTCAAGGCATCCAGAGGTTTAAGACAAGGCGACCCTTTATGCCCCTTTTTGTTTACCTTAGTCGCAGATGTACTGAGCAGGATGTTATTGAGAGCAGATGAGAGAAATTTGTTGGAGGGTTTCAGGGTGGGTAGGAACAGTACAAGGGTGTCCCATTTGCAATTTGTAGATGATACCATTTTCTTCTCTAGCACTAGGGAGGAAGATTTGCAGACTCTCAAGAGTTTATTGCTAGTGTTTGGGCATATTTCTGGGCTTAAGGTTAACCTCAACAAGAGTAATATTTATGGCATCAATCTTGAACAGAATCATCTTTCTAGGTTGGCCGAATTGCTTGATTGCAAGGTTTCTGGGTGACCTATACCCTACTTGGGTCTCCCTTTGGGAGGAAATCCCAAGACTTGTGGCTTTTGGGATCCAGTGATTGAGATGATCTCGAGAAGATTAGATGGGTGACAAAAGGCTTTTTTATCTTTTGGAGGTAGGATAACTCTTATCCAATCTTGCCTCACCCACATGCCTTGCTACTTCCTTTCCTTGTTTAAGATACCCGCTTCAGTGGCTGCAAAAATTGAGAGATTGCAAAGGGATTTTTTATGGTCAGGGGTTGGGGAAGGTAAAAGAGATCATCTTGTTAGTTGGGATGTAGTTTGTAAGCCGAAGGCAAATGGGGGTTTGGGATTTGGGAAGATAGTTCTAAGAAATGTCGCACTCCTAGGGAAATGGTTGTGGAGGTACCCTAGGGAAGGTTCAGCTCTATGGCATAAGGTTATTTTAAGCATTTACGGATCACACTTTAATGGATGGGATGCCAACACTATAGTTAGATGGTCACATCGTTGTCCTTGAAAGACTATTGCACAAGTCTTTCAGGAGTTTTCCAAGTTTACTCGATTTGTAGTAGGAGATGGGGAAAGAATTCAGTTTTGGGAAGACTTGTGGTGGGGGAATCAACCTTTGGGTTCTCAATATCCAAGACAATTTAGAGTAGTCACGGATAAAAATAATCCTATTTCTTCAATTCTCGAATCTACTCATCCCTTTTCATGGAACTTTAACTTTCGTCACAACCTATCCGATCCTGAGATAGAAGATTTAAAAGGCCTCATGCGGTCACTTGATTGTCTACATGTGTCATTTTCGGTTCCAAATGCGAGATCCTGGTCTTTATCTTCTTTAGGGCTTTTTACAGTCAAATCTTTCTTTCTTGCCTTATCCCAATGTTCTGGTTCTCCTCCAGTTTTCCCTACTAAGTGTGTTTGGAAATCTCAAGTCCTTTTCAAAGTCAAGTCCTTTGTCTGGTTGGTGGCACACAAGAAGGTAAATACTAATGACTTGCTACAACTGAGAAGACCCTACAAAGCTCTTAGTCCTGATATTTGTAAGTTGTGCATGAGGCATGGAGAATTAATTGATCATCTTTTCGTACATTGTTCTTTGACGATGGGGTTATGGCACATATTATTTGAGTTAGCCAAGATGGATTGGGTTCCCTCAAGGAGCATTTCTTACATGCTGTCCATCAATTACAATGGCTTTGGTTTATCGATGAGAGGGATAGTTTTGTGGCAAGCTGCTTGTATAGCTTTAATATGGGTTGTGTGGAAGGAAAGAAATGCAATGATTTTTGAGAATAAAGCAAGGAATTCAGAGAATATTTGGGATTCTATTCATTTCCTTGCTTCTCTTTAGGCTTTTGGTTCCAAGGTTTTTAAGGGGACTCCTCTTATTGTGTTACAACTTGATTGGCTAGCGGCGTGTAATTCCTTTAGGTTGGTCTAGTCTAGAGAGTTTGTTCGTTATTACTTTGTATTTTCTTGTTTTCGTATTCTTGTTGTTTAGTTTCTTTGGTGGAAGGATTTTTCATCCTTCTCTTGTACTTCTTTTTTCTATTAATATATTCCTTTTTTGTTTCCTATAAAAAAAAATCCCATCACCTCATTTTTTCACAAAGTCCCCAAAAAATGCCAAAAAGCCCTATGGGCTTTATCCCTATACAACACAAACTAAGAGTGTTGAATAGACCTCCACCTTAAAAAATGGAGTCTCTAGGGACTTTAAATCTTCTCTACCCGAACTTTTAAACATCCCATTGAGATTCATCCTTTATGCTCCAAACTCGAAAAGAAGACTATAGAAAGCACTTGTCATTCTTTCCTTTATGTCTACATCTTCCAATAACATTTCTCCATTCACCCTAGTTTTAGTCAAATATTTTCTTCTTCAATGAGCATTAGCCCTTTTATGAAGGAACTCTGTATTTTTATCTCCATTTTTAGTCATATATCTTTTGATTTTTTTCCTCCAAAAGACTTCTTCCATTGTTGCCCACTTTCTAAACTTATCCACTGCCTTCCTCCTAGCTTCGACCTCCTCAGTTGAAAGAAAGACTTCCTTAGCATCCTAGAAACTAATCTAATTTAAAGCTGTAACTTTATGGATAGTGACATTCTCAAATACATCTCGATTCCATAATTTTAGATCATGTTTTAATGCTTTTAGCTTGAATGCTGAGACGTGGCTATATTAACCGCTAATATTGTATCCTACCCACCAATTTCTTACAAGGTCTTTGAACCCTTACACTTTCAGCCGCATATTTCTTATCCCTCCTCCATCTAATAAAATGGGAGAGTGAGGTTGGAAATCAGTCTTGGGAGAGCACTCGAATTAAGCTACTGAAGTGGTTCCCCTTTCTTTAGAAACAAGGAATTGATCTAGCCTTGATGAGGATGAATCATTCAACCCATTAGTCCATGTTATAGAACAACCAACTAGAGAGATGTCCCTCAAATGAAGTTCCTTTGTGATCTTTGAAAAGAGCCACATTACTGTTGAGCATCTTAAACATTTGCTTCTTCCCTCAAGGAATCTTATCACATTGAAGTCTCCTCTAATACATTAAGGTAATTCCAAAGCCATATTACATCAACCATTTTCACCCAAAATTCTTCTCTCCCCCCATTTTGGACTGACCCATGCATCCTTAAAAACATTTAGACAAAGTTGTCCTCATAGTTTTTTAATCAATAAGAGATTGAATGCACCCCACTTCATATCAATTAATTCCAACGCCTTATTGCCCTAAAAGACTAAAGTCTCCCTTACCTGACCTCTAGCTTCCGCAAAACACTCCATTCCAAGAATTTGCCCATACCCAAACTTCTCATAATTTGTACTGTCATTTACTAGACCTTGGTTTCTTGTAAACACGCAAGGTTTTGTCATTTGTGATTTAATCAAGGATTTAACAAATTTCCATTTTTACCCTCATTTAACCCTTCTAACATTCCAAGAAAGAATGTGAAGCTTGATCATCAAACCTTGATCAAGTCCTAATTGCTTTTCCCACTCCTCCCTTTGCCTAAAGCAAAACTATAGTTGATGAAGCACTTCAGCTTGCGAAGCTCCATCTCAAATCTAAACCCAAAGATAGATTTCCTTTTTAACCCAATATTGGAGACTTTGCCCATTTTTCATAAGCTCTATCCTCCTTAAGTAGCCAAGATTTCTCCTTCAAATCCACCAATTGGCATCCCCACAAACTTGCTGAAAGATGCGAGCTTACTGAAGCATCCCACCAAGCATGGAAATCCTTATCAAAACAACAAGGGGGAGATTCCTTTATTGCAATAGTCCCCGCTTCCAACTCCTTTGCTTCCACATCACTAACGCTTCTCATGGTGTTTTCAATGGACTCCATTGATGTGCCACCAATCAAAATCATGTGTAGAGTCCCATTTGCCTCTCCATTGGGTTTAACGAAGTGCACTTTAAGTTGCTCACTCCACCCTTTCTTCTAAATGCTTTCCTTTAGATAGAGGAGAAGGAAGAGAGACCTTGTACCCTAAGAAGGAAGGAGAGGGAAGAGCCATACTTGGGAAGCATGACGCTTCTAGCATAAGAGTTTTGTTGATTGGAATAGGTCTTGCCAAAGTTGCCTTTACATTAGCCAGCTTCTCTATTGTGTGATGGCAACCACCCTTACTCCTCACGTTACGCAATTGACTATTGAAGCAACACCTTTTCACAATGGCTAGGGCTTGTGTTAACAAGCTTCTATGAATGGTAGAGGGCTTGTCTGTTATTGGGAGGCCCACATCGAAAGTACGCGTCGACCCCCTTGCCTCCATGGTCTCCACAATGTAGACATACCCACTTCATCGTCCCTAACCTCTTGCCTCCTTTTAAGTGGTGTTGGTTTAACCTGAGAAAGCCATGGTGGGACCTCTCACCACAAATGAATGACAAAACAAGACAGACACTACCACTTACAGCTTTTTGGTAACCTCCTCCCATTTGTTTTAATCAAAACTCTCACCCTTTGCAAATTGCGCCACTTCATCATGTCTTCATTTATTGACATAGATTATTTAGATTGACTAAGTTGGGCTGGATTCCTCTTACGAGTATTTGTAACATGATGACCATTGCATACAAGGGATTGGGAAGCTCCAATAAAGGCTTGGTACTGTGGCAAACTACTTGTCTGGCTTTGATTTAGGTTGTGTGGCAGGAAAGAAATGTTAGAATTTTTTAGGCTAAGGCAAGGACTTCAGAGGTTCTTTTGGACACCATTGATTTCCTTGCTTCCTTTTGGGCCTCTTGCACCATAACTTTTAAGGGTATTCCCCTTAATGTGGTTCTACATGATTGGTTGTCAGTTTGTTGGTCCAAAGATGTGAGCTAGCAAGGAGAGGTGGTTTTGTGTACTTTCCATATGGTGTATGGGTTTACTTAGTAATTTGGAGGTTCCATTTGTTTAGTTCTTTGTTTTTGGGAGGATTTCTTATCCTTCTTTTCTACTTTTTAAATCTTTATTTAATAGATTACATTGTTGTTTCTCATAAAAAAAAAAAAAAAAAAATGGTGTCTTCATTTATTGCCATGAAACCCCATATATATATATATCCCAACTACTTAAAAAGCTCCCTATCCCACAAGGAAATCAGCAGCCCCACAATTCTCACCCAAGCTTCCTTTGCATGGACTCCTCTAAAACAACCTACCTTAGGGACCCACTTGTCAAACAATCTCTTTTCTTAAAAATTCTCCCCTCCCAAAAAACCTTGTTTGCTTTGGTGACCTTTTCAAACTTCAATGATATGAGAGATCATCCTAGCAATGCTAAATGGAGGCTCCCTTGCAGTCGCAAGTTAAACCTAACCCCCATGCCTTTAGTGAAGGCAAGAACGGGGTTTGGTTTGAGAAGTCACCCTTACCTTCTGGGAAGACTAGGGAGGACCTTTTTGCCTCCATTGAGCACACAAAACAAAATAGGAATCTCTTAGCAACATTACTCTGCAACTCTAACTTATAATTCTTGCCATCCTCTATCCAGCTCTTCCTGAAAGGCTTCAGGTCCTCTTTTAGACAGCAGGCCTCCACCCCTCCAATAACTGACAAACTCTTCTTGCCGAATCTGACCCATTTTGAGAAGCCTCAACTCCTCTCTATAATCTTTCCGACCACCTTGCTTTTGACTAGCTCAAATCAAAATCTTGAATGATTATGATTCTACTTCAAACTGTTGTCTTCCTCCTCTCAATTCCACACCAATTCTCTTCCTTTACTTTTCTCAAACTATACAACTATTAGTAAATGAATTACTTTTATGTCAACATTCTACCAAAAATTGGATTAAGTGCTATTTAAAACCTAGTGAAAATTCTGAAACTTTGTTGTGTCCCTGAATTCATCAGTACCACCCTACTTGCTCACAGCTTTCTCCCTGTTGGAATGAGCATAGCCTACCTAGGCTAGGCTCAAGCAATTGAGATTGAGAGAATCGTCCATGACATTTGCAACAAGGATTGATTTCCCAATGATCATACATATTGTTTAATGTTCATTATCATTCTCTTCACCAGTGAGCATAACTCATTAGGGGTTATTGGCTGCCTAGAAATCTATTCTCCAGTCATGGACTAGGATTGATTTCCCATCACCATTTCTTAAATCCTGTCCTTGCTTATTCTCAGTTCATATATTTTGACTTTGATAATTTTGCAATGATTGAGGTGTAGTAGACAAGACTTTGATAACATTATCATTGTGACTTTTAAGTCTACTAATGGAATGTACTCTCCCAATTTACTTTTGGAACTGTGGGAACAAAATAGATATCTATATTACATTTTTCCTTTTTAGTTTGTAGAGAAGTCATATTTTCTTCATTAATTTGTATATAAAACATGACATAAATGGCGCTGAAATTGGAAAATAAATCATGTTGGTTTTCTTGGTTAAACTGTATATTATCTTTTTTGTTTTGATAAGATCTTCTAAGTTTTGGGATGATTTCTCATCTTTTGTTTTACTTTCTATTTCTAATTCATTTCAATGAAGTTTTCTCTGATTAACCAACCAAAAAAAAAAAAAATCAGGCACATTTCTTATCAATAATCTTGTCCACCTGGTTGTATCATCTACAAGTGCAAAATAATGCTAAAATCACATATTAGTTGGTTAATGATACATTGAAATGGTGTACTTATGCTATTGTTAGCTGTTACTAGAAGGAAAAGATGAAGTACATTGTTTAACAAACTGAGACACTTGAAGATGTAAATCTGATGGATTTAGAAGTAAGCCATCATCGATCCATAGAAGTAAGGATTCAAATACTATTATATCTAATGACTATGCGAGCTTATCATTGGAGCCAATAGATAGGGCTAACTGGTGAAAAAGTATCCATGGAACAGACTTTATAATTCTGATTTTAAGCTTGGCTGAGTTGACTTGAGTGGATGACTCCTGGATTTGATTCTTTTGAAGAATTAGGACATAACTCTACTATATAAGTTGCTTGACTCATGACAACTTCCAATCATTATCCCTGTTTGTGCAGCAAAGAAAGCTCTAATCAGCTTTCTGCTTCAACTGGTGAAAATCACAGGTTTGATGCGTTCCCATTACATAACAGAAAATGGCAAAAGGTTATATTAGGATTAGAATAGGAACACAAGGTGATTCGATTCAACTACTGGGGTGTTGAGCACCTTCCGTGCACATTTTTAAAGACGTTTCCTTGTCAAGAGATGCTAAAGCTATTTACAGTTGGTACTTCTAAGTTGGAAGGAAGGATTGGGGCAAAGGGCAACTTGAAAGAACTTCACTTCAATCCCAGTACCGAAGGACTTGACTTCAGGAGTGGATTTCGAAAGGTTGTTTACTTCCTGCAAATCACCTTGTGTAAGAAGTAGTGGAAAGAAAGGAATTTGAAACAAAATAAGACAGTATTAATAGACTGTTGAATGAAAATGCTTGAATGGGAATCATCTTAGCGACTGGTTATAGCCTTATGAGTAAAAGCCTCCGGGAGGGGAGAGACAATCTTTCATGAGAGAGGGACTAGCAAGTGATGGATTAGGAGAGAAATAGGTAGGCTGTCTAAGTGGTTATTTTGGGACCTTGGTACCTATCTATCATTTCTAAGCTATCAGAGTCCAATCAAAGTGAGCAAGAGATACAAGAATCATCACTGACAGATGTAATTGGGAAAGCAAGCCCTAATTCTTTTGAATTAGGTTTTATACTCTGGTCCAGGTCCCTGTTAAAGCCTGATTGTTATCTGCAAGTGTTGTTTTGTCTGTGGGCTGGTGAACTTTGTAAAAATGCTTATGTTGGGAAAAGGAGGACATCTAACTCAGACTTACCTACCCTTCATGAAAGCAAGTTTCAGCTATTGATGTAGCCTGTTATTGGTACTGCTAGTCTTGTTGCTACCTACTAGAGGAGTGCCTTCTATACCACTTAATAGAAGCAAAATCTCATCAACATTGATTGAACAATTGACCTACACTTCAATTAAAGGAATTGAACATGACTTTATTGTATGAACAGGTTCTTGATAAAGGATTAATTTTTCTTAAGAATTTTCTTATAAAATCTCAGGGAATATCTCTAAGAAATAAATCCTCAATCTCAAATTAGTGAGAAGATATGAACTTGGGCTTGGATGGGGCTGTATCAAGTATATTTCTTGTGAAATAGAACTTTTTAAAGAAAGACTGAGATCAAACTACTCGATTAAT
Source organism: Vitis rotundifolia (assembly GCA_030254885.1). Taxonomy (NCBI): domain Eukaryota; kingdom Viridiplantae; phylum Streptophyta; class Magnoliopsida; order Vitales; family Vitaceae; genus Vitis; species Vitis rotundifolia. The sequence continues at coordinate 8,070,817 of CM058164.1, read as the reverse complement.
TGATGTGCACTTCAGCAATTCTATCAATCAAAGCTTAATTTGGCTCACTTTCATCTTTGGAAGCTCAATTTAAATCAAGACCCAGCTAATTATTATTAGAACCAAAAATATTTTTGGTTCTGGATGCATTTATAGTTGTATCTAGTTTTAATTTATTTTATGATTAATTTAGACTGTCTTTAAAGGAATTTTAGAAGGATTAAATAATTTGGAAAGGTCTCACTAGAAATGTTGCTCAAGGGAAGCTTGGATGAGTCCTCTTCAAATGCAGTATTAGTGCTTTCTTCAAAATTTTTAGTCTTCATGGACTGGATTGGTGAGAATTGACTTGGACTAAATTACAACTCAATCTTTTCATGAAAATGCCAAAATTTCATATTTTGATTTGATCAAATCCAAACATAACTTATTTTTGGTGAGTGTTACTTCAATATTTAGGAATAAATCTAATGTTAAAAATAAATCATTGATGTGAAGTTTTAGGAATTTCAAGCCCACAAAGCAATTAAAAGAAAGAAAAAGAAAAGATGAGAAATGGTATTAAGCCCATCTATTCATCAAGGATTATATTTGGTTGGGACATGGAAAGGATATTTCAGAGAGAAGTCTTTTTTGAGTGTGTTGAGGTGAATGTCTAACACTGTCCCTACATGTTGGGTTATGAGCCTTTTGTTCGCTTGAGCCTATTGGTTATGCCTTGAGGCATTTTCCTTGAGCCTAGCCTTAGCCCCAGGGGCCTTTAAAAACTATTTCTTAATCTACGCCAGTATCCTTATTTATTTATTTTATCATAAACAAAATATAAATCGATAATAGAAATGTTCAAGAGAAGGATGAAAGGTCCTTCCCACAAAATACCTGTATCATTATGAAGATGGAAGCTCATACTAATTGTCTTAACGCTGATTCTCTGAATGTAGCTTCAAACCTACGGGATTTGATTCCCTTCTCCCAATCCCTCGTTCTTCAAGGATTTATTTAAGTGGTTTGCAGTTTGTTATTATGCTCATATCAAGGCACACTTTTTAAGGATGTCATTACCTTCTTAGCTCTATTTCTATTTCTTGGATTTATTCGAGTGATTTTGCTGTTTGTTTAAAATTTAATATTTACAGAGTAGTGTATTTTCCTTCTTATTGTACCATTATATAATTTTTCTTAACTGCATTGAAGTCAAGAAATGAAATTGGTATCTTTTGTTATTTTTTATTCCATAAAATGAGTTTGTAATGTCGATAATTTTTGTTAATTTTTTGTTGTTTTCTGGCTAATAAATTAGCATAGGGATAGCCATGTGTTTTTGAGCTCTCTAGTGTTCTGGGTGATAGTTTGGCACATGCCTGCAATTGCCTAGATGAAATCTCATTTAGCTATTCAAATGGTTCTGGATTTATTTGTGAAACTACTTAATTATTCCAAATAACTTACTGTTGTCCTTTTTATAAATTCAAACATGTAAGGAAACTTCCCCCACCAAAATTTCATTCTTGAACTTTTCAGAATATTGAGTGAGTATATTCTCTGGTTGCACTCCTGAACTCTTAATTTGCCATCATGGTTTTGTGTGCGGAAAATTGATCGGAAAAGAACTTTAATGTTGCTGATTGTGGATGTTCTTGTCTACATGGGTGTGTGCATAATATACATGTCTTTGCAATCCATAAGGAAAATAAATGATGAGGATGAAACAATGGGAGATAGAAGCCTTGACAATGTGACTAATCTGCAAGAGTTTTCTGCATTAGTGCTGTTAAAGAACAAGGAATGAGTGAAGTAATGTGCCTCTCCCTTTTTTTTTTATTAATTAGAAAATAATAAACTAAAACACCCCTATAATAATCCTGACACTCAAAATACAATAATATATGCTCAAATAATCTTTTACACTCCCCTTCAAGCTGGAGTAAAGAAATATTCAATTCCAGGCTTGGAACAGATATATAAAAACAGGTTTTTGGAAATGACCTTGGTAAATATGTCTCCAAGTTGGTTTTCTCTTCTAACATAAGAAGTGATCACGTAACTTATCATCGTTACTTTCCAAATGAAATGACAATCCACCTCAATATGTTTAGTGTGCTCATGAAACATAATATTACTTGCAATACTTTTAGTGAGTTGATTATCACAAAACATAATCGTAGGCTTCTTAGTTTCAACATGTAATTCCTTGATAAGGTTTTATATTCACATGAGCTTACAAGCAGCACGGGCCATAGCACGATACTCTGCCTCAGCCTTAGTGCTATATTTGGCCACAACATTTTCCTTCTTGCTTTTCCATGTTATCATATACCCTTCCACAAAAGTACAATACCAATAGCCACTAGTAGATCGCTTGTTAGATTTAGAACCAACCTAATCAGCAGATGAATAATTGAAAATGTTTAGTGCTCTTCTTATATAAAATACCCATTCAAACTATCCCTTTTAGATATCTAAGAATCCAACTAAAGGCATCCCAGTGCACTTCTTGGGGACTCTCCTTATATTGACTGATAACCCATAACAAAGGTAATATTAGGATAAGTCATAGTCTAATACTTGAGTTTTCCAATGAGACATCTATTCTTCTTGTATCAACATAATCTACACAAGCTACCTTGTCACATTAGGATTCATATGTGTATTTATACGTTTAGATCATAACATACTAGTCTTAATAAATCTTACATATATTTTCTTTTGAGACAAAACCAATAAGAGCAACTTCAATGCCCAAGAAATATCTAAGCAACCCCAGGTTTTTAGTTTAAAATGTATTATTCAACTGTGTTTTTAACTCTTCAATCACACTCAAAGTATTGCCATACATGAGTATACCGTCAACATGAATAATTAGAACCAATGTACTTAATTGTATTCTTCACAAGGATTAGATGATCTTAATGGCATCTAGAAAAGCCAAGAGAGACTAGTACTCTACAAAGCTTATCTAAAGATGCCCAAGGGGAGTGTTTCAGCCCATATATGACTTTCTTCAACTTACACACCTTTCTTAACTCCACTTGAGCAACAAACCTAGGTGGTTGTGTTCAAAGCAATTAGAATGTGGTTGTGGTTGTTTGTTGTTTCTTTTTGCCTTTTAGATATATACTATTTATTCTAGGTGTTTGGCACTTTTAATATAATTTCATTTGCCCATCAAAAGGGAAAAAAAAAAAAAAAAATGATTTCTTGCATATTTTTTTTTGATAGGCAAATAAGAGATTGTATTAGAAAAGCCTAGCAAAGGCAAAAAGAGTACACACGAAGTATACAAGCAACGCCCGAGAAGCAAGGCCAAAAAAGAAAAATCTTTCTTCTATCTAGACAAAAGCCACTCTATAAAATCAAACAAGGACAAGGAATGATCCTTTAAATATACCCTACCCCAATTCACAAAAGTGTACAAAAAAGAAAGTTTTAGAGTTATATCATTGTATAAAAATGCAATTTTGACATTAAGTTAGGATAAATGCCAATCAAAATGAATAACCAACGAAATTAACAAGCATATTGAATTGGGTCTAGCCACTGGTGAAAAAGTTTCGAAGTAGTTGTGCTTTCAACCTTTCAATAGTATCATTTACATGGTGTTTAACGGCAAAAATCCACTTGCAACCAACAATTTTTTTCCCCTTTTTTAAAGTAGTTAAATCCCATGTGCCACAATTACATAAAGTAGTCATCTCCCCTTTCTATAGCAACTTTCCAACCATGATGAGAGAGAGGCCCCTGATAAGTCTTAAAAATGGCAATAGCCGATAAAGAGAAAATAAAATATTGAGAAAAGACAAGAAAAAATGGGCAAAATCAAGGTTTGGGATGGAGTGGGTTCAGCTTAGCAGTATTTGTGATATGTTGGTGATTTCCTCAAGTGTTTTGGGAATTCTATTAAAGGTAAGACCCTTTGGAGGATCGCATGTTTCTCTCTATTGTGGATTGTGTGGAGAGAGAGAAATGCTAGGATTTTTGAGGACATTTGAAAGACGCCAGAGATGATGTGGGATCAGCTTCATTTTTATGTTTCTTTCTAAGTGTAATTCAGCTTGGTTGACTCCCGTTATGTACACCCTAGGGTTGGGTTTATAGGGTCAGGATTCTTTTACTTGTATAGGCCTTTTGTTCCTTTTGTATAGCCCTGCTTGGTTTAGTGGAGGTTTACTTAGTTATTTCGATCAAGCGGCCTTTTGTACCTTTTGTATAGCCTTCCTTGGTTAGTGGAGGTTTATTTAGTTCTTTTGATCAGACTTGTACTTCATGGGGAGGATTTCTCATCCTTCTCATGTTTCTTTTCTCTATTAATACATCTATTTTGTTTCTGATAAAAAAAAAGAAGAAAGAGTATGCTGACTAGCAGTTCTATTACCTGTTCAAAGAGTAATGGCGAGGAGATGGATCAAATTAAGTCAAAGGATTAGTTGTAGGAGATAAACCTCTGTTATAATGGTGGGTTGCTCCATTAGCGGAGTAATCTCAATCATGGCCACTTTCCTTCTTGTATAGGCTTCAAAAGTTTCTTAGACACGTGAACAGTGGGAGCTGATGACACAACCAGTTTAAGTATAGGAATAATGAAAAGTGGAGGATCCGAAGGCGAAAACAAGAGTTGTGTATCAGGAGTCAACCCTCTAAAAGAAAAAACAAGGGACACTAAAAAAATTGTTGCATATGCACTAATTATCTACCTAAAGTGGGATCAAAACATTTGTATCCTTTTTTGAGTTTAGAAGATGCACTTTGTGGTCCACGGAGAAAGTGTATTTGAACATGTAGCCACATAATGCATAAAGCAACACATGCAAATATTCATGAAGAAAAGGAAGGAAAAGAAACAAAAAACAAAAACCAAAAACCAAATAAAAAACAAAAAAAACAAAAACAAAAAACGAAGAAAGATATAGATATAAAATAGCAAAATGGGGATTGATTATTAAGGGCATTGGATGGGAGAGGATTAATGAGAAAACAAGCAGTGAGGACAACATTGGCCCAAAATCTTTTTGGAACTTGCATATGAAAAAGCGGTAAAAGGGCAACTTTCAAAAGGTGTCTATTTCTTCTCTTTGCCACTCCATTTTGCTATGGAGTGTCATAGCAAGATGTCTGATAAATAATCCCATTATTCTCACAAAAATTGGAAACAGAAAAATATAAGACTTCCAAAGGATTATCATAACAAAATGTTTTAATAGGCATGCCAAACTGAGTTTTTATTTCATGAAACAAGGACTGAACTACAAAACCAAGTTCTGATCTATCTTTAAAGAAAAATAACTAAATGACTCTTGAATAATTATTAACAAAACTTAGGGGATCCTTGAATCTTAAAACATTGGGAGCATGACATGGACCCTAAATATCTGAATGAACAAGATGAAAGAGGACTAGAACTCCTCTTGTTGACTCTAGCATGCCTAACTCATAGGTATGACACTGCAACTAGGATTTTGATATAACTGGAAATCTCATAAGTTAAAGAATGTTAAGTGGAGTGTGATCAAATCAATACAATCATTGGGTGGAAGAAATAGAAGTATGTAGAGCAATTGGAGCAAGAGGTGGGCCAATAAGGTGATAAACTTCATTAGCTTTACGCCCTCCACCAATTGCCTTCTTCGTGGAGAGATCCTGAAGTACAGAATAGGAAGGGAAGAATTTTACAGAACAACTAGGAGACTTGGTTAATTTGCTTACAGAGAAAAGATTCATAGGAAAGTTAGAGACATATGATATAGGGGACAATGAGAAGTTACGAGCAGGACAGTCAGTTCCTTCTCGCAGTACTTAGGATTTAGAACCATTAGTCAGGATAACAGATGAATGCATGGAAAAATTAGAAAGGTCAGCAAAACCAAAAGACTTACTAGTCATGTGAGAAGAGGCTCTCAAATTTATAATCTAAGGAGAATGGAAGGTAGCATAAAATAAAGCAATTGTAGCACCTCAGTGAGCCAAAATAGCAGTCTGTGTGAAACTAGACAAGTATACTCTTCTTGTGTAAGCATGATAGGAGTATAAACATTACTAAAGGAGGAAACCATGGGCTCGAAAGAGTTCTCCACTTTGTCACAAACCACCTGACTTTGCCTAAACAGTTTGAACTTTGACCAAACTTAAATCTGACATTTCTCTGACATATGAATAATTTTACCATAGTGGGCATGATATCTATATCTTCAACTTGTACCATGTCCTCCCTCTAGATCTCAGCCTCTAACTTGCTTTGTAGATTCACCTTTCTCATGACTAGTTGAAGTAACAATAGCTGCAACTTTGTTTTCCATAGAACAATACTCCACAAAAAAATCTAGATTAACATGTTGAAGGCAAGAGTAGACACTACTCAGGGTAGGTAACTGTTAACGAAAGAGGGTATTAATCTTAGCACAAGAATACCTTAGACATAGACTAGAGAGAAACTTTACTACTCTGAATTCTTCTTGTTGCTTTTGTAACAGTCAATATCATTAATGATAGGATGATAGTGATACACATTGAGTTTCTCTTACATGCCTTGTAGTTGACCATAATATTCACTAACAAAATCTGTGTGCTAGAATAAATGCTTGCATATCTTAAATCCTTGAAATATTTTTATCTTACGAGCACCTTTCCCATAATATTTCCTAAATTCGTTTGGCAGTGTCAAAGAGCATACCAATAACATTGATACTAGGTTCATGCTATTCTATAATCAGGTCATGATTATTGATTTCTCCCTATGCCATCATGCTATTCCATAATCAGGTCATGATCATTGATTTCTCCTTATGCCATTGTTCATGTCTTTTGGATCACTAGGAGGAGGATCATCAGAAAAAATTTATTGCTTTTTGATGGGTAAATAGGAGAATATATTAAAGAGCGCTAGCAAAAGACGCAACTAAGTACACACAAAGTATACAAAAAAGACCTAAATGCTAGCAAGAGAAAAGGGTAGACCAAAAACAAACCACCCAATAGCAGCCAACGCTAACACCTTAGAAACCTAGGTAAAACCTTGGATGGATAAGAAGCCATCCGAGAGCCCTTTTGTAACCAAAAACCAATAAACAAGTTGTGAGTGAAGACAACAACCTCATAGCGAAAAGAACTCAAACCCTATTGCTCCCCGCCCTTCCCCCAAACTGAGAGGGGAGAACAATTGTAATTCACCGAGCATTCAAGCTTTCAGATTTCCCTCTCCAGACAAGTAGACGAAAATTTCCTGCTTCCCCTTGAGACTTTAACCTTATGTCCTTTTCTTGATTCCATTTTCCTCAAAAGGGAATTAATTTCCTTTTCAAACCCCACCGCTTGCAACCCCAAAAAACTACTGAACTTTGCAAACTTACTAGAAAGACTTGCAGAGCTAAGCTCCTCCCCCTGAGACAAGCAACAATCCTCTAAGGCTTTGTTGACTTCGAGATCCTCGTCCCTACCCACCAACAAGTACCCGAAGGACCTTTTTCATCACTTCCAGTAAGATCTAACAACCTTCCATCTTGGAGCAACATTCAGAGCAACTGAGAGCCAGAAGAAAGAGTCTCCAAGGGAGGCATCACCTTTGCCTTACATGTCTCGATCCATCAATGACAGTGGGAGGCCCAACTGGAGATGAAGAAGGAGTCGAAAGGGTGGGCCTACCTTCGAAGCCTATTGCTTTAGCCAGAAGGGCTTCATTCACCCCCAAAACCCACCTTGCCGACCCTTGCTCTGCTGCCTTTAGGAGAAGATTGTTGAAGAGCTCTAATGAGGAAGAAGTGTCGCCAACGAAGGGAACCCTTAAAATGAAACTATTACTCATGTTTCAAAAGACATGGGTTGGGTTTCAAGTGGCCTAGACTTATGAAGCCAATACTGACTCCCTTTGCACAAACTTAAAGAGGGGGATTTGGGTCGGCCTAAGAAAGAAGGGGCCTCACCATCATTCGCATTAATGAAAGCCCTCTGGCCCAGTGACCCACAAGGGGGCCCAAAAAAGGCCCCACCCAAATTATTGACCAACTTTGACTGCTACGATCCTCCAAAACTTGCACGCTGCGACCGGGCACAACTCCTAAAGCCGTCTAGACAAATGCTCTGGCCTGCAAGTCTACCGCATCAGGCCTCCCTTCTTTCCCCTCCACTCTCCTAGTTGTGCGCGAGCATCCCTCCTTGTTATCCCTACCATTTGGCTTTTGCAACTCCTCTTAGAAACCGACATCCACAACCGTGGCGGAAATTCCCACCACAAGCGGATGACAAAGACAGCATCTCTTTCCACAACCAATGACTGAGTAGGCACCTTTCTTCCACTAGATTTAATGAGTAACCTAGCCCATTTCAAGTAACACCTCTCCTCTGTCTCCATATCCATCAGCATAAAACCTCCACAGGCGTAACCCACCCTTTTAAGGAACTCTTTTCCCCACAGATGCACTGGTAGACCCATCACCCTTACCCATACTTCACTAACGCAAGTGCCTTCTCTGAAGCACCCAACCTCCGGCTCCCACCAGTCAAGCTACAAACTTCTTCCCTTAAACAAGCTAGACCCCAAAATCGAAACTCTTTCAGCCTTGGAAACAGATTCAAACTCAAATAAAATGAGATTGCCACCTAACAAAGACAACTTCAAATCCCCTTTCAAACGCCAAGATTGATGAGCGCAGAAATTCAGCATGTCCAGAGCTGGCAATCGGTCTCAAGAACCATCCCACCTCCCCACCAGGCACTTCTTGAGGAACCCCAAATTACTTAAACCTCCCCTGACTCACTTTCTATCGACACATCATCGCCCAACTCCCTCTTATCTCTGTTCAGCACCTCTGCAAAGGAAGCAAACTGAGATAGGTTGTCGCCTCTCTTTTCCTCCCAACACATGATCGGCTCCTTTGACTCTGCCAAAGGTCTAGACACAGGGACTACTCTAATGCTCCTAAGACTTGTAGCAAGAATCTTCTAACCCCCTTGGGGAGCCTTTCCTTTTAGGAGAACTAAAGAAAACCTTTTTTCCTCTACACACACAGCTGGGCACAACAAAAACCTTTCAGTTTTGTTGCAGCACAACTCCAACTTGTAGCCCTTTCCCCCTTTATTCCACAACCTTCTGAAAGGCTCCCTGAACTTCCCTTCACAGCAATCTTCCACCCACTCAAGGAGCCAAGAAAGACCCCTCTCCCCAAATCTGATCCAAGAGGAAAATCCCCAACTCCTCTCAACAATCTTCCCCACTGACTTACCTTTAATGTACTCAAAAAAGATTCCAAAGGACTTTGATTCCACATCAAAACAACAACTTCCAACAAGAGACCCCTTCTTCAACCTTGCTTCTTCCATGGTCACATCGTTGCTTCTGCAACAAACTTTTTGAATTCAATACCATCAGAAAAAAATTATAAACATGTCCTTTGTCTTAAGATATATTTCACAACTTTAGACTATAGTGGATTATTGGATTCATTTAATTTTATCATAGCAAATGGATATCAATATTGTCTTGAGTTTGATTTCCAATAAGGAGACTATCATTAGAAGTCATTTAACCAAATGATAGATTGAAGTAACTTGAGTAACAAAATGAGCAAAGGGCAATGTCCAATTGAAATTAGTTTTGCAACTAGGAGTTAGGGTTTTGAACTTGCTTTGATACCATGTTGAACAAACAATTTTCGTAAAATCTTAAGTTGTTAGGATTTAGGTTCAAAATGTATATCATGCTTTCTAACACCTTCTCTCACGTGTCCCCATACCCACATGAGATGAGATAGACATATTTGTGGACAAACAAATCATGGATAGTCTCTTTTGGCTTGCTCGTGGACTCAATAAATTAAGGAAATAAAAATGCGGAGAGGTTAGAACTTCAGAGTATAATTGAAAATAATACACAAGCATGAACCTGATTTTTTTCATTCTCTCTTATGTCACAAATTATAATTGGATTATATACATGATATTACATTAATGTGTACCTATATAAATTGTATACATATATGCATCTATGACCTCACCTATAGCATTCTTTGCTGACCTTTCTTTTCATTCTTGTAGTCCTTCCTCGGTGCAAAAGTATGAGAATTTGATTTTGGTGGGATACAGGAGCTGCCGTTCAACAATTGGTTCATGGACATTGCCAAACTAGCTGCAAAAGGGAACTCGAGGTCCGTTTAATTTCAGATAATTGATGGAAGTGTATAAATTATGAAAGGAAATATCAGAAAACTAATGCAAAAGTTTTATTCTCCTTGATATAAAGTTGGGTTTGAAGAAAGAAGGCTGTAATCTCTTCTTTTCTTGTACACTAATGGTTGCTTAAGCTGTTTCTATGAACAATCGCAGTGTGCCTTTGATTCATCTTTGCTCCAAGACTATGAAGAAGGTCAAAAACATTATTGCCAATTCTTGTCAGTTCTGGGACGACAAAACCAAGTTGGTAGAGTTTACATTTTGTGGTTGTTTTTCTGGAGATCTTTCCGTAATTTAGACTATGGATGCCCATATATAAAGCCTCTTAACGACTTTTTCGAACTTTCTCATGAGTCTGAGCTCCCTAATCCTTCAGTGCAGGAACTTTGGAGGAATTCTCAGGGCATTTCTGAATATATTATAGAAATTTAATGGTTTCCTTGTCATGATTAATCCGAGTTTCTGCTGAAATTTACAGTAGCGTCTGTTTTCATCAATTGTTACAAAACGTTTGAAAAATCATCGCATTAAACTGATAATTAGCTGCTGCTATTACAACTGTGGCTTCCATGTTCTTCAATGGCTGAACTTTCCATGGTTTGGTCCTTTACATATGATAAAATATTAATCTTCATTTCCTCGAGGAGCCCAAATGCTGTCCAAGGATTTTTCTTCACAAAGGATTCAGCATTTTAATTTGTTGCCATAAGTCTTGGTGAAAGTATTGATAAATGTTTGTTTACTGGATTGGATGTTTGGCCGAGGATTTCCAAATTGAATGACCACGTTCACTGGCTGTTTTAAGAAAGACTTATTGTTTTTTAATCTTTGTCTTTTGTTTTCTCTTGCCACTTCAAGAATCAACCGAGTTCAATCCAACTTGATACGCATGTGAGTGAGGCCCTGTTCTCAACCCAAGTTGTCCAATAAAACCCCAATTCTACCCATTTTTCTGAACTTGGATTGAAATTGGATTTCATTTTATTACGTTTATATATTCAAATTTGATCAGGTTGGTACAAATTGGTAGATTGTGCATATGATCAAATTGGGTTGGATTGAAGTTAGAACACTTAATTAAATTTAGATCTATTTAACAAAGAATTTGTTAGTTTTAGTTTACTAGCATGGCTAAAGTTGACAATTTTGTTTTGAAAGGCATTTGGAGTCCGTTTGATAGTGATTTTTGGAAGCACTTTTAGCATATAAACTCTTTTTGAAAAAAGAAAAATAGGTGTTTGGCAAAATTTTGGAAACAATTTTTAAAATTGGAAAAATCACTTATAGTATTGAAAAATCGCTGGTAGTGTTTTTTAGGAGACATTTGATCGGTTATTCTTCTAAAAATGTTTCTAGAGAGAATACTTTCACTAAAAAGACTTCGAATAAAAATAGTATCCAACACATAGAAATAGTATACAACACATTCTTAATGGAAAAATCACTTATAGTATTGAAAAATCACTGGTAGTGTTTTTTAGGAGACATTTGATCGGTTATCCTTTTAAAAACGCTTTCAGAAAAAATACTTCGAATAAAAATAGTATCCAACATATTCTTAATCACCCGTTTGATGGTAATTATCACAAAAGTACTTTTAATCTATAGTGCTTTTGTTTGTAATGCTTTTATGAGAATGGTGAAAGTGATTTTGATAGTATTTTTTATAATACACCACCTAAAAATAAAAATGCTTTTAATATTAATAAATTAGAAAAAAAAGCATAAAAATTCATTATAAAAGGGAAAAATTATAATAAACCAATATTTTTTCCGTGAGAAAAGAATACAAATAATATCTAAATATTTGTATTATTAGAAAAATTAAATTAATAATTTTATTACAAGAAGAAAAGTTTGTAATTACTTATAAAAAGATCTAGATTATAACAAACATTTATCATAAGATAATATTTTTCCAAAGCAAAATAAAGTATATAATTACATATTAGCTTAATTTATCTAAAAATTAAAAATAGATTTAAACTTAATACATTATTTTTATATGTTATATCAAACCCATTTTCGCTTATTTTAACTTTTTTATATAAAAAAAAATAGATAATTTAAAAATACATAAATTTTGAACTAATTATAGTTATATTTAACTTTTTATATACCTTTTATGATAAAATCAAATATAAAAAAAAATATTTTTTAACATTTTTTTTTTCTTAATACATACTTAACATTGAACATAAGCTAAAAGTGTCTTTTGACTTTATTTAGATTTTAAAATAATTTGAGAAAAATTAAAATTGAAATAAAATATAGAAAAAATAAAAATAAAATTGGGTTTGAAGTTGATAAAATTGATCATATGATTCTTCACATTTATTTCTTCCTTATTTTTTCTATGTAATAATTTTTGTTTTTAATAAATCAAACAATACTTTTTGGTAATTAAATATATAGAACCAGTGAATAATTACGTGTTGATGTAAATAAAAAATATATCATCAATCACTTTTCAGTCTTCAATCGTTCTCTTGTTAGAGTAGTACAAAGATTCTCCAAAATCCTAATAAATAAAGATAATTTTTTGGAGCCTCCTTTTGTACCTGAGCCATTGATTTCCAACTCAATATCCATCCATATGAACATTGTTGTGATCTCTCTCTCCAATAATATCATTTTCTCTTTCTTTTTTTTTTTCTTTTTTTTTTCCTTTTTTTCTTTTGGAACTCCTTTTGTTTCAAATCAATATCTATCTATATCAATTATTACTATGGACCCCTTTCTCCAACAATGTCTATCTTCTTTTTTTCTTTTACTTTTTCTCCTTTTCTTTTTCTTTTCCTTTTGAAACCTTACAGATTGATTTCCAGCCCAATATCCACTAATACGAATTATTGTTGTGGACCTTTCTCCAACAATGTCATTTTGTCATTTCCCTTTGGTAGAATAGGACTCTCTCTCTCTCTCTCTCTCTCTCTCTCTCTCTCTCTTCATGAACTAAGACTATGTTTCAATCTTTTTAAAAAACCACATTTTAGCACTTTTTTAAAAGACAATTTTAATTAAAAGTGTTTTTGAAAGCAAAATTTAGGAAAATACTTTTAACATAAAAATTGTTTTTGAAAGAAACATTTTAAAAATATTTTCAAAATTTTTAAAAATCACTTGTAATGTTCAAAAATCACTTATAATGTTTTTTAGAGAAACATTTATAAGTGATTATTCTAAAAACACTTATAAAGAAAACACTTTACTAAAAACACTTAGAATAGAAATAATATCAAACACACTTTAATATTATTTTAGAAAACTAATAAAAACTATTTTTATATATATATTTGATTTTATTCTAAAAAATATAATAAAAGATTAAATACAATTAAAATTTATTAAAAACCTATATATTTTACATTTATTTAATTCTTATATAAACAGTTAAAATTCAGTTATATAGGTGTGAAATAATATATAAAAATAATTTATTAATTTTTTTGTTTTTATTTTCTATTTATTTTTATTTTTATTCTTTATTTTCTTTCCTTTAATTTTTTCACAAACAAAATGTAACCTAAAAAATTAATAAACTTCAAAAAATTTAATAAAATTTTATAAGTATAAAACTATGCCTCCACGATTTTCCATACATTGTCACTTAAGGATTTTTAAAAAATTTATTAACTTATCTATTAACAGTTTATTTATTTAATACATTGATCATGTTAGGACCAAAGATTTTATTATTTAAACAAGATTATTAATTGATTAAATATTTATTTATCAAGGTTTTACTATTTGTATTTATATATTTATTTTTCTTTTTTTATCTTGTGTATAAATAGTAAAAAAATGAAAAAAAATATTTAATTAATTTTTTATTATATTTGAATTGTTTCATTTGGATGATAAACCAAATAATACAATTTTGACTGTTTCTTTCTTTTGGGATCTTCAAATGTTTAAATAAATTATGAGAAAAAGAAAACAATATAAAAAAAAAATGATGGGAGGAGAGAAAAATAGGAGAAAATTCACTATGTTTTTCTTACTTCTTTTGATAAGGAGACTATCATTAGAAGTCATTTAAACAAATGATAGATTGAATTAACTTGAGTAATAAAATGAGCAAAGGGCAATATCCAATTGAAATTAGTTTCACAACTAGGAGTCAGGGTTTTGAACTTGCTTTGATACCATGTTGAACAATCAATTTTCATAGAATCTTTAGTTGTTAGGATTTAGGTCCATAATGTATATTATGCTCTCTAACACCTTCTCTAATGTGTTTTCATACCCACATGAGAAGAGATAGACATGTTTGTGGACAAACAAATCATGGATAATCTCTTTTGCCTTGCTCGTGGACTCAATAAATTAAGGAAATAAAAATGGGGAGAGGTTAGAACTTTAGAGTATAATTGAAAATAATACACAAGCATGAACCTGATTTTTCATTCTCTCTTATGTCACAAATTAGAATTTGTTAGTTTTAGTTTAGTTGCATGGCTAAAGTTGACAATTTTGTTTTGAAAGGCATTTGAAGTTCATTAGATAGTGATTATAGGAAACATTTTTAGTATAAAAAGTCTTCTTGAAAAAAATAAAATAAAAATAAGTGTTTGACAAAATTTTAGAAACACTTTTTAAAATTTAAAAAATCACTTATAGTATTGAAAAATCACTTATAATGTTTTTTAGGAAATATTTGATAGGTGATTCTCCTAAAAACGTTTTCAAAGAGGACACTTCCACTAAAAATACTTCAAGTAAAAATATTGTCAAATAGATTCTTAATCACCCGTTTGATTGTAATTCTCACAAAAGTATTTTTAATCTGTAGCGCTTTTGTTTGTAATGCTTTTATGAGATAGTGAAAGTGATTTTGATAGTATTTTTTTTATAATACACCACATAAAAATAAAAAAGATTTTAATATTAATAAATTATCAAAAAAGACATAAAAAATCATTATAAAAGGGAAAATTATATTAAACCAATATTTTTTCCGTGAGAAAAGAATACAAATAATATCTAAATATTTGTATTATTAGAAAATAATAATTTTATAACAAGAAGAAAAAGTTCAAAAATTACTTATAAAAAGATCTAAATTATAACAAACATTTATCATAAGATAATAATTTTTCAAAGCAAAATAAAGTATAGCTTAATTTTTTTAATCAAATTTTAAAAATCATTACATTTTCAATATAAATCTTTACAAAATGGATGCAAACAAATATTAATTTTTCACTTTTATTATTTTTTACTTGTTTTTAATATTTTTTAATACATTTTTAAAATAGAATTTTATTTTTAAGTAATTTATATGCTTGTATAATTATTTTTTTAAATAACTGTTCAAAAACAAATGAAAATAACTAAAAGATATTATCCGAAAACATTTTATTTTTTATTCTTAAGAAGATAAAATAGAAAATAATTTTTAATTATCAAATATATTTTTTTGTTTTTACTTTTTTATTTTTTTTAATAACAAAAAGCTGTTTTAAAAAACATTTATCAAATAGATGTTATATTTAACATCTGTTTTTGAAAATATTGTCAAAATAACAATGTATTTGAGAAGAGAAAATTATTCAAATATTAGAAAGGTTATAGATACTTTTTAAAATCACATGTTTAATAGTGATTATCATTAAAGTACTTTTAATCTATAGTTTTTTTTTGTCTGTAACACTTTTATGAGAATAGTGAAAGTGATTTTGGTAGTATTTTTTAGGGAAAATCATCTAACCATACACCAATTACAAAAAATATGAGATTTTGAAACTTTACTTTTTTCTTTTTAATTTTGGTGTAAAATAGGAAAAAATATTGTCTATTCATGCACTCCAATAGTGCTTTCAAATTTGTTCCACAATTACCTCAAAAGTAAAGGACAAAGTACACACCAATTTAATACCACTTGTTAATAAGTACATGTGTCATTTATTTTTATCATTTTTCTCACATCAATAAATCTCCCTTACCACTTGTCACATTTCCACTTTTTTTTTCTTCTCCTGCCACCATAATCCATTGTCACCTATTATAGTTTTTATTATTTTTTTTCCTTTATATTCTTTTTAATATGCTCGTGCATTTTCTCATAAAACTTCTTTAATTTTAATTTATTTTTACTCTCTGATTTGTCTATATTTATTGATTTTAATTTTTTTTTTTTGACATATTAAACTTAAAATGATAAGATATAATAAAAAATTAATATAAAAAATTAAATAAAAATAAAATATATAATGGACAAAAATGAAAATATTATCCCACAAATAACAATGATTTTAAATATTAATTATAATAATACATTTTATAAATTAAGGTTTAAATTTAAAATTCCATTTTATTATTTAGAAGTTTATGATATAAGATTTTTTATATTAATACTAAATAAAAGATTTATTTATTTTGTAAATTCTATCACATGTAAAAGTAAAAATATCATTGTAATACTATTTTATTATTTATATTATTTTTCTTTTAATTTTCATTTTAAATTTATCATATCAAAATCACAATAAGTGATGGTGCTTTTATCATTTTTCTTATGATTTTAAATTGATTGTGGATCTAACTTTTTTTTGGTTAAAATCTATAATTTTTAATTAAAATAAAATATAAAAGAAAATATATTTTTCATAAAAAATTGTATTTAACCTTTTACTTTAATTTCATAAAAAATAGGTACATCCTTAAAAAAAAAAAAAGGTAAATTAATGCTTAGGAGGACCGAAAACACTATCATACTTATCATGGTGTATATATTCCTTTGGGACCCTTGATAAGTAATTGGAGGCCTTTGCCCACCCCAAAAAGAACTTTGGGATCCTAGGTATATTCATTCTTAAAGGAACCAAGACCCCTATTTTCATTTTCATGGTTCATATATTCTTTTAGAGACCTTTGAGAAGGAATTAGAGGTTACTCCCCACCCTAAAACGGACATTGGAACCCAAGGTACATTCTAAAGATAATTTGGTACATCATTTATAAAATTTGGTACATATTTCATAAAATTTGGCACATCCTTAAAACAATTTGTACATCCAATCCATGAGCTACCATGACCTCTATATTATTACCCGTGGTTCGTTTATTTCTTTAAGGATCTTTAGGAAGTAATTAGAGGTCGTTCCCTACTCCGAAACGAACTTTGGAACCCTAGGTACATCCTTAAGGAATTTTGGTACATCCAATCCTCGGGCTATCGAGACCCCTATCTATCTTCCCATGGTCTATATTATCCTTTAAGGACCCTTAGGTAGTGATTGAAAGTCATTCCCCACATCGGAACGAACTTTGGCACTCTTGGTACATCCTTTACAAAATTTGGTACATCCTTAAAAATATTTTGTACATACTTGAGCTATTGAAGCCTCTATCTTATTACCCATGGTCCGTTTATTCCTTTAGGGATCTTTGGAAAGTGATTGGAGATCGTTCCCTACTCCGAAATGGACTTTGGAACCCTAGGTACATCATTGAGAAAATTTGATACATCCAATCCTTAAGCTAACGGAACACTTATCTCCATTTCCATAGTCCATTTCTTCCTTTGGAGACCCTCAAGAAGTTATTGAAGGTCGTTCCCCACCTCATAACGGACTTTGGCAACATTGGTATATCCTTTACAAAATTTGGTACATTTTTCACAAATTTTAGTACATTATGAAGGATGTACCAAATTTTGTGAAGGATGTACCAAGGGTTCCAAAGTGCATTCCGAGGTGGGGATCGACCCCCAATCACTTCCTTAGGAGTTCCAAAATGAAATCATGTACCATCTATGTTCAGATGGGGGACCCATAAATAATAGGATTGGATATACCAAATTTAATAAAGGATGTACCAAATTTTGTGAAGGATGTACCAAGCGTTCCAAAGTGTGTTCTGAGGTGGGGATCAGCCCCCAATCACATCCTTATGGGTTCCAAAATGAAATCATGGACCATCCATGTTTAGATGGGGGTCCCGGAAATGATAAGATCGGATGTACCAAATTTAATGAAGGATATACCAAATTTTGTGAAGGATATACCACGAGTTCCAAAGTGCGTTCCGAGGTGGGGATAGGCCCTTAATCACTTCCTTATGGGTTCCAAAATGAAATCATGGACTATCCATGTTCAGATGGGGGGCCCGAAAGTAATAGGATCAGATGTACCAAATTTAATGAAGGATATACCAAATTTTGTGAAGGATGTACTAAGGGTTCCAAAGTGCCTTCCGAGGTGGGGATTGCCCCCCAATCACTTCCTTATGGGTTCTAAAATAAAATCATGGACCATCCAAGTTTAGATGGGGGTCCCAAAAGCAATAAGATCGGATGTACCAAATTTAATGAAGGATGTACCAAATTTTGTAAAGGATGTACCAAGGGTTCCAAAGTGCATTCCGAGGTGGGGATCGACCCCTAATCACTTCCTTATGATTCCAAAATGAAATCGTAGACCATCCATGTTTAGATGGGGGACCCGAAAGCAATAGGATCAAATGTAACAAATTTTTTGAAGAATATACCAAGGGTTCCAAAGTGCGTTCCAAGGTGGGGAGTGATCCCCAAACACTTCCTTATGGGTTCAAAAATGAAATTATGGACAATCCATGTTAAGATGGGGGTCCCAAAAACGATAGGATCGGATGTACCAAATTTAATGAAGGATGTATCAAATTTTGTGATGGATGTACCAAGGGTTCCAAAGTGCGTTCCAAGGTGGGGATCGGCTCGTAATCACTTTCTTATGGGTTCCAAAATGAAATTATGGACCATCCATGTTCAGATGGGGGTCCCAGAAGCGATAGGATCGGATGTACCAAATTTTATGAAGGATGAACCAAGGGTTCCAATGTGCGTTCTGGGGTGGGGATCGACCCCCAAACACTTCCTTATGGGCTCCAAAATGTAATTATGGACCATCCATGTTTAGATTGGGGTCCCAGAAGCAACAGGATTGGATGTACCAAATTTAATGAAGGATGTACCAAGGGTTTCAAAGTGCGTTCCGAGGTGGGGATTGGCCCCTAAACACTTCCTTATAAATTCCAAAATGAAATTATGGATCATCTATGTTCAGATGGGGGTCCCGAAAGCGATAAGATCGGATGTACCAAATTTAATGAATGATGTACAAAATTTTGTGAAGGATGTACCAAGGGTTCCAAAGTACATTATGAGGTGGGGATCGGCCCCTAATCACTTTCTTATGGGTTTCTAAATGAAATTATGGTCCATCCATGCTCAAATGGGGGTCCCAGAAGTGATAGAATCGAATGTATCAAATTTTGTGAAGAATGTACCAATGGTTCCAAAGTGCGTTCCGAAGTGGGGATCGACCCCTAATCACTTTCTTATGGGTTTCTAAATGAAATTATGGTCCATCCATGCTCAGATGGGGTCTCGGAAGCGATAGAATTGGATGTACAAAATTTAATGAAGGATGTACCAAATTTTGTGAAAGATGTACCAAGGGTTCCAAAGTGCGTTCCGAGGTGGGGATCGGCCCCTAATCACTTTCTTATGGGTTTCTAAATGAAATTATGGTCCATCCATGCTCAAATGGGGGTCCCGGAAGCGATAAAATCGAATGTACCAAATTTTGTGAAGAATGTACCAAGGGTTCCAAAGTGCATTCCGAGGTGGGGATCGGCCCCCAAACACTTGCTTATGAGTTCCAAAATGAAATTATGGACCATCTATGTTCAGATGGGGGTCCTGGAAGCGATAGGATCAGATATACCAAATTTAATGAAGGATGTACCAAAATTTGTGAAAGATGTACCAAATTTATTTTCTATTTTTTAAATTATAAATAAACAAAAATTATATTAATAATTCAAAAACTATTTTGAAAAATAATTTTGAAAAAAATATTAATTTAAATGAATAAAAATTATCTTTTACATTTTAGAAGTAAATAATTTAATGGTTAAAATACTATTTAAAATAAATATATTTACTACTTTTTTTCTTTTATACTAAAAATTATTTTAAAGTTTATTTTTTTTACTATTATAAAATAAAAGGTTCAATTTTTTTAATCTTCTTCTCTTTTATTTTAATAATTTTTTAAATATAGACTTTTGGTGATAAGTTATATGAAATGTTGCAAATTTTTTTATTAAGGAATTTTTTTAATGATTTGAATTAATTGAAAATTTATTAAAATAAGAAAAAGAAAAAGACAGAAAAAGGATGGATGGAGAGTTATCCAACTAAAATGTTTTCATATTTATAAATGGATTATTTTTAATTTATTTTCTTTGATTCTTTATCTTAAATTTCATCTCAACTTGTTTTTTCTTACATTTTTATGTTTTCTATTATATTTCTATTTAAGGTGATTTTCATCTAATTTGTACTCCATTATATTCTTTTTTTTTTATTTTAATGTATTTTTATACCTCTTTGCATAACAAAAGATTTTGTCATTTTTCATCTATAAAACTTTATACAAAAGATATCATGTATGAGGAAAAAAAGAAGAGAAAATTATGATATAATTACATGCACATCTCTTAATATGATACATTTGCTTGACTTAATGACATTGTATTTTAATAATTTAAACCATGCCAAGTTCACATTTATTTTAAATTTAAAAGGGTATTATAATATTTTTTAAATTATTAAATTATAATACATTATTCAATTAAAAATTAATTATCACCATTAGTTAAAGGATGATCATGTTACAAAATAATATATTAAGACAATATCTATGTATTGTTCATAAAATAGAGAAAATATTCAAATAATTGTCTATAACCTTAAACATATTTATATAAAAAATAGCTTTTATATATATATATATTAGATAAAAAAGAATAATAATATTTTTTAAGGTGTTTAAAAAAAATTTTATTATATATTTTATAAGTTTGAAAAAAAAAATTTATCATATATTTAAAAAATATTTATTAAAAAATATAGTAATAATTATTTTTAATTATTGATTTTCAATATTCAATTTACACATGGTTTTTGGGAGAAAAATAATGAGTGGAAATATTAACACCTCTTTGGTTAGGGAATAATTTACATGGTCCTACCATGAGAGAGGTAAGGTGAATGAAGAGAGAGAGGGAGAGAGAGGGAGAGAGAGAATGAGAGAGAAGTGGGAAGCCGGTCGGAGCAAGAGCAGAGTTGACACGTGGATTCCTTTATGAGAGTGGATTTCCATTTCTTTAATTTTATAATTAATTGTGGGTGACTTGGCTTTTACAGCTGCCAACCACCATCAAAATTTGGTGAAATAATTATTAAGGAAACACCGTGCTCTCAGGTCACATGGTTGATGGAAGTTTTCGAGTGTGAATAGTTTCAAAACCACAAAATCCAATGTGAGGCTCTGTCTCCTTTTCTCATCCACCCAATGGAATGATTGGAATCTCCACACATTCCCACTTAGACCTCATATCAAATAAGAAAATCAATCAACTTTCTCCCATATTTCAACTTGGCCTCCTAATTCTTTATCCACGAGGGACCACTACAATTCGAAGGTATTTCCTTAAAAACTTAATATTTATTATTTAATCACTTAATATAATTTTAAATTAAATTATAATTAAAATATTCCCTTAAAACTTATTCCTTAAATTTTATTTTTGAGTATTAAAATTTTTTTGATAAAATTAACTTAAAACTTATTTTAAATCATCAAATTAATATTTTTATCCTTATAAGTTATAATTATGATAAAAAAAAGTCAAATAACAATAAAGGTTATAAAATATTAAAGAAAATCATGAATATAACTACTATAAATAGAATTTAAAAATAAAATAAAAATATAAACTTAAAAATAAATTAATCATTTTTATTTATTCCTTAAAATTATTATTTTTACTTAAAAATAAATTAATTTACCAAATATACTTAATTTACTTAATAACTTAAATTAAATTATTAAATCATTTTAAGTTATTAAATTGATTTATCAAATACTCATTCCAATATCAATTATCATATTGTGAGATGTTAACGTCTGCACTATAAAAACCCACTTGAAGTGGACAAAGAAAAAAGGGATGACATTTTAGAAATTACATTTTTATAGAGCTAGAAAATATTGTTAGAAATTGCTCCTCTCATTGTTTTTTTTTTTTCTTGGTTCAAGTTAGGTCGGCCACTTGAATACCCAAACCTATTTCCAGTTGAAAATATAATAAATAAAATGAAAACTTTTGAAATATATATAAACATTTAATATTTTTATCGAAAAAGTAAGTTAAAAAACTATTTTTGGTCATGAACAGAATTTTATTCTCTAAAACAATTAAAATTTTAAAAAAATTATCAAAGAGTTACTAATCTTTGATCTTGAAGCCTAGGCATTGACAATTATTAGCATAACCATCAAAATATGAAAGAAAGTCTCCTTGGAAAATTACGCTTATTTTTTATTTTTAAAACTAGATACTTCCATATTAAAAATCAAATTTTTTATTAAAAAATATATTTATCTTATATTCTTAAAATCACTTTCAAATTTTAAATTTTGAAATAATAAAAAATCATTTCTTAATTTTTTTTAATCAAAATTTTAAAATCTTCACATTTTCAATATAAATCTTTAGAAAATGGATGCAAACAAATACTAATTTTTCACTTTTATTCTTTTTTAATTTTAACATAATAATAATTTGATTACGTGGCATTAAGCAATTAATAATACTTATCTAAATATTTTATTAAATCTAATTAATTAATAGATATTAATGACACCAATCCCACGTTTTTGTTGTATGGTCGACCACATGTACGAGGACACCTACTCTACTCGGAACACACACTTGGTTTAGTTTATTTTTGCTTCTAAATATTCACCACCCAACCATACACTTCATTTTTGTTACCGTTAACATGAAAGATCTACCAATAATTCAAACTTAAATTTGGGGGCCCAAAATTATTTTATGGCAAAGGACTGATATTGAAACATTGCTTGAATGCACATTCCTGTAAAAAAAAAATTACATATTTGATAAGTTATTAAACATTGCTTTAAAAATACAAAGAATCACTTAAAAATGATTTTGAACAATCATTTAAGTGATAATTCTTTCAAAAATCAATTTTATTTTATAATACATGATAAAAAAAATATTATCATAACAATTTTTTATTTATATTTAAATACTAAGATATTATATGAAAACTATTATTGAAAACAGTTTTTTAAGTCAAAAACATGTTTGATAAAAAATAATTTTTTGAAAGTTTCTTTAAAAATAAGTTGTTCTTAGAATAAATTTTAGATATTTTTAATTGTTTTTGTAGAATGGTCGTAGCAACAATTCATAATATTAAAAATATTTTTGAAAACATTTGTATCATAGTGCAGAGTACCTTTGTAAACGAGTTAGGAAAATTTCTTTTTCATATTTGAGTTTTGAAATATAATTTTATTTTTGAAAACAATTTAGAACTATTTTTAAAAATCATGGTCCTTTTTTATAACTGTATTTAAAAATAGTTTTAAATAATAATTTTTTAAAACTGTTTTTTGATATTTTGTAGAACAAAAGTCTATTTTGGAATTATAAATGTTTTTAATATTTTTTAAATATATTTTAAAAATAGAGCTTTATTTTTAATAATTTTACATGCTTGTATAATTATTATTTTTTAAGACAATTGTAAAAAAATAAACAAATGAAAATAATAGAAAAAAATTGAAGGATATTATTTGAAAACATCTTATTTTTTATTCTTAAGAAGAGAAAATGGGAAATAATTTCTAATTTTTAAATGTATTTTTTTGTTTTGAATAATAGAAAACTATTCTAAAAAACAGTTATTAAACAAATCCTATATTTGACATTTATTTTTAAAAACATTGTCAAAATAATATTATATTTTATAGTGATTTTATAAAGTGTTTTTAGTATTTTTAGTACTCCAAGGATAAAAAATTTCAAATGTTAGAAAAATTAAAAACATTACTTAAAATCACTATCAAACACTTTAAAATCACATGTTTGATAGTGATTAATTCTCACAAAAATACTTTTAAAGTATGTTTATTAGTGATTCTAAAAAACATTTTTAATTATTCTAATAATTGAATAATAAAATTTTTTAATTATTAAAAATACTAGAAGCTTTTCGTAAAATCATTGTCAAACGAGCTTTTAATTTATAATATTTTTATCTTTTATGAGAATAGTGAAAATGATTTTGATAGTATTTTTTATAATACATCACATAAACATAAAAAAGTTTTTAATATTAAGAAATTATAAAAAAAAGACATAAAATATCATTATAAAAGAGAAAAATTATAATAAACCAATATTTTTTGGTGAGAAAAGAATACATACACTGTAAAATGATATATAAATATTTATATTATTAAAAAAAATAAAAATAATAATTTTGATTACTATAAAAAAATTTTGAAAATTACTTACAAAAAGTACAACAAACATTTATAATAAGATAATGATTTTTAAAGTAAAATAAAGTATATAATTACATCTTACCTTAATTTATCTAAGAAACTTCACTGAAAAAATGCAAATGGGAAAACATTTTTTTTTCTTTTTTTTTTTACTGAATCGTCCTTCCAACAGGACATAAAGCTGTGAGCAACTATACAACAAAGCAGGAAACAATTTACAACTCAAAATTTATTGTTATGATTTTTTTCTTTTGATATGACAGGACGCTGTCATTTTTTGTCCTTTTTCTTTTGATTGCAGGACTATGTCATTTCCCCACCAATAATGTTATTAAGTCATTGCACTTTTTAAGTAGAACAGGACTCTTTCCCTCTCTCAGTATTCATAAGCTAATACGGTTTTAAAAAACTAATAAAAAAAAAATTATTTCCATATTTAATTTTACTGTAAAAATATAATATAAAATTAAATATAATTAAAATTTACGTTAAACTCATATATTTTAAAATTTTTTAATTTTCATATAAAAAATTAAATTTCAATTAGATAGGTGTAAAATAATATATAAAAATAAATTATTAATTATTTTTTTATTTTTCTTTCTTTTTATTTTTATTCTTTATTTTTTTCTTTAAATTTTTCATCAACAAAAAATAATCTATAAATTAATAAACTTTAAAAAAAATTTAATAAAATTTGACAAGTATAAGAGGGTGTCTTCTTGATTTTCTATATATTGTCACTTAGGAATTTTTAAAAAATTCATTAACCTATCTATTTAGCAGTTTATTTATTCAATAAACTAATCCAATTGGATCAAATATTTTATTATTTAAATAAGATTATTAATTTATTGAACATTTATCTATTAAGGTTTTATTATATTTATTTAAAGATCTATTTTTATTTCTTATTTAATTTATAAATAATAAAAATTTGAAAATGTTTAATTTTTAATTAATTTTTATTATATTTTATATATTTTTTCATACTTAGATGATAAACCAAATAATACAATTTTGACTATTTATTAAATAAAATGAAAACTTTTGAAATATATATTAATATTCAATATTTTTATCGAAAAAGTAAGTTAAAAAACTAATATTGGTCGTAAATAGAATTTTATTCTTTAAAACAATTAAAATTTTAAAAACATTATCAAAGAGTTACTAATCTTTTATCTTGAACCTTAAGGATTAACAATTGTTAGCATAACCATCAAAATAAGAAAGAAAGTTTAATTGGGAAATTATTGAGAAATTACACTTATTTTTTGTTTTTAAAAATAGATACTTCCGCATTAAAAATCACTTTCAAATTTTAAATTTTAAAATAATAAAAAAACTTATTTCTTAATTTTTTTAATCAAAATTTTAAAATCTTTACATTTTCAATATAAATCTTTAAAAAATGGATGCAAACAAATACTAATTTATCACTTTTATTCTTTTTTTATTTTAACATAATAATAATTTGATTACATGGTATTAAGCAATTGATAAAACTTATCCAAATATTTTATTAAATGTAATTAATTAATAGATATTAATCACATCAACCCCACCTTTTCGTTGTAAGGTCGGCCACATATATGAGGACACCCGCTCTACTCGGAACACATGCTTGATTTAGTTTATTTTTGCTTCTAAATATTCACCGCCCAACCATACACTTCATTTTTGTTACCACCCACATAAAAGACCTACCAATAATTCAAACTTAAATTTGGGGGGCCCAAAATTATTTTATCGCACAAGACTGAAATTGAAACCAATTAAAGGCGACTTCAATGCTTGAAAGTACATTCCTGTAAAAAAAAAATTACATATTCGATAAATTATTAAACATTGCTTTAAAAATCTAAAGAATCACTTAAAAATGATTTTGAACAATCATTTAAGTGATAATTCTTTGAAAAATCATTTTTTTTATAATACATGATAAAAAAAAAGAATATTATCATATTAATTTTTTATTTATATTTAAATACTAAGGTAGTATATAAAAACTATTCTTGAAAACAATTTTTTAATTAAAAAACATATGTCTGATAAATTTTTTGATAAAAATAATTTTTTGAAAATTTCTTTAAAAATAAGTTGTTTTTAGAATAAATTTTAGATATTTTTAATTGTTTTTGTAGAATGCTCATAGCAACAATTCATAATATTAAAAATATTTTTGAAAACATTTGTATCGTAGTATAGAGTACCTTTGTGAACGAGTTGGAAAAATTTCTTTTTCATATTTGAGTGTTGAATTATAATTTTGCTTTCAAAGGATCATCAAAGCTGATGCAGGGAAGCATAGTAAAGAATAAGGTTTCCCTTCATGCTCATTTGATTAATTGAAGTCAACTCCGATTGTGTCTATTACCCTTTTCCGGTCATCATGTTTTTTCTCTTCCGTTACTAAAGTGAAATTCCTTGAATTTGCAGTTGGCTCTTAATTTCAGTTTGCAGGCGTTGGCTAGGCAAGAAATCAAGTATGAAAAAATGTTACGATTTTCTCCGCAATATCTCTACAAGAGCATTGAGTGGATCATGTGCTAGCTCGAATACAGAAATGTAAATGTCCCTTGAGGTTCCTTTTAGCTCAATTGGTGGATTTCACTGAAGAAGCATCCCCTCTTTAAGGGATTGGGAAAGAAAACCATAATTAAAAAATGAGATATTGCTCAGGGATGCACATTGGATACTGATAGTTTGCTTTGAATTTCTGACAGTATGTCTAATTAAGTACCCAATGCCGGGTGTAAAGAGGCATCATAGATCCATACAAACATTAAGAACTGTTCTGTAGTAAAACCAGTTGATACATTTTTTCCAATTCCTTCTACTCCTTCATAACCTGAAGGAAGAGGTAACAGGGCCCTAAGGAGTATATGGTTAGAAATCCATTATAGGGTTATAAATTGATAATTGAATTGATTATCTTCATGCATAAGGGCATTAAATCACCTAGTAGAAAATATTTTAAAATCATCCATCTACAATCATTTATTTTCTCTTCTCATATGAAAATATGGTGCTAATACCTTTTGCACGAAATTATAACAGAATAGGGTACCCTGAACTTGACATTGGATATTTGATGAGACAAAGGGAGAAACTAATTGATTTCCTAATTTATCTAATTGAATTCTATGGTGTCCAATCTTGAACTGATATTTGTTTTGCCTCAACAACCTGCCCATGATGTGTATATCATGATCACGGCTCAAAAAAAAAATAATAATAAACCAATATTTTTTGGTGAGAAACACTTATGGTAAAATAATATATAAATATTTGTATTATTAAAAATAATAATTTTGATTACTGCAAGAAAATTTTAAAAATTACTCATAAAAAGTACAACAAATATTTATGATAAGATAATAATTTTTAAAGTAAAATAAAGTATATAATTACATCTTACTTTAATTTATCTAAGAAACTTCACTGATAAAAATCAAACAGAAAAACAAATTTTTTTTCTTTTTTTTCTTACTGAATTATCCTTCCAACAGGACATAAAGCTGTGAGCAACTATACAACAAAGCAGGAAACAATTTACAACTCAAAATTTATTGTTATGATTTCTTTCTTTTGATATCCTGTCATTTTTTGTCCTTGTTCTTTTGATCGCAGGACTGTCATTTTCCCACCAATAATGTCTTTTACTCACTGCACTTTTTAAGTAGGACAGGACTCTCTCCCTCTCAATATTCATAAGCTAATACGGTTTTAAAACACTAATAAAAACATATTATTTTCATATTTAATTTTACTATAAAAATATAATATAAAATTAAATATAATTAAAATTTATTTAAAACTCATATATTTTAAAATTATTTAATTTTCATATAAAAAGTTAAATTTCAATTAGATAGGTGTAAAATAATATATAAAAATAATTGATTAATTATTTTTTTTATTTTTTCTTTCTTTTTGTTTTTATTCTTTATTTTTTCCTTTAAATTTTTCACCAACACAAAATAACCTAAAAATTAATAAACTTCAAAAACAAATTAATAAAATTTGACAAGCATAAGTGTCACGCCCCAAGACCCACTCCAAGGGCGTGACGGTCATTTCACACTTTAAACCCTAAGGCTTACAGTATAACCTGACTCAAACAATTATCTTGTAATTGGAAGTTATCAACTACCAAATACCTGTTCAGAGTAGCGGAACAAAATCTAAAATCCTCAAAATTCAATTTCAAAACTAAAACATCCACTATCCAAAATCCATTGTCCAAATATTTGCAAACTTAAACAATTCAAGTACTAGAACAAATTTCAAAATCTCCAAAACTCAACTTTGATCTAACATAAAATTTGAAGGATCAATATTCAAATAACTTCCAAATACCAAAGGATCCAAATGAACATAACTAACAGTTAAACAAAATCCAACATAAAATCCTAAGTCAAATCCTAATGATGACCATTCCTCAGCCTAGCCATCACTCCTCACCCGAACTAAGAGTACCTGAAAATTTTCAACAATTGGGAATGAGCTCACAGCCCAATAAGGAATATTAATGCAATTCATGGATCAAATATTTTCATTTCAAATAGGAGATATCATTTTTTTTTCATCAAATATCAAAGTTTCAAAAATACTAATATATTCAAAATTCAACCAACCATTTTCATATCAAATTCAAACACTTTCACATAAGATTCAATCAAATCCATTCAATTTTCATTACTCTGGTTATCAAATATCAAATGCCCAATTAGGTGGGACTTTTCAAATGGGTGGCTAGCCTCAAATTGTTCCTGGTGGAAGGAACCAAACACTACTAGTACTAGTAACCTCTAACCAAACCCCTAGAGGCTGGGGTTCAAATCAATTACATTCCCACCATGAAATGTAAAGGTCAACTATTATATCCCGTTGACAGGGCCGAATAGTCAACTATTATATCCCGTTGACAAGGGTCAAATAAACCAGAGTGATGTTTTTGTTCAAGTATTCAAATTTACACAACATAATATCTCTATATTTTGTGTCATAAATAAAACAAAATATTCCAACATAATATTTAGTGCAAAACAGTTTGATCCATGCATGGTAACAAAATATCATTTTCTTTTCCACAATTCAAAATAACATATAAAATAATTTAATTTTATAAATATTGCATTAACTTCCCTTACCTCAAAATATGCAAAGGCCTTGAAGGAAAAATAACCCTGAAAAGTCTACTCCTCACCTAACACAATAAAAAGACAACTATTACTATTTACCTCAAAATATAAATTTGATAATCCTAAAATTTCTAAATGTTAAGATTAATATTTCTGATTAATAAAGTAATAATTTAATTACTCTATTCCTTATTTAATTATAATTAATAAATTCCCAATTTGTTTCTAATAACACATTACTAATTTAATTAAATTACAATTTTATTTCATTATAAAATTCTATATATATATATATATATTTTACTAAATCTCTCATTCTATTTATTACAAAAAAACCATTATTACTATTATCTTATTTATTAATCTAAAACTAAATATTATTATTATTATTTTTTAATTAACCAATTCAAAAGCTACTCAACCATTACCTAGTTGTCTCGGGTACACCAAACCAAAAAGCAATTTTTTTTTTTCCTTCCATTGCCATCATCATGATTCATTATATATATATATATATATATATATATAGAAGGCTTCCGCACATGCCCCTTCTCTTTTTTTTTTTTTTTTTTTCCTTCCTTCTTCCTTCCAGTGTTGTGCACACGCGTTCTCCCTTTTTATTTATTTTTTATTTTTTTAACATTTTCTAATCTCTTCAACCACAAATAACAATATATTTATTTACTTTTTTTTTTTTTTAAATTAACCCTAGCCTAAAATCGAAGCCTTCAAAGAAATTCTTTTTTTTTTTTTTTTTTTCTTCTCATCTAATAAAACTTAAGGTCTCCCAAATTCCAACAATAAAATCAAAATCTTAATTTTTTTACTATTTGACATTCAAACGAATTAAAAAAAAAAATAATCTAACCCTAATCTAGATTTGGGGTTTTTAAAAAAAAATATATCTAATGCTTGAAATTAACTAATGAATCTAAAATAATAATCTAGGGGTTAGAATCTTACCTATAGAGGTCTGTTCTTCAAACCTTGAAATCTGACCTCAATTTCACGTTCTCTGGAAACTCTCTGCGAACAGGAATACGATTCAGAAACGAATAGGAAGAAGAGAATTTCCTATTTATACCTAGGGTAATTCGTAAAATTACTTTTTCACCCCTCTCCCATTTTATTAAATTAATTAATTAATTAATTTAATATAATTATTATGAATTTCCTATATTACCCTTAAAAAAATACTTGGGCGTTACAATAAGAGGGTGTCTTCTTCATTTTCTATATATTGTCACTTAGGAATTTTTAAAAAATTCATTAACCTATCTATTTAGCAGTTTATTTATTTAATAAACTAATCCAATTAGATCAAATATTTTATTATTTAAATAAGATTATTAATTTATTGAGCATTTATTTATCAAGGTTTTATTATATTTATTTATAGATTTATTTTTCTTTCTTATTTTATTTATAAATAATAAAATTTTGAAAATGTATAATTTTTTAATCAATTTTTGTTATATTTTATATTTTTTTCATACTTAGATGATAAACCAAATAATACAATTTTGACTATTTATTCTTTTTGGATCTTGAAACATTTAAATAAATTATGAGAAAAAGAAAACAATAATAATAAAAAAAAGATGGTAGAAGAGAAAAACGGGGGAAAAGAAATTGAGGCAAAAAAGTTACATTCATTGTGTTTTTCTTATTCCTTTTAAATAAACGATGAAAAGATTAAAAAAGTATAAATATTTAAATAATCTTTATTATATAGAATTTTCTTTTAGAATAGAATATTTTAATTTTATATTTTATAATTTTTACCTTTTGGTTTTCTATTATTTTTCAACTTTTTCATGACGCCAATAACATACTCATCAAATCAAATATTTGATATGCATTCAAATAATAAGAATAAGTTAACAAGGATGAGTTTTTGTTTTTATAAAAATGAATTTTGATTTTGATTTTTATTTTTACACTAATCAGTAATTCAAGGCAGGTTTCAAAACACAATTCATGACATGGTTTGGGTTTCTGTTTCAGCTTCGTCTCGTGACTCTACATTTTCATCCTCATTCTCGCTAGGGATTTTCATTTTCATTTTGCTGGGAGGGAGCCTTCTTCACATTTGATTGCTGAAATCTTTCATTTCCTTGTTTCCTTTCTCACATCATCAGCCTTAACATCTCTGCTTCTGTTCTTCAAGTTGAATCCAATAGCATCCATATGCTTTTTCTCTCGATTCCCCTCCATAGCCCTTTGTCACATCATTTGCAACTCTCTCCACCCTCATACTCATTCTGATCACCACTACTCATTTTGCCCATGTCTATGTCGCTCTGCGCCTTCGCTTGCTAAACCTTTCAATTTCCTTGATTTCTGTTTTTGCGGATTCCCGTAGCTAGCAGCCTGTTGTTAGTTTACTGCTGCCGTTTTTTTGGCTTTCTGTCATCGATCTGATCTGTGTTCCAAAAGAGAAGAAAGGAGTAGCAACTAGAAAATGGTAGAAATTGTTGTTTCGGTCGCAGCAAAAGTTTCAGAGTACCTCGTTGGTCCAGTTGTACGTCAGCTGGGTTATCTGTTTAACTACCGTACCAACATTGAGGATCTCTCTCAAAAGGTTGAGAAGCTGAGGGATGCTAGGGCTAGGCAGCAGCACTCTGTGGATGAAGCTATTAGGAATGGACATAAAATCGAGGATGATGTTTGCAAGTGGATGACACGTGCTGATGGGTTCATACAAAATGTTTGCAAATTCCTTGAAGATGAGAAGGAGGCGCGGAAGAGTTGTTTCAATGGGTTGTGTCCTAATTTGAAGTCCCGGTACCAGCTAAGCAGGGAAGCAAGGAAGAAGGCAGGGGTTTCTGTTCAAATCCTTGGAGATGGCCAATTTGAGAAGGTATTATATCGTGCCCCTCTGCAAGGGATAAGGTCTTCACCTTCCGAAGCTTTAGAATCAAGAATGTTTACTTTGAGTGAAGTCATGGAGGCCTTAAGGGATGCCAATATCAACAGGATCGGGGTATGGGGGATGGGTGGTGTGGGGAAGTCCACGCTGGTGAAACAAGTGGCTGAACAAGCTAATCAAGAGAAGTTATTCGACAAGGTGGTCAAGGTATCTGTGTTGCAGACTCCAGACTTACAAAAAATTCAAAAGGAACTTGCAGATGGGCTGGGTATGAAATTTGAGGAGGAGAGTGAACAGGGAAGAGCAGCTCGACTACTTCAGAGGATGGAGGCGGAGAAGACCATCCTCATCATCTTGGATGATCTTTGGGCCGAACTTGAGTTGGAAAAAGTAGGAATTCCTTCGCCAGATGATCACAAGGGATGCAAATTAGTGCTAACTTCTAGAAATAAACAGGTCTTGTCAAATGAGATGAGTACTCAAAAAGATTTTCGAGTTCGACATTTGCAAGAAGATGAAACATGGATTTTATTTAAGAACACAGCTGGCGATTCCATTGAAAATCCAGAGTTGCAACCTATAGCTGTTGATGTAGCAAAAGAATGCGCGGGTTTGCCAATTGCAATAGTAACAGTGGCAAAGGCATTGAAAAACAAGAATGTGTCTATTTGGAAGGATGCCCTGCAACAACTGAAATCGCAAACCTCGACAAACATAACAGGAATGGAGACAAAGGTATACTCAAGTCTAAAGTTGAGCTACGAACACTTGGAGGGAGATGAAGTGAAGTCATTGTGCTTGCTTTGTGGCCTATTTTCTTATCATATCCCTTTTAGGGACTTGTTGAAATATGGTGTGGGTCTGCGATTATTTCAAGGAACTAATACATTGGAAGAGGCGAAAAATAGAATAGATGCACTGGTTGACAACCTCAAATCCTCAAATTTTTTACTAGAAACTGACCATAATACATGTTTTAGAATGCATGATCTTGTTCGGAGTACTGCCAGAAAAATTGCATCCGAGCAACGTCATGTGTTTACACACCAGAAGACTACTGTAAGAGTGGAAGAATGGCCAAGGATAGATGAACTCCAGAAGGTCAAGTGTATAAGTCTGGAAGAATGTGATATTCATGAACTTCCAGAAGGGCTGGTATGTCCAAAACTTGAACTATTTAGTTGTCTTCTAAAGACCAATTCGGCAGGGAAAATCCCAAACACATTTTTTGAAGGGATGAAACAACTCAAAGTATTAGATTTTTCTAGAATGCATCTTCCATCACTGCCCTCATCACTTCAGTGCCTTGCAAATCTTCGAACATTGTGTTTGGATAGTTGCAAGTTGGGAGACATTGTTATAATTGCAGAGCTAAAGAAACTAGAAATTCTTAGCCTTATGGATTCTGATATTGAACAGTTGCCCAGAGAAATAGCACAGTTGATTCATCTGAGGCTGTTCGATTTGAAGGGTTCTTCCAAACTCAAAGTAATTCCACCAGATGTCATATCAAGCTTGGTCCGATTAGAGGATTTGTGTATGGAAAATAGTTTTACTCAGTGGGAGGGGGAAGGAAAGAGTAATGCTTGCCTCGCTGAGTTGAAACGTTTATCTCACTTAACCTCTTTGGACATACAAATATCAGATGCCAAGTTGCTGCCAAAAGACATAGTCTTTGATAACTTGGAGAGATATAGAATATTTGTAGGTGATGTCTGGATCTGGAAGGAAAACTATAAAACCAATAGAACATTGAAGCTCAACAAATTTGATACAAGCCTTCATCTGGTGGATGGTATCAGCAAGTTGTTGAAGAGAACTGAAGATCTACACTTGCGTGAATTATGTGGTGGTACTAATGTTCTTTCCAAATTAGATGGGGAGGGTTTTTTTAAATTAAAGCATCTCAATGTCGAAAGCAGTCCAGAGATTCAATGTATTGTGAACTCGTTGGATCTGACTTCATCACATGGTGCCTTTCCTGTTATGGAGACATTGTCTCTCAATCAGCTGATTAACTTGCAAGAAGTATGCCGTGGCCAATTTCCAGCAGGGTCCTTTGGTTGCTTGAGAAAAGTGGAAGTGGAATATTGTGATGGCTTGAAATTTCTCTTCTCGTTGTCTGTGGCTAGAGGCCTATCCCGACTTGAAGAAATAAAAGTAACTAGATGCAAGAGTATGGTTGAGATGGTTTCCCAAGGAAGGAAAGAAATAAAAGAAGATGCTGTTAATGTGCCTCTGTTCCCTGAATTGAGATCCTCGACATTAGAGGACTTACCCAAGCTCAGTAATTTCTGCTTTGAGGAGAACCCGATGCTTTCGAAGCCTCCAAACACAATTGTTGGTCCTAGTACATCGCCTCTCAACCAACCGGTATGTCAAACTTTGAAAATCCTTTCTATCTAGTCAATGCTTTTTTAGTCACTTCAATTCAAATACTTGGAGACTAACCCCTCATTGATTGATTTGAGTCAGCAAGAATCCCCTCATTTAAGTCGATCCCAAAACCCATCTGATGAGACTTCACCAGCAAACATAAAACGTCACCAATCAAAACAGAGCATAGACTGAATATAATTAATAGACTTTTTTTTTTTTTTTTAAATTTCCAAACATATTATCATCATGCTTTTATTTTCACTCTATGTTAATTGCTGCAATTTTATGTATACAATGCAATCCATCTATGTTGTATTCAACGCTCACAGAGGTTCTCATGTTACAGGAGATAAGGGATGACCAACTTCTGCTTTCCTTGGGCGGCAACCTCCGGTCTCTCAAGTTGAAGAATTGCATGTCACTATTGAGACTATTCCCACCCAGTTTGTTACAGAATTTGGAAGAACTAATAGTGGAAAACTGTGATCAGCTGGAACACGCATTTGATCTTGAAGAGTTAAATGTTGATGATGGGCATGTTGAGCTCCTCCCTAAATTAGGAAAGCTGAGGTTGATTGGTCTACCAAAGTTGAGGCATATATGCAACTGTGGCAGCTCCAGAAATCATTTCCCTTCTTCCATGGCTTCTGCTCCTGTAGGCAATATCATATTCCCTAAATTAAGCTATATTTTACTGGAATCTTTGCCCAACCTCACAAGCTTCGTCTCCCCTGGATATCATTCCCTCCAAAGGCTTCACCATGCAGACCTTGATACCCCCTTCCCGGTGCTCTTTGATGAAAGGGTCAGTTTTCTCACAGAATCCTTCTCTTTTTAATTCTTATGATTTTAATTTTCCTTTTAACATTGTTATCAATCAAATTATTGGAGGAAAATAAAGAAAATTTAGATTGAGCTGGTTCTTGTTTCTCTTTTTTTATTTTTCACCTAAATTTAACTTAACTGTTAATAATAGAGTTTAATATAATTAAATGTTTAATTTATTTGTTTTTATTCAGGTTTGAATGTTGGACGTTGAATGTAGTTTGTATATATTAAAATATTTATAAAATTAATTATGATATTTCTTCTTACTCTAATTTGAAAAAATAATATTCAAATATCCTGAAATATTTGAATTATTAATATTATAAAAGTTTTATAATAATTATTATGAAAATTTGTATTGGAATAACAAAAATGATTTTTAATTATACTTGATTAGTAAAAAAATGTTAGAAAATTTTTTAAGTGAACTCTTTTATATAGTGTACATATCTTTGGATAATGGGTTTATAATTGAAATTAATTCATTAACTCTTATATTTTTAATTTGGGAAAGAATATCAAATTCTATTTTTGATTTACAAAATTCATTGAATTATTTACTTTAATGAATATTTAGATGAATGTGAATTATGTTTTGGGTTTTTTTAATTGAGAAATATATATTAGAATTAGTGGTAGTTTATTTTTATTTTGTTGTGCGATAAATGTATAGAATTTTAGTTTGATTTAGAATTTTATGGATTTATTTTTTTATTAATTTATTATCTAGATAAAGGAATTTTTTATAGACAAATAAAAAGTATTTAAGTCATTTTTTTTTATGATAATTTTTTGTAATTTATAATGAATTCATTCTCATCCAAATTACATGAGATTGTAGTGGTTTAATTTTTTTAAGACAATTAGATAAGAATCAATTAAAATATTTAAGGCTCAAAGTAATTTGCTTTAACAATTAAAAAGAAAAATTGGAAAAAAAAATCAAACAAACGACTCTTTTGGAACATTTCAAATGTATGAGAGTTATATGTATTAAAATGAATTTCACGAGAACTCTGCTATTTCTTGACTGATTTTTTCCTCCACCCTTCTTTAAGATGTAGTTTGTTGTGTTTTTCTTTTGAGGTCCCCGATTCTGGATGGTTCTACACATGGATTATTTTCTTTTTTCAGTTAATCAAAATATATAAATAACAAAATAGTGGGATGAAATCTGCAGGTTGCATTTCCTAGCTTGAAGTTCTTAAAAATCTCGGGACTGGATAATGTGAAAAAAATACGGCACAACCAAATTCCTCAAGATTCCTTCTCCAAACTAGAAATGGTGACCGTAGAATTTTGTGGACAATTGTTGAATATTTTTTCAGCTTGTATGCTGAAAAGGTTACAAAGTCTAGAGGATCTGTCCGTACGTGATTGTAGCTCATTAGAAGCGATTTTTGATGTGGAAGGGACAAATGATAATGTGGATCGTAGTTCGTTAGGGAATACGTTTGTATTCCCTAAACTAACCTCTCTCTCACTCATCAATCTACATCAACTTAGGAGTTTCTACCCAGGGGCACTTACTTCACAGTGGACATTGTTGAAAAAACTAAAAGTGCAGGAGTGTCATAAACTCAATGTATTTGCATTCGAAACTCCAACATTCCAACAAAGACATCATGAGGGAAATCTTGATATGCCCCTTTTCTTCCCCCCACATGTAAGTTTCCTAATTTTATCTTATCACATTTCCTTAAATTTTACATTAAATAACTTGACCCATGAAAAGGTGAATGCAAAACCCAAAACTGATTATTGGCCCCTACTTGATCCACAACTTCCTTTAGAGAGCATCCTTGATTTCCATTTTTCCTCCCTGTATATCTCCATTAATTGAACTTTTTATGTTAAAATTTGAACTAATTCTTTCTTCTTACAAGAATTTTTATAAATTGGGTATATGGTTCAAACCAATATTGCAATTTATTGTAAATTTTATTGGTTTCCAAAAATTATTTAATCTATAAGCAGCCAACTTATAGTAAACAATTGTGAACCACCTTTCCAATCCATTTTTATTCAAGTGACTTACACCCTGCATCATCATACTTCTCAGATGCTAAATGACAGCATAAAATTAGAAATTTGGACGTGGATGTCCAGTGCATCTTCTGTAAACAGCATAAAAAATTATATTAATTTTGCCATGTTCTTTACTTGGAATAGAGAAATAAAACAAGACTTCTTTGTAGATGTGCGTATCTTATTTATATACTGGTTATAACTGACAGAACAAATTTATTTTATTCCAACCATTTCCCAGGTTGCATTCCCTAATTTGGAGGAATTAACATTGGGTCAGAACAGAGACACAGAAATATGGCCAGAGCAATTTCTAGTGGATTCCTTTCCCAAACTAAGAGTTCTGTCCGTATATGATTGTAAAGATATTGTGATTGTGATTCCTTCCTTTATGCTTCAAGGATTACATAATCTGGAAGTACTGAAGGTAGGAAGATGTAGTTCAGTCGAAGAGGCATTCCAACTTGAAGGACTTGACGAGGAAAATCAAGCCAAGAGGCTTGGACAGTTAAGAGAAATAGAGTTGCATGATCTTCCTGGGCTGACACGTTTGTGGAAGGAAAACTCCAAACCAGGCCTTGACTTGCAGAGTCTAGAGAGTCTTGACGAGGTATTCCAACCTTGATAATCCTTTCTATCTAGTCAATGCTTTTTTAATCACTTCAAATCAAATACTTGGAGACTAGCCCCTCATTAATTGATTTGAGTCAGCAAGAATCCCTTCATTTAAATATATCCCAAAACCCATCTGATGAGACTTTACCAGCAAAGATAAAACGTCACCAATCAAAACAGAGCATTGACTGAATACAATTACTAGACTGGTTTTTTAATTTGACACACATATTATCATCATGCTTTATTTTCACCCTATGTTAATATCAGCAATTTTATGTATACAATGCAATACATCTATGTTGTATTCAACGCTCTCAGAGGTTCTCATGTTACAGGAGATCAGGGATGGCCAACTTCTGCTTTCCTTGAGCGGCAACCTCCGGTCTCTCAAGTTGAAGAATTGCATGTCACTATTGAAACTATTCCCACCCAGTTTGTTACAGAATTTGGAAGAACTAATAGTGGAAAACTGTGGTCAGCTGGAACACGTATTTGATCTTGAAGGGCTAAATGTTGGTGATGGGCATGTTGGGCTCCTCCCTAAATTAGGAGTACTGAAGTTGATTGGTCTACCAAAGTTAAGGCATATATGCAACTGTGGCAGCTCCAGAAATCATTTCCCTTCTTCCATGGCTTCTGCTCCTGTAAGCAATATCATCTTCCCTAAATTATTCCGTATTTCACTGGACTCTTTGCCCACCCTCACAAGCTTCGTCTCTCCTGGATATCATTCCCTCCAAAGGCTTCACCATGCAGACCTTGATACCCCCTTCCCGGTGCTCTTTGATGAAAGGGTCAGTTTTCTCACAGAATCCTTCTCTTTTTAATTCTTATGATTTTAATTTTCCTTTTAACATTGTTATCAATCAAATTATTGGAGGAAAATAAAGAATATTTAGATTGAGCTGGTTCTTGTCTCTTTTTTTTTTATATATTTTTCACCTAAATTTAACTTAACTGTTAATAATAGAGTTTAATATAATTAAATATTTAATTTATTTGTTTTTATTCAAATTTGAATGTTGGATGCTTAATATAGTTTGTATATATTAAAATATATATGAAATTAATTATGATATTTCTTCCCTTTCTCCTAACTCTAATTTGAAAAAATAATATTCAAATATCCTAAAATGTTTGAATTATTAATATTATAAAAGTTTTATAATAATTAATTATACAATTATTATGAAAATTTGTATTGGAATAATAAAAATGATTTCTAATCATACTTGATTGGAAAAAAAATGTTAGAAAATTTTCTAAGTTAATACTTCTATACGGTGTACATATCTTTGGATAATGGATTTATAATTGAAGTATATGTTTGATTATTGAAATTAATTCACTAACTTTTATATTTTTAATATGAGAAAGAATATCAAATTCTATTTTTTAATTTACAAAACTTATTGAATTATTTACTCTAATGAATATTTAGATGGATGTGAATTATGTTTTGGGTTTTTTTTAATTAAGAAATATATATTAGAATTAATGGTTGTTTGTTTTTATTTTGTTGTGTGATAAATGTATAGAATTTTAGTTTTATTTTGAATTTTTTGAATTTATTTTTTATTAATTTATTATCTAGATAAAGAATTTTTTTAAAAACAAATAAAAAGTATTTAAGCCATATTTTTTTATGATAATTTTTTGTAATTTATAATGAATTCATTTTCATCCAAATTACATGAGATTGTGGTGGCTTAATTTTTTAAAGACAATTAGATAAGAATCAATCAAAATATTTAAGACTTAAAGTAATTTGCTTTAACAATTAAATAAA
This sequence comes from Vitis rotundifolia, assembly GCA_030254885.1. NCBI lineage: Eukaryota > Viridiplantae > Streptophyta > Magnoliopsida > Vitales > Vitaceae > Vitis > Vitis rotundifolia. The sequence goes on along the minus strand of CM058164.1, from coordinate 8,030,641 downwards.
AAAATTAGAGAAAAAAAAAAAAAAACCAAACAAATGACTCTTTTGGAATATTTCAAATGTATGAGAGTTGTATTAAAATGAATTCCACAGGAACTCTCCTATTTCCTGACTAATTTTTTCCTTACAAATCCTTATAATTTTAGACAATGAAATTCAACTTGTTTAAGCATGTACATTTTCCTCCACCCTTCTTTAAGATGTAGTTTGTTGTGTTTTTCTTTTGAGGTCCTGATTCTAGCTGGTTTGGATAATTTTCTTTCTTCAGTTAGTTAAAATATATAAATAACAAAATGGTGGGATGAACGTTGTAGGTTGCATTTCCTAGCTTGAAGTTCTTAATCATCTCGGGACTGGATAATGTGAAAAAAATATGGCACAACCAAATTCCTCAAGATTCCTTCTCCAAGCTAGAAGTGGTGAACGTAGCATCATGTGGAGAATTGTTGAATATTTTTCCATCTTGTATGCTGAAAAGGTTACAGTGTCTACAGTTTCTGAGAGTAGAGGATTGTAGTTTATTAGAAGAGGTTTTTGATGTGGAAGGGACAAATGTGAATGTGAATGTGAAGGAAGGTGTAACTGTCACCCAGTTGAGTCAATTGATACTACAATCGCTGCCAAAAGTTGAGAAGATATGGAATAAGGATCCCCATGGAATTCTCAAATTTCAAAACTTAAAATCAATAGTTATTTATAAATGTCAGAGTCTGAAAAACCTTTTTCCAGCATCTTTAGTCAAAGATCTTGTGCAACTTGAGAACCTGGGGTTGCATTCTTGTGGGATAGAGGAAATAGTTGCAAAGGACAGTGAAGTCGAGACAGCAGCTGAGTTTGTATTCCCTAAAGTAACCTCTCTCGAACTCTTCAATCTACATCAACTCAGGAGTTTCTACCCAGGGGCACATACTTCACGGTGGCCATTGTTGAAAGAACTGATAGTGCGTGCGTGTGATAAAGTCAATGTATTTGCATCCGAAACTCCAACATTCCAACGAAGACATCACGAGGGAGGTTTTGATATGCCGATCCTCCAGCCCCTTTTCTTGCTCCAGCAGGTAAGGTCCCAAACCTTTTCGGATTTGGTTCACCCCATCAAGTTTCATAATTGCCAAGTTTCGATAAATCGTACATTAAATTCTCATGTTATTGTGGCACTCGTAATTAGTTTGCTTAGCGGACAATGCATTAGATTACCCCCTTGCCACTATTATTTCAACTTTGTAAACCTCTAGATATGTTTATAAAATCTGTCCAATCAGATATTATTTTAGCTCATTAATTTTTCTAGATATCCCTTCAAAGAACCTAGGTACAAGATGGATGCAGAGACCAAAACTATGTGCTGAAAACACGGTTGTTGGCCCCCACTTGATCCAGAAGTTCCTTTAGAGAGGACCCTAATTCCTAGATTCACAGTTGAACCTTTTTAAGTCAAAATTTGACCTAATCCTTTCGTGTGAGTTATGAGTGGAATTTATATAACTAGTCTATACAGTTTAACTGTGAAGAGATAACAGGTTATTGTTATCTGGTTATGAAATTAGTTACACATTGTTACCTGTTTGTCACATATTGTTAGAAGTAGTTAGATACAGAGAGCGTTATTTAAGTTGTAAACTCTGTTTTCTCATTAGCAAGAAATGCCCATTTTATCAATTCTAGTACAAACCAATATTGCAATTTGTAGTAAATTTTATTGGTGTCCAAAAATTATTTAATTTGTAAAACTATCAATATAACCAGCCAACTTCTCAAATGCCAAATGATCCTAATTAGACATTGAGAGGTTGCTGTCCAGTGCAGCTTCTCTAAACAGCAGCATTACTTCTTTGTAAATATGCATATCTTATTTATATGCTAGTTATAACTGACATAACAAATTCGTTTTATTCGAACCATTTCCCAGGTTGCATTCCCTTACTTGGAGGAATTAACATTGGATGACAGCAACAATACCGAAATATGGCAAGAGCAATTTCCAATGGATCCCTTTCCTAGACTAAGATATCTGAATGTATGTGGATATGGAGATATTTTGGTTGTGATTCCTTCCTGTATGCTTCAAAGATTACATAATCTGGAAAACCTAGTTGTGAGAAGATGTAGTTCAGTTAAAGAGATATTCCAACTTGAAGGACTTGATGAGAAAAATCAAGCCAAGAGGCTTGGACGGTTAAGAGAAATAAGGTTGGATGGTCTTCCTGCGCTGACACATTTGTGGGAGGAAAACTCCAAATCAGGCTTTGATTTGCAAAGTCTAGAGAGTCTTGAAGTGTGGCATTGTGACAGTTTGATAAATTTGGTGCCATGCTCAGTATCTTTCCAAAATCTAGATACTCTAGAAGTGTGGTCTTGTGGTAGTCTGAGAAGTTTGATATCACCCTCGGTAGCTAAAAGTCTGGTAAAACTCAAAAAGCTTAAAGTAGGTGGATCGCAAATGATGGAAGAAGTAGTTGCTAATGAAGGAGGAGAAGCAGCAGATGAGATTGCTTTTTGCGAATTACAACACATGGCACTTCAGTGTTTGCCAAACCTCACAAGCTTCAATTCAAGGGGCTACGTATTCTCATTCCCATCCTTGGAGCATATGGTGGTGGAAGAATGCCCCAAGATGAAAATTTTCTCTCCAAGCCTTGTAACTACACCAAAGCTAGAAAGAGTAGAAGTGGCAGATGATGAGTGGCACTGGCAAGATGATTTAAATACCACAATCCATAATTTGTTTATCAAGACACATGGTATGTATTGATTCCCCGATCTTAGTTACAAACGATGATTTAAGATTTTCTTTACTTACTGTGAATGATTCTAGTGCGACTATTAAAGAGACACCATCAAATATGAAAGAGTTTTACCTTTCAGTGTCTTCAAATTTTTTATACCTATCTTGGATTTTCTGTTTTTTTTTTTTTCTATATTTAAATGATATATCAATCCCGAATTAAGTTGCCATGCTTGTTGCCGGCCAATGCTAATTATTTTGAGATAATACTTATTCAGTCAAGTTATTATCATGTTGAATTGATTATTTTGTTAATTATAGACTAATAAACTTTAATTAGTATTTTTTTAATTCAATCAAATTTGATATATAATATATACCATTTGCAATCACTAGCAATTGTAATATGTTTATTTAACCTTATTAAACTCTCATGATGATTTATTTACGTTTTTAAGGTAATATTGAGGTTGAGAATGTGGAATTGGGAGCTGGTTCAACATTATGATACACCATGTTTGGTTCTTGGGAATGTTACCGTGGCTGAATTTCTAACCATGCTAATGCAGTATATATCACTCTATCCTAGTATCACTCTATCCTAGTCTATTTGGTTATATTTTGGGTTCATATAGTTGGATGGTATGATATTTACACTACAACAAATTTCACATTTTGCTACCATAATTTTATGCATAAATAAATTTTTATAGAAAAAAAGAAGATTTTTGCAACAATATTATTTATGATAAAAATAATTTTTTTTAAAGATGAAATTTGTACTCATAACAACATATTATATTTAACCACATCATATATTCATGACAAATAATTTTTCATAAGATTTTAACATGAATTTTGTGTTGAATTACAACATATTACAATTAAGCCTAATTAATATTAATTTCACACAAATTAATTAGAAAAAAAGGTCATGTCAAATGACAAATATTTTTTTAACCAATCATGTGATTTTAGAAAAATCAATAATTATTTTTTGGATTTAATCGAGCATTAAATCTTTCTTCTTTTTTTTTTTTTTGGAAAAAAATAATTTTTTTGATGGTTATTTGCCTTTCGTATTAATATATATATGTATATATATAATTTAATGTTAAACATTTTAAACTCAAATCTACATCTGCTTCTATTCCTTGAATTTTTTCCCTGTAACCAAACATAGGTGTTTTCCTGAAAAATCTAGGGCTTCTACCCACATGGCGGTGATGAAATAAGAGATTGCAGAGAAAAGTCACAGATGTTGATGAAGTTGGGTTGTTGGTCTCTCCTCGTCGTCCTTCTTACTATGGCAATGAATCCAATGATCTCACTCTTCAGTCACAGCAACAAACCCTACCACTATGTGAAGGTATTTCTTTTACCTTCTGTTTGGCTTCTGAGAAAATCGAGCAAAGGAAAAGAAAAATGAAAGTGAGGTGGTTAGTCTCAGATGAGTAGAGGGTTCTTTTTTCATTTCCTACATTTTATCATTAACCAATTACATGGTTTGATTTGAAATTTTGTGCATTTTGGTATTTGAGTTTTGAATTTTTCTCAGTCAAAGAACTAGTTTTGTTTTATTAAATTTTCTCCAGAAGATGAACTCTAACTCGAGATTTGATCCTAAATAAGCACTTTTTTAATTGTTGAAAGGATTGAAATTTTATAACTAATTATGATTTTATTATAATGAGTTTTGCAGTTAATTATGTTTTTATTATAATTGGTTTAGATTATTGAACGATTTTTTTATAATTATGAGCATAGAGTTACTCCACTAGGCTTGCTTTCATTGGTCTGAATGACAAATTAGACTTGAAATTGATGCAGCTATTTGTGTTTCAGCTTCTCATTATATACTTGCCTTTGACATTTTGCCCAAATATTTCAAATAAATGTCAAGTTTGTTTTTGCAAATTATATATTTATTTATGGCTTACAAGTTAAAAGTCTCATGTGGGAGCGACTGGATGATGATATTTACTCTTTTATAACTCATGTTTTGCCAATTTAAGATTTTTTGTTGTGTTATTGTACAGCTAACTAGGTTTTTTTGTTTTTGAATGAATATTCAACTTTGAAATAATTGACTATTGAGTGTGTTAACTCTGGTTTTTTAGATTTCTATTGTTAGCCATTAAGTCATCAATGAAGCAGTTACTGATTGTACTTATCATAAATTTTGGACCTTTAATCTTGCAAAAGGTTCAAGTTTTTTTCTTTTTGTGAATTATTATTTTTTTATTTTTAGCTATAGGCTTTGCCTAAGTTAAGACACTTGTCTCTCTTTTAATTTAATATCTTTATGGGATTCCTTTCATTTCATCATCATTTTAGGAAGTAAGGGGATATTTTCTATGGCTAGTGTATTCAAGGTATGATTAATTGAGTCATTAATGTTTTTTTTCTTTTTTCCTATTGATTATTGATGTCTTATGGTCTCAAGTTTTGTATATCATGGGTGATTTTATTTATTTTTTTCAATTAAACCCAGGGATATACGCTGGTAAATCCAGTGATATATGAGATTAATGATTTGAATTCAAGAGTTCCATTTGCTCACTGTGTGGGACTTCTGTCAGATGAACTCTATAAGGTAATTTGAGCCTCTTTCATAACCCCCTTCTCAGGTTTCTTAATGAAATATATATATATATATATATATATATAATGGTTTATCCCTGGTTAGTCTTCGTTGTTTGATGCATAAGCCCTACCAATAGAAGAACTTTCTGGAGCCATGTAGCGAGGTGTTTCTCCAATTGCTTTGTTGGAATGGTGAGTTTGATTACTTGGATTAATGGTTAATTTTGGGGGAGAGAGAAAAAAAGCTGTTAGAGAATCCATTTTTAAATAAGCTAAATCTGAATTAGTTTGTACATTATTCTTCAACTTTGCCTTCATTTTCATATTCTTTTTTTTTTTTTTTTTTGGTAGAAATTGTTAGTGGAATTGTGTCCAATGTGGCCTCTGCCCTTGTGAAATGGCTATGGTCATTGAAGTCTACCACCAATATAGGTACATATCCTTTACTGATCTCACATTTAGCTTTATCCCTCTTCTTCTCGTGGTTATTTATTTATACCTATAGGCTGGACATTGCTCTTTGCAATTTTGTGGTTAATGGGTTTGATGGGATTTAATTTTTCAAAAATTTCTAGCTGTTCCACGATGAATTTGAGCCTGGATATACCATGGAAACCATGTTTGATGGTAGTAAGCTCGAAGTCGAACCATACTTTCTTGAGGTATCCCCAAGTGGTGAGCTTCTAGTTTTGGACTTTGAAAACAGTAATATTTACAAGATCTCATCCCCACTCACTTGATGTAAGCTACTTTTAATATAATGGTTAGGAATTGTTATTAATTGAGTGTGTCAAGTTGAGTTCTATTATTAATTATCCAAGTTCCATCTTTCTAGAAAGTTGTAGTCTTTACTTGGTTTTAATAAGTTTGCCTTAACACCCAGTTCAAATTCCATGGTAGCAGGGCTTATGTTTTATATGGTTCAGGCCAAAAAGGTCAAGTCAGATTATGTTATTGATTATGGTTCTACATCCTTAGTTTCTTAGTTGTTTTGGTACAGTTCTACCTATTTTGCATATTAAAGTTGATTGATGAACTGCAGATGGTAGACCCAAGCTGGTTGTTGGCTTGCCTGAAGGGTAATCTAGGCATGTAGATGGGAAACTAAGAGAAGCAAGGATGAACCATCCAAAAGGGCTTACAGTGGATGAGAAAAGAAATATTTACATTATAGACACTATGAATATGGCTATCAGGAAAATCAATACTGATGCAAGTAAACTTTAGGTGTGTAAGACATTCCCTCAATTAATGAACACAACTATCTTCTCAATCAATCATCCATGATACTAATTTTTAATTAAGATATCACCTCTTTTCATCAATTAGAAATCTAATAACCTTGACTTTCATAACATTATTTACCTTTTCTTTTTTCACATGCCCTGTCTCTCTCTATATATATGGCGCTGTCTACATCAAATTGGTATTGAACCCAAGGATTTTATTTATGCAGGGGTTACAACATTGCTAGAGGAAAGTGGGGACGAGGAGAAGGTCATGTTGATGATCCAATTCAAGATACAAAGTTCTCAAATGATTTTGACAAAGTTTACATTGGAAGTAGCTGCTCTCTTATGGTTATAGACAAAGTTCTCAAATGAAAACAAATACCCATAGTTTGTCTATACAGAGTTTCTATTGTTCAAAAAGTTATTGTTGAGCAAGAAAATGTTTCTATCAACCATTTCATTTGAAATGTTAATATTGAATTTATTAGAAAAGATATTTAAAATTGAAGGAAGGGAAATGAATTAAAGATGAAACATGTGAGATGCATAAGAATAATTTTTTGCATAAAACATATTTCATCATCAATTTTTTTTTGTGGTAAAAGGGTAATTTTTCACTATGATTTTTTTTTTTATATAGCAAAAAATTGACCTTTTACCATGATTATTTAAAAAAAAAATGACATATTGCTATAAACTTGTTTTATGGCGAAAAATGACATGTTGCTACAAATTTTCTTTTGTGGTGAAAAGTGACATGTTGCCACAAATTTTGTTTTAGAAAAATTATTTATTCTTACTATAAAATTAAGTTTTATGGTTAAAAATAATTGCTCATAGATTTATAGCAACAAACTTGCAATAATAATATTTTATAGAAAAAAATATTCTATTACAAAATATTCTCTTTTAACCATAAATTAATTTATGGAAAAACCCCTTATTTGTTGTAGTGTTCCTACACTATTCATAGTTGTTGAAATTCCTTCATAATTGTGGATGGTTACTATTTGAGTCACATTATGAATCTCCACTTGGATCATGGTGTAAATCTCTATTTGTGGATTTATCATTTCTTATATTTGGTTGGGCTTGAAGCAATCGGGCTTGAGGCATGAAAAGGGCATCAAATTAAAGCATAAATTTAAGGTTCTACAAGACTCATCATATGAGGACCATCAAATTTGAGATTAAGAGCTATGAGTATACTACCAACAAAACTGCTATAGGTTAAAAATATTTTTGCCAAAATCAATCCCAAACAAACCCTAAATAAGTATAAACCCCAAGAATTATAGAAGTTAGAATCCATACCTTGCATGGAGTTCAAATTTTGTTTAATGTGTTTTTGCTTAGACTCTACAAGCTAGAATCATCAACTATGAAATAGACAAATTGTGAAATTTATATTCAAACTTGTGATTCAATATTTCTTATGATATCTTCAGATTTGATAGTGATAATAACATATTAAATTTAAACTATTTAGAGTTTTAACAATTCAATTATATTTAAAATTTTTACTCATAAGATGAGAAGATAGGGTAAAAGAATAATAGTATGTATATTTGATGATATAAATGGAATAGTAACAATTTGCGAATAGAGCTTGTCAAATGAAAACTATATGTCAGGAAGAAATGAATTCTATTCATATATGAGATTGTAAATTGTAAAATAATTCAAAAATTATTTGATACATTAGAGGATAAAGTATAAAATAATTTTACATGGTTAACAAATGATATCTTGAATTGAAGATGTTTGTATGAAAAAAAAAAAATTAACACTCCCCTCAAATTTACAAGTTTTCTTCTAAATTGATATTGTGCTATACCTTATGGTATCTTGACTCCAACTATAAAGTCTCTTACCAAAATTTGTCACCAACCAAGAATTTGTTGGTTCAATAAACTACTAGGCAATAGACAAGGATGGAATATGAACATAGAGAAACATAGATTTGATCTAGCTACTACATTGAGACTATTGCTTGGCATTAAAGACATGACCATATGTAGAAGAAAAAAGACAAAGAAAAGACACATGCTTTTATTCAACTCCTACACTTTGGCACCCTCCATGGGGAAGATGCAACCATGTTAGAAAGATTGGAGCAAAAAGAAAGGTTTATAAGGGAGGACCATGCTTTAAGAGAGTACTTTCATCAAATCATGGAGTGTATGGAACAGCAAAGAGTGCATTTTGATAAATAATTGAACAATTAATGCAATAAAATGAAGATTTGATGAAGGATAATGAGGAGATGAAGGCTCGATTAAAGATAAGGCATTCTCAATCCTTGATTATCATCTCAATGCCACCCACTATGAAGAGGTCCTTCTATGTAGACTCACCTCTTTAGAAGAAGATAAGTATTTTAGGAATGGGAGTTACGGTCTTTTAAAGACAAGGCAACATTAGAAATATAATCGGATAAGTTGAAAGCTCATGTTGATTCTGTTAGAAACCCTAGATTAATCTGTTTCCATGCTCTGAATTGAATAGGTACATGCAACCTACCCTAGGCCTCTAGATCATATGCAACGAAAGCTAAAATAGCATTTTTAGAACTTAAGGAAGGGCTTCAAAAGGGAAGGTGCTTTGGCTCTCTCTCTTTAGAGGTGGTAGACAACAGTTACCCCAAAGGTCTTAGAAACCCTAACCCTTAAGCGGGTATTTATAAGGTTCCCCTACTAAGCTTAAGTGACTTGAGCCTTCATGGGCTTAGGTTACTTAATTTAGTCTAAAATGGGTCCTAATTAATTAATTAATCACATAAAGTCATCTAATTAATTAATTAGCTCAATCCAGAGACTTTTTTTAGTATCCCCTATGTAACCTTGTGTAATTACTAAAATGTTCTTATGTACAAGAATGAAACTAGAGTCAATCTAACACTCATAAACTGTGTCATGATGGTATATGAGCTTAGAGTGGGGACCATTAGGACCCATAGAAGTATTGACTTCCTAATAATCCGATTTTGAAGTTGATTTAACATTTCACTACAAAGAATTAATTGCACTCCAATATCGTATGTAAATAAAAATAAGATAAAGCTCGGGTCCGTGACCTACTATCTACTGCATGTAGACTCCCCATGAACTAATGTTTGTAATCTAACAAGGTAGTGCTATCATATATTAAGATTGTCTCTCTAATCCTTGAGTTATAGATCTCACTTATTATGTGATCAATTAATATACTATAACTCCAAGGAGCATATCTCAAATTTCTACTAAAGAAAATGTTATGGTCATAGTCTTCTAGGTCACATGTCCTTTAGATCACACAAGGGAACACACTATCTCAAACCCATGAATGGTGCCTCTATTAAAAATACCTATTGCCACCAGTCTTTATCAACAATGACCTGATCCATAGGGATATGAGATCAACTTAGGGTCTCACCTATAGGTTAAAGCCTTATGTTGACTTTAGCATAGACTCAATATCTTCTCAAGGTTGAGAGTCCATGTAGTATAGTAGATTGGTGAATCATGATAATCGATAACTTTACATCATGATTCACCATAAGTCTTATCTAGTGTGCATCACATATACTAATACACTTATCATGGGAAACCCATCCCAATGGCCAAGACAAGTCATCTCTCCAATTAAGAGGTAATGCACTATACTCTTTATTAGAGAGCTCAAATCCATGAACTGACTATGGATAATTTATCTACTTACGAGGAACCCCTGACTTGTATCCTCTATGCAATTCCTAATGTACCCAAGTCATGGACAATGTAAGAGATACGAGTTGCATACTCAAATCAATGTTAATGCATAAAAGGGATAGCCTGAGGATAGTGAAGCCTAACTTTGTTACATCATGTCTTGGTTTTAGATGCTCAATCGCAACAAACTTTTACTAGCCTTAAAAGCAAACTAGGCACTATAAAAAGGATGTGCTCCATGGCCACATCACCTCTTTGTAATATCTCATAAAACAAGTAGTACTTTTTTTCTTTGTGTTTTCTCTTCTAGTGGTATCTTGGTTCTTTAAACTGTGTCACTATCCCACTGTTATAAAAAAATAGGATCTTGGATGATACAACTAAGAGAACTACCTTTAGTACCTATAGGGAGCATCTTAAGCCAAAAAACTTCTTTTGTTGCTTCAAAAGTAATAAAAACCACTTAGAATATATACATATCTAGAGGTAAACCTGTAAGAGGCCTCATTAGACTGAAAGTCTAATTCTTAGTACCCAAGAAGCACCAACTCTACACAAAGACTTACAAGCATATGCTCCCTCATTCTTCTAAAATATTTGAGTATATGCTTGACATCTGCCTAAAACTCTAAATCCTAGATTGGAATAATATCTACCCACCACCCTTATAGCAAAGGAAATATCTAGTCTAGCACATAACATCACATACATGAGTCTACTTATAGCAAAAGCATAGGATATCGCCTTAATGTGATTTCTCTCCTCAAATGTCCGAGGACACTAATTGTGAGAGAGACAACTCCTCAAATGGTGTGTGAGACAATCGAGCCTTCACTCTCTCCTTGCACAGTCACGCCATGTATCGGTAATCGGCCTCAGTAGGAATGAACCCAAGTCCAAATGTCGTATCATGGTCAAGCAACTATAACTCACTAGGTCCCTTCTGACATCATCTTAACCCCATGCCAGGTAGAAAAGACATACCCCTCATCATGTCAAGAACCATTGTACTGTTGTGCTGATCAAATGACATAGCTACAAAATTTATGCAAAAATCCTCAATCTCAAGAGTCTGTATCTCATCAAAAGTAAACCCAGTAAAAATTAAGTCATCATCACAATGGTTGATCTGAAGTACAGGCTCGGAAGAGGCAAGCTTATCTCTAGTAAACTATATCGTGATGACCTGTCCATCATGAATGAACTTCACCTTCTAATGAAAGGAAGAAGGAATAACTCCAGCTCTATGAATCCAAGGTCAACCTAGTAGCAGGTTAAAGGATGTAAGAATCCTCAAAACCTGGAACAAAGTAGAAAATGTGGCTGGACCAATCAATAAATCAATCACCAAGGTACTCATAACCTCCCTCTTAGTGCTATCATACGCTCTAACTGTCTGAGTAGAATGACCAAAATTTGAAGGTGCGAAATCAAGGGCTATGTAGTGGCTAAAGGGAAGACATTTAAGGCTAAGCCATTGTCCAACAAGATAGATGGAACTCTATGGCTTGAACAACCAACTGTGATATATAGAGGGCGTACGTGGTCTAAACCCTCAGGTGGCAAATCATCATCTGAAAACACAATGCAAGTGGCCCTACCGGCCATCATCATATGAATCAACCCCTCTAGAGTGGTTGTAGTCTCGACTCTGATCTGACTAAAGACTTGAATCAAAGCATTTCTATTAGTACTGGATGATGCTAATAAACTCTAAACAAAAATACTAGCCTGGGTGCTCTGTAACTGTCTCAAAACCTCATCATCCTCCCTCATAACCTCCTCGCGAGAGACTACACCCTCAAATGGCCTGACTGCTAGTGATGGTGGCTGAGCTATCCTCCCACTACGAGTCACAATCTATATATCTCTCCCCTCCGAATCATCATCCTCTAACCATAAAGTGAACGGGACAAAGGTATCATGGCATCTGATAACCAAATGTGTAGAATGAGTCAACTAGAACAGTGACCCGTTTGGGATCAAACTTGACTGTGTAGGAACCTGAAGACCCAATGAAACCCCATCAACCTCATAACTGTCATGCAAAACAATTGGCTCGGGCAATCCATCATCCCAACTTAACATATGTATACTATCATCCTCTATAAGGTCTATGTGATGGATAACTCCTGGAGGTGGAGGCATTGCATGTGTAGAATGGGCAAGAAGAGGGTTAATGGTTACACTTGATTGTCCCAAGTTAACCCAACCCTAGTCTATCAAATCCTGAATAGCATGTCTCAAAGCGTTGTAGTGGTCTGTGTCATGTCTTGGCCCTCTGATAATAAGAATAGTGTAGATCTAATCTAAAGCGGGGCGACATTGGCTGAGGTACTGGCTTGGGTGCCAATGGAGTCAATAATCCACCCTCAATGTGTTTTTGAAAAGCTCGACTCAAAGGCATACCCAACTGAGCAAATTGAAGTGATGACCTCTGTGTGCTTAGCCTATGTGAACCTAAGTGTGCCTAGATGAACCCAGGTGGACCTAGGTGAATCTAGGTGGGCCTAACTAGGCCTAGGTGGGCTAAGTGAGCCTAGATGTGCCAAATATGCCTAAATGGGCCTAGGTGAACCTAAGTAGGCTAGGTGTGCTAAGGTGAGTCTAAGTGGACCAAGTGTACCTAGGTGAATCTAAGTGGGCCAAGTGTGCCTAGGTGAATCTAAGTGGGCCAAGTGTGCCTAAGTGAACCTAAGTGGTCTAAAGGGGTTCAGGTGACCTAAAAAAAAAAAAAAAAAAACCAAAGTGATCCTAAATGGGTCAAACATGCCTACATGGACCTAAGTGACCTAGGTGGGCTTAAGGTGGTGCCTAATAGGCCAAGTAGACCTAAATGGGCCTAAGGTGAGTCTAGGTGGGCCTAAGTGACCTAATTGAGTTTGACATAAAGTGCACCTAAGTGAAACCAAATCTAAACTCGAATGGCAGCCAAGGTCACAATGAGGAGTTAGATAAACCCCATAACCAAAGTCTCCAAGGTGGCTAAAAAAAAAAAGAAGATAAGCTACATGAGTAGTAATGGGCCACCAGGGAATTGCTATAAAGTACAAAACGAACACCTAATAGGACATGTGCTAGGAGGACAAAATGGAGGGTCCCCATTAAGGATGGTAACAAAATGGGTCATTCCTTGATCTCAAACCATCTCATCTATATAAACCTATTCTCATTCTCATCTCAATAAAAAATTTAAATAAAATAGGATAGAATGGATATGAGAATTTCTATACTCTTCTTATCCCCTTTATTTATTTTTTATTTTTAAATATATATTTTATAAATAAGTAAATATTCTATAAATTTTAAATTTTTATTTTATTTGATAAGTAACTTTTTTATTATTTTATATGTTTAAAAATAAAAAATAAATTAAAATTATTTTAAAATTTAATTATATATACAAAGAGATGGAGTAAGATGAGACAAAACAAGATAAAACTCAAACCCATACTTGATTTTTTTTACCAAAAAACAAAAAACAAAAAAAACCGTAGTTAAAGTAGCTTTTTTGTTAACTTGTCCACTTACTGCACATCCCTTTTCTCTTCCTTATTTTCTCACCCTATCATTTTTACTCAAATGTCAGTTTACTTGAAAAGTAAGGGGAAAGGGCATAATTTGAAGTATATGTCAATATGAATCCATGAAAAATGGACACTTGGATTCCAACTCAACCACACCCCTAATGCATGTGTTTTGTCATCAACCAAGATTTCATTTTTTTTCTTCTTTCTTTCTTCTTTTCTCCTCTTTTCATTGGCTTTTAAGAAAGACAAAGAGCACACAAACAATAAGAATTGTGTGTTTCACATTCACATATTCGCCTCATAACACACTAGGATTTCTAGTATATTCTATGGTTTAAACTAGAATTTTAGTTTTTTTTAAGAAAAAAAATAAAAAGAAAGAAAGAAAAATATATACATTCTCATCGTCTCCTAGGGAAGAACTAGAGGAAAAGTTAATTTGCAAATTTTCATTTCTCCACCAGATTAAACAATTAAAAAACATCAAATAACTTTTCAAAAACTAAAATAATTGATAGGATTGAATGACAATTTCAACTCCTAAGAATATTAATTAAATTAATGTTTTTGGGAAGGCATAGATTGATATTTTTGCCCTCACCTAATGGACTCAAGTCCAAAATCTCAAATGATGATCCTGGCAGCTCCAATGTTGATTAGTTGAAAAATTGTGTGGGTTATGGATCTACATTTGATACTTAATTTTCATTAATTTAATTTTATAAATTCTTACTTATCTTTCTTGAAAAAAAATAAATTTATGCATTTTGACTACACTAGAAGCATTAGGGTTTAATTTTATTTGTTCTTTGAACATTATGTTTGGGTTTGATAAAATTTGAGGAAAAAATAAGAATAAAGATAAAAATAAAAAATAAATTTAAAGTCAATAAATTATTTTTATATATTACTTCAAATCCATTTCATTTACTTTTAGAAATATATAAATTTCTAACTAATTTTCAAATGAGATTTCTCCTTAACTCTTGGAAATTGTAGAGGTCTTGGCGAGAAGAAGACACGTATTATTGACTAGAAGAGTAGAAGAGGTGTCAAGACCTTGAACATCATTCTACCTACATTCTCAAAGCCTATCGAGTGAACCCCCAAGCCATGTTTCAAGCTAGATCTTTTCTTAACCCTAAAAAATTATAGAGGCAATTGTAAAGGCGTTTTGTGAAGAGATGTCAAGACCTTGAAAATCATTATGCCTACCTATATCATTATACCTACCTTCAAGTGAAAAGCACACATTGCTCTCCAAGTTACTATATGAGCAACACCAAAGAGGAAGGCCAACCTAATTTGATAGGCCCTTTGAGGTGGAGAACATATTGAATTGATGTTAAATTGGATAGATTGGCGATTGGACCACTAAATCAGTAACCCACCTTTTTTTTTTTTTTTTTTTTTTTAATCTTAATCAATTAACCTATCAATGGCTTTCCCTAGGGCCCTCATGCACCATAGCATTCAATGGATGAATAGAGAAATATAAATGAATATAAACCCTTCTAGTTCTTATCATCTTTAGATGTGGGGTCAATGTCGAACCAAACACATTGAATTAGCCAGTCAATGGGCTTTCCCTAGGGTCCTCTCCTTATTATCTTTAGATCTTCATATATGTCCCCCATCTTCTCAATCCTTATCATCTTCACGATCAACCCTTCTTAGTCCTCTAGCATTTTGTCTATAAAGAACCTTATAGCATTCTGTGTATGAGAAATATAAATGAATATAAACCCTTCTTGGTTCTTCATCTTCAAATCTTTAGATGTGTTCCCAACATTTGATGGGCTTTCCTTTGGACTCTCACTCGCCATAGTATTCAATGGATGAATGAGGAATATAAAAGAATATAAAACTTTGTTGGTCTTTACCATATTCATATGTGGCTTCAAATATGGGGCTAGATGATATTGAGTTTTGATATAAATTAAGGACAAATGTAAGATAGATAGTATTGAGTTTGAGTTTTAATGTAGATTAAGGGCGGATGTGGCTTTCCCTAGGCCCTCATGTGCCATAGTATATCAGTGGATGAATGGGGTATATAAAAAAAATATAAACCCTTGT
Source organism: Vitis rotundifolia (assembly GCA_030254885.1). Classification (NCBI taxonomy): domain Eukaryota; kingdom Viridiplantae; phylum Streptophyta; class Magnoliopsida; order Vitales; family Vitaceae; genus Vitis; species Vitis rotundifolia. The sequence goes on along the minus strand of CM058164.1, from coordinate 8,014,803 downwards.
TGGTTTGAGCCACTCCCACACCATTACATTCAATGAAGGATTAAGGAATATAAATGACCATAAAGCCTTGTTAGTCCTAGGGACCTCATGTGCCATGGTATTTAATGAATAGATAAGGAATATAAACGAATATAAACTTTTATTCGCATTATGCATATCTTCATATGTAGCATTAGTTTCAAATGTTGGTCCTTATAATCTTCAAATGTGGGATAGGTGATATTATGTTTAAATTTTAATTTAAATTAATGACATTAATTTATCCTTAATTGAGAAAACAAAGTAGAGTTGAACTAGGTAATTCAAGCATTGGATGGGAACCGTTCCTCTAAGTGACTAAATGTCACAAACAAAAACTAGAAAAATGATTCTTTAAAAATTTTATAATAATAAATATGTAAATAATATAAATAAAATAATGTAATTTTTTTAAATTATAGAATTAGGATATACAACTTTTAATATATAGTCAAAAGTAAATAATAATTTTTTTACTTTCAATATATATCTTCACATTTAAATTTTTTATAATTATGTGTGATTTAATTTAATAATATAATAACAAATTTTATTAATTTAAATTTGTTTATATATTATATAAATTTTAGCTTTCTATAATTATTTTTAGCTTGAATAATATATACATTAAACGGATAATTGTTTGGTTTAATTGAAAGAACTAATGAATTCTCCCATTCTCTCTGTACCATGAATGGATAATGTGTTTTGAGGGTCTGGAAATTCATCAGGCAGTCGGAGCAAGAGGAGAGTTGACACGTGGATTCCTTTATGAGAGTGGATTTCCATTTCTTTAATTTTATAATTAATTGTGGGTGACTTGGCTTTTAAAGCTGCCAACCACCATCAGAATTTGGTGAAGAAATTATTAAGTTAAGGAAATGAGACCTCAATTATAAGGAAGACCATGCTCTGGTCGCATGGTTGATGGGAGTAGTATGGAAGTTTTCGAGTCTGAATAGTTTCAATACGACAAAATCCAATGTGAGGCTGTCTCCTTTTCTCATCCACCTAATGGAATGATTGGAATCTCTACACGAATATTCCCACTTAGACCTCACATCAAATAAGAAAATCAATGCAATTTATCAATCAACTTTGTCCCATATTTCAACTTGGCCTCCTGATTCTTTATCCACGAGGGACCACTACAATTCCAGGGTATTTCCTAAAAACTTAATATTTATTATTTAATCATTTAACATAACTTTGAATTAATCTATACTTAAAATATTGAGTTAAAACTTTTTTTTCTTAATTTTTACTTTTAAGTATTAAAGTTTTTTTATAAAATTAACTTAAAATTTATTTTAAATTATTAAATTAACATTTTTATCTTTATAAATTATAATTAAAATTTAAAAAAGTCAAGTAACAATTAGTATTAATTATTGCCCTTTCTCTAACAATGTCATTTTTTTTTTCTTTTGGAGCCTCTTTTATGCTTAAGAGATTGATTTTCAACTCAATATTTATTAGTATGAATTATTACACTTTCTTTAACAATGTCATTTTTTCTTTCCTTCTTTTGGAGCCTCTTTTGTGCCTAAGAGATATTGTCTTTTCTCTAACAATGTTATTTTCTCTTTCTTTTTCTTTTTTTTCTTTTTTTTTTTTTATCTTTCTTTTGGAGCCTCCTTTGTGCCTAAGAGATTGGTATTCAACTCAATATCTATCGGTATGAATTATTGGTATGGACCCCTTTCTCCAACAATGTCATTTTCTCTCTCTCTCTCTCTCTCTCTCTCTCTCTCTCTCTCTCTCTCTCTCTCTCTTATTTTCATTATTAGTATGAATTATTGTTGTGGACTTCTGTCTCCAACAATGTCATTTTTCTTTTTTCTTTTATTCTTTTTCGAGCCTCCTTTTGTGACCAAAAGATTGATTTTCAACTCAATATCTATTCATATGAATTATTGTTGTGGATCCCTTTTCGAACAATCTTATTTTTTTTCCTTATCAATAAGAATTATTACTGTGGATCCTTTTCTCCAACAACATCATTTTTTTTTTTCTTTTGGAGCCTCCTTTGTGCCTAAGAGATTGATTTCCAACTTAATAGCTATTAATATGAATTATTAATGTGGACCTCTTTCTCCAATAATATAATTTTTTTTCCTCTTTTGGAGTCTCCTTTGTGTCTAAGAGATTGATTTTCAACTGAATAGCTATTAGCATGAATTATTGCACTTGCTCTAACAATCCCATTTTCATTTTTTTTTTCTTTTCTTTTGGAGCCTCCTTGTGCCTAAGAGGTTGATTTTCAACTCAATAACTTTTAGTATTAATTATTGCCCTTTCTCTAAAAATGTCATTTTTTTGTCTTTTGGAGCCTCCTTTGTGCCTAAGAGATTGATTTTCACCTCAATATCTATTAGTATGAATTATTACACTCTCTCTAACAATGTCATTTTTTTTTTTAATTTCTTTTGGAGCCTCCTTTGTGCCTAAGAGATTAATTTTCAACTCAATATCCATCGGCATGAATTATTCCTATGGACCTCTTTCTTCAACATTGTCATTTTCTCTCTTTTTGATTTTCATCTATCAATATGAATTATTGTTGTAGACCCCTTTCCTCCAACAATGTCATTTTCCTTTTTTTATTTTTTTTTTAGCCTTCTTTGTGACTAAAAGAATGATTTTCAACTCAATATCTATTCATATGAATTACTGTTGTGAATCCCTTTTCCAACAATGTCATTTTTTCCCTATCAATAGGAATTATTACCGTGGATCCTTTTCTCCAATAATATCATTTTTTTTTTCTTTTGGAGCCTCCTTTGTGCCTAAGAGATTGATTTTCAACTCAATATTTATTATTATGAATTATTACACTTTCCCTAACAATGTCATTTTTTTTTTCTTTTGGAGCCCCCTTTGTGCCCAAGAGATTGATTTTCTACTCAATATCTATCAATATGAATTATTGCTATGAACCCTTTTCTCCAACAATGTCATTCTCTCTCTTGTTTTGATTTTTCTCTCTCAATATGAATTATTGTTGTGGACCCCTTTCTCCAACAATGTGAATTTTTTTTTTTTTTCGAGTTTCCTTTGTGACTAAAAGATTGATTTTCAACTCAATATCTATTCATATGAATTATTGTTGTGGATCGCTTTTCCAACAATGTCATTTTTTCCCTATCAATAAGAATTATTACTATGGATATTAATATAAATTATTGTCTTTTCTCTAACAATGTCATTTTCTCTTCTTTTTTTTTTTCCTTTTTTTTTTTTGGAGCCTTCTTTGTACCTGAGAGATTGGTTTTCAACTCAACATCTATCTGTATGAATTATTGCATTGAACCCCTTTCTTTAACAATGTCATTTTCTCTCTTTTCCTTTCTCTCTCTCACTTTTTTTTCTTTTTTTTTTTTTTTTGTACAGAGATTGATTTTCAACTCAATTAAGAAAATCAATTCAATTTATCAATCAATTTTGTCCTATATTTCAACTTGGCCTCCTCATTCTTTATCCACAAGGGACCACTACAATTCCAGGGTATTTCCTAAAAACTTAATATTTATTATTTAACCATTTAACGTAATTTTGAATTAATCTATACTTAAAATATTGACTTAAAACTTTTTTTTTTAAATTTTTATTATTAAATTAATTTATCAAATATACTTAATTTACTTAATGATTTAAGTTAAATTATTAAAACACTTTAAGTTATTATCAAACACCCATTCCAATATTAATTATTGTATTATTAGATATTAATGTATGCACTATAAAAGCTCACTTGAAGTGGACAAAAAAATAAAAGAAAATATTACCATAAATTGTGCTTTTCGTTATTATTATTTTTTCATTGGATCATGTCTGGTCAACCTACTTGAATACCCAAACTTATTTCCAATTGAAAATATAATAAATAAAATGACAACTTTTAAAATATATATAAATATACAATATTTTTATTAAAAAATTAAGTTAAAGAACCATTTTTTTTTATATATAATTAAGGACATAAACAGAATTTTATTTTATAAAACAATTAAAATTTTAAAAACATTATCAACAAGTTACCAATCTTTCATCTTGAAACCTAGGAATTGACAATTATTAGCATAACCATCAAAATATGAAAGAAAGTCTCCCATGGCCCGCCTGAGGCTTGGGACATTACACGTCTTTTTTATTTTTAAAAATAGAAACTTCCATATTAAAAATAAAGTTTCTTATAAAAAAAAAATAGATTTATCTTATATTCTTAAAAATCACCTTGAAATTTTAAAATTTGAAATAATAAAAAAAATTATTTCTTAATTTTTTAATCAAATTTTAAAAATCATTACATTTTCAATATAAATCTTTACAAAATGGATGCAAACAAATACTAATTTTTCACTTTTATTATTTTTTACTTGTTTTTAATATTTTTAATATATTTTTAAAATAGAACTTTATTTCTAATCATTTTATATGCTTGTATGATTATTTTTTAAAACAACTGTCAAAAAACAAATGAAAACAATAGAAAACAACTAAAAGATGTTATCCGAAAACATTTTATTTTTTATTCTTAAGAAGATAAAATAGAAAATAATTTTTAATTATCAAATGTATTTTTTTGTTTTTTTGTTTGTTTTTTTAATAATAGAAAGTTGTTTTAAAAAAAAAATTATCAAATAGATGTTATATTTAACATCTGTTTTTGAAAATATTGTCAAAATAATAATGTATTTGAGAGTGATTCAAGAAAGTGTTTTTAATTTTTTTAATACTAAAAAAAGAAAATTATCCAAATATTAGAAATATTATAAATACTTTCTAAAATTACTATCGCATTCAAATCATATATTTAATAGTGATTATCATAAAAGTACTTTTAATTTATAGTGTTTTTGTTCGTAACACTTTTATGAGAATAGTAAAAGTGATTTTGGTAGTATTTTTTATAATACATCACATAACATAAAAATGTTTTTAATATTAATAAATTATTAAAAAAAACATAAAATTCATTATAAAAGGGATAAATTATGATAAACCAATATTTTTTCGAAAAAAAATACATAGACATTTATGATAAAATGATATATAAATATTTATATTATTAAAAAATAAAAAATAATAATTTTGATTACTACAAGAAAACTTTGAAAACATTTATCATAAGATAATAATGTTTCAAAGCAAAATAAAGTATGTAATTACGTCTTATCTTAATTTATGTAAGAAACTTCACTTACAAAAAGTAAACCAGAAAACAATTTTTTTTTTTTTTTTTTTATTGAATCGTCCTTCCAGCGAGAAATAAAGCTCTGAGCAAGTATACAACCCGGCTCGAAACAGTAGATTTCTTGTCCTTGACCAAGCCAGAATAAAAAAATAGAAAAATGAAAGTAAGCGGAAAACAATTCAAAATAGGAGGCTACAGGCTGTTAATGGGTGGGATGAAGATAGTTTGAAAATGACATGACAACTTTTTATACATACATGTGATTGTAAAGTTTCACCTCTTTCATCCCAGTTTTCAACTCAAAATTTAAGTAGATGGAAAATAATTCAAAATAGGAGGCGACAAGTTGTCACTGGGTTTGAATTTTTTTTTTTTTTTTTTTTTTTTGTGGAGAATTGTGAATTACATCGCACTTGATAATTAATAAAAAGTACTCCAAATATCCATTAAAAGGATTTGAGGTTGGAATGGATAGAAATACCCTTCACTTAAATTCATTATTTTTATTTTTATTTTTATACCATCATTCTTCACCTGCCACTTTTATAAAATTCTCTTTTATTTAATTATTTTTTTATTTTTCATTATTTTTTTAAAATATTTTAAAAATAATTTAAAAATAGATATTATTTTCTATTTTTAAATTATAAATAAATAAAAATTATATTAATAATTCAAAAACTATTTTAAAAAATACTTTTGAAAAAATAAATGAAATCCCAATTATAGGGAAGACCATGCTCAGGTCACATGGTTGATGGGAGTAGTGTGGAAGTTTTCGAGTTTGAATAGTTTCAATACGACAAAATCCAATGTGAGGCTCTGTTTGCTTTTCTCATCCACCCAATGGTATGATTGGAATCTCCACACGAATATTTCCACTTAGACGTCATATCAAATAAGAAAATCAATGCAATTTATCAATCAACTTTGTCCCATATTTCAACTTGGCCTCCTCATTCTTTATCCACGAGGGACCACTACAATTCCAGGGTATTTCCTAAAAACTGAATTTTTATTATTTAATCACTTAACGTAACTTTAAATTAATCTATACTTAAAATATTGGCTTAAAACTTTTTTTCTTAATTTTTATTTTTAAGTATTAAAGTTTTTTGATAAAATTAATTTAAAATTTATTTTAAATCATCAAATTAATATTTTTATTTTCATAAATTATAATTAGAATAAAAAAGTCAAATAATAATAAAAGTCATGAAGTGTTAAAAAAAATCGTGAAGATAACTACGATAAACAAAATTTTAAAAATAAAATAAAGATATAGATTTAAAAATAAATTAATCATTTTTATTTGTTATATAAAGTTATTTTTTTACTTTAAATTACATCATTAAATTAATTTACCAAATATGCTTAATTTACTTAATAACTTAAGTTAAAATATTAAATCACTTTAAATTATTAAATTGATTTATCAAACACCCATACCAATATAAATTATTGTATTGTGAGATATTAATGTCTGCACGAAAAGGCCACTTGAAGTGGACAAAGAAAAAAAATGAGATAACATTTCACAAATTACATTTTTCTAGAGGCAGAAAATATTATCAAAAACTGTTCCTTTCGTTATTATTATTTTTTTATTGGACCATGTCAGGTCAACCCACTTGAATATCCAAACTTATTTTCAATTGAAAATGTAATAAATAAAATGACAACTTTTAAAATATATATAAATATACAATATTTTTATTGAAAAATTAAGTTAAAAAAACCATTTTTTTATAATTAAGTTTTATTTTATAAAACAATTAAAATTTTAAAAACATTATCAAATAGTGACTAATCTTTCATCTTGAAGCCTAGGGATTGACAATTATTAGCATAACCATCAAAATATGAAAAAAAGTCTCATATGGCCCGCTTGGGACATTGTATAATCTTTTTTATTTTTAAGAATAGAAACTTCCGTATTAAAAATAAAGTTTCTTATAAAAAAAAACTAGATTTATCTTATATTCCTAAAAATCACTTTGAAAATTTAAATTTTGAAATAATAAAAAAATTATTTCTTAAATTTTTTAGTCAAATTTTAAAAATCATTACATTTTCAATATAAATCTTTATAAAATGGATGCAAACAAATACTAAATTTTCACTTTTATTAATTTTTTACTTGTTTTTAATATTTTTTTAATATATTTTTAAAATAGAACTTTATTTTTAATCATTTTATATATTTGTATAATTATTTTTTAAAATAATCGTCGAAAACAAATAAAAAAAAATAAAAACAACTAAAAGATGTTATTCAAAAACATTTTATTTTTTATTCTTAAGAAGATAAAATAAAAAATAATTTTTAATTATCAAATGTATTTTTTTGTTTTTTTGTTTGTTTTTTTAATAACAGAAAGTTGTTTAAAAAAAAAATATCAAATAGATGTTATATTTAACATCTGTTTTTGAAAATATTGTCAAAATAACAATATATTTGAGAGTGATTTAAAAAAGTGTTTCTAATTTTTTTAATACAAAAAAGAAAAATTTATCCAAATATTAGAAATATTATAAACACTTTCTAAAATCAGTATCGCATTCAAATCACATGTTTAATAGTGATTATCATAAAAGTACTTTTAATCTATAGTGTTTTTGTCCGTAACACTTTTATGAGAATAGTGAAAGTGATTTTGGTAGTATTTTTTATAATACATCACATAACATAAAAATGTTTTTAATATTAATAAATTATTTTAAAAAAAAACATAAAATTCATTATAAAAGGGATAAATTATGATAAACCAATCTTTTTCGAAAAAAAATATATATACATTTATGATAAAATGATATATAAATATTTATATTATTAGAAAAATAAAAAATAATAATTTTGATTACTACAAGAAAACTTTGAAAATTACTTACGAAAAGTACAACAAACATTTATCATAAGATAATAATTTTTCAAAGCAAAATAAAGTATGTAATTATGTCTTACCTTAATTTATGTAAGAAACTTCACTTACAAAAAGCAAACCAGAAAACAATTTTCTTTTTTTATTTATTTATTGAATTGTCCTTCCAGTGAGAAATAAAGCTCTGAGCAAGTATACAACCCGGCTCGAAACAATGGATTTCTTGTCCTTGACCAAGCCAGAATAAAAAAATAGAAAAAGGAAAGTAGGCGGAAAACAATTCAAAATAGGAGGCTACAGGCTGTCAAGGGGTTTGAATTTTTTTTTTTTTTTTTTTTTTTGTGGAGAATTGTGCATTACATCGCACTTGATAATTAATAAAAAGTACTCCAAATATCCATTATTGATTAAAAGGATTTGAGGTAGGAATGGATAAAAATACCCTTGGCTTAAACCCATTATTTTTATTTTTATTTTTATACAATCATTCTTCACCTGCCACTTTTATAAAATTCTCTTTTATTTAATTATTTTTTTATTTTTCATTATTTTTTTAAACTCTTTTAAAAATAATTAAAAAATCAATATTATTTTCTATTTTTAAATTATAAATAAACAAAAATTATATTAATAATTCAAAAACTATTTTGAAAAATAATTTTGAAAAAATATTAATTTAAATGAATAAAACTTATCTTTTATATTTTATAAGTAAATAATTTAATGATTAAAATAGTATTTAAAATAAATATATTTACTAATTTTTTTTTCTTTTATACTAACAAATATTTTAAAGTTTATTTTTTTAACTATTATAAAATAAAAAATTTAATTTTTTTTAATCTTCTTCTTTTTTTATTTTAATGATTTTTTAAATATAGACTTTTGGTAATAAGTTATATGAAATATTACAAATTTGTTTATTAAGAATTTTTTTTAATGATTTGAATTAATTGAAAGTTTATTAAAATAAGAAAAAGAAAAAGAGAGAAAGAGGATGGATGAAGAGTTTTAATTTTAAATATCCAACTAAAATGTTTTCATATTTAAAAATGGATTATTTTAAATTTATTTTCTTTGATTCTTTATCTTAAATTTTATCTCAACTTGTTTTTTCTTACATTTTTATGTTTTCTATTATATCCCGTGATTTTCATCTAATTTGTACTCCATTATATTCTCTTTTTTTATTTTAATGTATTTTTATACCTTTTTGCATAACAAAAGATTTTGTCATTTTTCATCTATAAAACTTTATATAAAAGATATCATGTATGAGAAAAAAGAAGAAGAGAAAATTATGATATAATTATATGCACATCTCTTAATATAATACATTTGCTTGACTTGATGACATTGTATTTTAATAATTTAAACCATGCCAAGTTCACATTTATTTTAAATTTAAAAGGGTATTATAATATTTTTTAAATTATTAAATTATAATACATTATTCAATTAAAAATTAATTATCACCATTAGTTAAAGGATGATCATGTTACAAAATAATATATTAAGATAATGTCTATGTATTGTTCATAAAATAGAGAAAATATTCAAATAATTGTCTATAACCTTAAATATATTTATATAAAAAATAGCTTTTATATATATATATATATATATATATATATTAGATAAAAAAGAATAATAATATTTTTTAAGGTGTTTAAAAAAAATTTATTATATATTTTATAAGTTTGAAAAAAAAAATTATCATGTATTTAAAAAATATTTATTAAAAAATATAGTAATAATCATTTTTAATCATTGATTTTCAATATTCAATTTACACATGGTTTTAGGGAGAAAAATAATGAGCGGAAATATTAACACCTCTTTGGTTAGGAAATAATTTACATGGTCCTACCATGAGAGAGGTAAGGTGAATGAAGAGAGAGAGAGAGAGAGAGAGAGAGAGAGAGAGAGAGAGAGGGAAAGAGAGAATGAGAGAGAAGTGGGAAGCCGGTCGGAGCAAGAGGAGAGTTGACACGTGGATTCCTTTATGAGAGTGGATTTCCATTTCTTTAATTTTATAATTAATTGTGGGTGACTTGGCTTTTACCGTTGCCAACCACCATCAGAGTTTGGTGAAATAATTATTAAGGAAATGAGACCTCAATTATAGGGAAGACCATGCTCAGGTCGCATGGTTGACGGGAGTAGCGTGGAAGTGTTCGAGTGTGAATAGTTTCAAAACCACAAAATCCAATGTGAGGCTCTGTCTCCTTTTCTCATCCACCCAATGGAATGATTGAAATCTCCACAAGAATATTCCCAATTAGACGTCATATCAAATAAGAAAATCAATGCAATTTATCAATCAACTTTCTCCCATATTTCAACTTGGCCTCCTATTTTTTTATCCATGAGGGACCACTACAATTCCAGGATATTTCCTTAAAAACTTAATATTTATTATTTAATCACTTAATATAACTTTAAATTAAATTATAATTAAAATATTCACTTAAAACTTATTCCTTAATTTTTATTTTTAAATTTTAAATTTTTTTTGATAAAATTGACTTAAAACTTATTTTAAATCATCAAATTAATATTTTTATCCTTATAAATTATAATTATGATAAAAAAAAGTTAAGTAACAATAGAGGTCATAAAGTATTAAAGAAAATCGTGAATATAACTACTATAAATAGAATTTTAAAAATAAAATAAAAATATAAACTTAAAAATAAATTAATCATTTTTATTTCTTCCTTAAAGTTATTTTTTTTTACTTAAAAATAAATTAATTTACCAAATATACTTAATTTATTTAATAACTTAAATTAAATTATTAAATCATTTTAAGTTATTAAATTGATTTATCAAATACTCATTCCAATATCAATTATCATATTGTGAGATGTTAACGTCTGCACTATAAAAACCCACTTGAAGTGGACAAAGAAAAAAAGGGGATGACATTTTAGAAATTACATTTTTATTGAGCCAGAAAATATTGTTAGAAATTGCTCCTCTCATTGTTTGTTTTTTTTTTTTTTTCTTGGTTCAAGTCAGGTCGGCCACTTGAATACCCAAACCTATTTCCAGTTGAAAATATAATAAATAAAATGAAAAATTTTGAAATATATATAAATATTTAATATTTTTATCGAAAAAGTAAGTTAAAAAACTATTTTTGGTCATGAACAGAATTTTATTCTCTAAAACAATTAAAATTTTAAAAAATTATCAAAGAGTTACTAATCTTTGATCTTGAAGCCTAGGGATTGACAATTATTAGCATAACCATCAAAATATGAAAGAAAGTCTCTTTGGGAAATTACACTTGTTTTTTATTTTTAAAACTAGATACTTCCATATTAAAAATCAAATTTCTTATTAAAAATATATTTATCTTATATTCTTAAAAATCACTTTTAATTTTTAAAATTTGAAATAATAAAAAATCATTTCTTAATTTTTTTTAATCAAAATTTTAAAATCTTAACATTTTCAATATAAATCTTTAGAAAATGGATGCAAACAAATACTAATTTTTCACTTTTATTCTTTTTTAATTTTAACATAATAATAATTTGATTACGTGGCATTAAGCAATTAATAATACTTATCTAAATATTTTATTAAATCTAATTGATTAATAGATATTAATCACACCAATCCCACGTTTTTGTTGTATGGTCGACCACATGTACGAGGACACCTACTCTACTCGGAACACACACTTGGTTTAGTTTATTTTTGCTTCTAAATATTCACCACCCAACCGTACACTTCATTTTCGTTACCGTTAACATGAAAGATCTACCAATAATTCAAACTTAAATTTGGGGGCCCAAAATTATTTTATGGCAAAGGACTGATATTGAAACATTGCTTGAATGCACATTCCTGTAAAAAAAAAAATTACATATTTGATAAGTTATTAAACATTGCTTTAAAAATACAAAGAATCACTTAAAAATGATTTTGAACAATCATTTAAGTGATAATTCTTTCAAAAATCAATTTTCTTTTATAATACATGATAAAAAAGATATTATCATAACAATTTTTTATTCATATTTAAATACTAAGGTATTGTAGGAAAACTATCCTTGAAAACAGTTTTTTAAGTCAAAAATATTTTGATAAACTTTTGATAAAAAATAATTTTTTGAATTTTTTTTAAAAAATAAGTTGTTTTTAGAATAAATTTTAGATATTTTAATTGTTTTTGTAGAATGGTCATAGCAACAATTCATAATATTAAAAATATTTTTGAAAACATTTGTATCATAGTGCAGAGTACCTTTGTAAACGAGTTGGGAAAATTTCTTTTTCATATTTGAGTTTTGAAATATATTTTTATTTTTGAAAACAATTTAAAAATATTTTTAAAAATCATGGTCCTTTTTTATAACTGCATTTAAAAATAGTTTTAAATAATAATTTTTTAAAACTGTTTTTTGATATTTTGTAGGACAAAAGTCTATTTTGAAATTATAAATGTTTTTAATATTTTTTAAATATATTTTAAAAATAAAGCTTTATTTTTAATAATTTTACATGCTTGTATAATTATTATTTTTTAAAACAATTGTAAAAAAAAAAAATGAAAATAATAGAAAAAAATTGAAGGATATTATTTGAAAACATCTTATTTTTTATTCTTAAGAAGAGAAAATGGGAAATAATTTCTAATTTTTAAATGTATTTTTTTGTTTTGAAGAATAGAAAATTGTTCTAAAAACAGTTATTAAACAAATCTTATATTTGACATTTATTTTTAAAAATATTGTCAAAATAACATTATATTTTATAGCGATTTTATAAAGTGTTTTTAGTATTTTTAATACTCCAAAGATAAAAAATTTCAAATGTTAAAAAAGTTAGAAACATTATTTAAAATCACTACCAAACACTTTCAAATCACATGTTTGATAGTGATTAATTCTCAGAAAAATACTTTTAAAGTATGTTTAGTAGTGATTCTAAAAAATATTTTTAATTATTCTAATAATTGAATGATAAAATTTTTTAATTATTAAAAATACTAGAAGCTCTTCGTAAAATTATTGTCAAACGAGCTTTTAATTTATAATATTTTTATCTTTTATGAGAATAGTGAAAATGATTTTGATAGTATTTTTTATAATACATCACATAAACATAAAAAAGTTTTTAATATTAATAAATTATAAAAAAAGACATAAAATATCATTATAAAAGAGAAAAATTATAATAAACCAATATTTTTTGGTGAGAAAAGAATTCATACACTTATGGTAAAATGATATATAAATATTTATATTATTAAAAAAAATAAAAATAATAATTTTGATTACTATAAAAAAATTTTGAAAATTACTTACAAAAAGTACAACAAACATTTATAATAAGATAATGTTATTTTTATTCATGTTGAGTAGTATCTAAAAGCAATATTGACCAATTCCACTTTTAAGAGAGAAGGCCCATTGCTAAACGGCTACCAATTACTGATACAAAATGGAACTCAATGTATAGTTTCATCCAACAAAACATTATAAAATAAATAGGCAGATGCATGACTAGCATGAACGGTTTCAGAAACATTATACAGTGATGAATTAAATTTTCATCCTACAGGCATTTCCCATATCCAAATTTTCATGCTATAGTGTAAAAAATACAATACCTAATATCTTTTAAGTGAAATGGCACTTCCTTCTCCTGAGTTAACAACAGAGATCTCCCTTCCAGTTTCAAAAATCACAATTTCCTTCCCTTGAGGTTCAGCCCCATCTGTGACAAATGATACAATTACAACCTCTCCATTAATATCCCTATGGCTATCTCCATAGTGACCACAAGCCTACAACTTCTTACACTGCTCACAACCTCTACTTTGATCATACCACCTGTTCACTGACAAATTCTATCAACATTATTACATTTTATGGATGCTGCAAATCCATCAAATTCCAAAACCGAGTTTTGTGCATGACCCAAACATTGGCATGGGTGAAATGGGATGGAATACCTACTCCATTCCATGAACCAAATGTAGCCTAACATCAATTATCCATCTCAATCACCTTGTCACCACTAGCAATGCCTCACATCAACATCAAACTAACAAATGGTATAGATTGCCCTTTTTTTATAGCATTTCTTGCTTCTATAATTCACTATTTCTTTTTAACACTTCAACTTGATCATTGATAAAACACTCTTAACAAAAATCCACATGCTAAATTCAACAGTTTACCACTTAAGGAAAAACAAGAATGGAATATCATTATAAAGCAATGAAAAGAAAAAGCATGTCATACAAGTCATCAAAACAGCTCCTCAATCTCTAAATTAGGAAAGAGGAAATCCATCCTCAAGGCTCAACCCCACCTAAAAATCACAATTTAGGTTTACAACAATGGAAACCTTAAGTTCTTTAAACAATCATTATTTCCCCCTTAAATCGTCAATCCAAGGGGTCCTAGGTCTCCAATCTAGCTTAAAAAGTGTGTATAAAATGCGTTCATGTTGAGTAGTATCCATTTTTTGTCCCTTTTCTTTTGATTGCAGGACTATGCCATTTCCCCACCAATAATGTTATTAAGTCATTGCACTTTTTAAGTAGAACAGGACTCTTTCCCTCTCTCAGTATTCATAAGCTAATACGGTTTTAAAAAACTAATAAAAAAAAAATTATTTCCATATTTAATTTTACTGTAAAAATATAATATAAAATTAAATATAATTAAAATTTACGTTAAACTCATATATTTTAAAATTTTTTAATTTTCATATAAAAATTTAAATTTCAATTAGATAGGTGTAAAATAATATATAAAAATAAATTATTAATTATTTTTTTATTTTTTCTTTCTTTTTATTTTTATTCTTTATTTTTTTCTTTAAATTTTTCATCAACAAAAAATAATCTATAAATTAATAAACTTTAAAAAAAATTTAATAAAATTTGACAAGTATAAGAGGGTGTCTTCTTGATTTTCTATATATTGTCACTTAGGAATTTTAAAAAAATTCATTAACCTATCTATTTAGCAGTTTATTTATTTAATAAACTAATCCAATTGGATCAAATATTTTATTATTTAAATAAGATTATTAATTTATTGAACATTTATAAGGTTTTATTATATTTTATTTAAAGATCTATTTTTATTTTTTATTTAATTTATAAATAATAAAAATTTGAAAATGTTTAATTTTTAATTAATTTTTTTTATATTTTATATTTTTTTTCATACTTAGATGATAAACCAAATAATACAATTTTGACTATTTATTCTTTTTGGATCTTGAAACATTTAAATAAATTATGAGAAAAAGAAAAAAAGAAAAAAAAAAAAGATGGTAGAAGAGAAAAACGGGAGAAAAGAAAGTGAAGAAAAAAAAAGTTATACTCACTATTGTTTTTCTTATTCTTTTTTAAATAAACATGAAAAGATTAAAAATGTATAAATATTTAAATAATCTTTATTATATAGAATTTTCTTTTAGAATATTTTAATTTTATAGTTTATAATTTTTACCTTTTGGTTTTCTATTATTTTTCAACTTTTTCATGATGCCAATAAACCCTTACACCAATTATACTTTGGTTAACCCAAATATTCAAAGATATCAATTTATTATTAGAAACTGCAAATATGATAACAGACTCATCAAATATTTGATATACATTCAAATAATAAGAATAAGTTAACAATTATTGACCTGGCTTGGGTTTCAATTTCAATTTTGAATAATTGAGAGGCCTTGTTTGAGCATTGTCTCCTGACTCTACATTTTCATCCTCCAGGGATTTTCATTTTCATTTTGCTGGTGAGAGCTCTCTTCACATTTCATTGCTGAAATCTTTCATTTCCTTGTTTCCTTTCTCACATCATCAGCCTTAACATCTCTGCTTCTGTTCTTCAAGTTGAATCCAATAGCATCCATATGTTTTTCTTCTCGATTCCCCTCCACAGCCCTTTGTCACATCGTTTGCAACTCTCTCCACCCTCGTACTCATTCTGACCACAACTACTCATTTTCATTCTCATTTTGCCCATGTCTATGTCCCTCTGCTCATTTGCTTGCTTTCCTTGATTTCTGCTATTGCGATACTGATTCCCGTAGCTAGCAGCCTGTTGTTAGTTTACTGCTGCTGTTTTTTTGTTTTCTGTTTTCTGTCATCGATCTGATCTGTGTTCCAAAAGGGAAGAAAGGAGTAGCAAGTAGAAAATGGTAGAAATTATTGTTTCGGTTGCAGGAAAAGTTTCGGAGTACCTGGTTGGTCCAGTTGTGCGTCAGCTGGATTATCTGTTTAACTACCGTACCAACATTGTGGAGCTCTCTCAAAAGGTTGAGAAGCTGAGGGATGCCAGGGCTAGGCAGCAGCACTCTGTGGATGAAGCTATTGGGAATGGACATATAATCGAAGATGATGTTTGCAAGTGGATGACACGTGCTGATGGGTTCATACAAAATGCTTGCAAATTCCTTGAAGATGAGATGGAGATGGGCTTGTAAAGACTATACGAGGTGGATAGATATGTGAGGAAGAACGGGAGGTACCCGGTGGAGCGAGAGGGCTCGTAGTAGGGTATGGATACAAGGAGTGGGGAAACATGGGATGTTTCGGGAACCCAATAGTTGTATCTGGTTCTGTCATCTGTAATATTCTTTATTGTATAGTGGAATTATTCTCTCTCATCCGTGGACGTAGGCATAATTGGCCGAACCACGTTAAAACCTTGTGTACTGTATGTGTTATTGTTTTATCTTTGTGTTCTTGAACTAACCTTGTTGGTATCAAAACTTTCGCTGTCACAACAATTGGTATCAGAGCGAGGTTAGGATCGTCTGGGATTTCTTTTGCAAAGTTCGACGTGGTCAACTTCGATGGATCTGGGAATTTCGGCCTATGGCAGAGGAGGGTTAAAGATCACAGAGCACACAAGATAAAAACAAAAGGAATTTTCATTGAAGGTGGAGTTGATTGCTCTTTCGTGGTGATATGATACAAAAGGTTTGTGTCATGGAGAGCTTGAAGATTAACTTCATGGAATTTGGTCCAAGGTGGAGATTGTTAGGAAGTGTCCCAAATTTCTAATTAATATAGATTCCTTTCTTTGTAAATAATATTATATAGAATATTTCTAGGTTGATATATTATTGTAATATTAGACTTCCTTATAGAATAAGGAAGGTTGTTGGAAATATCTCTATAAATATTCTAGGTCATGAGGGGAAAAAGTCATGAGATGGAGATGGGCTTGTAAAGACTATACGAGGTGGATAGAGATGTGAGGAAGAACGGGAGGTACCTGGTGGAGCGAGAGGGCTCGTAGTAGGGTATGGATACAAGGAGTGGGGAAACATGGGATGTTTCGGGAACCAAATAGTTGTATCTGGTTCTATCCTCTGTAATATTCTTTATTGTATAATGGAATTATTCTCTCTCATCCGTGGACGTAGGCATGGTTGGCCGAACCACGTTAAAACCTCATGTACTGTATGTGTGATTGTTTTATCTTTGTGTTCTTGAATTAATATTGTTGGCATCAAAAGCTTTCGCTGGCACAACAGATGTCCAGTGCATCTTCTGTAAACAGCATAAAAAATTATATTAATTTTGCCATGTTCTTTACTTGGAATAGAGAAATAAAACAACACTTCTTTGTAGATGTGCGTTATCTTATTTATATACTGGTTATAACTGATAGAACAAATTTATTTTATTCCAACCATTTCCCAGGTTGCATTCCAGAATTTGGAGGAATTAATATTGGGTCACAACAGAGATACAGAAATATGGCCAGAGCAATTTCCAATGGATTCCTTTCCCAAACTAAGAGTTCTATCAGTATATGATTGTAAAGATATTTTGGTTGTGATTCCTTCCTTTATGCTTCAAGGATTACATAATCTGGAAGTACTTAAGGTAGAAAGATGTAGTTCAGTCGAAGAGGTATTCCAACTTGAAGGACTTGACAAGGAAAATCAAGCCAAGAGGCTTGGACAGTTAAGAGAAATAGAGTTGCATGATCTTCCTGGGCTGACACGTTTGTGGAAGGAAAACTCCAAACCAGGCCTTGACTTGCAGATTCTAGAGGGTCTTGACGAGGTATTCCAACCTTGATAATCCTTTCTATCTAGTCAATGCTTTTTTAATCACTTCAAATCAAATACTTGGAGACTAGCCCCTCATTAATTGATTTGAGTCAGCAAGAATCCCCTCATTTAAATATATCCCAAAACCCATCTGATGAGACTTTATCAGCAAAGATAAAATGTCACCAATGAAAACAGAGCATTGACTTAATATAATTAATAGACTGCTTTTATTAATTTAACAAACTTATTATCATCATGCTTTTATTTTCACTCTATATTACTGCAATTTTATGTATACAATGCACTACATCTATCTTGTATACAACGCTCTCAGAGGTTCTCATGTTACAGGAGATCAGGGATTGCCAACTTTTGCTTTCCTTGGGCGGCAACCTCCGGTCTCTCAAGGTTAAGAATTGCATGTCATTATCGAAACTATTCCCACCCAGTTTGTTACCGAATTTGGAAGAACTAATAGTGGAAAACTGTGGTCAGCTGGAACACGTGTTTGATCTTGAAGGGCTAAATGTTGATGATGGCCATGTTGGGCTCCTCCCTAAATTTGGAGTACTGGAGTTGATTGGTCTACCAAAGTTGAGGCATATATGCAACTGTGGCAGCTCCAGAAATCATTTCCCTTCTTCCATGGCTTCTGCTCCTGTAAGCAATATCATCTTCCCTAAATTATTCCGTATTTCACTGGAATCTTTGCCCACCCTCACAAGCTTCGTCTCTCCTGGATATCATTCCCTCCAAAGGCTTCACCATGCAGACCTTGATACCCCCTTCCCGGTGCTCTTTGATGAAAGGGTCAGTTTATCTATCAGAATCCTTCTCTTTTTAATTCTTATGATTTTAATTTTCCTTTTAACATTGTTATCAATCAAATTATTGGAGGAAAATAAAGAATATTTAGATTGAGCTGGTTCTTGTCTCTTTTTTTTTTTTTTTTTTTTTCACCTAAATTTAACTTAACTGTTAATAATAGAGTTTAATATAATTAAATATTTAATTTATTTGTTTTTATTCAAATTTGAATGTTGGATGCTTATATAGTTTGTATATATTAAAATATATATGAAATTAATTATGATATTTCTTCTAACTCTAATTGGAAAAAATAATATTCAAATATCCTAAAATGTTTGAATTATTAATATTATAAAAGTTTTATAATAATTAATTATACAATTATTATGAAAATTTGTATTGGAATAATAAAAATGATTTCTAATCATACTTGATTGGTAAAAAAATGTTAGAAAATTTTCTAAGTTAATACTTCTATACGGTGTACATATCTTTGGATAATGGATTTATAATTGAAGTATATGTTTGATTATTTAAATTAATTCATTAACTTTTATATTTTTAATATGGGAAATAATATCAAATTCTATTTTTTAATTTACAAAACTTATTGAATTATTTACTCTGATGAATATTTAGATGGATGTGAATTATGTTTTGGGTTTTTTTTAATTAAGAAATATATAATAGAATTAATGGTAGTTTGTTTTTATTTTGTTGTGTGATAAATGTATAGAATTTTAGTTTTATTTTGAATTTTTTGAATTTATTTTTTATTAATTTATTTTCTAGATAAAGAAATTTTTTATAAACAAATAAAAAGTATTTAAGTCATATTTTTTTATGATAATTTTTTGTAATTTATAATGAATTCATTCTCATCCAAATTACATGAGATTGTGGTGGCTTAATTTTTTAAAGACAATTAGATAACAATCAATCAAAATATTTAAGGCTTAAAGTAATTTGCTTTAACAATTAAATAAAAAAATTGGAGGAAAAAAAAAAAAAAACCAGAAAAACGGCTCTTTTGGAACATTTCAAATGTATGAGAGTTGTATTAAAATGAATTCCACAGGAACTCTCCTATTTCCTGACTAATTTTTTCCTTACAAATCCTTATAATTTTAGACAATGAAATTCAACTTGTTTAAGCATGTACATTTTCCTCCACCCTTCTTTAAGATGTAGTTTGTTGTGTTTTTCTTTTGAGGTCCCTGATTCTAGCTGGTTCTAGACATGGATAATTTTCTTTTTTCAGTTAGTCAAAATATATAAATAACAAAATGGTGGGATGAACTCTGCAGGTTGCATTTCCTAGCTTGGAGCTCTTAGACATCTGGAGACTGGATAATGTGAAAAAAATATGGCACAACCAAAGTCCTCAAGATTCCTTCTCCAAACTAAAAAGGGTGATCGTAGTATCATGTGGACAATTGTTGAATATTTTTCCATCTTGTATGCTGAAAAGGTTACAGTGTCTACAGTTTCTGAGAGTAGTGGATTGTAGGTTATTAGAAGAGGTTTTTGATGTGGAAGGGACAAATGTGAATGTGAATGTGAAGGAAGGTGTAACTGTCACCCAGTTGAGTCAATTGATACTAGAATCGCTGCCAAAAGTTGAGAAGATACGGAATAAGGATCCCCATGGAATTCTCAAATTTCAAAACTTAAAATCAATATTGATTAAAAAATGTCAGAGTCTGAAAAACCTTTTTCCAGCATCTTTAGTCAAAGATCTTGTGCAACTTGAGAACCTGGAGTTGCGTTCTTGTGGGATAGAGGAAATAGTTGCAAAGGACAATGAAGTCGAGACAGCAGCTGAGTTTGTATTCCCTAAAGTAACCTCTCTCGAACTCTTCAATCTACATCAACTCAGGAGTTTCTACCCAGGGGCACATACTTCACGGTGGCCATTGTTGAAAGAACTGATAGTGCGTGCGTGTGATAAAGTCAATGTATTTGCATCCGAAACTCCAACATTCCAACGAAGACATCACGAGGGAAGTTTTGATATGCCGATTCTCCAGCCCCTTTTCTTGCTCCAACAGGTAAGGTCCCAAACCTTTTTGGATTTGGTTCACCTCATCAAGCTTCATAATTGCCAAGTTTCGATAAATCGTACATTAAATTCTCATGTTATTGTGGCACTCGTAATTAGTTTGCTCAGTGGACAATGCATTGGATTGCCCCCTTGCCACTATTATTTCAACTTTGTAAACCTCTAGATATGTTTATAAAATCTGTCCAATTAGATATTATTTTAGCTAATTAATTTTTCTAGATATCCCTTCAAAGAACCTAGCGATTGAATTTATCTGATTCAGCAGGTCTTTCAGTACAAGATGGATGCAGAGACCAAAACTATATGTTGGAAACACGGTTGTTGGCCCCCACTTGCTCCAGAAGTTCCTTTAGAGAGGACCCTAATTCCTAGATTCACAGTTGAACCTTTTTAATTCAAAATTTGACCTAATCCTTTCGTGTGAGTTATGAGTGGAATTTATATAACTAGTCTATACAGTTCAAACTGTGAAGAGATAATAGGTTATTGTTATCTGGTTATGAAATTGGTTACACACTGTTACCTATTTGTCACACATTGTTAGAAGTAGTTAGATATAGAGAGGGTTATTTAAGTTGTAAACTCTATTTTCTCATTAACAAGAAATGTCCATTTTATCAATTCTGATACAAAGCAATATTGCAATTTACAGTAAATTTTATTGGTGTCCAAAAATTATTTAATTTGTATAACTATCAATATAACCAACCAACTTCTCAAATGCCAAATGATCCTAATTAGACATTGAGAGGTTGTTGTCCAGTGCATCTTCTATAAGTAGCATAAAATATTATTATATTAATTTTTCCATGTTCATTGCTTGGTTTAGAGAAATAAAACAACATTACTTCTTTGTAGATATGCATATCTTATTTATATGCTAGTTATAACTAACAGAACAAATTCGTTTTATTCGAACCATTTCCCAGGTTGCATTCCCTTACTTAGAGAAATTAAGATTGGATGGCACCGGCAATACCGAAATATGGCAAGAGCAATTTCCAATGGATTCCTTTCCTAGACTAAGATATTTGAATGTATGTGGATATGGAGATATTTTGGTTGTGATTCCTTCCTTTATGCTTCAAAGATTACATAATCTAGAAGTACTTGAGGTAGGAAGATGTAGTTCAGTCAAAGAGATATTCCAACTTGAAGGACTTGACGAGGAAAATCAAGCCCAGAGGCTTGGACGATTAAGAGAAATATGGTTGCGTAATCTTCCTGCGTTGACGCATTTGTGGAAGGAAAACTCCCAATCAGGCCTTGATTTGCAAAGTCTAGAGAGTCTTGAAGTGCGGAATTGTGACAGTTTGATAAAATTGGTGTCATGCTCAGTATCTTTCCAAAATCTAGATACTCTAGATGTGTGGTATTGTGGCAGTCTGAGAAGTTTGATATCATCCTCGGTAGCTAAAAGTCTGGTAAAACTTAGAAAGCTCAAAATAGGTGGATCGCATATGATGGAAGAAGTAGTTGCCAATGAAGGAGGGGAAGCAGTAGATGAGATTGCTTTCTACAAATTACAACACATGGTACTTCTATGTTTGCCAAACCTCACAAGCTTCAATTCAGGGGGCTATATATTCTCATTCCCATCCTTGGACCATATGGTGGTGGAAGAATGCCCCAAGATGAAAATTTTCTCTCCAAGCCTCGTAACTACCCCAAAGCTAGAAAGAGTAGAAGTGGCAAATGATGAGTGGCATTGGCAGGATGATCTAAATACCACAATCCATAATTTGTTTATAAAGACACATGGTATGTATTGATTCCCCAATCTTAGTTACAAAGGATGATTTAAGATTTTCTTTACTTGCTATGAATGATTACAGTGCAACTATTAAAGAGACACCATCAAATATGAAAGAGTTTACCTTTCAGTGTCTTCAAATTTTTCATACCTATCTTGGATTTTCTGTTTGTTTTTCTATATTTAAACGATATATCAATCCCTAATTAAGTTGCCATGCTTGTTGCTAGCCAATAGATAGTGCTATTTCTCTTGCAACTTATATTATATGCAATCAAGCCAGGGTATTGCATCCTTTTTTTTAGTATTATATTGAGTTATTGTGAGACAAGTATTTTCATCATGCAAGACTTTTATTAGATTTCTCAAGTGCAATTTATACTTGACATGTTGTTGTTATACCAATTAGCAACCATTAAAATGAAAGCTTGCGACTATTTTTTGAAATATTATCCTATAATCAAAGGAAATGATATTGTCAAATGTTCTTTTATTCTATTTTGAAAAAAAAAATAAAGTAGTTTCGAAAACCTCTCTTGAAACCACAAAACCATTAACTAGTAATTGGGTTTTGCAAATTATGTATAGAGTGAAAAACTAGGTGGGGATCAGTCACCTATTGCTAGGATCTTTTATTACCTTTCTAATGCTAGATGCTTTGTGATCTTTTGATGCTGGGATGTGATGCCATTTGACCTTCTAAATGCCAAGATGTATGATTTCTAGATGCCAAATGTTGTCTTATCTTCCAATCCTAAGATATATTGATTTCTTAATGGCATGATAATTCCCGATGTCATGTAGTAAGGAGGCAAAGATAACTGTGGACTTGTGTTGGCCAAACTCTATTGCTAATACTAATTATTTTGAGATAATACTTATTCAATCAAGTTATTATCATGTTGAATTGATTATTTTGTTAATTATAGACTAATAAACTTAAATTGGTATTTTCTAATTCGGCTCCAAGTTGTTCAAGAATAGTGGCGTTGAGTTTCTCGACCCTTTGCCTTACTTAGGATTAGTCAGTTCTATTTCTCGATAGGAGAAACTATGCGTTTTTGGGATCTGCGTGCTCCCTAGTTAGAGCCTCTAAGAGGTCCGAATGGTTTGGACTTGAGTAGGCTGAAAAAAGACATACAACCTTATATGATATATACTATTTGCAATCACTAGTAATTATAATATGTTTATTTAACCTTATTAAACTCCCATTATGATTTATTTATGTTTTTAAGGTAATGTTGAGGTTGAGAGTGTGGAATTGGGAGCTGGTTTAGCATTATGATACACCATGTTTGGTTCTTGGGAATGTTACCGTGGCTGAATTTCTAACCATCCTAATGTAGTATGTATCACTCTATCTCAGTCTATTTGATTATATTTTAGGTCTATATAGTTGGATGGTATGATATTTACACTACAACAAATTTCACATTTTGCTACCATAATTTTATGCATAAATAAATTTTTATGGAAAAAAGAAGATTTTTGCAACAATATTATTTATGATGAAAAATATTTTTTTAAAAGATAAAATTTGTACTCATGACCAAATATTATATTTAACCACATCATATATTCATGACAAATACTTTTCCATAAGATTTTAACATGAATTTTGTCTTGAATTACAACATATTAAAATTAAGCCTAATTTAAGTTAATTCAATATTAATTTCACACAAATTAATTAGAGAAAAAGGTCTTAAGCATGTCAAGTGACAAATATATTTTTCACCTATCATGTGATTTTAGAAAAATCAATAATTATTTTTTGGATTTAATCGAGCATCAGATTTTTTTTTTTTTTGGGAAAAAAATAAATTTTTTGATGGTTATTTGCCTTCGGTATTAATATATATGTATATATATCATTTAATGTTAAACATTTTAAACTCAAATCTGCATCTGCTTCTATTCCTTGAATTTTTTCCCTGCAAACAAACATAGGTGTTTTCCTGAGAAATCTAGGGCTTCTACACACACGGCGCTGATGAAATAAGAGATTGTAGAGAAAGGTCACAGATGTCGATGAAGTTGGGTTGTTGGTCTATCCTCGCCGTCCTTCTTACTATGGCAATGAATCCAATGATCTCACTCTTCAGTCACAACAAAAAAACCCTACTACTATGTGAAGGTATTTTCTTTTACCCTCTATTTGGCTTCTGAGAAAATTGAGCAAAAGAAAAGAAAAATGAAAGTGAGATGGTTAGTCTCGGATGAGTAGAGGGTTCTTTTTTCATTTCCTACATTTTTCTCATTAACCAATTACATGGTTTGATTTGAAATTTTGTGCATTTTGGTATTTGAGTTTTGAATTTTTCCTAGTCAAAGAACTAGTTTTGTTTTATTAAATTTTCTCCAAAAGATGAACTCCGACTTGAGAGTTTAACCTAAATAAGCACTTTTTTTAACTGTTGAAAGGATTGAAATCTTATAACTAATTATGATTTTATTATAATTAGTTTTTCAATTAATTATGTTTTTATTATACTTGGTTTAGATTATTGAACGATTTTGTTATAATTATGAGCATAGAGTTACTCCACTGGGCTTGCTTTCATTGGTTTGAATGACAAATTAGACTTGAAATTGATGCAACCATTTGTGTTTGAGCTTCTCATTATATACTTGCCTTTGACATTTTGCCCAAATATTTTAAATAAATGTCAAGTTTGTTTTTGCAAATTATATATTTATTTATTGCTCACAAGTTAAAAGTCTCATGTGGAAGCGGTTGGATGATGATATTTACTCTTTTATAACTCATGTTTTGCCAATTTAAGATTTTTTGTTGTGTTACTGTACTGCTAACTAGGTTTTTTTGTTTTTGAATGAATATTCAACTTTGAAACAATTACTATTGAGTGTGTTAACTCTGGTTTTTTAGATTTCTATTGTTAGCCATTAAGTCATCAATGAAGCAGTTACTGATTGTACTTATCATAAATTTTGGACCTTTAATCTTGCAAAAGGTTCAAGTTTTTTTCTTTTTGTGAATTATTATTTTTTGACTTTTAGCTATAGGTTTTACCTAAGTTAAGACACTTGTCTCTACTTGTCTCTCTTTTAATTTAATATCTTTATGGGATTCCTTTCATTTCAACATCATTGCAGAAAGTAAGGGGATACTTTCTATGGCCAGTGTATTCAAGGTATGATTAATTGAGTCATTAATGTTTTTTTTTTTCCTATTGATTATTGATGTCTTATGGTCTCAAGTTTTGTATATCATGGGTGACTTTATTTATTTTTTTCAATTAAATCCAGGGATATACACTGGTAAATCTAGTGATATATGAGATTAATGATTTGAATTCAAGAGTTCCATTTTCTCACCTGTGGGACTTCTATCAGATGAACTCTACAAGGTAATTTGAGCCTATTTCATAACCTCTTTCTTAGGTTTCTTAATGAAATATAATGTCTTATCCTTGGTTAGTCTTCGTTGTTTGATGCATAAGCCCTACCAATAGAAGAACTTTCTAGAGCCATGTAGTGAGGTCCACCTCATAAATAGAGAATGTTTTATCCCTGGTTAGTCTTTGTTGTTTGATGCATAAGCCCTACCAATAGAAGAACTTTATGGAGCCATATAGTGAGGTTTTTCTGCAATTGCTTTGGTGGAATGGTGAGTTTGATTTGGAGGGAGATAAAAAAAAAAAAACCGTTAGAGAATCCATTTTTAAATATGTCAAATCAGAATTCATTTAGACACTATTCTTCCACTCTGCTTTCATTTTCATATTCTTTTTTTTTTTTTTTGGCATAAATTGTTAGTGGAATTGTGTCCAGTGTGGTCTCTGCTCTAAAGTGGCTATGGTCATTGAAGTCTACCACCAATATAGGTACATATCCTTTACTGATTTCACATTTAGCTTTGTCTCTATTCTTCTTGCGGTTATTTATTCCTGTAGGCTAGACATTGCACTCTGCAATTTTGTGGTTAATGGGTTTGATGGGATTTGATTTTTCGAAAAATTTTAGCCATTCCACGATGAATTTTGAGGTTAGATATACCATGGAAACCGTGTTTGATGGTAGTAAGCTCGGAATCAAACCATACTTTCTAAAGGTATCCCCAAGTGGAGAGCATCTAGTTTTGGACTTTGAAAACAGTAATATTTACAAGATCCCATCCCTACTCACTCGATGTGAGCGACTTTTAATATAATGGTTAGGAATTGTTATTAATCAAGTGTGTCTAGTTGAGTTCTATTATTAATTATGTAAGTTCCATCTTCCCAGAAAGTTATGGTCTTTACTTGGTTTTAATAAGTTTGCCTTAACACCTAGTTCAAGTTCCATGGTATCATGGCTTATGTTTTATATGGTTTAGGCAAAGAAGGTTGAGTCAAATTATTTATTGATTATGGTTCTACCTCCTTAGTTTCTTAGTTGTTTTGGTATAGTTCCACCTATTATGCTTATTAAAGTTGATTGATGAACTACAAATGGTAGACCCAAGTTGGTTGTTGTCTTGCCTAATGGGTAAGAGAATCAAGGATGAACCATTCGAAAGGGCTTATAGTGGATGAGAGAGGAAATATTTACATTGCAGACACTATGAATAGGGTTATCAAGAAGATCAGTGATGTAGGTAAACTTCAGGCGTGTAAGACATTCCCTTAATTAATGAACACAACTATCTTCCCAATTAATCATCTATGATACTAATTTTTAATTAAGATATCGCCTTTTTTTGTTGATTACAAATCTAATAACCTTAACTTTCATAGCATTATTTACCCTTTTTTTTCACATGCCCTCTCTCTCTCTCTCTCTCTCTCTCTCTCTCTCTCTCTCTATATATATATATATATGCCATTGTCTATTTGTGTCATAGATAGACTAAATCATCAAATTGGTCTTGAACCCAAGGATTTTATTTATGCAGGGGTTACAACATTGCAAGAAGAGAGTGGGGACAAAAAGAGAAGGTCATGTTGATGGTTCAAGTGAAGATACAAAGTTCTCAAATGATTTTGACATGATTTTCATTGGAAGTACTTGCTCTCTTTCGGTTATAGACAAAGTTCTCAAATGAAAGCCATACTTTGTCTATACAAAGTTTCTGTTGTTTGAAAAGTTAGTGTTGGTCAAGAAAATGTTTCTATCAACCATTTCATTTGAAATGTTAATATTTTACCATAAATTTTATTTTGTGGTAAAATGGTGATTTTTCACCATAATTTTTTTATATATATAGCAAAAAAGTGACCTTTTTCCATGATTATTTTCATGAAAAAAAAAAATCATATGTTGCTATAAACTTGTTTTATGGCGAAAAATGACATGTTGTCACAAATTTTCTTTTGTGGTGAAAAGTGACATGTTGCCATAAATTTTATTATGGAAAAATTATTTATTCTTACTATAAAATTAAGTTTTATGGTTAAAAATAATTGCTCATGGACTTGTAGCAACAAACTCGCCACAACAATTTTTTATAGAAAAAAATATTCTACTGCAAAATATTCTCTTTGAACCATAAATTAATTTATGACAGCCTCTTATTTGTTGTAGTGTTACTACTCTGTTCATAGTTTTTGAAATTCCTTCATAATTGTGGATGGTTACTATTTGAGTCACATGATAAATCTCCAATTGGATCGTGATGTAAATCTCAATTTGTGGATTTATCATTGCTTATATTTGGTTAGGCTCGAAGCAATCGGGCTTGAGGCATAAAAAGGGTATCAAAGCATAAATTTAAGGTTCTACAAGACTCATCATATGAGGACCATCAAATTTGAGATTAAGAGCTATAAGTACTAGCAACAAAACTGTTATAGGTTAAAAATATTTTTGTCAAAATCAATCCCAAATAAACCCTAATTAAGTATAAACCCTAAGAATTATGGAAGTTAGAATCCATACCTTGCATGAAGTTCAAATTTTGTTTAATTTGCTTTTGCTTAGACTTTGCTAGCTGGAATCATTAACTATGAAATAGACAAATTGTAAAATTTATGTTTGAACTTATGATTCAGTATTGCTTATAATATCTTCAGATTTGTTAGTGATACTAACATATTAAATTTAAACTATTTGGAGTTTTAACAATTCAATTATATTTAAATTTTTTACTCATGAGATGAGGAGATAGCGTAAAAGAATAATAGTATGTATATTTGATAATATTAATGGAATACTAGCAATTTGCGAATAAAGCTTGTCAAATGAAAACTATTTGTCAAGAAGATTTGAATTCTATTCATATATACGAGACCGTAAATTGTAAAATAATTCAGAAATTATTTTATTCATTAGAGGATAAATTATAAAATAATTTTACATGGTTAATAAATGATATTTTGAACTAAAGATGTTTGTATGAAAAAAGTAATTTAACAATACCCTCAAATTTACGAGTTTTCTTTTAAATTGATATTGTGGTATACCTTATGGTATCTTGACTCCAACTATAAAATCTCCCACCAAAATTTGTCACCAACAAAGAATTTTTGGTTCAATAATCTACTATGCAACAAACAAGGATGGAACATGAACATAAAGAAACATAGATTTGATCTAGCTACTACATTGAGACTATTGCTTGTCATTAAAGGCATGATTACATATAGAAGAGAAGAAAAAGGAAGTACACATGCTTTTATTCGACTCCCACACATTGGCACCCTCTATGGGGAAGATGCAACCATGTTAGAAAGATTGGAGAAAAGGGAAAGGCTTATAAGGGAGGAGCATGCTCTAAGAGAGTGCTTTCATAAATTCTTGGAGTGCATAGAACAACAAAGAGTGCATTTTGATAAGTAGTTGAATAGTTAACGCAACAAAACGAAGATTTGATGAAAGATAATGAGGAAATGAAGGCTTGATTAAGGATAAGGCATTCTCAATCCTTGATTATCATCTCAATGACACCCACTATGAAGAGGTCCTTCCAAGGAGACTCACCTCTTTAGAAGAAGATAAGTATTTTAGGAATGGGAGTTGCGGTCTTTTAAAGACAAGGCAACACTAGAAATGTAATTGGATAAGTTGAAGGCTCATGTTGATTCTATTAGAAACCCTAGATTACTCCATTTCCATGCCCTGAATCAAATAGGTACATGCAACCTACCTTAGGCCTCTATATCATATGCAACGATAGCATGACATGTTGGTGAAAGCTAAACAACATGACATGTTGGAAAGTTTTTTGGTTGGTAGAAGTAGGATTAGGGTTTTTTTTTGGCAGTTTACATATGACACTACATTTTTTTTCTCAAGAGCTAGAACAAAAGATTTACAAAACTTTAATCTTATTTTGTTGGTCTTTGGGCACATTTCAAGTCTTAAGATTAATCTAAAGAAGAGCACCCTTTTAGCTATCAACCAGAATCAGAGTTGTATCACATGTTTGGCTACCTTGCTAGGGTGTGAAGCCTCAAATTGGCCTTTTCTATGTTTGGGTCTCCCTTGGGGGGAGGGAAGGTTGGGAACTAGAGCCGCTTCATTTTGGGGCTTGGTTCTTAATAGGATTTCTTGAAGATTAGATGGATGGAAAAAAATTGTCTAGTCTCTAAGCGACATAATAACCTTGGTACAGTCTTGCATATTTCACATTCCCATTTAAGATCCCTTCCAAACTAGCATTTAAGATTGAGAAATTATAAAAAGATTTTCTTTGATTAGGAGTTGGTGTGGAAAGGAGAGACTATCTCATTAGTTGAGACCAAGTGTGTAATCTCAATAAGTAGGGGGAGTTAGTTTGGGGGAGATATCTTTGAAGAATAGAATTCTCTTAGGAGAGTGGTTGTGTTGGTTTCTAAGGGAGAATAATGTTTTATGACGTAAGATCATCTTTAGCCTTTATGGACATACCTCCACTGTTAGGAATGGTAACACTCTAGTCAAGTTGATGCAGTATAGAAAGTAAAATACAAAGGGACTATAATTGAAAGGACCTTAGGAATCACTCCTAAAAACCTTAGGCTTCACACCCAAGTATTCTTTGCATCACACAAACAAAAAAAAAAATTGGTTGCCGAAAATTCATTCATTCATTCCTTCCTTCCAAAAGACTAATCAACTACAATATAAGACTTTTCTAGGGACTTATAACTCCTTGGAACTAGACACAGTAAATTCAACTTGAAAATGAAAAACTTGGACTGATTAAAAACCACATTAAAAACTGTTGGAAAATGACAATAATAATGACTGAAAATGGTAACTTATAACCATTGACTAAGCCTATAACTTAATTTCTGAAAGTACTTTCTAGGCTAAACCTATATTGACTTATATAAGATCCCAACTAAGCCCATTATCATCTAGAGAGTGCCAAATTAAAGCTTGGGCCTTGGAGCCCACTCCTTTGCACCTGTAATAAACTTTTAAAGGTGGTTGCAACTTGTCTCCATCACAAGTAGTTCCAGTAATGCCCTTGGAAAGCCGTTTCATAAGTTTTCTCTTATTTTTTCCAATTGTACTTATTTTTTTGTTAGTGATGGTACAAAGTCTCATTTTTGGGAATACTTGTGGTGAAGGGACTAGCCACTTTGCCCTCAATTTCCTAACCTTTTCAGAACTATGGGAGTTAAAGGTTTCATCCATTCTGGATGATTCTTCTTCTTGTTTGGATTGGAACTTCAATTTTCATTGCAACCTCATTGATCAAGAAATTAGCAAGCCTGACCTTCTCATGTCATTTCTTATCCTTGTATATTTATTGCTTTCAATCCCAGATGAGAGTTTGGTAATCAACTTCCTTAGACTTATTTTCTATGAAGTCTTTCTTTTAGCTCCTTCTAATTCTTCAGTTTTGGACCCTCCTTTTCATGCCATCTTCATTTGGAAATCCAAAGTCCCTTCTAAGGTTAAGGCTTTTTCATGACTGGTGGCTAATAAGGAAGTAAGCACCAATGATTTGCTACAATGGGGAGGCTTTTCAAGGATTTCAACTTGGATCATTGTGTTATGTGCCTAAAGAGTAATAATCCTTTGGCTTTGCTAGGATAGATTAGGTTACTCCTAAGGGTGTGACAAGTATGTTACTTATATCTTCTAGAGGATTTGAGGATACTCTTGAAGTAACTTTGGCGTGTGGCTTGCCTTACCTTGTTTATGAATAAATTAGAGGGAGAGGAATGCTATAATTTTTGACAATAAATTGAGGACCTTAGAATCTGTTTGGGATTTGATACATTTTCACTATTCCTTCTGGGTTTCTTCCTCTATATCTTTTGAGGATGCTTCTTGAACATTCTATAGGTTAATTAGAACATGGTTTGCAAGCCAAAGAGGGTAGGCTGTAAGATACTTTCAGTGTATGCTTCACTGCTAGTGGCTTTGATTAAGTTAATCTTCATTGGGTGTGCTCTAGGCAACCCAAGCTAGTTGGGAATTGGAAATGTAATTAGGTATCACCATGGTACAGTGTTGAGATCCTTCTCAAAGCAACTAGGAGAGGAATGTGGCAAGATCTTAGCTCTTTTGGAAGGTTGTTACAGGCTAGGGCATTGAATCTTTCCAATTTATTGGTGGAAGGAGATTCTGCCATGGTGATTTCATGAGTGACTAAGTCAAAGAGTGGTCTTTGGAAGCACAATGTGTGGCTCCATCAAATCTTAGACCTAGTTAGCAGCTTGGATTCCTTCTCTTGGTCCCTTCGATTGATCGGCTAAACATGGAGTCAACCAGATGGTTTCTTTTGTAAGGGATTTTTTATCCCTTTAAATTGTACATTGTCGCTATATTTTACGTGCTCTTGTTTCATCTTTGATTTACAGAACGTTCTGCTTCTGTTAGGTATTTCCTCTTCTTTTAATCATCTTTTATATTTTTGCAAGGATTTCCCATCATTTGTTTGTATGTGATATTCATATCAAGAATAGTTTGCTTCTAATAATAATAATAATAATAATAATAATAATAAAAGACATATCTTGGAGTGGCCTGCTGGCACCTAGCATATTTCCTCGTTATCTTGGAGTGCCCTACTAGCTTATTTCCTCATCCCATTGGGAAGACATAGCTTAGAGTGCTCCACTGCATATTTTCTTCTTTTCCATATTGGAACACTTCTCTCCTTTGGTCTATCGAGATTGGATGGATTTTCAGCAACCTCACTGGAGATTTCACTAACATTTTCTTGTTGCCTTTTAAATGGGCTTAGGTTAGTAGAGAAAAGGTTAGTTTTATCTTGGTTACTTTTAGATATGTGAGATTGTGAGAGAGACTTTCCTGTGCTTCCTGTTGTATGGAGATCCCTGCAAACATGGAAATGACTCAAGTTATATGTGAACTTGGCATGAAGTAGAATGTTATTAGAGAAAAGTAACTTTATTAACAAAAAAACAAAAAAAAAAAAAAAAAACTGTTAAGAGATATTTTATTTTCAAATTTGACTTTTTCTTATATGGAAGAGATTTTATTTATTTCTTTCTTTCTTAATTTGTTGGAATCAGCAGACATCTGATTGTCCCAATTACTTGGATTGGTGGTTCTTTTGGAACATCAGTGTAATCCTGGTGGTCCATATGTGCAGAAGGGGACCTTCAACAAACTGGGTCTGGAGCTTCGTTGGAAATTGAAGCATGTCCATGAGTTTCTTCTTCTTGTTGGTAATTTGTTGGCTTTGTGGCTTCACCCACTCCTGATAGGGGTTTTGTAGTGATTTTTTATATGCCTTGGCAGTCCAGCAACCTTCTATAAGTGAACATGGAAAAATCTTTTTTGCTTGCCAAGTGTGTAATCGGTATTGCAGGATCATATTTTTCCAATTTGGTCTTGCTTGTGAAAAGTTAGAAAATTTGTTGTGACTTGTGATACTTAAGATTGGCAAGTACATCAATTTTCTGCTTAACTATATAGCTAATGCTTCAGCTTGGAATTTCTACATATTTTGTGCTGGTCGCCTGATATAGCTTTGAAGTTTTTTGTTTTGAACTTCTCATTTCCCTATGTGGGTTCCAATGGATGCACATCTGCTCCTCCCAGTTGACAAGTGATGACAGCATTAAACTGACCTGTGAATACATGGTTCTTTCATCATATGATCTGACATTGGTGTTAACGGAAAAAGACAACTTTGGCAATGTATTTGACATATTTTCTTTTTGACACCCAGGTGATATACATGGTCAACATTCGGATCTTTTAAGGCTTTTTGACTATGGTGGATTCCCTCCTCAAGCCAATTACTTATTTTTGGGGGATTACGTAGATCGCGGCAAGCAAAGCCCAGAGACTATATGTCTTCTCCTTGCATATAAAATAAGATATCCTGAAAACTTCTTCCTCTTGAGAGGAAACCATGAATGTGCATCTATAAACCGTATATACGGATTTTATGATGAGTGTAAGAGAAGATTTAATGTCAGGTTGTGGAAGATCTTCACTGATTGTTTTAATTGTCTGCCAGTGGCAGCCCGGATTGACGATAAAATTCTCTGCATGCATGGGGGACTTTCCCCTGATTTGCATAATTTGGATCAGATTAGAAATTTACGACGCCCAACTGATGTACCGGACACAGGATTGCTCTGTGATCTTCTCTGGTCAGATCCCAGTAAAGATATTCAATGTTGGGGAATGAATGACAAGGGAGTTTCATATACATTCGGCCCTGACAAAGTGACAGAGTTTCTTGAGAAGCATGATCCGGACCTTGTTTGTCGTGCTCATCAGGTATCAAACTTGATTTTCAGTAGTTGTTTATTTCATACCTATATTATAAGAAGTCGAGTTCATATCATCTACACTACTACTTGTAGGATTGTAGAGAATATATTGATTGGAGCCAAAACATTTCTGTCATTCGTATTCCCAATATTTAATAGTAAAGATCTCCTTTAAGAAGATTCATTTCTTCACTTACAAGTTATACCCATGTTCTTGGCATTGGCTTATTCTACATAAGATTTGACTGTAATGGATGGATGGTTATGAATTCTTTGCAAACCGGCAACTTGTAACCATATTTTCGGCGCCTAATGATTGTGGGGAGTTTGATAATGCTGGTGCCATGATGAGTGTGGACGACACTCTAACGTGCTCTTTCCAAATATTAAAACCTGCAGTTAAGAAGTTAAAGTTCAGCTTTGGAATCACAACTACCACTAAGCCTGGAAATTCTCCAGAAGTCTTTGGGAGCACAACTACAACTAAGCCAGGAAACACTCCAACTGGAGTCAAGGTAAACACAACCTTTTGGTTAAAAGACATCAGCTGATTCTCATTGTGGGCAGGATGAGAAACTATTTGATAATTTTCTGATTCTTTAGCCTTGTTACCACTTTGACTGTTTGTGATTGTCATTGGCTTGCAGGGTGTTAAGTAATAGGTATGTATGTTGTCTATGCTGTTAATAAATTTACTATTGTACTGCTGAATTGACATTTCCATTAGTAGAATCACATAAACAAACTTGAGATGTTTTAAGGTTTTGTGTGAATAGCACAAATGATTACCATTTCACCCTCTGCCCATTGCCCACCCTAAAACCGATTCTACAATTAACATCCTCCTACCTGCTTCTGATAGCCTGCCATACTCTCAATCCATACCTTTCCCTCACCTCTTTTAGGCACAAATGATTACCATTTCTCTCTCTCCACACTTCGCTGTAATCTCCCTTTTGGCTCTCCCAAAAAGAGTTCCTCTCAGTAACAAATCATCAATACCAACCAAGAAGAGTCTTGTTAAGGTTGGATGGACTTCTAATAACCAAGCTTCCCTCCTTTGCCTAAGTTTCAGTTGCCGCAACTTTTTCTGCAGAGATTTGGAGGCTAGTGGGTAGGTTGATGGGATGGTCTTTAGGCATCCTTTTTTGCCTCGAGTTGGGGTGGTGGGCCAAGCAGTGTCAAGGCCTCCTCCTACGGGCTAGGAGGTGGGAGGCCCTGAGTGCCTTAAGCCTTGCTCTTTGTCCGTTGACCTAGATCGGCCCCTTTCCTTGGGATGTTGTTCTTCGGCCCATTCCTTTTCGGTTGGAGGCAGAGCCCCTTTCTGCCTTGTGTCGAGCTGTTCCTGTTGAGGGCTCACATGATCTTGTCATGGTCCAGCCCAAAGGTTCTTTTAAGAGGCTTCCTTCCGCTGGTAGGTGAAGGACACATGGTCCAGAAGCTTCCCTTAAACCTTTGCTTTTTGGCAGCAACACAGAGCACTGGTGAACAAGTGCCATATGCTGATGTTGCTCTCTTCTGTGAGGCGGAAGGTTTCACAGGTAAGGCCTCGTCTTTTGTTTTGTTGTTGAGGGGTGGGATTTCTCCTTTTTCTTCTTCTATTTTCAAAGATGAGGGAGTGCTAATGGATTTGGCTAAGAGCGTAATTCTATGGAAGGAACAAGACGAGGGGTTTTCTTTAGAAAGCAAGGGAGGTGGTTATGGACCTTTGTGGATGTTTTCCAATGAGGATCTGATAGTGGATGTTCCAAAAAATTCTTACAACGATGTCGGGTGTGCAGTCATTGATTTGTGTAGTGAGGCGGGGGCTCTATGAAAAGATAACCCCAATAAGAACATGCTGGCTGATGGGAGCTTCTCCTCTTTCAGGAATTTCATCTCCTTCAGTAAGTCTTTGGGATCACCTATGGATGGTTTTCAGAAGGAAGTTGTCTCCCTATTGAGGAAGTTCGAAGCTTGAAAGGGTCGTACAATGAGGTCTCAAGTATTAAGAGAAGACCTTTGTCTATATCTCGTTTTGATAGGGAGCTTTGGACGTTAGAGAGCTCGGCTAATTACAATAAATTTAGCAGAAAAGAGAGGAGCTGGAAGAGCGGGTGGAAAGTGGATTTTGTGTTTAGGTTAGAGTTGTGAAGAATGGCTACGAGGTTAGGTAGGAGTGATGTAGGCTCTGTTCAGTCAGGAGTTAGCATGTTTGGTTGGCTGCAAGTTGGATGTACGAGTGCCCTCTGTTTTTCTAGAACTATAGGGTGTTATTTTTGTATTGGGTTCTGGTTTGTTTCTTTTTCCCTTTGCTTGCTTTTAGCGCATTTTGTATACTTGGTGCGCCTTTTCCAAGCGCTTTTTAATATAGTTTGCTTTTTACCTATCAAAATAAAAAACCCAAGCTCCCCTCCCTCGTCTGTGCAAACTGTTCAACCAATTCGTTGGCTTTTTCATCAAAGACCTGCCCCTAAACAAAATCCCTTGGTAGGCTAGGAAAAGTTTTTTTTTTTTTTTTTTTTTTAATAAGCGTTAGCTTTCCTTCTTTTGATAAGTCATTTCTCTTCTATATAGCAGTCTATTTCTGAAATCTTTCTCTCCTTCATGTGTAATCATCCTTGGGCTTATATGTGGACTTAATAAATTGGGGAAATAAAGTAACCTCTTTTAGGCTTTTAATAAATTGAGGAAATAAACATTACAGGACCTTTTGCTAGGTGAGGCTCTAATATCATGTTGAACCACCAATTTTTCTAAAAACTTAAACTTGTAAGATTTGAGCCTATAATGCATATTATGCACTCTAATAGACCACATCCAAGATTTGTCTACCTTTTACACATGTATGTTGAGAAGTTGAAACCACTTCCCCCCCCCCCCCCAACACACACACACACACCCACACCCACATCCACCTAACTAATTGGTGTCATTTAAATCTTTTGCACCCCCTTCCTTTTGGGACTAACACTAAAAAAGTGGCATTTAGGCTTCTTTTAAAAGAGCCTAACTAAAAACACTATGCAAAAAATCCCATCACCTCATTTTTTCACAAAGTCCCCAAAAAATGCCAAAAAGCCCTATGGGCTTTATCCCTATACAAACTAAGAGTGTTGAATAGACCTCCACCTTAAAAAATGGAGTCTCTAGGGACTTTAAATCTCCTCTACCCAAACTTTTAAACATCTCGTTGAGATTCATCCTTTATGCTCCAAACTCAAAAAGAAGAATATAGAAAGCACTTATCATTCTTTCCTTTATGTCTACATCTTCCAATAACATTTCTCCATTCACCCTAGTTTTAGTCATATATTTTCTTCTTCAATGAGCATTAGCCATTTTATGAAGGAACTCTGTATTTTTATCTCTATTTTTAGTCATATATCTTTTGATTTTTTACTCCAAAAGACTCCTTCCATTGTTGCCCACTTTCTAAACTTATCCACTGCCTTCCTCCTAGCTTCAACCTCCTCAGTTGAAAGAAAGACTTCCTTAGCATCCTAGAAACTAATCTAATTTAAAGTTGTAACTTTATGGATAGTGACATTCTCAAATACATCCGATTCCATTATTTTAGATCATGTTTTAATGCTTTTAGCTTGAATGATAAGATGTGGCTATATTAACTGCTAATATTGTATCCTACCCACCAATTTCTAACAAGGTCTTTGAACCCTCACACTTTCAACCGCATATTTTCAAACTTGAAGAGTGTTTTGCCCTTTCTCATGCCCTCCTCCATCTAATAAAATGGGAGAGTGAGGTTGGAAATCAGTCTTGGGAGGGCACTCGAATTAAGCTACTGAAGTGGTTCCCCTTTCTTTAGAAACAAGGAATTGATCTAGCCTTGATGAGGATGAATTATTTAACCCATTAGTCCATGTTGTAGAACTACCAACTAGAGAGATGTCCCTCAAATGAAGTTCCTTTGTTATCTTTGAAAAGAGCCACATAGCTGTTGAGAATCTTAAACATTTGCTCCTTCCCTCAAGGAATCTTATCACATTGAAGTCTTCTCTAATACATTAAGATTATTCCAAAGCCATATTACATCAAACATTTTCACCAAAAATTCCTCTCTCCCCTCATTTTGGACTGACCCATGCATCCTTAAAAACATTTAGACAAAGTTATCCTCATAGTTTTTGAATCAATAAGAGATTGAATGCACTCCACTTCATATCAATTAACTCCAACACCTTATTGCCCTAAAAGACTAAAGTCTCCCTTACCTGACCTCTAGCTTCCACAAAACACTCCATTCCAAGAATTTGCCCATACCCAAACTTCTCATATTTTGTACCGTCATTTACTAGACCTTGGTTTCTTGTAAACACACAAGGTTTTATCATTTCTGATTTAATCAAGGATTTAAAAAATTTCCATTTTTACCTTCATTTAACCTTTCTAACATTCCAAGAAAGAGTGCAAAGCTTGATCATCAAACCTTGATCAACTCCTAATTGCTCTTCCCACTCCTCCATTTGCCTAAAGCAAAACTATAGTTGATGAAGCACTTCAGCTTGTGAAGCTTCATCTCAAATCTAGACCCAAAGATAGATTTCCTTTTTAACCCAATATTGGAGACTTTGTTCATTTTTCATAAGCTCTATCCTCCTTAAGTAGCCAAGATTTCTCCTTCAACTGGTGAAAATGACAGGTTTGATGCATTCCCATTACATAACAGAAAATGGCAAAAGGTTATATCAGGATTAGAATAGGAACACAAGGTGATTCCATTCAACTACTGGGGTGTTGATCACCTTCTGTGCACTTTTTTAAAGACGTTTCCTTTTCAAGAGATGCTAAAGCTATTTACAGTTGGTACTTCTAAGTTGGAAGGAAGGATTGGGGCAAAGGGCAACTTGAAAGAACTTCACTTCAATCCCAGTACCGAAGGACTTGCTTCAGGAGTGGATTTCAAAAGGTTGTTTACTTCCTGCAAATCGCCTTGTGTAAGAACTAGTGGAAAGAAAGGAATTTGAAACAAAATAAGACAGTATTAATATACTGTTGAATGAAAATGCTTCAATGGGAATCATCTTAGCGACTGGTTATAGCCTTATGAGTAAAAGCCTCCGGGAGGGGAGAGACAATCTTTCATGAGAGAGGGAAAAGCAAGTGATGGATTAGGAAAGAAATGGTAGCTATCTATCATTTCTAAGCTATCAGAGTCCAATCAAAGTGAGCACGAGATGCAAGATTCATCACTGACAGATGTAATTGGGAAAGCAAGCCCTAATTCTTTTGAATTAGGTTTTATACTCCGGTCCTGGTCCCTGTTAAAGCCTGATTGTTATCTGCAAGTGTTGTTTTGTCTGTGGGCTGGTGAACTTCG
This sequence comes from Vitis rotundifolia, assembly GCA_030254885.1. Classification (NCBI taxonomy): domain Eukaryota; kingdom Viridiplantae; phylum Streptophyta; class Magnoliopsida; order Vitales; family Vitaceae; genus Vitis; species Vitis rotundifolia. The sequence goes on along the minus strand of CM058164.1, from coordinate 7,975,063 downwards.
CAAAAATGCTTATGTTGGGAAAAGGACATCTAACTCAGACTTGCCTACCCTTCCTGAAAGCAAGTTTCAGCTATTGATGTAGCTTGTTATTGGTACTTCTAGTCTTGTGGCTACCTATTAGAGGAGTGCCTTCTATACCACTTAATAGAAGCAAAATCTCATCTACATTGATTGAACAATTGACCTACACTTCAATTAAAGGAATTGAACATGACTTCATTGTATGAACAGGTTCTTGATAAAGGATTAATTTTTCTTAAGAATTTTCTCTTAAAATCTCAGGGAATATCTCTAAGAAATAAATCCTCAATCTCAAATTAGTGAGAAGATATGAACTTAGGCTTGGATGGGGTTGTATCAAGTATATTTCTTGTGAAATAGAACTTTTTAAAGAAAGACTGAGATCAAACTACTCGATTAATTGATGTGCACTTCAGCAATTCTATCAATCAAAGCTTAATTTGGCTCACTTTCATCTTTGGAAGCTCAATTTAAATCAAGACCCAACTAATTGTTATTACAACCAAAAATATTTTGGTTCTGGATACATTTATAATTGTATCTAATTTTAATTTATTTTATGATTAATTTAGACTGTCTTTAAAGGAATTTTAGAAGGATTAAATAATTTGGAAAGGTCTCACTGGAAATGTTGCTCAAGGGAAGCTTGGATGAGTCCTCTTCAAATGCAGTATTAGTGCTTTCTTCAAAAATTTTAGTCTTCATGGACTGGATTGGTAAGAATTGACTTGGACTACATTACAACTCAATCTTTTTCGGAAATGCCAAAATTTCATATATATATATATAGATAAAAAAAATATATATATAACGAAAATAGGAAACACCAAAAGCAGTGCCCTTAGAGTATACAGGGAGTATACAAAAAAAGCCCAAAGGCTCAAATCGAAGAGGAAGGGATAAAAACAAAAAACATCACCTGCCCTTACTCAGAGCCCATCCAATCAAAGAAACTTGCAAGTGAAGAAGGGCTCAAAATTATAGACACCCTAACCTAAAACCAAATATTACAAGTGAAGAAAGGCCAAAATTTCATATTTTGATTTGATCAAATCCAAGCATAACTTATTTTTGGTGAGTGTTACTTCAATATTTAGGAATAAATCTAATGTTAAAAATAAATCATTGATGTGAAGTTTTAGGAATTTCAAGCCCACAAAGCAATTAAAAGAAAGAAAAAGAAAAGATGAGAAATGGTATTAAGCCCATCTATTCATCAAGGATTATATTTGGTTGGGACTTGGAAAGGATATTTCAAAGAGAAGTCTTTTTTGAGTGTGTTAAGGTGAATGTCCAACACTGTACCTACACGTTGGGTTATGATCCTTTTGTTCGCTTGGGCCTATTGGTTATGCCTCAAGGCATTTTCTTTGAGCCTAGCCTTAGCCCCAGGGGCCTTTAAAAACTATTTCTTAATGCCAGTGTCCTTATTTATTTATTTATTTTTATCAAAAACAAAATATATATTGATAATAGTAAAATTCAAGAGAAGGATGAAAGGTCCTTCCCACAAAATACCAGTATCATTATGAAGATGGAAGCTCATACTAATTGTCTTAACACTGACTCTTTGAATGTAGCTTCAAACCTATGGGATTTGATTCCCTTCTCCCAATCCCTCGTTCTTCAAGGATTTATTCAAGTGATTTTTCAGTTTGTAATTATGCTCATATCAAGGCACACTTTTTAAGGATGTCATTACCTTCTTAATTAGCTCTATTTCTATTTCTTGGATTTATTTAAGTGATTTTGCTATTTGTTTAAAATTTAATATTTAAAATAAACACATAGGGACACAGCCATGTGTTTTTGAGCTCTCTAGTTTTTCTGGGTGATAGTTTGGCACATGCCTGCAATTGGCTAGATGAAATCTCATTTAGTTATTCAAATGGTTCTGGATTTATTTGTGAAACTACTTAATTATTCCAAATAACTCACTGTTGTCCTTTTTATAAATTCAAACATGTAAGGAAACTTCCCCCACCAAAATTTCATTCTTGAACTTTTCAGAATATTGATTGAGTATATTCTCTGGTTGCACTCCTGAACTCTTAATTTGCCATCATGGTTTTGTGTGCGGAAAATTGATCGGAAAAGGACTTTAATGTGGCTGATTGTGGATGTTCTTGTCTACATGGGTGTGTGCATAATATAAATGTCTTTGCAGTCCATAAGGAAAATAAATGATAAGGATGAAACAATGGGAGATAGAAGCCTTGCCAATGTGACCAATCTGCAAGAGTTTTCTGCATTAGTGCTGTTAAAGAACAAGGAATGAGTGAAGTAATGTGCCTCTCCCTTTTTTATTTTTATTAATTAGACAATAATAAACTAAAACACCCCTATAATAATCCGGACACTCAAAATACAATAATATACACTCAAATAATCTCTTACACTGCCCCTCAAGTTGGAGTAAAGAAATATTCAATTCCAAGCTTGGAACAGATTTTTGGAAAATGACCTTGGTAAATATGTCTCCAAGTTGGTCTTCTCTTCTAACATAAGGAGTGATCACATAACTTATCATCATTACTTTCCAAATGAAATGACAATCCGCCTCAATATGTTTAGTGTGCTCATGAAACATAAGATTACTTGCAACATTTTTAGCGACTTGATTATCACAAAACATAATCATAGGCTTCTTAGTTTCAACATGTAATTCCTTGATAAGGTTTTATATTCACATGAGCTTACAAGCAGCATGGGCCATAGCACGATACTCTGCCTCAGCCTTAGTGCTATATTTGGCCACAAAATTTTGCTTCTTGCTTTTCCATGGTATTATATAACCTTCCACAAAAGTACAATACCAATACCCACTAGTAGATCGCTTGTTAGATTTAGAACCAACCTAATCAGCAAATGAATAATTGAAAATGTTAAGTTTCGCTCTTCTTATATAGAATACCCATTCAAACTATCCCTTTTAGATATCTAAGAATGCAACTAAAGGCATCCCAGTGCACTTCTTGAGGACTCTCCTTATATTTACTGATAACCCATAACAAAGGTAATATTAGGATAAGTCATAGTCTAATACTTGAGTTTTCCAATGAGACATCTATTCTTCTTGTATCAACATAATCTACACAAGCTACCTTATCACATTAGGATTCATAGGTGTATTTATAGGTTTAGAACATAACATACTAGTCTTAATAAATCTTACATATATTTTCTTTTTAGACAAAACCAGTAAGAGCTACTTCAATGCCCAAGAAATATCTAAGCAACCCCAGGTTTTTAGTTTAAAAGTTGATATACCATACATCCTTCTTTATCTTAAATTCTTTTTGTCTCATTTGCCCATACTAATAAGAATATATTTAATAATCATGATTCTACATCTATGACTCAATTTTATAATAAATATTTTATGGTTATTTCATATATCTACAATACTTTAAATATGGATGTTTCATAAATAAATTTATTTATTAAAATTAATAAAAATCAATATGAATTAAAATCAATGAAGATAAATATCAATTAAAATTAGTGAGAGTAAATGTGTCAATTTGATGATTTAAAATAAGTTTTAAATTAAATCTACCAAATAACTTTGATGCTTAAATAAAAAATAAGTAATAAGTTTTAAGTTAACAACTTAAAAATAATCTCACTTATAATCAACTTAAGTCATTAAGTAATAAATATTAAATTTTAATAAACACCCACTAAGTTAATTATTTTGACTTCATACTTAAAGTTTAAAATAATTTTAAGTTGTAATATAAGTTATTTTACCAAACATTCTTATTCTACTTAATGACTTAAATTAAATTATTAAGACATATTAAGTTATTAAGTTGATTTACTCGATATCATCTTCCTATTATAGGCAATAAATGTCCTAGGAAACAAACATGTTTAACATAGGGGAAAGTAATATTATTCATACAGTTAATCGAGTATGTTAGTATTTTATTAACCTTATTGTGACTCACTTGAAGACTTAAAACATATCTTAAGATAACTTAAGGGAACTTAACACTTTGGTTTATGTTATCTTTCCATTGGTCTAAATATCTCTTTATGGGTTTAGCAATGTTAATTGGGCAAGTTGTCCCACTACAAGAAGGAGCACCATGGGTTATTATGTCTTCATTAGAGCAAATTGCATCTCTTGATATTCAAAGAACAACCAAAAATTGCTCACTCGAGCATCGAGGTAGAGTATTGCTTTTTGGCTTTTTCTACTATCGAGTTGACTTAGATTACTTATCTCTTACAAAATATTGGTATGCCCCTCTCTGAACCACCACAATTATTTTGTGATAATGCTACTGTTATTTACATGTCCGTTAATCCTATGTTTCATGTTCATTCTAAATATATTAACCTTGATTATCATTTTGTACAAGAGATGGTGACAATGGGCACTCTTGTTACTCACCATGTTTTCACACATTTTCAACTAACTGATATTTTTATCAAATTTTTATTAAAGGATGTCTTCACTATGTTTCTAGATAAGCTATACGTCTGTATCCATTCCTATTCTAGCTTGAGGAGACATGCTAAAGGAAATATTTAAGGAGATACACAAAATCAAATGCATAAAGGATAGGAATACACTTCGATCATTGTTTCTACAAATCTAGAGAAATCAAATATTAACAATATTTGATTATCACAGTATTTGATTATCTTAATTTTAGGATATTTTATATATATATGTTAGGAATATTCTTTATTTTTTTTCCTTATATAAATCATCTATATTTTTGTATAAAGTTCTAAAGGAAGTAATAACAATCGCAACTTCCATTGCTAAAATACACCAAGCTTTAAAAATTGACTCATCAACATTTTGCTTAGACTACAGGTACCTTCTTCCTTCAATTTTCATTTTGCCTACCTTTTTCTTACACATATATTAAACCTTTTTTTTTTCTAACTTTATTCAAATTATAAAAAAAAGGTAAGAAAGAAAATAAGAAGGAAAATGTGAAAAATAAAATTAAAAAATTAGATTAAATTTAATAAATTTTTCTAATTTTTAAAACTTATTTTTCCTTTTCTTTTCTTTTTTATCTTCTATACAAAGAATAAATAATTTGAAATGCTTGAAATTTTAATTAATTTTTATTATATCCCTATTTAACATCATGGTAAATCAAACTTTCAAGCATACCCTAATCTAATTGACAAATGAAAACACAATCCAAGAGTGGGTTTTGCTTTAGGTTGAACTTTCAATGGTAGAGATGCATGGTTTGACCTTTCTTTCTAGACTCTCTACAGTGCAACTCCTATTCTCCATTTTCATTTTGGTGCAGAGAGGTATCTACTTTTCTATTTGCAGAAGCCTTTTTTATGTAGTATATAAAAAATAATTTATTAATTTTAAATCTCTTTTTTTTTTCTTCATGTTTCTTTTCATTCACTTTCCTTTTTATTTTTTTCCTTCATATTTTCTCTTAAATTTTTTAGAAATTGAACATTTAAATAATTTTAAAATATGTAAATTTCTAACTAATTTTAATTATATTTTATTTTTTCTATATCCAACATGAAACCCATATATATATATATATATATATATATATATATAAAATACTTTCTTTAATATTTTTCTTCTTTTTTTAATACTTTCTGATAATCAAACATCATGTTTAAGATATATACCCGACCCAGAAAACTTGAGATATTTTAAAGAATTAGGGTTTTGTTTCTAATTTTAATTTGCTATATGATGTTATGTGACATTAAGTCACGTACTAAAAGAAATTCTAATTACATAGGACATTTCTTTGGATCCATTTTCCATTGTGAGAAGGACTTTGCCTCAAAGCATTGATTGAATGTCTCCTATTTTTCTTATCTTTTTCTTTTTCACAGTAATTCTTAGAATTTATTTAGTAATGATTTTAAGAAGCGTTTATAATTTTTCTAACACTTAAAATTTTTAACCATTTTTTTTTTTTTTTTGGGTTAGACGTGTGTGTGTATATATAGTTACAAACTAGGGACAACTTATTACATCTTATGCACTCCAAATCCTTATTTGTATATTCTAAGTTTTATGCAAGAAGACTCTTGCAATGGCTACCTTTGGATTTTCATTTTGGACAATAGATGGTCTCATTTTGCCTAAAAAATATTTTCCTTTTATCTTTTAGGTTATGTTTATTTTCTTTAAAATTTAACAGGAAAAAAATAGAGAAGAAAAGTATAAGGAAATAAAAGCGAAAAATCAAATTTATTTCAATTGTTTTAACTCTTAATCTATATAGATATTAAATAGTTTGAAAATAGATGAATTTTTATCTAAATTTAATTATATTTCATTTTTTCTATTGTATAATCAAACATGAGAAAATAATTTCTTTAATATTTTCTTTCCTTAAGACTATGTTTGATTCCTAAAAACTTTGAGGGAAAATGAGAATGAAAAAAAATGTAGAAAAATAAAAAATAGATTTAAACTTATACATTATTTTTCTATGTTTTATATGTTATATCCAACCCATTTTCACTTATTTTAACTCTTCTACATAAAAATTAAATGATTTAACAATACATGAGTTTTCAACTAATTATAATTATATTTAATTTTTTAATATATTTTTCATGATAAAATTAAATATGAGAAAATCATATTTTAAACATTTTTTCCCTTTTTCTTAGCATGTACTAAATATCAAACATAAGCTAATAACATAATGGGTTTTTCTTAGAAAGTCTTTTGAATTTATTTAGATTTTAAAATAATTTGAGAAAATTTAAAATCAAAACAAAATATAAAAGAAAATAAAAATCAATAAAATTAGGTTTGAAATTGATAAAATTTATATGATTCTTCAAATTTATTTCTTCCTTTATTTTTTATGTAATGTTTTTTATTTTTAATAAATCAAACAATACTTTTGTGTAATCAAATATCGAGTACTAGTAATTGAATTACGCATTGATGTAAATAAAAGATATATCATCAACCTTCATTCTTCCAATTGCCAGAGTAGTACCAAGATTTTAAAAAATTCTAATAAATAAAGATGGTTTTTGGAGCCTTCTTTATGTTAAAGAGATTGGTTTCTAACTTAATACCTATTGATATAAATTATTGTTGTGGACCCCTTTCTCCAAGAATGTCGTTTACTCTTTTTTTTCTTTTTTTTTTTCCCTTTTGTTTTGTTGTGTTTTTTCTTTCAAAACCTCCTTTGTGCTAAAGAGATTTGTTTCGAACTCAATATTTATTAGTATGAATTATTATTGTGGATCCATTTCTCCAACAATATCATTTTATTTTTTATTTTTTTGTTTTTTGTTTTCTCTTTTAGAGTCTCTTTTGTGCTAAAGAAATTGGTTTTCAACTCAATATGTATTAGTATGAATTATTGTTGTAAATCTCTTTTTCCAACAATATCATTTTTGTTTTGTTTTGTTTTTTCTCTTTTGGAGCCTCTTTTGTCAGAAAGAGATTGGTTTTCAACTCAATATTTATTTGTATGAATTATTGTTGTGGATCCCTTTCTCCCACAATGTCATTTTTTTTTTTTTTTTGTCTTTTTGTCTTTTGTTTTTCTCTTTTGGAGCCTCCTTTGTGCCAAAGAAATTGGTTTCCAACTCAATATGTATTAGTATGAATTATTGTTGTCAACCTCTTTCTCCTACAATGTCATTTTTGTTTTGTTTTGTTTTGTTTTTCTCTTTTGGAGCCTTCTTTGTGAGAAAGAGATTGGTTTTTAACTCAATATTTATTAGTATGGATTATTGTTGTGGATCACTTTCTCCAACAATGTCATTTTTTTTTTGTTTTTGGTTGTCTTTTTGTTTTTTGTTTTGCCTTTTGGAGCCTCCTTTGTGGTAAAGAAATTGGTTTCCAACTCAATATGTTTTAGTATGAATTATTGTTGTGGACCACTTTCTCCAACAATATCATTTTTGTTTTGTTTTGTTTTTCTCTTTTGGAGCCTCATTTGTAAGAAAGAGATTGGTTTTCAACTCAATATTTATTTGTATGAATTATTGTTGTGGATCCCTTTATCCAACAATGTCATTTTATCTTCTTTTTTTTTTTTCTCCCTTTTGGAGCCTTCTTTGTGCTAAAGAAATTGGTTTCCAACTCAATATGTATTAGTATGAATTATTGTTGTGGACCTTTTTTTCCAACAATGTCATTTTTGTTTTATTTTATTTTGTTTTTCTCTTTTGGAGTCTCCTTTGTAAGAAAGGGATTGGTTTTCAACTCAATATCTATTAGTATGGATTATTCTATTGGATCCCTTTCTCCAACAATATCATTTTTTTTTCTTTTTTTTTTCTTTTTTGTTTTCTCTTTTGGAGCCTCCTTTGTGCTAAAGAAATTGGTTTCCAACTCAATATGTATTAGTATGAATTAGTGTTGTAGACCTTGTTTTCCAACAATATCATTTTTGTTTTGTTTTGTTTTTCTCTTATGGAGCCTCCTTTGTCAGAAAGAGATTGGTTTTCAGCTCAATATTTATTGGTATGAATTATTGTTGTGGATCCCTTTCTCCAACAATGGCATTTTCTCCTCTCCTTTTTTTTTTTTGTTTTGTCTTTTTGTCTATTGTTTTTCTCTTTTGGAGCCTCCTTTGTGCCAAAGAAATTGGTTTCCAACTCAATATGTATTAGTATGAATTATTGTTGTCAACCTCTTTCTCCTACAATGTCATTTTTGTTTTGTTTTGTTTTGTTTTTCTCTTTTGGAGCCTTCTTTATGAGAAAGAGATTGGTTTTTAACTCAATATTTATTAGTATGGATTATTGTTGTGGATCACTTTCTCCAACAATGTCATTTTTTTTTTGTTTTTGGTTGTCTTTTTGTTTTTTGTTTTGCCTTTTGGAGCCTCCTTTGTGGTAAAGAAATTGGTTTCCAACTCAATATGTTTTAGTATGAATTATTGTTGTGGACCACTTTCTCCAACAATGTCATTTTATCTTCTTTTTTTTTTTTCTCCCTTTTGGAGCCTTCTTTGTGCTAAAGAAATTGGTTTCCAACTCAATATGTATTAGTATGAATTATTGTTGTGGACCTTTTTTTCCAACAATGTCATTTTTGTTTTATTTTATTTTGTTTTTCTCTTTTGGAGTCTCCTTTGTAAGAAAGGGATTGGTTTTCAACTCAATATCTATTAGTATGGATTATTCTATTGGATCCCTTTCTCCAACAATATCATTTTTTTTTTCTTTTTTTTTTTCTTTTTTGTTTTCTCTTTTGGAGCCTCCTTTGTGCTAAAGAAATTGGTTTCCAACTCAATATGTATTAGTATGAATTAGTGTTGTAGACCTTGTTTTCCAACAATATCATTTTTGTTTTGTTTTGTTTTTCTCTTATGGAGCCTCCTTTGTCAGAAAGAGATTGGTTTTCAGCTCAATATTTATTGGTATGAATTATTGTTGTGGATCCCTTTCTCCAACAATGGCATTTTCTCCTCTCCCTTTTTTTTTTTGTTTTGTCTTTTTGTCTATTGTTTTTCTCTTTTGGAGCCTCCTTTGTGCCAAAGAAATTGGTTTCCAACTCAATATGTATTAGTATGAATTATTATTGTCAACCTCTTTCTCCTACAATGTCATTTTTGTTTTACTTTGTTTTTGTTTTTCTCTTTTGGAGCCTTCTTTGTGAGAAAGAGATTGGTTAATTTTTAACTCAATATCTATTAGTATGGATTATTGTTGTGAGTCACTTTCTCCAACAATGTCTTTTTTTTTATTTTTATTTTTTTGTTTTTTTGTTTTTTGTTCTCTTTTGGAGTCTATGCTAAAGAAATTGGTTTCCAACTCAATATGTATTAGTATGAATTATTGTTGTGGACCTCTTTCTCCAACAATATTATTTTTGTTTTGTTTTGTTTTATTTTATTTTTCTCTTTTGAAGCCTCATTTGTGAGAAAGAGATTGATTTTCAACTCAATATTTATTGGTATGAATTATTGTTGTGGATCCCTTTCTTCAACAATGTCATTTTATCTTCTTTTTTTTTTCTCTTTTGTGCTAAAGAAATTGGTTTCCAACTTAATATGTATTAGTATGAATTATTGTTGTGGACCTTTTTTCTCCAACAATGTCATTTTTGTTTTGTTTTCTTTTGTTTTTCTCTTTTTGAGTCTCCTTTGTAAGAAAGAGATTGGTTTTCAATTCAATATCTATTAGTATGGATTATTGTTATGGATCCCTTTCTCCAACAATATCATTTTATTTTTTATTTCTTTGTTTTTTGTTTTCTCTTTTAGAGTCTCTTTTGTGCTAAAGAAATTGGTTTTCAACTCAATATGTATTAGTATGAATTATTGTTGTAAACCTCTTTTTCCAACAATATCATTTTTGTTTTGTTTTGTTTTTTCTCTTTTGGAGCCTCCTTTGTCAGAAAGAGATTGGTTTTCAACTTAATATTTATTTGTATGAATTATTGTCGTGGATCCCTTTCTCCAACAATGTCATTTTTTTCTCTTTTTTTTGTTTTGTTTGTTTGTCTATTGTTTTTCTCTTTTGGAGTCTCATTTGTGCTAAAGAAATTGGTTTCCAACTCAATATGTATTATTATGAATTATTGTTGTGGACCTCTTTCTCCTACAATGTCATTTTTGTTTTATTTTGTTTTGTTTTTCTCTTTTGAAGCCTTCTTTGTGAGAAAGAGATTGGTTAATTTTTAACTCAATATCTATTAGTATGGATTATTGTTGTGAATCACTTTCTCCAACAATGTCATTTTTTTATTTTTTTTTTGTTTTGTCTTTTTGTTTTTTGTTTTCTCTTTTAGAGCCTCCTTTGTGCTAAAGAAATTGGTTTCCAACTCAATATGTTTTTCTCTTTTGTGAGAAAGAGATTGGTTTTCAACTCAATATTTATTGGTATGAATTATTGTTGTGGATCCCTTTCTTCAACAATGTCATTTTATCTTCTTTTTTTTTCTCTTTTGGAGCCTCTTTTGTGCTAAAGAAATTGGTTTCCAACTCAATATGTATTAGTATGAATTATTGTTGTGGACCTTTTTCTCCAACAAAGTCATTTTTGTTTTGTTTTTTTTTTGTTTTTCTCTTTTTGAGTCTCCTTTGTAAGAAAGAGATTGGTTTTCAACTCAATATTTATTAATATGGATTATTGTTATGGATCCCTTTCTCTAACAATGTCATTTTTTCCTCTTTTTTTTGTTTTGTTTGTTTGTCTATTGTTTTTCTCTTTTGGAGTCTCATTTGTGCCCAAGAATTTGGTTTCCAACTCAATATGTATTAGTATGAATTATTGTTGTTGACCTCTTTCTCCTACAATGTCATTTTTGTTTTGTTTTGTTTTGTTTTTCTCTTTTGGAGCCTTCTTTGTGAGAAAGAGATTGGTTTTCAACTCAATATCTATTAGTATGGATTATTGGTTTGGATCCCTTTCTCCAACAATGTTAGTTTCTTTTTTTCCTTTTTTTTTTTTTTTTTTGTTTTTTGTTTTCTCTTTTGGAGTCTCCTTTGTGTTAAAGAAATTGGTTTCCAACTCAATATGTATTAGTATGAATTATTGTTGTAGACCTCTTTCTCCAATAATATCATTTTTATTTTGTTTTGTTTTTCTCTTTTAGAGCCTCTTTTGTGAGAAATAGATTGGTTTTCAACTCAATATTTATTGGTATGAATTATTTTTGTGGATCCCTTTCTCTCACAATGTCATTTTCTCATTTTTGTTTTGTTTTTTTTGTTTTTGTTTTTTTTTTTTTTTTTTTTGTTTTTTCTTTTGGAGCCTCCTTTTTGCCAAAGAAATTGGTTTCCAACTCAATATGTATTAGTATGAATTATTGTTGTGGACCTCTTTCTCCAACAATGTCATTTTTGTTTTGTTTTGTTTTTCTCTTTTGGAGCCTCTTTTGGGAGAAAGATATTGGTTTTCAACTCAATATCTATTGGTATGAATTATTGTTGTGGGTCCATTTCCAATGGTGTCATTTTCTTTTTTCTTTTTTTTTTCTTTTTTATTTATTTCTCCAACAATGTTATTTTCTCATTTTGTTTGGTTTTTTGTTTTGCTTTTTTGGAGCCTCCTTTATGCGAAAGAGATTAGTTTCCAATTCAATATCTATTAGTATGAATTATTGTTGGGGGCCCCTTTCTCCAACAATGACATTTTAATTTTTTTTTGTTTTCAAGCTTTCTTTGTGACTAAAAGATTGATTTTCAACTCAATATCTATTCCAACAATGTCATTTTTTCCCCTATCAATAGAAATTATTACTGTGGATCCCTTTCTCCAACAACATCATTTTTATTTATTTTTTTTATTTCTTTTGTAGCTTCCTTTATTGATATTATTACTGTGGATCCCTTTCTCCAACAACATCATTTTTATTTATTTATTTATTTCTTTTGGAGCCTCCTTTGTGTCATCTGTATGAATTATTGGTATGGACCCTTTCTCCAACAATGTCATTTATTTATTTATTTGTGTATAGAGATTGATTTTCAACTCAATATCTCTCAATATGAATTATTGTTGTGGACCCTTTCTCCAACAATATCATTTTCTCTTTTTATTTTTCCTTTTGATATGATAGGAATATGTCATTTTATCATTTTCTTTTTGGTAGGATAAGACTCTCTCTCAATATTCATAAACTAAGAGTCTGTTTCGCAATGTTTTGAAAAATGCTTTTAGCATAAAAGTGTTTCTTACCATAAAAAGTGTTTTTGAAAAAGAAAATGTTTTTCAAAATTTAGGAAACACTTTTAATATTAAAAAAATCACTTGTAATGTTTTTTTGAAAAAAAATTTAATAAGTGATTCTTCTAAAAATACTTTAAAAAAAAACATTTTCATAAAAACATTTCGAATAAAAATAGTGTCAAACACACTCTAATAAGCTTTTAGAAAACTAATAAAAAAATCTTTTTCATATTTAATTTTACCATAAAAAAATGTAATAGAAAATTAAATATAATTAAAATTTATTAAAAACTAATATATTTTAAAATTATTTAATCTTTATATAAAAAGTTAAAATAATATATAGAAATAATTTATTATTTATTATTTTTTCTTTTTTTCTTTCTTCCTATTTTTACTATTTATTTTCTTTCCTTTAAAATTGTCACTAATAGAAAAAACCTAAAACTAATAAACTTTGAAAATTTTAACAAAACGTAACGAGTATAAAATGGTGTCCTCATAATTTTCTATAGATTGTGTCATTTAATGGGAGATGACAGACTTTTAATGGGTTGGGGACCACGATACGTTGAAAATGATATGACAACTTTTTATACATATATGAGATTGTAAAGTTTCTTCGAAATAACCTCTTTTATTCCGATTTCTAACTCAAAATTTATTGGTATGATTTTTTTTCTTTGATATGATAGAACCCTGTTATTTTCCATCTTTATTTATTTATGACAGGACCATGTCATATTCTCTCCAACAATGCCTATCGGATAAGGCTCTCTCCCTCTCTCAATATTCATAAACTAATATGGTTTTAAAAAATTAATAAAAAATATTATTTCCATATTTAATTTTACTATAAAAATATAATATAAAATTAAATATAATTAAAATTTATTTAAAACTCCTATATTTTAAAATTATTTAATTTTTATATAAAAAGTTAAATTTTAGTTAGATAAATGTGAAATAATATATAAAAATAATTTATTAATTATTCTTTATTTTTTTATTTTTTTCTTTCATTTTATTTTTACTCTTTATTTTTCACTTTAAATTTTTCATCAACAAAAAATAACCTAAAAATTAATAAACTTCAAAAAAATTTAATAAAATTTGACAAGTATAAGAGGTTGTCTTCTTGATTTTCCATACATTGTCACTTAAGGATTTCTAAAAAATTTATTTACTTATCTATTAGCAATATATTTATTTAATACATTGATCATGTTAGGACCAAAGATTTTATTATTTAAACAAAATTATTAATTGATTAAATATTTACTTATCAAGGTTTTACTAATTGTATTTATACATTTATTTTTATTTTTTTTTATCTTGTGTATAAATAGTAAAAAATTGAAAAGAATATTTAATTAATTTTTTATTATATTTAAATTGTTTCATTTAGATGATAAACCAAATAATAGAATTTTGACTGTTTCTTTCTTTTGGGATCTTCAAATGTTTAAATAAATTATGAGAAAAAGAAAACAATATAATAAAAAAAAATGATAGGAGAAGAGAAAAAAGGAGAGAAAATTCATTATGTTTTTCTTACTTCTTTTACTTCTTTCGATAAGGAGACTATCATTAGAAGTCATTTAAACAAATGATAAATTGAAGTAACTTGAGTAATAAAATGAGCAATGGGCAATGTCCAATTGAAATTAGTTTCACAACTAGGAGTCAGGGTTTTGAACTTGCTTTGATACCATGTTGAACAATCAATTTTCATAGAATCTTAAGTTGTTAGGATTTAGGTCCATAATGCATATCATGCTCTCTAACACCTTCTCTCATGTGCTTTCATACCCACATGAGAAGAGAGATAGACATGTTTGTGAGCAAACAAATCATGGATAATCTCTTTTGCCTTGCTCGTGGACTCAATAAATTAAGGAAATAAAAATGCGAAGAGGTTATAACTTTAGAGTATAATTGAAAATAATACACAAGCATGAACCTGATTTTTCATTCTCTCGTGTCACAAATTAGAATTTGTTAGTTTTAGTTTACTTGCATGGCTAAAGTTGACAATTTTGTTTTGAAAAGCATTTGAAGTTCATTAGATAGTGATTCTATGAAACATTTTTAGTATAAAAAGTCTTCTTGAAAAAAATAAAATAAAAATAAGTGTTTGGCAAAATTTTAGAAACACTTTTTAAAATTTTAAAAATCACTTATAGTATTAAAAAATCACTTATAATGTTTTTCAGAAAATATTTGATAGGTGATTCTCCTAAAAACATTTTCAAAGAGAACACTTCCACTAAAAATATTTCAAGTAAACATACTATCAAACACATTCTTAATCACCTGTTTGATTATAATTCTCACAAAAGTACTTTTAATCTATAGTGTTTTTGTTTGTAATGTTTTTATGAGACAGTGAAAGTGATTTTTATAGTATTTTTTTATAATACACGACATAAAAATAAAAATGATTTTAATATTAATAAATTATCAAAAAAGACATAAAAAATCATTATAAAAGGGAAAATTATAATAAACCAATATTTTTTCCGTGAGAAAAGAATACAAATAATATCTAAATATTTGTATTATTAGAAAATAATAATTTTATAACAAGAAGAAAAAGTTCAAAAATTACTTATAAAAAGATCTAAATTATAACAAACATTTACCATAAGATAATAATTCTTCAAAGCAAAACAAAGTATAGCTTAATTTTTTTAATCAAATTTTAAAAATCATTACATTTTCAATATAAATCTTTACAAAATGGATGCAAACAAATACTAATTTTTCACTTTTATTATTTTTTACTTGTTTTTAATATTTTTGAATACATTTTTAAAATAGAATTTTATTTTTAAGCAATTTATGTGCTTGTATAATTATTTTTTAAAATAATTGTCCAAAAAAAAAATGAAAATAACTAAAAGATGTTATCCGAAAACATTTTATTTTTTATTCTTAAGAAGATAAAATAGAAAATAATTTTAATTATCAAATGTATTTTTTGTTTTTTTTAAATTTTTTTAATAACAGAAAGCTGTTTTAAAAAACAATTATCAAATAGATGTTATATTTAACATCTGTTTTTGAAAATATTGTCAAAATAATAATGTATTTGAGAGTGATTTAAGGAAATGTTTCTAATTTTTTTAATACTATAAAGAGAAAATTATTCAAATATTAGAAAGGTTATAGATACTTTTTAAAATCACATGTTTGATAGTAATTATCATTAAAGTACTTTTAATCTATTGTGTTTTCGTCCGTAACACTTTTATGAGAACAGTGAAAGTGATTTTGGTAGTATTTTTTATAATACATCACATAACATAAAAATGTTTTCAATATTAATAAATTATTAAAAAAAATAAAAATACATTATAAAAGGGATAAATTATGATAAACCAATACTTTTTCAAAAAAAAATATACATAGACATTTATGAAAAAATGATATATAAATATTTATATTATTAGAAAAATAAAAATAAAAATTTTGATTACTACAAGAAAATTTTGAAAATTACTTACAAAAAGTCCAACAAACATTTATCATAAGATAATAATTATTCAAAGCAAAATGAAATATATAATTACGTCTTACCTTAATTTATGTAAGAAACTTCACTTACAAAAAGCAAACAAGAAAACAATTTTTTTTTCCTGAGTCATCCTTCTAGTGAGACATAAAGCTCTGAGCAAGTATACAACCAGGCTCGAAACAGTAAAGATTCCTTGTCCTTGTCTTGAATAAAAAAATAGAAAAAGGAAAGTAGGCAGAAAACAATTCAAAATGGGGGGCGACAACCTGTCGACGGGTGAGATCAAGATAGTTTGAAAATGACATTACTTTTTAGGCGGAAAACAATTCAAAATAGGAGGCGATAGGCTGTCAATGGATTTTTTTTTTTTTTTTTTTTTTTTTTTTTTTTGGAGAATTGTGCATTACATCGCTCTTGATAATTAATAAAAAGTACTCCAAATATCCATTATTGATTAAAAGGATTTGAGGTAGGAATGGATAAAAATATTCCTAACTTAAATCCATTATTTTTATTTTTATTTTTATACCATCATTCTTCACATACCACTTTTATAAAATTTTCTTTTATTTAATTAGTTTTTTACTTTTCATTATTTTTTTAAACTTTTTTAAAAATAATTAAAAAATTGACATTATTTTCTATTCTTTTTAATTATAAATAAACAAAAATTATATTAATAATTCAAAAACTATTTTGAAAAAAATATTAATTTAAATGAATAAAAATTATCTTTTACATTTTAGAAGTAAATAATGTAATGGTTAAAATACTATTTAAAATAAATATATTTACTACTTTTTTTCTTTTATACTAAAAAATATTTTAAAGTTTATTTTTTTACTATTATAAAATAAAAAGTTTAATTTTTTTTTAATCTTCTTCTTTTTTTATTTTAATAATTTTTTAAATATAGACTTTTGGTAATAAGTTATACGAAATGTTGCAAATTTTTTTATTAAGAAATTTTTTTAATGATTTGAATTAATTGAAAATTTATTAAAATAAGAAAAAGAAAAAGAGAGAAAGAGGATGGATGGAGAGTTTTAATTTTAAATATCCAACTAAAATGTTTTCATATTTATAAATGGATTATTTTTAATTTATTTTCTTTGATTCTTTATCTTAAATTTCATCTCAACTTGTTTTTTCTTACATTTTTATGTTTTCTATTATATCCCTATTTAAGATGATTTTCATCTAATTTATACTCCATTATATTCTCTTTTTGATTTTAATGTATTTTTATACCTCTTTGCATAACAAAAGATTTTGTCATTTTTCATCTATAAAACTTTATATAAAAGATATCATGTATGAGAAAAAAGAAGAAGAGAAAATCATGATAGAATTACATGCACATCTCTTAATATGATACATTTGTTTGACTTGATGACATTGTATTTTAATAATTTAAACCATATCAAGTTCACATTTATTTTAAATGTAAAAGGGTATTATAATATTTTTCAAATTATTAAATTATAATACATTATACAATTAAAAATTAATTATCACCATTAGTTAAAGGATGGTCATGTTACAAAATAATATATTAAGACAATATTTATGTATTGTTCATAAAATAGAGAAAATATTCAAATAATTGTCTATAACCTTAAACATATTTATATAAAAAATAACTTTTACATATATATATATATATATATATATATATATATATATATATATTAGATAAAAAATAATAATAATATTTTTAAGGTATTTAAAAAAAATTTATTATATATTTTATAAGTTTGAAAAAAAAAAATTTATCATGTATTTAAAAAATATAGTAATAATTATTTTTAATCATTGATTTTCAATATTCAATTTACACATGGTTTTTGGGAGAAAAATAATGAGTGGAAATATTAACACCTCTTTGGTTAGGAAATAATTTACATGGTCCCACCATGAGAGAAAGGTAAGGTGAATGAAGAGAGAGAGAGAGAGGGAAAGAGAGAATGAGAGAGAAGTGGGAAGCCGGTCGGAGCAAGAGGAGAGTTGACACGTGGATTCCTTTATGAGAGTGGATTTCCATTTCTTTAATTTTATAATTAATTGTGGGTGACTTGGCGGGTAGAGCTGCCAACCACCATCAGAATTTGGTGAAATAATTATTAAGGAAATGAGACCTCAATTATTGGAAACACCATGCTCAGGTCACATGGTTGATGGGAGTGGCGTGAGTGTGAATAGTTTCAATACGACAAAATCCAATGTGAGGCTCTCTCCTTTTCTCATCCACCCAATGGAATGATTGAAATCTCCACCGGAATATTCCCAATTAGACGTCATATCAAATAAGAAAATCAATGCAATTTATCAATCAATTTTGTCCCATATTTCAACTTGGCCTCCTCCGTATCCACGAGGGACCACTACACTTCCTGGGTATTTCCTTAAAAACTTAATATTTATTATATAATCACTTAATATAACTTTAAATTAAATTAAAAATATTTACTTAAAACTTATTCCTTAATTTTTATTTTTAAGTATTAAGATTTTTTTGATAAAATTAACTTAAAAATTATTTTAAATCATCAAATTAATATTTTTATCCTTATAAATTATAATTATGATAAAAAAATCAAATAACAATAAAGATCATAAAGTATTAAAAAAAATCGTGAATATAACTACTATAAATAGAATTTAAAAAATAAAATAAAAATATAAACTTAAAAATAAATTAATTATTTTTATTTATTACTTAAAATTATTTTTTTATTTTAAGTTAGATCATTAAATTAATTTACCAAATAGGCCTAATTTACTTAATGACTTAAATTAAATTATTAAATCATTTTAAGTTATTAAATTAATTTATCAAATACTCATTCCAATATTAATTATTGTATTATGAAATGTTAACATCTGCACTATAAAAACCCACTTGCAGTGGACAAAGAAAAAAATGGAAATGACATTTTAGAAATTACATTTTTCTAGAGCTAGAAAATATTGCTAGAAATTGCTCCTCTCATTGGTTTTTTTTTTTTTCAAGTCAGGTCGCCCACTTGAATACCCAAACCTATTTCCAGTTAAAAATATAATAAATAAAATGAAAACTTTAGAAATATATATAAATATTCAATATTTTTGTCAAAAAAGTAAGTTAAAAAACCATTTTTGATCAGAATTTTATTCTTTAAAATAATTAAAAATTTAAAAACATTACGAAAGACTTACTAATCCTTTATCTTGAAGGCTAGAGATTGACAATTATTAGCATAACCATCAAAATATGAAAGAAAGTCTCATTGGAAAATTACAGTTGTTTTTTATTTTTAAAAATAGATACTTCCGTATTAAAAATCAAATTTCTTATAAAAGAAAATAGATTTATTTTATATTCTTAAAAATCACTTTCAAATTTTAAAATTTGAAATAATAAAAAAATAATTTCTTAATTTTTTTTAATCAAAATTTTAAAATCTTTACATTTTCAATATAAATCTTTAGAAAATGGATGCAAACAAATACTAATTTATCACTTTTATTCTTTTTTAATTTTAACATAATAATAATTTGATTACATGGCATTAAGCAATTGATAAGACTTACCTAAATATTTTATTAAATCTAATTAATTAATAGATATTAATCACATCAACCCCACATTTTCATTGTAAGGTCGGCCACATGTACGAGGACACCCGCTCTACTCGGAACACGCGCTTGGTTTAGCTTATTTTTGCTTCCAAATATTCACCGCCCAACCGTACACTTCATTTTTGTTACTGCCAACATGAAATATCTACCAATAATTCAAACTTAAATTCGGGGTGGGGGGGCCCAAAATTATTTTATGGCAAAGGACTGATATTGAAACATTGCTTGAAAGCACATTCCTGTAAAAAAAAAAAAAATTACATATTTGATAAGTTATTAAACATTGCTTTAAAAATCTAAAGAATCACTTTAAAATGATTTTGACCAATCATTTAAGTGATAATTCTTTCAAAAATTATTTTTTTTATAATACATGATAAAAAAATATTACCATAACAATTTTTTATTTATATTTAAATACTAAGGTATTATATGAAACTATTATTGAAAACAATTTTTTAAGTCAAAACCAGATGTTTGATAAACTTTTGATAAAAAATAATTTTTTGAAAATTTCTTTAAAGATAAGTTGTTTTTTAGAATAAATTTTAGATATTTTTAATTGTTTTCGTAGAATGCTCATAGTAACAATTCATAATATTAAAATTATTTTTGAAAACATTTGTATCATAGTTAGTGCATAGTACCTTTGTAAACAAGTTGGGAAAATTTCTTTTTCATATTTGAGATTTGAAATATAATTTTATTTTTGAAAATAATTTAGAACTATTTTTAAAAATTATGGTCCTTTTTAATAACTATATTTAAAAATAGTTTTAAATAATAATTTTTCAGAATAATTTTTTAAAACTGTTTTTTGATATTTTGTAGAACAAAAGTCATTTTGGAATTATAAATGTTTTTAATATTTTTTAATATTTTTTAATATATTTTAAAAATAGAGCTTTATTTTTAATAATTTTACACACTTGTATAATTATTTTTTAAAAAACAATTATAAAAAAAATAAAAAAATAAAAAAAATAGAAAATAAGTAAAGGATATTATTTGAAAACATCTTATTTTTTATTCTTAAGAAGAGAAAATGGGAAATAGTTTTTAATTTTCAAATGTATTTTTTTGTTTTGAATAATAGAAAACTGTTTTAAAAAACAGTTATCAAACAAATCCTATATTTAACATTTATTTATAAAAATATTGTCAAAATAACATTATGTTTGATAGTGATTTTAGAAAATATTTTTAGTATTTTTAATACTCCAAAGATAAAAAATTTCAAATGTTAGAAAAGTTAGAAACATTTCTTAAAATTACTACCAAACACATTCAAATCACATATTTGATAGTGATTCTTACAAAAATACTTTTAGAGGATGTTTAGTAGTGATTCTAAAAAACGTTTTTAATCATTCTAACACTTAAATGATAAAAAATTTCAATTATTAAAAATACTAAAAGCTCTTTATAAAATCATTGTCAAACGAGTTCTTAATTTATAATGTTTTTATCTTTTATGAGAATAGTAAAAGTGATTTTGATAGTAATTTTTACAATACATCATATAAACATAAAAAAGTTTTTAATATTAATAAATTATAAAAAAAGACAAAAAATATTATTATAAAAGAGAAAAATTATAATAAACCAATATTTTTGGGTGAGAAAAGAATACATAGACACTTATGGTAAAATGATATATAAATATTTGTATTATTAAAAAAAATTTAAAAAATAATTTTGATTACTACAAGAAAATTTTGAAAATGACTTACAAAAAGTAAAACAAACATTTATGATAAGATAATAATTTTTTAAAGCAAAATAAAGTACATAATTACATCTTACCTTAATTTATCTAAGAAACTTCACTGATAAAAAGCAAACAAGAAAACAATTTTTTTTTTCTTTTTCTTTTTCACTGAATTGTCCTTCTAGCAGGACATAAAAGCTGTGAGCAATTATACAACAAAGTTGGAAACAGTAAAGATCCCTTGTCCTTGACCAAAGCCAAAATAAAAAAAATTAGAAAAAGGAAAGTAAGGGAAAACAATTTACAGCACAAAATTTATTGTTATGATTTTTTTCTTTTGATATGATAGGATCCTGTCATTTTTTGTTCTTTTTCTTTTGATTGCAGGACTATGTCATTTTCCCATCATTTACCGGAGGATTCTCTCCCTCTCTCAATATTCATAAGCTAATACGGTTTTAAAAAACTAATAAAAAAATATTATTTTTATATTTAATTTTACTATAAAAATATAATATAAAATTAAATATAATTAAAATTTATTTAAACTCATATATTTTAAAATTATTTAATTTTCATATAAAAAATTAAATTTCAATTAGATAGGTGTAAAATAATATACAAAAATAATTTATTAATTATTTTTTATTTTTTCTTTCTTTTAATTTTTATTCTTTATTTTTTCCTTTAAATTTTTCACCAACACAAAATAACCTAAAAATTAATAAACTTCAAAAAAAAATAAAATAAAATTTGACAAGTATAGGAGGGTGTCTTCTTGATTTTTCTATATATTACCTCTTAAGAATTTTTAAAAAATTCATTAACCTATCTATTTAGTAGTTTATTTATTTAATAAACTAATCCAATTGGATCAAATATTTTATTATTTAAATAAGATTATTAATTTGTTAAGCATTTATTTATCAAGGTTTTATTATATTTATTAATAGATTTATTTTTTTCTTATTTTATTTATAAATAATAAATTTTTGAAACTGTATAATTTTTTAATTAATTTTTATTATATTTTATATTTATTTCATACTTAGATGATAAACCAAATAATACAATTTTGACTATTTATTCTTTTTGGATCTTGAAACATTTAAATAAATTATGAGAAAAAGAAAACAATAAAAAAAAAAAAAGATGGTAGAAGGGAAAAACGGGAGAAAAGAAAGTGAGGAAAAAAAAGTTACACTCACTATATTTTTCTAATTCTTTTTAAATAAACAATGAAAAGATTAAAAATGTATAAATATTTAAATAATCTTTATTATATAGAATTTTCTTTTAAAATATTTTAATTTTATATTTTATAATTTTTACCTTTTGGTTTTCTATTATTTTTCAACTTTTTCATGACGCCAATAACATTCTCATCTAATATTTGATATACATTCAAATAATAAGAATAAGTTAACAAGGATGAGTTTTTGTTTTTATAGAAATGAATTTTGATTTTGATTTTTATTTTTACTCTAATCAGTAATTCAAGGCAGGTTTCAAAACACAATTCATGACCTGGTTTGGATTTCTGTTTCAACTTTGAATGATTGAGCGGCCTTGTACGAGCTTCGTCTCGTGACTCTACATTTTCATCCTCATTCTCGCTAGGGATTTTCATTTTCATTTTCATTTTGCTGGGTGAGAGCTTTCTTCACATTTCATTGCTGAAATCTTTTATTTCCTTGTTTCCTTTCTCACATCATCAGCCTTAACATCTCTGCTTTTGTTCTTCAAGTTGAATCCAATAGCATCCATATGCTTTTTCTCTCTATTCCCCTCCATAGCCCTTTGTCAAATCGTTTGCAACTCTCCCCACCCTCATACTCATTCTGATCTCTACTCATTTTCATTCTCATTTTGCCCATATGTCTATGTCGCTCTGCTCCTTTGCTTGCTAAACCTTTCAATTTCCTTGATTTCTGTTTTTGTGATACTGATTCCCGTTGCCGGCAGCCTGTTGTTAGTTTACTGCTGCTGTTTTTTTGGTTTTTTGTCATCGTTCTGATCTGTGTTCCAAAAGAGAAGAAAGGAGTCGCAAGTAAAAAATGGTAGAAATTGTTCTTGCCGTTGCAGCAAAAGTTTCAGAGTACCTGGTTGATCCAGCTGTACGTCAGCTGGGTTATCTGTTTAACTACCGTACCAACATTGAGGACCTCTCTCAACAGGTTGAGAATCTGAGGAATGCCAGTGCTAGGCAGCAGCACTCTGTGGATGAAGCTATTGGGAATGGACATAAAATCGAGGATGATGTTTGCAAGTGGATGACACGTGCTGATGGGTTCATACAAAATGCTTGCAAATTCCTTGAAGATGAGAAGGAGGCGCGGAAGAGTTGTTTCAATGGGTTGTGTCCTAATTTGAAGTCCCGGTACCAGCTAAGCAGGGAAGCAAGGAAGAAGGCACGGGTTGCTGTTCAAATCCATGAAGATGGCCAATTTGAGAGGGTATCATATCGTGCCCCTCTGCAAGAGATAAGGTCTGCACCTTCCGAAGCTTTACGATCAAGAGTGTTGACTTTGGATGAAGTCATGGAGGCCTTAAGGGATGCCAATATCAACAAGATCGGGGTATGGGGGTTGGGCGGTGTTGGGAAGACCACGCTGGTGAAACAAGTGGCTGAACAAGCTGCTCAAGAGAAGTTATTCGACAAGGTGGTCAGGGCAACTGTGTCACAGACTCCAGACTTAAAAAAAATTCAAGGGCAACTTGCAGACCTGCTAGGTATGAAATTAGAGGAGGAGAGTGAACAGGGAAGAGCAGATCGACTACGTCAGAGGATGGAGGCGGAGAAGACCATCCTCATCATCTTGGATGATCTTTGGGCCGAACTTGAGTTGGAGAAAGTAGGAATTCCTTCGCCAGATGATCACAAGGGATGCAAATTAGTGCTAACTTCTAGAAATATACAGGTCTTGTCAAATGAGATGAGTACTCAAAAAGATTTTCCAGTTCGACATTTGCAAGAAGATGAAACATGGATTTTATTTAAGAACACAGTAGGCGATTCCATTGAAAATCCAGAGTTGCAACCTATAGCTGTTGATGTAGCAAAAGAATGCGAGGGTTTGCCAATTGCAATAGTAACTGTGGCAAAGGCATTGAAAAACAAGAATGTGTCTATTTGGAAGGATGCCCTGCAACAACTGAAATTGCCAACCTTGACAAACATAACAGGAATGGAGACAAAGGTATACTCAAGTCTGAAGTTGAGCTACGAACACTTGGAGGGAGATGAAGTGAAGTCATTGTGCTTGTTTTGTGGCCTATTTTCTAATCATATCCATATTAGGGACTTGTTGAATTATGGTGTGGGTTTGCGATTATTTCAAGGAACTAATACATTGGAAGAGGCGAAAAATAGAATCGATACATTGGTTGACAACCTCAAATCCTCAAATTTTTTACTAGAAACTGACCATAATACATGTTTTAGAATGCATGATCTTGTTCGGAGTACCGCCAGAAAAATTGCATCCGAGCAACGTCATGTGTTTACACACCAGAAGACTACTGTAAGAGTGGAAGAATGGTCAAAGATAGATGAACGCCAGGTCACCTGGGTAAAACTGAATGGCTGTGATGTTCATGAACTTCCAGAAGGGCTGGTATGTCCAAAACTTGAATTTTTTGAATGTTTTCTAAAGACCAATTCGGCAGTGAAAATCCCAAACACATTTTTTGAAGGGATGGAACAACTCAAAGTATTAGATTTTTCTAGAATGCGTCTTCCATCATTGCCCTCATCACTTCAGTGCCTTGCAAATCTTCGAACATTGTGTTTGGATGGATGCAACTTGGGAGACATTGTTGTAATTGCAGAGCTAAAGAAATTAGAAATTCTTAGCCTTTTTGAGTCTGATATTGAACAGCTGCCCCGAGAAATAGCACAGTTGACTCATCTGAGGCTGTTAGATTTGAACGGTTCTTCCAAACTAAAAGTAATTCCACCTGGTGTCATATCAAGCTTGTTCCGATTAGAGGATTTGTGTATGGAAAATAGTTTTACTCAATGGGAGGGGGAAGGAAAGAGTAATGCTTGCCTCGCTGAGTTGAAACATTTATCTCACTTAACCTCTTTGGAAATACAAATACCAGATGCCAAGTTGCTGCCAAAAGACATAGTCTTTGATAACTTGGAGAGATATAGAATATCTGTAGGTGATGTCTGGATCTGGAAGGAAAACTATAAAACCAATAGAACATTGAAGCTCAACGAATTCGATACAAGCCTTCATCTGGTGGATGGTATCAGCAAGTTGTTGAAGAGAACTGAAGATCTACACTTGCGTGAATTGTGTGGTGGTATTAATGGTCTTTCCAAATTAAATAGGGAGGGTTTTCTTAAATTAAAGCATCTTAATGTTGAAAGCAGTCCAGAGATTCAATATATTGTGAACTCGATGGATCTGACTTCATCACATGGTGCCTTTCCTGTTATGGAGACCTTGTCTCTCAATCAGCTGATTAACTTGCAAGAAGTATGCCATGGCCAATTTCCAGCACGGTCCTTTGGTTGCTTGAGAAAAGTGGAAGTGGAAGATTGCTATGGCTTGAAATTTCTCTTCTCGTTGTCTGTGGCTAGAGGCCTTTCCCGACTTGAAGAAATAAAAGTAACTAGATGCAAGAGTATGGTTGAGATGGTTTCCCAAGGAAGGAAAGAAATAAAAGAAGATGCTGTTAATGTGCCTCTGTTCCCTGAATTGAGATCCTTGACATTACAGGACCTACCCAAGCTCAGTAATTTCTGCTTTGAGGAGAACCCGGTGCTTTCGAAGCCTCCAAGCACAATTGTTGGTCCTAGTACACCACCTCTCAACCAACCGGTATGTCAAACCTTGATAATCCTTTCTATCTAGTCAATGCTTTTTTAATCACTTCAATTCAAATACATGGAGACTAGCCCCTCATTAATTTTATTTGAGTCAGCAAGAATCCCCTCATTTAAATCGATCCCAAAACCCATCTGATGAGACTTTACCAGCAAAGATAAAACGTCACCAATCGAAACAGAGCATTGACTGAATACAATTAATAGACTGGTTTTTTAATTTGACAAACATATTATGATCACGCTTTTATTTTCACTCTATGTTGTATTCAACGCTCTCAGAGGTTCTCATGTTACAGGAGATTAGGGATGACCAACTGCTGCTTTCCTTGGGTGGCAACCTCCGGTCTCTCAAGTTGAAGAATTGCATGTCACTATTGAAGCTATTCTCACCCAGTTTGTTACAGAATTTGGAAGATCTAATAGTGGAAAACTGTGGTCAGCTGGAACACGTATTTGATCTTGAAGGGCTAAATGTTGATGATGGGCATGTTGAGCTCCTCCCTAAATTAGGAAAACTGAGGTTGATTGGTCTACCAAAGTTGAGGCATATATGCAACTGTGGCAGCTCCAGAAATCATTTCCCTTCTTCCATGGCTTCTGCTTCTGTAGGCAATATCATATTCCCTAAATTAAGCGGTATTTTCCTGGAATCTTTGCCCAACCTCACAAGCTTCGTCTCCCCTGGATATCATTCCCTCCAAAGGCTTCACCATGCAGACCTTGATACCCCCTTCCCGGTGCTCTTTGATGAAAGGGTCAGTTTATCTCTCAGAATCCTTCTCTTTTTAATTCTTATGGTTTTAATTTTCCTTTTAACATTGTTATCAATCAAATTATTGGAGGAAAATAAAGAAAATTTAGATTGAGCTGGTTCTTGTTTCTCTTTTTTTTTTTTTTTTCACCTAAATTTAACTTAACTGTTAATAATAGAGTTTAATATAATTAAATGTTTAATTTATTTGTTTTTATTCATGTTTGAATGTTGCACGTTGAATGTAGTTTGTATATATTAAATATTTATGAAATTAATTATGATATTTCTTCTTACTCTATTTGAAAAAATAATATTCAAATATCCTAAAATATTTGAATTATTAATATTATAAAAGTTTTATAATAATTATTATGAAAATTTGTATTGAAATAATAAAAATGATTTCTAATTATACTTGATTAGTAAAAAAATGTTAGAAAATTTTCTAAGTGAACACTTCTATACAGTGTCCATATCTTGGATATTGGGTTTATAATTGAAATTAATTCATTAACTTCTATATTTTTAATTTGGGAAAGAATATCAAATTCTATTTTTTGATTTACAAAATTCATTGAATTATTTACTCTAATGAATATTTTGATGAATGTGAATTATGTTTTGGGTTTTTTTAATTAAGAAATATATATTAGAATTAGTGGTAGTTTATTTTTATTTTGTTGTGTGATAAATGTATAGAATTTTATGGATTTATTTTTTTATTAATTTATTATCTAGATAAAGGAATTTTTTATAGACAAATAAAAAGTATTTAAGTCATATTTTTTTATGATAATTTTTTGTAATTTATAATGAATTCATTCTCATCCAAATTACATGTGAGATTGTAGTGGTTTAATTTTTTTAAGACAATTAGATAAGAATCAATCAAAATATTTAAGGCTCAAAGTAATTTGCTTAAACAATTAAAAAGAAAAATTGGAAAAAAAAATCAAACAAACAACTCTTTTGGAACATTTCAAATGTATGAGAGTTATATGTATTAAAATGAATTCCACGGGAACTTTACTATTTCTTGACTGATTTTTTCCTTACAAATTCTTATAGTTTTAGACAATGAAATTCAACTTGTTTAAAGATGTACATTTTCCTCCACCCTTCTTTAAGATGTAGTTTGTTGTGTTTTTCTTTTGAGGTCTCCGATTCTGGATGGTTCTACATATAGATTATTTTCTTTTTTTCAGTTAATCAAAATATATAAATAACAAAATGGTGGGATGAAATCTGCAGGTTGCATTTCCTAGCTTGAAGTTCTTAAAAATTTCGGGACTGGATAATGTGAAAAAAATATGGCACAACCAAATTCCTCAAGATTCCTTCTCCAAACTAGAAAAGGTGACCGTATCATCATGTGGACAATTGTTGAATATTTTTCCATCTTGTATGCTGAAAAGGTTACAGAGTCTAGACGATATGCACGTATGTGGTTGTAGTTCATTAGAAGCGATTTTTGACGTGGAATGGACAAATGTGAATGTGGATCGTAGTTCATTAGGGAATACGTTTGTATTCCCTAAAGTAACCTCTCTCTTTCTCGGCAATCTACCTCAACTCAGGATTTTCTACCCGAGGGCACATACTTCACAGTGGCCATTGTTGAAAAAACTGAAAGTGTATGATTGTCATAAACTCAATGTGTTTGCATTCGAAACTCCAACATTCCAACAAAGACATCATGAGGGAAATCTTGATATGCCCCTTTTCTTGCTCCCACATGTAAGTTTCCTAATTTTACCTTGTCACGTTTCCTTAAATTTTACATTAAATAACTTGACCCATGAAAAGGTGAATGCAGAACCCAAAATTGATTATTGGCCCCTACTTGATCCACAACTTCCTTTAGAGAGCATCCTTGATTTCCATTTTTCCTCCCTCTATATCTCCATTAATTGAACTTTTTATATTAAAATTTGAACTAATTCTTTCTTCTGAAAACAATTCTTATAAATAGGTTATATGGTTCAAACCAATATTGCAATTTATTGTAAATTTTATTGGTTTCCAAAAATTATTTAATCTATAAGCAGCCAACTTATAATAAACAATTGTGAACCACCTTTCCAATCCATTTTTATTCAAGTGACTTACACCTTGCATCATCATACTTCTCAGCTGCTAAATGACAACATAAAATTTGAAATTTGGACGTGGATGTCCAGTGCATCTTCTGTAAACAGCATAAAAAATTATATTAATTTGGCCATATTCTTTACTTGGAATAGAGAAATAAAACAACACTTCTTTGTAGATGTGCGTATCTTATTTATATACTGGTTATAACTGACAGAACAAATTTATTTTATTCCAACCATTTCCCAGGTTGCATTCCCTAATTTGGAGGAATTAACATTGCGTCAGAACAGAGACACAGAAATATGGCCAGAGCAATTTCCAGTGGATTCCTTTCCCAAACTAAGAGTTCTATCTGTACATGATTGCAAAGATATTTTGGTTGTGATTCCTTCCTTCATGCTTCAAGGATTACATAATCTGGAAGTACTTAAGGTAGGAAGATGTAGTTCAGTTGAAGAGGTATTCCAACTTGAAGGACTTGACGAGGAAAAGCAAGCCAAGAGGCTTGGACGGTTAAGAGAAATAGAGTTGCATGATCTTCCTGGGCTGACACGTTTGTGGAAGGAAAACTCCAAACCAGGCCTTGACTTGCAGAGTCTAGAGAGTCTTGACGAGGTATTCCAACCTTGACAATCCTTTCTATCTAGTCAATGCTTTTTTAATCACTTCAAATCAAATACTTGGAGACTAGCCCCTCATTAATTGATTTGAGTCAGCAAGAATCCCCTCATTTAAATGTATCCCAAAACCCATCTGATGAGACTTTACCAGCAAAGATAAAAGTCACCAATCAAAACAGAGCATTGACAGAATATAATAATAGACTGCTTTTATTAATTTAACAAACTAATTATCATCATGCTTTTATTTTCACTCTATATTAATTGCTGCAATTTTATGTGTGTAATGCACTACATCTATCTTGTATACAACGCTCTCAGAGGTTCTCATGTTACAGGAGATCAGGGATTGCCAACTTCTGCTTTCCTTGGGCGGCAACCTCCGGTCTCTCAAGTTGAAGAATTGCATGTCACTATCGAAACTATTCCCACCCAGTTTGTTACCGAATTTGGAAGAACTAATAGTGGAAAACTGTGGTCAGCTGGAACACGTATTTGATCTTGAAGGGCTAAATGTTGATGATGGGCATGTTGGGCTCCTCCCTAAATTAGGAGTACTGAAGTTGACTGGTCTACCAAAGTTGAGGCATATATGCAACTGTGGCAGCTCCAGAAATCATTTCCCTTCTTCCATGGCTTCTGCTCCTGTAGGCAATATCATATTTCCTAAATTAAGCGGTATTTTACTGGAATCTTTGCCCAACCTCACAAGCTTCGTCTCCCCTGGATATCATTCCCTCCAAAGGCTTCACCATGCAGACCTTGATACCCCCTTCCCGGTGCTCTTTGATGAAAGGGTCAGTTTATCTCTCAGAATCCTTCTCTTTTTAATTCTTATGATTTTAATTTTCCTTTTAACATTGTTATCAATCAAATTATTGGAGGAAAATAAAGAAAATTTAGATTGAGCTGGTTCTTGTTTCTCTTTTTTTATTTTTATTTTTCACCTAAATTTAACTTAACGGTTAATAATAGAGTTTAATATAATTAAATGTTTAATTTATTTGTTTTTATTCAGGTTTGAATGTTTGACGTTGAATGTAGTTTGTATATATTAAAATATTTATGAAATTAATTATGATATTTCTTCTTACTCTAATTTGAAAAAATAATATTCAAATATCCTAAAATATTTGAAATATTAATATTATAAAAGTTTTATAATAATTATTATGAAAATTTGTATTGAAATAATAAAAATGATTTCTAATTATACTTGATTAGTAAAAAAATGTTAGAAAATTTTCTAAGTGAACACTTCTATACAGAGTACATATCTTTGGATAATGGGTTTATAATTGAAATTAATTCATTAAATTCTATATTTTTAATTTGGGAAAGAATATCAAATTCTATTTTTTGATTTACAAAATTCATTGAATTATTTACTCTAATGAATATTTAGATGAATGTGAATTATGTTTTGGGTTTTTTTAATTAAGAAATATATATTAGAATTAGTGATAGTTTATTTTTATTTTGTTGTGTGATAAATGTATAGAATTTTAGTTTGATTTAGAATTTTATGGATTTATTTTTTTATTAATTTATTATCTAGATAAAGGAATTTTTTATAGACAAATAAAAAGTATTTACATCATATTTTTTTATGATAATTTTTTGTAATTTATAATGAATTCATTCTCATCCAAATTACATGAGATTGTAGTGGTTTAATTTTTTTAAGACAATTAGATAAGAATCAATCAAAATATTTAAGGCTCAAAGTAATTTGCTTTAACAATTAAAAAGAAAAATTAGAAAAAAAATCAAACAAACGACTCTTTTGGAACATTTCAAATGTATGAGAGTTATACATATTAAAATGAATTCCACGAGAACTCTACTATTTCTTGACTTATTTTTTCCTTACAAATTCTTATAGTTTTAGACAATGAAATTCAACTTGTTTAAGCATGTACATTTTCCTCCACCCTTCTTTAAGATGTAGTTTGTTGTGTTTTTCTTTTGAGGTCCCCGATTCTGGATGGTTCTACACATAGATTATTTTCTTTTTTTCAGTTAATCAAAATATATAAATAACAAAATGGTGGGATGAAATCTGCAGGTTGCATTTCCTAGCTTGAAGTTCTTAAAAATTTTGGGACTCGATAATGTGAAAAAAATATGGCACAACCAAATTTCTCAAGATTCCTTCTCCAAACTAGAAAAGGTGACCGTATCATCATGTGGACAATTGTTGAATATTTTTCCGTCTTGTATGCTGAAAAGGTTACAGAGTCTAGACGATCTGCACGTATGTTGTTGTAGTTCATTAGAAGCGGTTTTTGATGTTGAATGGATAAATGTGAATGTGGATCGTAGTTCATTAGGGAATAAGTTTGTATTCCCTAAAGTAACCTCTCTCTGTCTTGGCAATCTACCTCAACTCAGGAGTTTCTACCCGGGGGCACATACTTCACAGTGGCCATTGTTGAAAAAACTGATCGTGTGTAATTGTCATAAACTCAATGTGTTTGCATTCGAAACTCCAACATTCCAGCAAAGACATCATGAGGGAAATCTTGATATGCCCCTTTTCTTGCTCCCACATGTAAGTTTCCTAATTTTACTTTATCACGTTTCCTTAAATTTTACATTAAATAACTTGACCCATGAAAAGGTGAATGCAGAACCCAAAACTGATTATTGGCCCCTACTTGATCCACAACTTCCTTTAGAGAGCATCCTTGATTTCCATTTTTCCTCCCTCTATATCTCCATTAATTGAACTTTTTATATTAAAATTTGAACTAATTCTTTCTTCTGACAACAATTCTTATAAATAGGGTATATGGTTCAAACCAATATTGCAATTTATTGTAAATTTATTGGTTTCCAAAAATTATTTAATCTATAAGCAGCCAACTTATAGTAAACAATTGTGAACCACCTTTCCAATCCATTTTTATTCAAGTGACTTACACCTTGCATCATCATACTTCTCCGCTGCTAAATGACAACATAAAATTAGAAATTTGGACGTGGATGTCCAGTGCATCTTCTGTAAACAGCATAAAAAATTATATTAATTTGGCCATGTTCTTTACTTGGAATAGAGAAATAAAACAACACTTCTTTGTAGATGTGCGTATCTTATTTATATACTGGTTATAACTGACAGAACAAATTTATTTTATTCCAACCATTTCCCAGGTTGCATTCCCTAATTTGGAGGAATTAACATTGCGTCAGAATAGAGACACAGAAATATGGCCAGAGCAATTTCCAGTGGATTCCTTTCCCAAACTAAGAGTTCTATCTGTACATGATTGCAAAGATATTTTGGTTGTGATTCCTTCCTTCATGCTTCAAGGATTACATAATCTGGAAGCACTTAAGGTAGGAGGATGTAGTTCAGTCGAAGAGGTATTCCAACTTGAAGGACTTGACGAGGAAAATCAAGCCAAGAGGCTTGGACAGTTAAGAGAAATAAAGTTGCATGATCTTCCTGGGCTAACACGTTTGTGGAAGGAAAACTCCAAACCAGGCCTTGACTTGGAGTGTCTAGAGAGTCTTGTAGTGCAGAATTGTGTCAGTTTGATAAATTTGGTACCATCCTCGGTATCTTTCCAGAATCTAGCTACTCTAGATGTGCAGTCTTGTGGTAGTCTGAGAAGTTTGATATCACCCTCGGTAGCTAAAAGTCTGGTAAAACTCAAAACACTCAAAATACGTAGATCAGATATGATGGAAGAAGTAGTTTCCAACAAAAGAGGGGAAGCAACAGATGAGATTACTTTCTACAAATTACAACACATGGAGCTTCTGTATTTGCCAAACCTCACAAGCTTCAGTTCAGGTGGTTATATATTCTCATTCCCATCCTTGGAGCAGATGCTAGTGAAAGAATGCCCCAAGATGAAAATGTTCTCTCCAAGCCTCGTAACTACACCAAGGCTAGAAAGAATAAAAGTGGGAGATGATGACTGGCCTTGGCAGGATGATCTGAATACCACCATCCATAATTCGTTTATAAATGCCCATGGTATGTACTGATGTGAGACTTTTTTAGATTTCTCAAGCGCAATTCATACTTAGACATTTATTATTATACCAATTAGCAACCATTAAAATGAAATGTTTTGAACTATTTTTTGAAATATCTATCCTATCATCAAAGGAAATGATATTGCAGAATGTTTTGTTTCTGTATTTTGAAAAATAAATAAAGTAGATCCAAAAACCTCTATTCTGAAACTGCAAATGGTATAAATAAATATATATACCATTTGCAATCACTAGTAATTGTAATCTCTTTATTTAACCTTATTAAATGCTCATAATGATTTGTTTACGTTTTTTAGGTAATGTTGAGGCTGAGATTGTGGAATTGGGAGCTGGTTCAACATTATGATTACATCATGTTTGGTTCTTGGGAATGTTACTCTTTGGTTGGATTAATTCCATGTTAATGCAATATGTATCACTCTATCTCAAACTATTTGGTTATATTTTAGGTTTATATAGATTTGTTGGAATGTATGATGTTTTCCACATTGTTCATAATTATTGAAATTTCTTCATAATTATGGATGGTCACTATTTGAGTCGCATAATGAATCTCCACTTGAATCATAGTATAAATCTCTATTTATGGATTTATTATTGCTTATAGTTGGT
Source organism: Vitis rotundifolia (assembly GCA_030254885.1). Classification (NCBI taxonomy): domain Eukaryota; kingdom Viridiplantae; phylum Streptophyta; class Magnoliopsida; order Vitales; family Vitaceae; genus Vitis; species Vitis rotundifolia. Next base: position 7,940,638 of record CM058164.1, on the reverse strand, counting down.
TGGGCTTGAAGCAATTGGGCTTGAGGCAAAAAACAGGGTATAGAACATTCATCAATGAGAACAGTTGCAATTGATCTGGTAAATCGGTTAGCAGAATAGATATTATTTCAATGTAATTGAAATTCAACAAACATAGAAACCACCAGTATGATTCCAAGTTTGCCAATATTACTAAAATAGTACTCGGTATAAAGTATGATACCATAGTACCTGGAAGTTTATTAACCGAAGAACAAGCTTTCTTAGCATGACTAGGAGTAAGATGAGTAACGCTTCCACCAATGCATCAATTATCATCTTGAACAACCATCAAAAAATAAGGAGGGATATAATAAAACAAAGAATCAATACAAATATGAGAAAACACCCAACATTGTTTCTCCAACCAACTCTCTTTCTCACATGTTGCTCTACTTCTCACATGTTGCTAACCATTTATCAACTGTTTCAAGTATTTCTTTCCAGATAAAACCTTCCTCTTTAACCTAGGCAACTTGATGCTCAATTTATTCAAGGACAAAAAACCATAGACACCTCCTGCAACAAAAAGGATGTTACAAAAGCAATCAATAAATCATAAACATATCAGCAATATTAAACTTCTATATTACAAAAGTCTAACGGCAGACTCCATAGCATTAATTACATATTCCATTGCTCTCTCTGCTTCTAGGACCACATTTTCCTTCCTACAAATCTCTTCTAGCTGTGAACTCTTTTTCAGAACAAGCCCTTTCATTTTCCTTGTTTTCAACTATTCCAACCAAGAAACTTCTCCCTCAACCTGCACAGTGAATTTACTTTTCCTTTACATCCTAAAACAAAATCCATCCCCATGTTGCATAATAAAAATATGTAACATAAGATCAAAACTACATAGAACTTCAAAGTTGATATTTTGCATCCATCAACCAAATGAGACCTAGAAATGCATGTATAGAAATTAGCATATGGAACTCAACCATTTGTAGAGTACCAAAACATTCCGTTCACCAAAAAGGTTAACCAATTCACAGGAATTTTCCAAAATTGCATAACATTAATGAAACTCGTTTCATTAATTGCATAACATTAATGACAAACAATGTTAATACTATATCAAGTGATAAAAACTTGATTAAAGGCTCCAGAAGAGCTTATACCATGTCACTAATAGTATTTGATTCCATATGAATGACACTTTATACGATACTAGATTCAGAAGAATTTTGTAAGACCAACTTGGTCCCCCGTGGTAAAAGGTCATATGGATGTACATTACAAAACCAGAAGTTTTTATTTAGTGATTAGTCTACCTATACACTTAAAAGGTAGAATGATATGTTGTGCAGATTATCATTTTAATGAGACAATTTTCCCGCCGTTAGGGGGAGAAGAGCCAGTTCCAAAAGAACGGTGTGAAATTATTTGGAATACATTGACTTTGACTCATCTTGATCCTCATACAAATCAATGTGAACTAAAAGTTCAAAGGATCATTCATTTGCAAAATCTTGCAAATCAATTACAAGATGCATTCATTGATACAAAAAAAATGACAAAGTCATATATCCCAACTGTAAATACTTCAGCACGGATTGGTGTCCCTGAAGGACAGTTAACAAATGAATTTAAGATATGCTTGAAGCGTGGTAAACTTGTCGACTCAAAGGATGTAACTCCCTAGAAGAGGAGAATCCAAGAAAAACTTGGCACTCTAAAAGAGGCCATAAAAAATAACTGATTAGTTTAAAATTGATAAATCTATAGCCCTAGAAGAGGCACAAATAAAGTAGAAAGCCCCTGAAGAGGCACATATTAAACAAGAAGCCCTTGAAGAGGCACGTATTGAACAAAAAGCCCTTGAAGAGGCAAAAGTACCTGAAAATTGTGAGATCTCAATAAGTTATGTATACACGAGAGAAAAATGATATCAAAATAACATTATTTTCACTTTCCAAGTGGCCTCCATAAGAAATGATGAAGATCATGAATCACGAAATGTGGAAGAATGCCGATATAGAAATGATTGGCCAAAATGGAAAGAAGCTATATAGGCAGAATTAAACTCATTAACAAAATGAGAAGTTTTTAGACCTGTAGTCCAAACACCTAAAGATGTAAAGCCTGTTGGGTACAAATGGGTGTTTGTACGAAAACGCAATAAGAATAATGAGATCATAAGATATAAAGTGCGATTAGTAGTACAAAGTTTATCGTAGAAACCTAGTATTGACTACGAGGAAACATTCTCTCTCGTCATGGACGCAATCACATTTCGTTTCTTAATTAATTTGGCAGTCCCTGAAGGACTAAATATACGTCTCATGAATGTTATTACAACATATTTATATGGATCCATGGATAATGATATATACATGAAAATCCCCAAAGGATTTAAATTGCCTGAAGGAAATTGTACAAAGCCTTGTAGCATGTACTCAATAAAGTTACAACAATCCTTGTATGGATTAAAGCAATCTGGACGCACGTGGTACAATCGCCTTAGCGAATACTTACTAAAAAAAGGGTATATGAATAACCCTATATGCCTGTGCATTTTCATTAAGAAATCAAAAATCGGATTTGCAATTATTGCAGAGTATGTTGATGACTTAAATCTTGTTGGAACTCCTGAAGAGCTCACAAGAACAACAAATTACTTGAAAAAGAATTTGAGATGAAAGATCTTGGAAAAATAAAATTTTGTCTCGACTTGTAGATCGAGTATTTTCCAAATGAAGTTTTAGTACATCAATCAACATACATTAAGAAAGTTTTGAAGCGTTTTTATATGGATAAAGCGCATCTTTTAAGTTCTCCAATGGTTGTCTGATCACTTGATGTGAAAAAATGACCCATTTTGTCCTTGCAAAAAATGATGAAGAATTACTTGGTCCTGAAGTACCATATATTAGTGCTATTGGTGCACTTATGTATCTTGCCAATTGTACACGTCTAGATATTGCTTTTTCTGTCAATTTATTAGCAAGATACAGTTCCGCTCCAACTCGAAGACATTGGAATGGTATCAAACATATATTGTGTTATCTTTGTGGAACTACTAATGAGTCTATTTTACTCAAGGGAATTGATAAAACAAATGCTATGAATAATTAAGGAAAACATCCAAAAGGGGGGGTGAATTGGGTTTTTCAAAACTTTTTCCTCACAACAATATATGCACAAAATAAATAAAGTAAAGAGATAGAGTTAGAGAATTCAAACTCAGGTTTATAGTGGTTCGGCACTTCCTTGCCTACGTCCACTCTCCTCAATCTCCTAACCGAGTGAGGGTTCCACTAACTTGAAGCTTCAATCAAGCTTTTAATCTTCTTACACTTGGATTCCGGCTCCAATGGGCTCTTACATAATCTCTTCAAGATTTGAACCACTTGAAGGCTTTCACACTCAGTTTATACAATGATGAAACTCTCAACCTAGCTTAAGGATGGCTCAAATACAAGAGAAGGCTAGGATGATTCACAAGAGTGCACTAAGGATATGCAAGTGATGATTTAATGCACTAAGAAAGAAATAAGAGCTTTTTGATCAAGAACAGGTAGGTAGACAATTGATTGCAAAGGTTCTTTTGGTCATAAATGAAGCGGGGCTCTCAATTTATAGATTTCTAAGCTCGGGAGTCAAAAACAGCAGAAAGTAACCTCGACCGGACGAGCAAAGGGTTGACCGGATCACTAGCCGTGGGAGCATTTAATACATGATAGGTTACCATTGCCTCGACCGGACAAGGGTGAAGCTTGACCAAGAAGAGAAAGCTACTGGAGAAGAGAGAAGGTTTTTGTGCCTCCCTCGACCGGACCTCGACCGGACAAGGGCAATCGGTCGACCGGTTCCCCAACCGGTTGAGCCGGTTAGCCATAGCCTTGACTGGTTGAGCCTTTTGGCCCCGAAAACCTATCCTTTTGAATTTCTTTCTTTTCCAACACTTAGGCAAGGTCTTTAGGTGAGTTAATATGCCAATTTTGAATCAATTTGCCTAAGGTATATTTGATAAAACTCGGGTTTTAAAGAAAATCAAGTTTTAAAGGATAAACCGAGTTTTCTAAGATGCATGAAATAGTATGAACATCCTAAGTGCACTCATGCAATCATCTTACATTCATTTCCTATGATCACAAGTCTTCCAAAAGATCTTGATCCCGTATTCATTTGGTCCTTGATGAATTTTTGAGTTTATGCCTGAGATTCTTAACAATTTAAAACAATTAGTCACTTAACCATGGTTTGTTATCATCAAAACCCGATTAGGAGAACCCTTGGGCTAACAATCTCCTTTTTTTTTATGATGAAAAACCTTGGTTATTTAGGAGACAAAGAAATCTCCCCCTCAAACCAACCATGGAATAATCAACTCAAAATTTAGGAAATTTAAAGCGAGAAGACTATGTAAATCAAAAGAGTGTCATATCATATATAAGCAAGAGCAAAAATACATGAAAGCATAGGTATGACATGCCAGTGATACATATGAGAATGAAAATGTCTCCTAAAGTCCCTATCCTAAAATATCTCCCCCTTTGGCAACATAAAAAAGAAACGAAGGGGGATCCCAAATGAAATCAAGGCTGAGGAGGTGGTGGTGCGCGAGCAGAGAAGAAGCAGTCCCAGCAACTCAGCCCTAGGTCAGAGAATTCGAAGCCCTAGCCTCAAAATCGTGCCAAAAATCACTCCAAATCCTAAAATCGGTCCAAGGAATAGCCCAAACCGGTCTCTGAAGGCGGGAAGATGAAGAGTCTTCAAGGAACGGTGGAGAATAGTGAAAAAAACTAATGCGCAGGGGCTTTTTAAATCCCCAGCCCCGACGAACCGGTCGACCGCTTGGTCAACGGTCAACGCTTCCAAAAATTTTGCCTTTTCTTGTCTCGTGATCCTCCCCCTGCCCTTTTCAGTTGAAATCCCCAATTTTTGATGTTCAATGCAAAGGGGATTTTATATTTTGGTCAAAAATTGACCTTTTTCCTAAGAGATTGCTATATGATGCGTATGAGATGAATTTTATGCAATCATAAGGCATTTCCAACAAGAATTCATTAGACAAACATCAGATCAAAGAGAAATAACCCCTAGTTGTCTTCTAATATCGGAAAATTGTTCTTCACTTAGAGGTTTTGTAAAAATATCGGCAAGTTGATCTTTTGTGCTTACAAATTCAAGTGTAATGTCACCCTTTTGTGCATGATCTCTAAGAAAATGATGTCTAATTTCTATATACTTGATCCTAGAGTGTTGCACGGGATTTTTTGAAATATTTATGGCACTAGTGTTATCACATTTAATAAGAACATGCTCAAAAGTCAAGTTAAAATCACTAAGTGTTTGTTTCATCCAAAGAATTTGTGCACAACACAAACCAGCTGCTATGTATTCGGCTTCCGCAGTTGACAAAGCTACCGAATTTTGCTTCTTACTATGCCATGAGACAAGTGAGTGTCCTAGGAAATGACAAGTGCCACTAGTGCTCTTTCTTTCAACACTACAACCGGCAAAATCGACATCCGAGAAACCAATCAATTCAAAGTTATCACCCTTAGGATACCATAAACTAATATTCATTGTCCCTTTCAAATATCTAAGAATTCTTTTAACGGCACTTAAGTGAGATTCTTTAGGACAAGATTGAAATCTAGCACACAAGCATACACTATACATGACATCGGGTCTAATTAGGGTTACATAAAAAGGTATTTATATTAACCCTCAGGTAATGAAAGTCTCCATATATGTCTCTCTCAATATAAGCCACATACTACAATACAATTGGTGCCATAATGTATGTCAGTTTCAGTGTTGGTGTGTTTGGCTTATGGGAAATGGATTTGGACAATGAGGTACCATTAGAAGATTTGACATGCATTAGTATTTACATTGGAAGTGAAGCCAATAAACTAGTGGATGCTTTACCCAATTTCTATCATAATTTATAGTTTTATTATTTATGATACAATGGCTCTTAAGGGTACTAACCAGAAGTTAGAAATATTGGAAACTTTCACTAGTTTGAACTTCCAATAGTTTTCAATAGTGAAGGTACTAACCATTTCACTAGTTTTCAATTAAGGTTTGACATCTTTCCTGTTTGAACTTCATCCCTTAACAATCGAAATTTTGGAAACTTTCGGAACTTTTGGAAATTGACACTAGAAAAAATAAATCTGAAATCTTTGAAACCTTTGGAAATTTTTGGAAAATGACACTGAAAAAAATAAAAATAAAAAATAAATCTGGACTTTTTGAAACCTTTGGAAATTTTTGGAAAATGACACTAAATAAAAAAAAAACTAAATCCAGAATTTTGAGAAATTTTGGGAATTTTGGTACGAGAATTTTAAAAATGGACCCGGAACTTTTGTGAAGTTTTGGAGACTTTGGCCTAAGGGAATTTAAAAAAATGAATCCGGAATTTTGCGAAGTTTTGGAAATTTGGTGTACAAGAATTTTAAAAAAATGAATCTGGAATTTTGAGAGAAATGGAATTTTGGGAAAATTAATTTGAAGTTAGTATTTAAAAAACTGGATGTAGAATTATGCAAGTTTTGAGAATTTAAGAATGGTGTTTTCTTTTTTAAAAAATAAGTTTTGAGGACTATTCAAAGTTTGAAAATCGTATAAAAAAAAAGGAAAGAAGGGTAAATAACCTTTCTATATAAATTCTCTTGTAATTACATAGAAACAATCTCTCAAGAGCTTTTCCGGAGAACACTTTGTATAGTTTTTGAAAGTAATACACAGAGCTTTGCTCTGCCTTACCTTCTCATTTTGTTTTCTTATTTATTTTTATTTCTAGCAAATCAGCCTTTGAGATGTTGTCTCAGGGGATGAGAGGCTAGACTTTTTGTTCCTTGGGTGAAGGGAGCCAGGTAAGGCGCCGGATGCAAAATAATAAGATTTTGTTGTTTCCGTTTTTAATGAAGAGAAAGTGTGACCCATTAATGGTTTTTATATTTTTAGTTAACTAGGATTACCATGAATAACCAATACTTGGTAAGCTTTAGGATTCCATGGATTCTTATTGCTTGCAATCTTGCTCCATGGAGGTCTAATTGTTATCTCTTGTTCGCTTGTGAAGGATGATCCGATGTTAAGGATCACCTTGAATGGCAAATACTAGGTGAGAGGTATGAGCCATTGCAAGGTGTATCAGTGAGAAGGATTTAGCGTTGAAATCTTTAATGGTAAGCATTTGTACCACACCGGTTTGGGAAATAACTATAGGTTAAATCTCAAATGCGAGGAAAAGATTCAAGTGACCGGAATCTCCTCTTTTGTATTTGGTACCTGATCCTAGGGACCTAAAATCCCAAGAAACACCTTTCTTTCTAATTTCTTTCAGTTATTTTCAGTTTGGTTAGCTTAAAATCAACCATTTCCATACAAGTTTATGTTTTCTTTTAAAGCTAACCTTGAAATGAAAAAGCACTAATTCAGTTTTGAACCAATGTCAATTGCAAAGTGAAAACCCATCTCTGTGGACGATCCTAGAGCCACTATACTATGCTAGCTAATGCTACCCTAGTATATGGTGAATTAGGTTTATAAATTTTGTTGATTACTCCCGTCTGAGGATTGAAATCAAAGCACATCAGTTGATTGAATTGATAAGAACACCAATCGGGCACGAATCAAACTTCCAACTAGGCCATCTCCGACTAGAAAAAAAGAAATAGAAAAATACATAGATAGAATCAAGGTCACATTTGCCCACCAGAGGAGCCGATTCTAGCAACATCTCCATCCCCTCGAGCAGGGCCGCCTATTGCTTCGTCTTCATCATCTGAAGGATAACTAGGGGTATCATGCGTAATGCCATGTTTCTTTATGTAGCATCGGTAGTTGAAAAAGAACATGTCGTCTACTTGTTTTTTATACTCACTCTTCAGCTCCTCTTTTTGAACCGTGAACCCAGACCGAAGCTCTTGCAGTTCCTACCTTAGCCGCTTGGCCTCCTCTTTGGCCTTTTTCTTATTGGCCTCCATCAACTCCCTCTTCTCCGCTAGCCAACGAGCCTCAGCATCGGCAGCCTCCTTCCCCTCTTCCGTTTTCCTCAGTAGCCCTACCCCCTCATCGCCAGTTTTTCAAGCAGCAGCAAGCTCACCCTCTACCGCTTCTAGCTTGGCCCGAAGTTCTTCACTACCATCCATGTTATGGGCAATATACCTCCTCATGGTTACGACAACCTCTAACTGTTTGAAGAACAGAGCATGCTGTTGCATCAGGTTCCGAATGTCGGCTACCACCTAAGAAAACAACGAGAAAGTGGTTAAGGAGTCAAAAGATTCAAGCAATGTGAGTGCAAAAGGAAAGAGACTTACCATTTTCGTCGTCTCGAAAGCTATGTAATCCTGCATGGGCAAGATGCGAGAGAAGACAGTGTTCGAAGTGCCAAATGGAAGCCGAACAGCAAAGAAAATGGTGGGATTGCTCTCTAAGTCCACTGGGACCCGTCGGGTAGTCGAAAAAAGTACCCCCATGTTGTGCATAAGAGCCTCCATCTCGATAAAAGAGAGGATCCGCTTCATCAGTTCAGCTATCTCCTCCCGATTGGGGACATGAGGCATCTAGGGACGGGAGGAACGGAAGTTACGCATTGATCAAGTAGAAACATTTAACACATACCACACTATTAACCCAACGACCTTCATTCAACAAAGAAAACTCATCCCATGTGATGTATGTTCCATGTATATCACACAATATCTCACTGCAATGTACAAAATGCCTTAAGTCAATAGCCAAAAGCTGAAAAAAATAATGGTCGCATGAACAATATATGGTAAACTAATATGAAGTACCTCGGGTCACCGTCTTCTGCCAATGCAAAATCAACAACCAACCTTTCTTGATGGGTGATTTTAGGAAATTGTGTAAGAGATTGAGACACGAAGGGGGATTTGAAAATGGTTGTAGGCTTGACAAGCCTTTTTGCTATCCGTTTATATCTCCGCCTAGAGGTAGGGATAACCGATTTGCTACCATTGCTTTCTTTATCATCAATTTCCACTGCTTCAGGTGAATCAAATTCAGCACCATAATTGGAAGGTGTACATTACTATTGGCCAATCAATGGGGAAGCATCTATAGCTGCAGTGGTGTCCTTTTCCAATGAAGAATGTGTCATTGCTGGACCTGTATAGTTTCCCATAAATTGATTATTACAAGGATGACCACCGGTGTTTGCCTCCTCTTTGCTTACTTCGACATTTACTGGTGCTTGTGGTGGGGGGATTGCACAACTAGTTTGTCCTCCATTGGACCGGGAACGTAGTGTGGCAATGTGTTGTGCCAATGACGAAGCAAGGCTCATAAGTTGTTCTGATTTTTGAATCACTTGTGCGTCAATGGTCTAATAGATAGGGACATGGAGTATCAATTAACAAGGTCAACTATAATAATCATGGTGCTCATGTTTGTGTGTGCACTTATAAAGTTATAGAGCCATGGAGTACCTCGGTGGGGTTATCAGAATGTGAGCATGTTGCTTCATGTGAAGGTGATCTATATGTGCAACTGGTTGTTTTAGCTGTAGAACCTGCCCATACATCACAAAAACATTGATGATTATGTTCGAAACAAAAATTAATGATTTCACCAGTTTACATTTATAGAGTTGCTAAATTTGAGTTTACCTAGACATGACCATACTTTCCATAAGTCTGAATTTGTGTTGCTAAACATCGCTTAATTTGGTCATCTATCCATGTGGCACATAACAGGGTTCGCACTTCAACTTGAATGGAAAACATGTAGAACTTGGTAATATAGAAAAGTTGTGCAATGGGAAGCAAATATAAGTGAGTTAGAGGAGCCTTTTAAAGATTAACAACTTCACAAATTAATATGAAAGACGCATATGACATTCGTGTGAAGCAGGTGATAATGCACTACTTGAAGAAACAACATACAATCTCTAATGTATGTTAGGTGACTATTACAATAGTTCCTTATTCCATCCTCGACAAATTGTAGCACAAACTTTGCCTAATTTTTGTGGACAATCACATCACTATCTCAAATCATGTCCCACAAGTCATGCATCCCTTCAAGTTTTGAGTTAGGGACAAGGATGGTGGCACATGCAAATATGAGGAAGGATTTCTTGAATTCGTCACCAAGCTATAGATTACGCAGATTATCTTCCAATAACTGCATGTTGTATCTGCGGTTGGGTATGCCTTGCCTATTATAAACAACAACGTCCACACCATTGTTTAGGATGCCTATCACCTCTCTAATATCTTTTGGAGTAACTGTGACAACAACATTTGTCTGCATACATAATCGGTGATGGCCTATATCGTAATTGGTGATTATCCACGTGATTAGTTCATACCGCAACTCTTTTCAAGCTAACTGCAACAAACCCCCGAATCTCATATCAAATTACATTTTTTTTCTCTATTGGGAGTGTCTCAATGACTATCAGGAATTTCTTTCCCTAGCACCGGGATTTTGGTAACTTAACCTACAACATGAAATAAGAACAAAAATATTAAAAATATGTCACAATATTTGAGTTATGCCTAACGGTTCAGAGTGACAAAAAATTGTGAAAGACTTGTATAATCTTTTACTAGAACAAATCTTGGTGGAACATGGTTTTTTCGTTTTCTTTGTTGTTGTCCATGTTTTTTGTTAATGGAAAGCTTTTTTTGCTTGACTGTTTTGTGCAAGAGTGGACAATAGCAATTTTGGGGAAAAATATGCACTAGGGATTTTGATTGGCACAGTCATCGTATCTATTATAATAGACTAGGCAGTTGTTGTACTGGCATAATGAACTGACCACATTTAAATTTGAATTCCTGATTAAAAGAATAGCAACAGTAACATCAAACAAATGTGAACTACTGGGTCCAAATTCGGTAAATTAAGTAATATTTTTTACCATAGTAACTGACAACATTATATAAAATATGTATGCAATGTTGGTAGTGCACTAAATTTCTTTCATCATGGATATTATTGTTATTAGGTAATGGTAAGTTGGGAAGACTCTGATTTTGTGTTATTTACAATAAGTTTTGAAGATCATAATGTCATTTTCCAACTTTGTTTGAAGTTTGGCTTGTAGGCGTTGACACAACCCAACATGTTTGTATTTAACAATTACCCGTCAATTGAAGTTGCACATCATCACATTTTATGGAATGTAATGTTTCATAAAAGTGTATTTGCAACTAGTCATACTGTAAATAACACATCTTCACAAAGACTTGATAATATGGAAAAAAAAATACAAATTATGATGTAATGAAGACGTTAGAAGACAAAATAGTGTTGCTGCAAAACATTTGAAACACTTAACCAAGCTGACAATATAGATTATCATCTATATGCTATCTTTACTAACATCCAGAGTACCATCTTTGCATATTTTGTAGTGTGAATCATGGATTATTGGTTGCTAGCTGTATTCATTAAGTAAAAGATTGATTTAGATGCATAAGTCTTTTAAACTGATATTCGAAGTATAATAGGTAATGAACCCTTTAGTTTTTTAGTTTCTTTTATTGATATTAAATTTTGAATTTCTGACTACTGAAATAATGATTCTCTAGCTGCAGGTTTAGATTATTACCCTAGTGGTTTTAACAACCCTGAGGTTCTAAGCCTTTAGTCCATAGAAACATAATTAAAGGAAAAATATGGATATTTACCATTAATTTAAATCTAAGTTTTACTATCTTTGGAGCTAAAAACATCTAAAGCCACTTCCAGCTTATTGAAGTTGGATAAAAATTTTATTCCTCTTCCCCCTTTTTTGCCACACTGAAACCTCCCCCCGATTTTCTCTTATTTAACCCTATTTGGCATCTAAAGCTTTGGCTAGGGTTTCTCCAGATTGGGAGGTCCAAACATGTTTATTATTATATTTTTCAGTTTACTTAATCCATTTGCATATTTTACCTTTGTTTTGTTTGCTTGTACCTCATATTATTAGTTTTCAAGATATGCTTCTTGAAAAGACAATAGTGTCAAAAGTTGGGGGGAAAATCCCATCTATTTTGTGAATTAAATGTGTGAGGGCATAGGTTGTTTGCATGATTATGAAAGGAGGTGATTGTAGATTATATATATGACTAATCAGAACTGGAGTTCTAATAGAAACATTGCCCTGTTTGGGACTGGCAGAGGTTTGGGGACATAAGCTCTTAAGAATTTTCCTTATAGAGTTTAGACTGTGTTGTGGTTCTTCATCAGATGGAATTTTTGTTCAGGAAAATGAACTTTTGAGCATTTTCCTTGTAGAACTAGCAATGTATCATACCTCTTCATCATATGGAATTTTTTTTGTTTATGTTCAAATTGAATCCTAATTTGCAGTCTTTTAGGATCTGGATTCTATGATGGAGCTTGTAACATGAGAGTTACAGAAGGATGAAATCTTATTAGAGGACCTAATGTTAGTTGAATGTCAGTTTTCCAATCTGTAGGTTTGTTGTCCATTTGTCTCTAAATGGTGAATTTTGTTTCTGATTAAGTTGGAAATGAATGTTATGTTTACCATATGGTAGGCATGTTTGAAGCATCTATTAGTAGTACTTCTACATCCTTCAACTTAGGGCAATTCCTGGAAGTTTAAGGTATGTGAGAATTGGATGTGTCATTGGAACTAGTTGTTATATCTGAAGCTAGGTTAATAGGAGGGCAAAAAAAACTGGTTGAGGATGAACACTCCCTTGAGAATGCAAAAAAAATTGGTTCACTTCCATGTGTTGTTTAAGTTATTTTCACAACTGTCATTGACTTGAACAAGGTAGTAGCTATTTCATATTTTGAATGGATTAAATCAAAGTAATGAATCTATTTCATCACACCTCTTTGCTTGTGAAGGCATAATTCTATGTTAACCCAAGAACAAACCCACTTTGCTAGTTGGAAGAAGGAACTCTAAAAGTTAATATATTAATATTATTTATAAATGTTGTATTGCAGAGGATTCCATAGTGTGACATGATAGTGCCCATATTTTGATGTTGGATTGCTTTTACGGAGCCAAATGGGCTTAATATCAAGCAGAAGGATGATGATTTACACTAACACTAGAATTTAACTTTTAAATGTGTTAAAGGTCAAGGCAAAGCTTTAGAAAGTTGCTTTTACGGAGCCAGATGTACTTAATATCAAGTAGAAGGTTGATGATCTGAGCGCTTAGCTTAAGGATAGAATGTGAAGTAAACTATGGTCTTATGCATGATTCATAAAGTGAGCCCCAAATATCACAGAACCATAAAACAAAACGGTAAGTCCTTTTGTACTTTAATTCCTATTTTTTGTTACAAGTGACTTAGGTATGAGATATATACTTAGTATTTACTATCTACTAACCTTAATGTGTGTGGCAAGCCTATTTAAGCTTGTTTGGTACAACTATAACTTCTGGTCAAGTATTTTTACAAAAAATTTATGAACGAAAGGGAAGTTGCTATTTATGATATAACATAAATTTGAAGTTTGAAATATCCTAAATGATGCTATTAAGCAAAATTATCCAACTAAGAAATTTACTGAAGGAACTATGATAACAATTTGGAAGTAATATTAACCATGACAATACACCGATGATAAGTTTTGCAAAATTGTTCTTGGTTGGTAACAACCTTTAGAAATTATCTTCTAAAAAGATAATGACAATACAGTGGAACAAAGTTTCAAGAATGGAAGAAGGTGACAACAAGGCTCTTAAGACAAAGGATTCTTGCACATTTTCCTATTGTGGCTGGATGTGTGACATCTAGAGCAATAGACAGTCCACTTATCTTGAAATTGGGACTCAATACGCTTCTTCCTTGGTTTTTTGAGAGGGCGTTTTGTATGGGGAAGGTTAAGAGAGAAGAAAACTTCACCGGTGATAGATCGTACCAAACCATCAATATCCACGGATGGCATGTCATGGGTCTCTATACCGGAGAAGGAGCCTGAGTAGATCAATTCTTGCATTGGGAATTTGTACCAATTTTGAATAAAATCAGCAACATTCTGACTGATGGAAAGAATAACGGTTGCCGCATGTTCATAAAGGATTCCCAACATTTCCCAACCCCTACATGTGCAAGTATGCTTCATAATGTCCACATTCAAGAAGGTCATCTCGATACAAACCCTTGGCAATTTTCTATAGCACTTTGTCTTCAATTTTTTACCTTATAGACCCCTTCCAATTGTTCGATTCCTCTTTATGCTTGACAAGCATAAAACCTAACTTAGCCATATGCTCCATTAAAAAGTTACAAATAGAGTGATGTCTTTCATTCCTTAACCAAGCATTAAACGACTTGACAAGGTTTGTGGTCATTTTATCCCATCTTTGTTTTGGAAATTTTGACATAGCTCAATGTTCGGGTATATTTTCTTCAACCCATGTAGTCAAAGTGTCATTGTATTTCTGTAATTCAAACATGAAAACATTGTAATCATGCTCTAACCTTGCACAGACAATACTATCGAGGAATTGGAGTGCATTTTCTTTACCTTTGTTCTCTCGTGTTATATTTGCTTAAAAAAAGACCTGAAATTCTCTTTCAAGTGACGGTAATAGTAGGCATGGTTTTCCAGCCCAAACACTTTAGGAATACTACGAAGGAGGGCAGGATGTCTATCCGAGATAATAACAACTTTCTTCAAGTTTTGTAAAAACCAAGACCAGTTCTCATAATTTTCTAAGCTCATCATGCCAAAGGCTAAGGGGAACATAGAGTCATTAGCATCATATGCAGTGGCCGAAAATAACGCACCCCTATATGGGCCACTCATATGGGCTGAGTCAATAGCAATGATTGACCGACACCCCAATGCAAACCCCTTGGATAGATACCGAATGAGCAACAAAGAGCTGCTCAAAATGCCCATCACTTGAGTGACTCAACTCAACAATGCTTCTCGGATTTTTTGTAACCATTTTCTCACACATCCAAGGCAACAATTTGTAATAATATTTAGGCTCTCCATATATGCGCTCATTCGCCTTCTCTTTGATATTCCATTCTTGAAGATACATCAATTGCATCCCATGTTGCCTTTGGAAGTCCTTACAAATTTGGTGGGGTTGGTTATCAGGAGTAGAACGTATGACATCATCAATAAGCAGTGAGGCATAATTGGATCTCACTAAAAGTTGGGATGAGGCAACATCTTCAAAACTATGGTTATGAAGGTTTCGAAATCTGTGAACCTGAATGATGTTTGAATCCCCTACTGCACTAGCGATGACTTTCCAAGGACATTCATTAACTGTGCAGACTACTGTCATGTGTTTCATACTATTCCTCTTGAAGCAATAATGGAATCTACCAGCAATTGACATCAAATACACGGCATCCCGAAACTTAGTAGCATTAGGGAAGGTATGTCCACTACCCATAAGGGAATTTTCGAATCACCTTGAGTCACATTCAAGTATATTTGATTAAGCACATCTTTGGAAAAACCCATATGACTCAATTGTAAGAGAGTCATTACAGATGTCCATTAGCGGATCACCACTGGAGGAAACTACTTATGCCGAATTTGAACCAACATTAGGGGTTGGGGCACTACAAATAAAACATAAAAACAAATTCTTCATCCATCTACATATCTTTCAAAAGTCATTAGAGAAAGTGAATGTGATGTTGATAAGGCCATGTATACCTAGTCGATACGATACAGGTTGTAGCAACTTCACTTAATGGATACGACACGAAAAAACATTTCATTGAATTTGAACATCTTCCGTATGGCTGCGTCATCATGCAATGGGAGTAATGATGGGTCAAACTTGACCGTGAATTCCAATTTGATTGAATTTTGGTCAATGTTCAGTTCATCACACAATTTTGAAATAAAATCACTATGTGACATATGTGCGTTAACAACAATGCATGCGATCTGACCACCCTGATATTCTACGGACCCACTAGCACACTTAACTAGCTCATCACCTTCATGAATGTAGTAGAACATGTCCCCTTCCATCTTCTTAATCACATAAAATCTTGTTACAAACAAAACGACAACAAAAGTAACTAAGGATTATGTATGAATATAACATTTCTTTGTATTAAGGACCACTTTTTAATTATAATGATGTTAGATTAAATATCATTATTGACTCATTTTGGCATTTAGTTTTGCACTTAACTAAAGTACTACCTAAGGTTGAGTATGGAAGTACCTAAGGTTTGGTAAGCAGTTAAGGTCAATAGTGAGTTCGACAAACTTGAGTTTCACTATGACAGACAATTTACATTATAAGGCAATATTAATAAATTTCATTCTTCCCCAAAACCTTGATATATCATAAGATAAGGGAGATGCTCTTGTCAAGTACAATAATGAGGCACCTTAATCTCTCTTCGAAACTTAATGGGCATATATAACCTAATCTTGACGATATGAGGGTAACATTGAAATGTTTGAAGCTTAAACACAAACTAAGGTACATGCATCCCACCCAACCTTGATATTCTTAGAATATATATAGAAATTCATGTAGAGAATAAGCACAGTGTGTTATCCAATAAAATGAAGCAATGCATTATTTTTTTCATATATTTAAAGTCTTAAAATCCATATAAAGATGGAGCATACACAAATAATGGAGTGATCAAGAAATTCAATAGAGAAAGAAAAATTGAAAGACAGTATGCCATGGAAATTAAAAATAATGCCACTCGAATATCAATGTGAGTTGATTTCATATGTTAATGAACAACATACTTCAGTGATTTATGCTTAATGGGACATCCAAGCACGTCATAAAAGTTTTAAAGAACAACAAAAAAAGAGGCATAACATAAACATAGCCTGTCAAAAGAAAGCCTTTAAGCAATAATGTGTATTTGCTATCTTAATCATGATCATAGAATTGAATGTTGTAAGTGGTTCAAAGTACATAAAATATAACAAAAACTACACCTTCCTCTCTTCAACCATCTTTAGTTTCTCCCAAAATGCATCTGCAAAACACACCAACATAAAAAAAGATTAATTTAATTTGTATGCCAACTGAACTATGAGCTAAAAATAGACCAACAGCAAAGTTCTATAAGCCCCTTAGCAATCTACAAATTATTTTAAGTACTGATTTTCACAAAGGCTTTCAAGTGCAAGAAAAATTATTAATAGAAACTCATTCCTTGAGGCATGGCTCAAGTGATAAGGGGTAGGATGGGTTTGTAGGAGGTTCCAAGTTCTAGTCATGAAGGGGTAAAAATAAATAAATAAATTGAGAAGAAAAACTTTAGATGCTACTACTGAAGCCCAATTACATTTTTGTTAGATGTAGAAGGTTCCATGATGTAGATAAAAAAATGTGTATGACCATAAAACGAGGATGAGATTTAATTATAAGATTTAATTTGAGTGAGCACATTATAAGATTTAATTATCAAAGTAGAAGCAGACAACATAATAGGATTTGAGACATGTTTGCTTCATCAAACTGTTTGTTAAACTTGGTAGCCAGTAGTTCAAGGTATTAATCAATCACCATGAATAGATAATGACAAGGAACCAAATAGATAACAAATGCTATATTTTGTAGCCATTCTGTATAGACAAAACAGAGATTATTACATAGTTGTATCACAACTTCCATTTGAACCTACACTGGTTTCCTCTTTCTATTTGATTTGTCATCTTCATAAATTAGAGATTTACTAAACTTTTGGATGTTTATATTCAAGTATATCATTTCACCTCCTATGTTCTTGAGGAGGTTATTGATATGACTCACTAATTATTGGTGTTTCCCATAGGTTGGTGTTGGCATGTGCATGGAAGGAATTGAGCAAAACCCAGTTGTTTATGAGCTGATGACTGAAATGGCATTTCACAATGAAAATATTCAACTTGTGGTAATTTAACTCCCTAATTGTGTGGTAATTTAACTTCCCTAATTGCTATTGAATACTAGAAAAAAAAAAGTGTTATTCTATACTCGAAGAAGTTTTACTTGAGTCAATAATGATTGGAAAATTTTCTTTTTTTCCCTTTTGGTCACCAGTCTTTTACTCTTACACAAGGGTATTTGTGTCTAAAAAGATCCATATTTTCATCATGTTCTAATAAAAATAAATAAATAGTCACAGACAAATAGGTTCATGCCCAAACCACATATCACTGAGGTGATTAATACAATAATCTAATGTTGTTTCTACTGTATTGATGGTTGATAATTTTTCTGGGAGATCTCTTATGTTCTCAAAAGTCTTGTCTTTATTTACTTTTTAATCAGCTTCTCTGACTTCTTATCGTGCATTTGCAGCCCCATCTAGTGATTGTTTGTTCCTTGAAAATTGAAAGATGCATTGTTAAAGCCAAAGTGGAAGAATATTATGTCCAAGGATATTAAAAGACAATGCATAAGAGTTAATTTTTCTATTTTCTAGTTTGAAATTCCATATTGCTCTTTGATCTACTTAGGGTTAGTGAAAGAAACTTGTTGGATGCAAGTGGGTGTTTTTGCTTATAAGTACAAACTAAATGAAATAGATAAGGCGTGATTAACATCTAAATGCTTCCTACAGAGACCCATAGGATTAACTATCTACTTAGGGTTAGTGGAAGAAACTTGTTGGATGCATGTGGGTGTTTTTGCTCAGGAGTACAAACTAGATGAAACAGATAAGGTGTGATTAGTGTCTAAAGGCTTCCTATAGAGACCCATAGGATTGACTATTATGTGTTCTTTGGTTTGATGGGAAAAATGAATTTTCCGCTAGCTCTTTCTCTTGTAGCCGAATACCAAAAAGCCTCATGATCTTAAATTTCCAAAACACCCTCTAAGATTAAAATTTCATATTTTTTTCAATATCTAAGGCTAGAACCATGGAGGTTCAATCATACTCCACAAGAAATGATACCCTATCATGCGAAACTCATGGAGGACCCCTTGGTCACTAATGGGCCTTGCATGAATTTTGTGAAGTCTCTGTCCATCTTCATTACCCTGTCTCCTATGGTCTTTCCTATCTTCATCTTCTGTAGAGCTTTTCTAAATTCAAAATCCCACTTTCTCCTTTTTCATATTCTCTAGAGCTTCCATAACTTCAATAACCCAATTATTTAATTATACTTTTATTTTCTAACCTTATGAGAACTAGAAAGCCCTCCAATAATTGATCCATGTTTATTTTTTCAATCTGGAATTGATAGATTGAAGTTTGGTAGCAATATTAATACTGAATGGTGCTTTTGTGTAAGCATAGGCCAAAAAAATGCCACTTTCTCCCAGGGTGGATTTATTTTACTTGATTGTGATTTTGTGAATGTATGTGTCTTGTGAACACGACAAGGATCTTTTGGCATGCTATACAATTTGTTTTAGCATTGTTATTTGTAATTATGGTCTCATTCCCCTGCCCCAATCCTTTATGAGTTGTATGCTTGATTTTAAATATTAGAATTTTAAATTTTCAAGTGCATGACTTGATTGATATGAAGCCTTATAGAACAGTGGTTTGAATTTTTGTTGATAATTGATGACATTTGGTATTTTATAATCGTGATTTTAACTTATTTCTCTTGTAGGAATGACTGAAAACCTACTCCTATAGACGCTATGGTAAAGCAGTTCATCATGTTGAAGCAACATGGGAAATTCTTTACGGCATAATGTACAACTGTACAGATGGAATTGTTGTATGTTTTTGGGATAAATCAATTGGCCATGTTATAGTCACAATTTTTTTGTTTCCCTTTTGGAAGATTATCTTGCAAAACATCATAGTCATATTCTATGGAATGATTCATATATCCATGGTATTGTTGTCATGCCTTGACTACGTAGATTCATCCTATTCTTAAGAATATTAGTATATTCCAGTTGCAAGGGAAGACAATCTAAAAAATCTCTCATTCTCACAAGTTTAGTTAAATGAATTGAGCACCAAAAAGGCACTCAATTTATGGATGATGCTTCATCATTTCTTCTTGTAAATTTTTAGTCCTTCGCTTGTAAAGAAGGGTGAGAGGATCCCAAAATTTTCATGTGTTTGAGAATTTCTCCTTAGTTAGGGAATACTCTTTATGGCTTTCTATTTAGTGTATTGAGATTAAACTAATACTTATGGATATGAATTTTCGAGGAACCTGTAAAGGACCAATGGATTTAGATTAAACTAATACTTATGGTTGTTTATCCAATGTATTTAGATTAAACTAATACTTATGGATATCAATTTTTGAGGAACCCGTAAAGGACCAAAAGTTTTTTTTAAATTTTTTAATGTTTAATTTAGAAAAAAAAATGTGAAATTACCTTTGAGTTAGTTTAGAGTCCTTGATCATTTCTTACCGGGTTCATTTGAAGTAGACTTTGAGAATGTAAAATTATAAATTTTCTTTACTAAATAATGCATAACTATAAAGCATCACTTGGTTTATGTAAGCATTTTGCGTGAACACTAAAATATGGTTTGTTAATTGTTGCAGGATCGTAACACAGATTTCATGGTTAATTTTCCAGATTGGGACCCATCCTTTAACCCAAGATCTGATATATCCAAAGAACAGCATATAATACAAAAGATCCTTACACAAACTGGATTTTTTTTTTTATTATTCCAAGAGACAAGTTCTGATTTGCCTCAGTCACATTTATGGTATACTACTCATGAAGTGGTCAATGTTTTACACTTATTTCTTGATGTTGGAAATGAGCTTTCCAAAAGCTCCACATATAGGTAAAATTTCTAATTGAATATTTGTGAAATTGCAGTTGTCTTTTTCTTTCTTTTAGTTTCTTTTTTTTTGGGCAATAATGCATTCCAACTTAATCTTTGAAACATGTGACCTGTGACAACATTTTTCATTCAAAAAATTGCAATTGCTTTTTTGTTGAAGTACTTGTTTTAAGCCATGACTAAAACAAGTACATTGAGGATTATCTAATTGGGCTTCTACATCTAATAAATAATCCTCATCAAACCCAGTGGAGCGCCTAGGACTGTTCTAGCAATAAGAGGGACATTACTCAAGAGCCTAACAATTAGAAGAGACATTGAAGATGATCTTCGCTTTCTAGCTTGGGAAAGCTTAAAGGGTTCTATCAAATTCAAAGGAGCTTTTGAAGCACTAAAATTAGTTGCATACAACTATGGAAGCAGCAATGTGTATGTTGCGGGCCATTCCTTAGGAAGTGGGTTTTCCCTCCAAGTGGGGAAAACAGAAAAATGGGTTAAACTCTGCTTCTACATGCAATAAGTATGAAATTTTTTGTTAAATCCAACAACTACAAAATATAAAGAATTATGGTGTATGAACAGTCAATGATTGGCTAGCTTTGAATGAGCTGGAAACCAAGTAGTTGATTTTATAGTGCTGAGGATCAACTCAATTTGCTAAATCGAAAAAAAAAAATGCAATCTTATTGTGACATTTTTTACTTTTAAAAGCCTCAATCACTAAGCATCTTTTGAAATCAGTGTTCCATTGAGTCAACTCTTTTCCTATTGAATTGTGTTCATTTGTGTAAAACACCAAACATAATAAATGTGCAGACACTAGTTTTTATTCTTTTATTTTATTTTTGGTATTTTTAGCACTTTATAAAGCTATTAGGTAGGCTCCAATAGACTACCCAAATGAAATAATTAATTTCCAACTAAAATGGATTCAGAAATCTCACAATATCAAGTTATCAACTTGAAAAAAAGATCATGTTTAGCCAACAGAGAAATTATACAAATGAACTTCATGAGTGAATGGCATACCATGTTAGTTAAATCATTGAATCTTAATTTCCCTTCCAGTCCCTTCAGCTAAAGAATTTTGCCCCTTCAACTGTCGTTATAAAAATGATTGTCAAAACAATCAACTTGCACATTTCTATTTGCAACATCCAATTTAGCATCCAATAGATAGAAATCAACAGAAAATCATATAAAACAGTTGCAATGATACAAGCCCATCTTCTGATGATTGGGAAGTTGATAGTCTTGATGATTCCAAGTACGCCTGAACTTATGAAAAGTGAGTTGGAAACAAAAGTTAGTGCAAATATAAGCAATCCAGATTTGGACAATATACTTCAAACTAGAATAGTAAGTGGTAAGAGAACTACATAGATGTAATACTGATTCGTCCCCAATTGGTGTTCTAATTGATTCAACTCAACTGATGTGCTTTGATTCCAATCCTCAGACGGGAGTAATCAACAAAATTTATAAACCTAAATCACCATATACTAGGGTAGCATTAGCTAGCATAGCATAGTGGCTCTAGGATCGTCCACAGAGATGGGTTTTCATTTCGCAATTGATATTATTTCAAAGATGACTTGGTGGTTTTCCTTTCCAAGGTTAGCTTTAAAAGAAAACATAAGTTTGAATGAGAACAAATGGTTTTAAGCTAACCAAACTGAAAATAACTAAAATTAACTAGGAAGAAAGGTGTTTCTTGGGATTTCAGGTTACTAGGATCAGGTGCCATCTACAAAAGAGGAGATTCCGGTCACTTGTTTCTTTTCCTCGTATTGGGGATTTAACATATAGTTATTTCCCGAACCGGTGTGGTACAGATGCTTACCATTAATGGTTTCAACACTAAAACCTTCTCACTGATACACCTTGCAATGGCTCGTGCCTCTCACCTAGCATTTGCCATTCAAGGGGATCTTTAACCTTGGATTATCCTTCAAAAGCTCGCAAGAGATAACTAATGGATGTCTCCTTGGAGTCCAAAAGCTTACCAAGTGTTGGCTGGTCTAGAAAATCCTACCTTCAAACCACCTCCCAAAGGCTCGCAAGAGGTAAACTAGTGAAACTCAATGGACGGAGTCCACTTGCCTTACCAAGTGTTGGCCCAGGTGATTCAAAGACGTTTTAAGTTAACTAAAAAGATAAAAACCATTAACGGGTCACACTTTCTCTTCATTAAAAATGGAAACAACAAAAACTCACACTCATGCATGCCGGCACCTTACCTGGCTTCCTTCACCCAAGAAACAAAAAGCCTAGCCTCTCATCCTCTGAGGAAAAATCCTCAAAGGATGTTTGGCTAGAAAGAAAATAAAAGAGAAAACAAAGACGAGAAGGAAAAAGAGAGCAAGGCTCTGTATATATATTACTTATACAAAAGCTATACAAGGTGGTCTCTAGAAAAGCTCCCGAGATATTTACATTTATAAGGGGTTATTCACCCTTTGCTTCTTACTTCCTAACTAAGGAATCATGTGATAGGAGGGTTACAAGGAGAGTTTGGGAAATTTAGACATCAAATATCTAAAGCAAAAATATCTCAAGATGTCGGTTGCAGCTATCGGGTGCTTCAGGAGGCGTTTCGCAGCCGGCACTATAGCGCTGCGAAATTTCGCAGCCAAAGGACCAAATTTCGCAGCCCTGCGAAATTCTCCTTCAGCTTGGAGCGATCAGATTCCAATGGCTGTAACTTCTTCATTTGAACTCAGAATCGTGCACCGTTTGAAGCATTGGATTCTTGACTTCCTGAGCTTTGAAATGGTATATAGCGTGCATGAATTGGACTTCGGAAAGTGCTCCAAAAGTGGCCAAGAAGACTGCAACTTTTGTCCCCTGTTTTGCTTCACTCTGTTTTTCCTCTTTGCTTCCCTCCTTGCATTCCGAATTTGCTTATGGCAAAGGACTTTAAAGCTTCGGTTCTTCATGTTTCTGAGCTTTCCAAAAGCTTTGCCATGGATTCCAAAGAACTCTCCTCAATCTTGGATTGCTTTGGTGAGCAAAAAGCTATCAAAAACACCAAAACTTACACAATTTGATTAGAATTGATTGCAAGGGTCCTTAATATGTTAATTGGGTTAAAAGGTGATAACTACTACTCAAAATTGATTAAAAGAGTTAATTAAAAGCTTCCAAAATAGCATTTTTGAGTAGTAATCAAATACCATTGAATTGTATCACAGAAAAGATCCATAGAGATTTTAATTTTTCCACAATAATTTTGAATAAAAAATCAAGATCAAGTGCCAATTTTGAATAATTTAAATATATTCATATCTTAATTACCAAAAAAATCAATCCCGACATAGAAGTTCAATCCATGATATTGTTAAGTATTTTTTATTTTTATCACAACTTGAAACACAATTGATGCAGAAACTAGTCTTAAAATACAAACATGATGCAAATCACTTTGTTATAGCATTTTTTTTTTATTTGTTGGGATTTTAGAGAGACCCATGATTCTTGGTGACCAAGTATATACATGGGTGAGAATAAGTTCATAAATTGTTCAAGTATATGTGCCATCAAATTACCCTGTGAACTTGACCTAATTACAAATTAAATAGGGTTTTAATTTAGCTATACCGTATATTCTACAACTCTTCTCTACAATTGGTTCACCTTTAACATATGCAAGTTTTTTACATTGCCACTTTGCACATATGGTGGCATCATAGGTTTAGATTCTCCTTTACTGGTTGGTAGCCTGGAAAGGTTTCATCAAAAGATCATCTTAGGTTTTTATTGTTCAGAAAATAAGAAATTCTTTGAAAATTTTATGCAATAGACTCATTAGCTTGAACATAGTTTAGACAAAAGTAAGGGCATTTGTGTAACTAACCTCATTGGAAATTCAGTTCCAAGAAACATTACGACAAGTCTAGTCTTTTCTTTTTTAGTGAGGCAATCAGTTTGTTTAAATGTTTCTGCTAATGTGGACATGTATAAGAACTGTGTCCTTTTTCTCTAAAAGAAAAAGGTGTTTTGTGATGTGCACTCTACTCTTGAAGAGCTCACAACAGGACTATTTTGCATTTCAAACCTATTTATTTCTTTCTTTTTTCCACCCATATCAACACATCTACTACCATCCTTAACCTAAGGTACATCTAGGTATGTTTGTGGTTACATGTTTGTGTTTGTATCAAATTCATAAAAAAAAAATCAATAAATAAATAAATAAGTGTTTGTGTTTGTATCAATGAATACTAGACATAGCTAGCTAGCTAGTGTTGCACGTCAAGAAGTAATGAGGAATATAGAGAGAAAGGAGATGGATCCAAGGGGTGTACAAAACTCAAGGTTGGTCTTTACTGAGTCCAAGTGTTCTGAGCTTAGAGCTGGACAAGTCAAGGGGTAGAGGAGTGTATATATAATGGAAAAAGGCAAAGGTCATCAAAGATGGATCAAAGTGAGTAGAGGAGTGTTCGACTGGCTTTTGAAGTCCTTGGATTCATGCTATAATTGGATAGGGGAAAAGCTTTTCAAGACTGAGATGACCACATATGCCAATCTTAAATATTTTTTACATCAACTATTAAGCTTCTAATTCATAGTGATAGCTAATTAAGACAACTCCTGACAATACTACATTCAAGCAAAACCAAATATATCTCATTCTAACTGCATGCTTAACCTTTTCTCTAGACCTAAAATTTATTTTTACATATTCATATCTATGATTGTTTTATGAGAAAATATATAGGAAAAAGAAAACAGTTTGAATATTTAAATTTTCATGACCGGTAAACATGTTTTCTATGGCAAGTTTGCTAAACATGTAATTTGTTATAAATTAAATAACATTTATACACAAACTAGTTAAAAACCTAGCATTACATAAAACACTATGGGGTGAACACATGATATTCATCTCATCACAGACGCATAAGGGACCTTCATCAAACAACAAAAAAAAACACATTATGATTGCCAAACTACCATATATGCAGGCAATAATCCAAATAACCACATTAACAAGTACTTATACAAATACTATTTACAATTTTAAATCAATTAAATTGTCAAAAGAGAGTAGGTTTTACACATTATTACTTCACATACTGCAATACTGTTCCATATTTCATATTAAGTGGCTTGTAATTGAAAAATAGTTTCTAGCTAAATGCACAGTATATGCAGTTCCAGGAAACAAACATCTTTACCTTAAACTTTGTCCCAACACTTTGCTTCTGCGAATCAAATGCACCTAAGGATAAAGAACTAGCTTGCTTCTAAGAGTGGTCGAGCAAATTAGAGGCAAACAACTGAGGAAGCTTGCAACTGCATGATAAGAGGAGTTAGATCAAATCAGAGTGAAAAGGATCTATGTTCTTTTCCAATAAGCCACTTGTATCATAAAGAACCTAGCAAACCTCCAAATGTCAGTAAATGTGTACACAACGATAAATCCTGATTTTTGAAGGGTTTTCATGAATTAATAAACCCAGCTCAAACAAGCACAGGGTAATATTTTATAAGCATTTGGCTAGTCGGTAATCCTCGCTATGCTAATTTGATCAAGATAAGAAAACTCTACAAAACATGTAGCCATTAAACCTCTTTAACAAGTGATCAACATCAAGTCAACTACCCTCTGTTTGAATTAACCTAAATGTTTTACCACATCATCAAATAAATTTCAATTGTTATACATAATGCCAATTTTAAGATGAGAATTAATTTAGAAATTACAACCATGCAATCACAGAAGCTACTTTCCAAGTAACAACTTTTTTAGTATTAAAAGACTCCTAACTTTCAAAACTCCTACTCGTTTCCCTAAACAAATGGTAGACACTTTGTAAGATAAACCTTATTCTCCAAAGAATTGTCTACTTCAAGATAAATATATATATATATATATATATATATGAAATAAATTGAGAAGTTAGTAAGGGTAACTTTTAATCAAAGTTGGTCTCTATCCTTAGATAAATATTGTCTTCTTTAAGAAGTTAATTTCTTATGATCCTTTCTTATACTAAATCCCTAATTAACATCAATCTAAAAGGAACATCTAAAGGTAAGCCTAAGTATATAAATGTCAAACACCCTACCCTTTAACCAACAATTGAAAGTACCATGTTCTAACATTCTACTTCGGAAATAAAATTTTCTATTCATTCAAAGAACCACCACAAAGAAAAGAAGGTTCACCCCACAACTAACAATTAATCATTACCATTTCCTATCAAAAGATAGAATAAAACTCTTACTAAAGAATAAATGAAAAAATTATAACCCTTCAACATTATTTTGCTGGTCATAAAGCCTTGAAGGAAACCATTATTGATGGCTTTTTGAATCATATAACTCAAGGCCTCTATGAGTACATAAACAAATATGAGGAAAATGGATTGCCTTGTCTCAAAACTAGTAAGATTGGTGAAAAACCAAAAGGAGAATTTTATTTTTTCATTATAGAGAATTTGATTGTAGTATTGATAAACTTAATCCACCTATTTTCACCCATCAGGCCTATGCAACTTACTTGCATTTAAAATGTCAAAGCCAAAATAGTCTTCTCTCAATGGGATAAAAAAATAAAATTTCAAAGAGTTCAAACTTTGCCACTCATTCACAACTCCATTGGTTTAAATCCTTTGCAGTATGTAACATCCATGAGCTAATGACAAATAGATTACAGGTTACCAAAAAAAAATGTCTAGTAAGAATAATAAAGTCCTACAGCAAGCTATTTTTGCATCAAACTACATAATTACATTGTTAATTGTATATGATTCTTGAAAGTACATAACCAAGAAACATCTTTTTCACTATTTCAATATAGTCTCGTTCCTCTATTACACACAAGCTATTAAGCTAAGGCTCCCATTCACATTCAGAAAAATATCTTCCATTTTCAAAACTAAAAAGGAACATAAAACAAATTAATAATGTGTGTGGTTCTCAAAATTTTTTTCCTAAAAAATTCCCCACAAACAGTCATCCCTGTAAACATTAAAATTTAACATATAACAAAAAAAAAAATTCCCAAATATTCTAAATCATAGGATCATTAACAATGGAAAACAACCATTCTCGTTTCCAAAATTCACTTCATCTGAAAATTTCTTTAACCAAAAAAATTTTTCCCTCTATTTCATTCATGCGTAAATGAATCAAAATACAACAAACCCCAAAATATAAGACCTTCGGCCCCAATATTTTCTCAACAGCCAAACGAATCCTTAAATGAAAAACTCACTCGTGATTGATTAATCCACAGCAAAAGGAAGCTCCACTTCAGTTTCCAAAAACCTTAAAAAAAATTCCACCTTTGATGAAGAAATATGAAGATATGCCTCGACTTTGGCTTCATTGAAGGTTTTCGAAAAATGCCTATCGGGTTTGGGTGGTCAACTCGTGAAGAGAGACACACTAGGGTTAGGCCAAAATGAGACAAAGATGGCTTTGGGAAGATGGGTATCCATCGCTTGGTCAGGACGTCAATAAATAGATCGGCTGCCTACCTTCGTGCATCAAACGAGCTATGAAAATGGGAATTTTCTGAGATTGAGTTAGGGCAAAACGAGAGGAAGTGACAGAGAGAGTTTCCCAAATTTCAAATGTTTATCGGGTCGGGTGTTTTGTGGGTTTCAAATTTGATAACTTCAAGTTTTAGATTTTGGTGCTTATTAAATTGCACACCTTCCTACTGACATGGACTACACCGGTGGTTGCTGACAGAGAAACATTAAAGGGCAATTTTGGAAATGCATACCTAAACAGTATATAGTGCACGAGAAATATAATATTTTCCCCATTAATAGGGAAATCTCATATTTCACTTATGTAGGATTCCAAAACCATATATTTTCCTAATCATAGGCTGGAAACACAAGTTTCCTAAGTTTCTGTGAAGTAGCCTTTTTTATCCTAGCTTCTAACTCCAAATTTATTGGTATGATTTTTTTTCTTTGATATGATAGCACCTGTCACTTTCTATCCTTTTTCTTTTAATGATAGGAGCATGTCATATTCTCTCTAACAATGCCTATTGTATAAGGCTCTCTCCCTCTCTCAATATTCATAAACTAATACGGTTTTAAAAAATTAATAAAAAATATTATTTCCATATTTAATTTTGCTATAAAAATATAATATAAATTAAATGTAATTAAAATTTATTTAAAACTCATATATTTTAAAATTATTTAATTTTTATATAAAAAGTTAAATTTTAATTAGGTAGATGTGAAATAATATATAAAAATAATTTATTAATTATTCTTTATTTTTTTTCTTTTATTTTATTTTTACTCTTTATTTTTCCTTTTAAATTTTTTATCAACAAAAAATAACCTAAAAATTAATAACCTTCAAAAAAAAATTTAATAAAATTTGACAAGTATAAAAGGTTGTCTTCTTGATTTTCTATACATTGTCACTTAAGATTTTTTAAAATTTTCATTAACCTATCTATTTGGCAGTTTATAGACCCTCATCTCATTTTTCTAATTTTAAAGCATATACTCTCTAGTTTCAATATATAAAAAAAGGTTTAATATTATTTGAAGAATTTGAATAATTTTAGCAGTCTTGTATTCAATGTGGAACAAAGTCTCCCATATGGTAGCTTACCATTATATATCTTGTCATCAACCAAAGAAGATCTAAGGCCAACAATGAATCTTTGTCGCGAGTGCCTCCCTAGCTCACGAAGCATTACCATTTAAAAGTAGTAATTCGATGTTCTGACATTCTACTTCAGAAATAAAGGTAAGCCTAAGTATATAAATGTCAAACACCCTACCCTTTAACCAACAATTGAAAGTAGTAATTCCATGTTCTGACATTCTACTTCATAAATAAAATTTTCTATTCATTCAAAGAATCACCACAAAGAAAAGAAGGTTCACCCCACAACTAACAATTAATCATTACCATTTCCTTATCAAAGGAAAGAATACAACCCTTACTAAAGAATAAATGAAAAAATTATAACCCTTCAACATTATTTCGCTGGTCATATAGCCTTGAAGGAAACCATTATTGATGGCTCTTTGAATCATATAACTTGAGGCTTCTATGAGTACATAAACAAATATGAGGAAAAGGGATTGCCTTGTCTCAAAACTAGTAAAATTGGTGAAAACCCAAAAGGAGAATTTTATTTTTTCACTATAGAGAATTTGATTGTAGTATTGATAAACTTAATCCACTTATTTTCACCCATTAGGCCTACGCCACTTACTTGCATTTAAAATGTCAACGCCAAAATAGTTTTCGCTCAATGGGATAAAAAAATAAAATTTCAAAGAGTTCAAACTTTGCCACTCATCCACAACTCCCTTGGTTTAAATCCTTTGCAGTATGTAACATCCATGAGCTAATGATAAATAGATTACAGGTTACCAAAAAAAAAAAGTCTAGTTAGAACAATAAAGTCCTACAACAAGCTATTTTTGCATCAAACTACATAGTTACATTGTTAATTGTATATGATTCTTGAAAGTACATAACCCAGAAACATCTTTTTCACGATTTCAACATAGTCTCCTTCCTCTATTACACACAAGCTATTAAGCTAAGGCTCCCATTCACATTCAAAAAAATATCTTTCATTTTCAAAACTAAAAAGGAACATAAAACAAATTAATGGTGTGTGTGGTTCTCAAATTTTTTTTCCTAAACAATTCCCTACAAATAGTCGTCCTTGTAAACATAAAAATTAATATAAAACAAAAAAAAATCCCAAATATTCTAAATCATAGGGTCGTTAACAATGGAAAACAACCATTCTTGTTTCCAAAATTCACTCCATATGAAAATTTCTTTAACCAAAATAGATTTTCCCTCTATTTCATTCATGCAAAAATGAATCAAAATATAACACCTTCGGCCCCAATATTTTCTCAACAGCTAAATGAATTTTTAAATGGAAAACTCACCTGTGATTGATTAATCCACAATAAGAGGAAGTTCCACTTCGGTTTCCTGAAACCTTAAAAAAATTCCACCTTTGATGAAGAAATATGAAGATATGCCTTAACTTTGGCTTCGTTGAAGGTTTTCAGAAGA
The DNA here is from genome assembly GCA_030254885.1 of Vitis rotundifolia. NCBI lineage: Eukaryota > Viridiplantae > Streptophyta > Magnoliopsida > Vitales > Vitaceae > Vitis > Vitis rotundifolia. The sequence continues at coordinate 7,909,931 of CM058164.1, read as the reverse complement.
TGCCTACCGGGTTTGGGTGATCAACTTGTGAAGAGAGACACACTAGGGTTATACCAAAATGTGACGAAGACGGCTTTGGGAATATGGGTATCCATCACTTGGTCAGGACGTTAATAAACAGATCAGCTGTCTACCTTTGTGTATCAAACGAGCTATGAAAATGAGAATTTTATGAGATTGGGTTAGGACAAAACGAGAGGAAGTGATAGAGAGAGTTTCCCAATTTTCAAATGTTTCTCGGGTTGGGTGTTTTATGGGTTTCAGATTTGATAACTTCAAGTTTCAGATTTTGGTGCTTATTAAATTGCACACCTTTCTACTAACATGGACACCGGTGGCTGCTGACAGGGAAACATTAAAGGGCAATTTTGGAAATGCATACCTAAATAGTATATAGTGCACGAGAAATATAATATTTTCCCTATTAACAGGGAAGTCTCATATTTCACTTATGTAGGATTCCAAAACCATTTATTTTCCTAATCATAGGCTAGAAACACAAGTTTCCCAAGTTTCTTCGAAGTAACCTCTTTTATCCCAGTTTCTAACTCCAAATTTATTGGTATGATTTTTTTTCTTTGATATGACAGAACCTTGTCACTTTCTGTCCTTTTTCTTTTGATGACTGGACCATGTCATATTCTCTCCAACAATGGCTATCGAATAAGGCTCTCTTCCTTTCTCAATATTCATAAACTAATACGGTTTTAAAAAATTAATAAAAAATATTATTTCCATATTTAATTTTGCTATAAAAATATAATATAAATTAAATGTAATTAAAATTTATTTAAAACTCATATATTTTAAAATTATTTAATTTTTGTATAAAAAGTTAAATTTTAATTAGGTAGATGTGAAATAATATATAAAAATAATTTATTAATTATTCTTTATTTTTTTTCTTTTATTTTATTTTTACTCTTTATTTTTCCCTTTAAGTTTTTTATCAACAAAAAAAGCCTAAAAATTAATAACCTTCAAAAAATTTTAATAAAATTTGACAAGTATAAGAGGTTGTCTTCTTGATTTTCTATACATTGTCGCTTAAGATTTTTTAAAAATTTCATTAACCTATCTATTTGGCAATTTATAGACTAGGTCATCTCACTTTTCTAATTTTAAAGCATATACTCTCTAGTTTCAATATAGAAAAAAAGGTTTAATGTTATTTGAAGAATTTTAATAATTTTAGCAGTCTTGCATTCAATGTGGAACAAAGTCTCCCATATGGTAGCTTACCATTATATATCTTGTCAGCAACTAAAGAAGATCTAAGGCCAACAATGGAGACCTGGTTCAGGGTCCTCGTCTCTCTCTGCATTGCTGCTTTCTTCTTCCCATTGCTCTTCTCCAAGCCTAAGAAGAAGCTCCCTCCTGGACCCTTTGCCTTTCCAATCATCAGCAGCTACCTATGGCTTCAGAAATCTTACACAGAACTTGAGCCAATCCTCAGAAACCTTCACGCTAAGCATGGTCCAATCGTCTCCCTCCCACTTGGCAACAGCCCAACAATCTTCGTCGCGAGTGCCTCCCTGCCTTACGAAGCATTAGTTCAAAACGCTGCAGTTTTCGCCCACTGCCCCGTTCCTCCGGTTACCAACAAAGTTATTGGCAGCAACCAGCACAACGTCAGCTCCGCAGATTACGGTCCCACCTGGCGCCTCCTCCGCCGCAACCTCACTACAAAAATCCTCAGCCCCTTGTGCCTAAAAGAGTACTCCCGAGCCCACAAGTGGGTGCTGGAGATTCTCTTCTCTCGGCTTCGCAGGAGCTCTGAAACCGGAGATGGTGTGGTACGCGTGGTGGATGACTTCCACTTTGCCATGTTTTGCTTGCTGGTTTTGATGTGCTTTGGGTATCAGCTTGAGGAGGAGAAAGTGAGAGAAATCGAAGCTGCTCAGCTGCGAGTTTTGGCCGGTTTTGGCACCTTCAATATGCTCAATTTCTGGCCTACCATAGGTAAGATCTTGTTTCGGAAGCATTGGGAGAAGTTCCTGCAGCTTCGCAAGCATCAAGAAGATGTGTTGATCCCTCTTATAAGGGCCAGAGAGCGCTTGAAGAAGGAATTACAAAGCAAACAACAAGAAGATTCCGACAAAGAAGATAGCAGTCGTATAACAGTCTACGTTGATACTTTGCTGGATCTGCAACTGCCAGACGAGAAGAGAAAGCTCAATGACAGCGAACTGGTTAGTTTGTGCTCTGATTTTCTCAACGCAGGGGCACATACTATGTCACGACCTAAATTCCGGGCGACCCAAAACTTGACCCATGATCCCAAGTCAAAGGTTTGACCTTAATGGTTCCTCCTAATCCACGTTGGCAATCAACCAAAACGCTTTGAATTTTTTTTTTTTTGTTTTTTTTGGTTTTTTTAAACCAAACATCACACTATCTCCTTATCACAATTATAATAAAACCACCAATCATCTTCCTGCCCAAAAGCTCGAATATTTACAATAATCTTTAAGTCGAAAAGAATATTCCAAAAAAATATTTTACAAACTAATAAAATATAATTTAACTTACAAAAGTCCATTATACATGTCAAAAGAGTAATATACATTTAAAAACAACTATTATTATGGTTCTTTTGTTGTCTGGAACACTTCTTGATCTTCCTGTGGTCCCTCAAAGACAATATCTGCATCTAAAAATTTTAGAAAATGAAGGGATAAGCATTTCCACGTTGCTCAATAGGGTGTGTTACACCCAAATGGGTTAGAAATTCTAGGTAAATAAAACACAACTATATGCCAAAATATAATATTACCTTTACTTTATACACACTACAAAAAACTCCAACCATACAAATTTAAATCAATCAAAATTATCATTTTCCTTATTCACCCATATGTCTAGCATATCAACAATTCTAAGTTTACAAAATAAACAAGTCACTTTAGTCTTGAATAATATATTCAAACATGCACTTGATAAATAATACAAATCCCTCTTCAAAATACAACCATGATGCAAATGCTTACACACAATCACACAATGCACCGTCGTTCTTGGGCTTTCACCGAAAGATACGCGTCCGTACCCAAATACACTCCCCATTCAGAGTCTTCTCGGAGTAAACTTTTGGGTCTTTCACCCTAGGGATCTCTCTCCTTTCTTAATTCGCCTCACACGGGCCTTTACTTTTCATTACTATTCATTTTTCTCTTTCTTTTCCCATTTCATGCACTTTTCACAATTTTTATCCTTTCTTCACACAATCATGATGCAAATGAATGTCATGAGGTTAATTACCCCCATTCACAAATATCACCAATATCATTGGAATTACAATCATACCAAAATTCCAAAATTTCCCAACAATTTCAACAATTCCAACAATTTCCAATAATTCCAACAATTCCAACCATTTCCAATAATTTCAATAATTCCAACAATTCCAACAATTTCCAAAAAATCAAATATAATTATTTTTCCACGATAAAATTACCAAAAATATTCTCATAAATTCTCAAAAATTCACATATCAGTAAATTATAAATTATACCATAATTTCATAATTTTCCAACCATTCCTATAATTTCCAATAACCAAAATTTTTTATTTTTCCACAAATTACCAAAAATATTTCCACAAATTCTCAAAAATTCACCTATCAGTAAATTATGACTCATACCACAATTTTATAATTTTCCCACCATTCCAACAATTTTAAAAAAAAAAAAACCCAAAAACAATCATTTATCAACCAAACAAAATTTTTCGAAATCATGAAAATTCCAAAAAAATTCCCAATCATCCAATAAAATTCCTACAGTACAAACATTACCTATTTAACTCATAATGACAAGATTTCCAATTTTTTTCCAAGGAAAAACACATTTAATCAAAGTTTTAGGGTTAAGCCACCCTACCTTAAATCTGAAAATTTAACCGTGGGGTCGAAAATCCGACTCCGTAGAAGTGTTCACCACATTGAAGACTATCACCGTCTGAAATTTCGTCACGATCAAAGGCCGTTTCATTGTCAGATTGACGGAGACACACCACGGAGAATCACCACTGCATCTTTCCCCTGCACATCCCAGCTTCCTTTCTCTTTTCCTCTTCTGTTTTTTTTTTTTTGTTTTTTTCATCCCATTTCCTTTTGTTTCCCACTCAGCCATTAGCCAAGCCCACGACCCACCAAATTAGCCCTTTGAATTTCTTTTTTTTCTTTTTCTTCACAACTCTCACTCTCACGCCAACAAGACACTTATTATATATATATTAAACAATCTTAAAAATGTTGGCACGTCCTTTCTCTTAATTAGATTAAAACTATTATTCCTTAATACATCTTTCGTAATTATGAATTATACCCAATTTATGATTTTCTACCTCACAAAAAATACTACCGTATCCGTAATTTAATTTACTGCAAGTCTACTCTTCAAAAATTATAATTTGACTATAATTACCTGAAACATTTTTACTTTGAAATTCACTTAAAACATAATATAATTAACTATTAATAAAATTCAATTTCATAAAAATATTAAATACATAAAATAATTTTTCGACAACCAAAAAGTTGAAATTTGTAATAACCCTTAACCCGTTAATTTTAACAATATTTATTTACCAACAAAATTTTAAGTAATATTCTAAAACTTATTTCCATAAATTAATTAATCATTTAATTTATAAAAAAAATCAATTTCTTAACTTTTTGGTATAACTTTTTTTTAATTTACTTCATTTGTCAAATTATTCAATCGCATCAAAATTTCAAAAGTTAAATTCATAAAATTCACATTTAATTAATTTACCCCTTTTGTATATATATAATTTTTTTCTAAATTCACATATCATAATTTACTCTTTATTAAATTTCAATTAAACTCCGGTTAATGTTTCGTAATTCTATAAAGTTTAATTCCAATTATAAAAACCAAATTGATTCGTTATAAAATTAAATTCAATTTCTTTTTAATTTTTCATTATAATAATTTGATATAATATAAATTTTTACCAAGTTTTTCTTACTACGATTTTTTTTTATAATTACCCGATAATAATTTAATTAATTCCTGTAACGTACTTAATATTCAAATTTTCAAAACCTAATCTCAATTATTTGATGGTTAAATTTTTTCTCTAATTCTAAATTTAATTTTTAACATTCTCACTCCTTACATCCGACATGGCAAAATTTTCAAACTATTGACTTTTGACCAACTTTTCCAAAATCTCTCCCAACTAGATATTGACACGTGGATCTTCGCCACTCTTTTTGACCATTTGACCCACAATTTTTATGAAAGGCTTTATGCTTCTAGAATCTGACGTGTCCTTATAAACCCGGGTATTACATACTACTTACACATCGCTGCAGTGGATCATGGCAAACCAGGTGAAGTACCCGCATATTCAGGCCAAGGTCTTTGAAGAGATTAGTGGGGTTATGGGGACAAGAGAGGACGAGGTGAAGCAGGAAGATTTGCAGAAGATGCCATACTTGAAGGCTGTGATCTTGGAAGGTTTGAGGCGTCATCCTCCTGGACACTTCGGCTTGCCTCATGCAGTGAACCAAGATGTAAACCTGGGTGGCTATACAATCCCCCAAAACGCTAACATTTTTTTCATGGTAGCAGAGATCGCATGGAACCCTGAAGTGTGGGAAGATCCACTGGAGTTCAAGCCAGAGAGGTTCTTGACTGGAGATGGGGTAGAAGCATTCGATGTGACTGGGAGTAAGGAGATCAAAATGATGCCATTTGGTGCAGGAAGGAGGGTTTGCCCTGGTAATGGTTTAGGAATTTTTCATTTGGAGTACTTTGTGGCCAATTTGATATGGAAGTTCAAATGGACTGATGTGGATGGAGATGATGTTGATCTCTCTGAGAAAAAAGTTTCAGCCCTTCTGCCAGTGCTGATGCAGAATCCATTGAAGGCTCACATCTCTCCAAGGGCCAAATGAAATGAAGAAATGCATATACATTGCAGGTTTGTTGAATAAGGTAAAAATTTCATGAAACCAAGGGGGGTGATGATATTGGTTATGATTAAGGTTGAGCAACTAATTAAGCACACATTTTATGAAACCCAAGACTTGATATTTGATTACTTTAAAGAGTGCTTTTGGTAGTGATTATATAAGGAAAGCGTTTTTAGTCTTTTGAACAGTTGAAAATTTTTATCTTTCAAATATTATAAGGGTTAAAAACGCTTCCTAAAACCGCTACTAAACAAGCTTTAAATGATTTAAGAGAATTTTGTTATTAATTTCTTGTTATTTTAAATATCAAATTATTTGCTAAAACTAAATTTGAAAGTTGTTTTAAAATTATTTAATCCAAACATATTTATTAGTTTTATTAATATCAAGTAATTGATATATGTATTATTATTATTATTATAGAAAGTTGATAATCAATTTAGTTTTTTAGGCAATGATGGCTCAAGAGTAGTTTTTTTTATTGAGAAAAAAAAAATCCTTTTTACTTATTAGGTTAAGTTAATTTTGGCTTTAAATAACATTATTAATTTATTTTATCAAATATATTTAACGTACTCAATGGCTTGAATTAAATCATTAAATTATATTAAATGATTAAATTGGTTTACGAATAAATATCGTTCCTTAGTCTTAAGAGGGTTGGAAGATTTCTTTAATTTATTAACTAATACAAAGTGCTGGAATATATTTTTTTGTTTTTTATTTTAAAAATAAAAAAATAATGAAAATTTTTATATAAGATATAAAAACTTTGATATTCACATTAAAAATAATAATAATAATAATGATTTTAAAAACTATTTAAAAAAAATATGGTATCAACGAATTTTTACTATCTTAAATTTTAAAATTTTTTTGAAAATGATTTTTAAAAACATAACTTTATGTATTATTTTAAATAAAAGTTTCTGATTTTAACATAAAAATAGAAAAAAAAAATTAATGAGAATTATGTAATAAATATTTAGTTTTTCAATGAAAGAAGACATATATTATGTTGAGAGTGATAGTGAGGGAGGCTAACATCTCATTAACATTCATACTTGGAAGATTTTATTTATGCATGCAATGACAATAAGATTGCATATTAATTTTGATCATTAATTACATGCTTAATATCCTAATTAATATTGGATAATAAAATTAATGATTTAATCTTGCTGAACTTTTTTCTGTCATCCTTGCAGGTCAGCCCAAGTGATGAGTAAGGGGAATAAAGTCCAAGTCCTTCCCAGGCAAAATTTTCCTGTCATTTTATTGTCATTGGACATGTGTTCGTCACCTATTTGAATGGACAGTAGCCATACCTTGTCTTGTTTATGGACAAGTACCTTTGAAATTTTATTTATTTTTTGGATTGATATTGATCATGAATGGCCCAAAATCTTGATAGGTTAAACATGCTTTGATTATTTGAGTATAAAAAAGCATACTTTATCATTGGAAAGTGTGCTAAATTTTTTTCTTGAGCCAATTTATTGGTTTATAATATTTTTCCATTAGGGTATATTCTTATAAGAAAATATCTTATTACATAGTTTTTTATAAAAATAATATTATATGCATGCACTTATTTGCAATTAAATTTTGTTGACATCTAAAATGATCATGTCCTCCATGTTTTCACTGACTAATTTGATGTTAAAAGAAAATTGTGTCAAATTGGTTAGCTTTATGAAATGGGTAACCAATACTTGGGTTTGACTCTGGAGTGGAAGGTGGAATAAATCAAAGAATATTGCAGACAATATCCCAACAGAGAAATTATGGTATGTTCTTGGGGATGAGGTACCTGGAAGCATAGGTAGCTTTGTTGAATGGAGATGGGGTTGAAGACATTTGGAAGGGACCAGCTACTGCAGTTTCATTTGCAAAAAAGCAAGCCATCAGATGATCTGAATTTTCTTATGTAAAAAATAAACCTGACCCTACAATAAATATAATTACCAGAAGGAAAAGGAACAAGGATTCTATTACCCTTTTTTACATGGATAAAAAAAATTTCATTAGATGAGACTTGAACATACAATCTCTCCCATATCCCCATGGAGATGGTGGCTCAGCTTCAGCTCCACTGTCTCCTCCACCATCACCGCCATCACCAGGTACCCACCAGATCCAAAGACAATCCAAATAATTCCAATATTTCACACAAATATCCCTCTTTAATTCATCTAAATTATGCCATCAACAACTAATTGCTAAATTTTACTCTTAACATTATTCCCGCTAAAATCAATCCAAACATTCACATATTCACCAACAAATTAAAAGAATAATCTTACATATAAAACCTGAACCAACCATCACAATGATAAGTAGATCTAGTGTTTAACAACATCCACAATTTTTTCTTCAAACAAAATATTAAATAAATTTCTTCTGGAATAAATCACCCTACCAAAATCCGAAAATTTAACCGTTGGATGCGAAATCCGACTCAGCAGCGATGTTCACCTCGACGAATTGAACTCCCTCGCAAAATTTGATACAGATCGGACCAGGTTTGGTGGCTCAAAATGCAGGCTTTCCGTCATGGAGAACCCACGGCGCTCCACTGCATCTCCATTTCTCTTGTTCTCTCTGTTTTTTTTCTCCTCTTGCCTGGCCCAGTTTTGGTGTCCAGTCCCTCTATATATATACCTAAAATACAAGTCCTTATAATTTCCTTTAATTTTATTTTATTTTTATCTTTAATTTTAGTATTCACAAATCAAATTCAATTACCATAAAAAATATATATATATCTAAAAATATATTTCCTATCATACTCACAATTTAATACTTTATTTTTCAAATATCTCAATTTTACTCCATAAATTACCACCTCTATCATTTAATTATTCAACTTGCAACTATTAATTATAATGGTTGGACGTACTATAAATTAAATTGATTTGCTATGATATTAAATTCCTTTTCCTTTTAACAATATATCATAACATTTCGACATAATATAAATTAAATTTCATGAAGTTTTTTTCACTAAGATTTTTGAGTGATTACCAAGTAATAATTAAATTAATTCTTATAATATATTTAATATTAAAATTTTCAAAATCTATTCTTAATCAGTTAAAATTTTCTTCAAATTTAAATCCAATTCTTGAAATTCCCTCTTTAAATTTAACATGGTAAAAAAATTTAAATTATTGACTTTTAATGATTTTTTAAATTTTATTTTAATTAAATATTAACACGTGAATTTTTTTACCAATAATTTTATGAAAGCTTTTCGGGTCTGTGTCGTTAAAAATATGGGTATTACAAATTCAGTGAGCTTATTGTCTTCTTCTGTGGTCCATTGTAGTCTCTGCAGCTGTGGTCTTGCCATCATGGATTTCCATGCAAAGATGAAGGAATTAACCCAATAAAGCTTCCATGAAATATACTACAAGAAAACAAACAGATAAATATTACAATGCGAGAGCTTGAAGAAATATTGGCTGAGCTTTTGTAAATATAAATTAAACTGGAACCATTTCTTTTAATAAAAATTGATTTCAATACTTAATAAAAATATAAAAATCATTTTTCTTAATAAAATTGAATCCTAAAACTTTTTTTTTCCCAAATGAAATCAAACTTTTTTTAAATAGAATTGTAAAAATGTTTTCTCAAATAAGAGTTGTAAAAATTATTTTCTTGTAAATAAAATCAAATTGGATTGTAAAAATCATTTCTTTTAATAAAAATAAGTAAAAAAAACATTAGCCCATAAATAAAAATATGTTGAAGAATTTTTTGTAAATAAAAATAAATCAAATCATTTGTTTTTCTTTTATGAATTGAAGCGTTCTTTGTAAATAAAATAAATTAAATAGAAATCATCTAGAATCATTTTTTTTTCTCATGCAAATAAAGTCTTTTGAAATCTTTTGAAGATTTGTTGTAATCTTTTAGAAATAATCAAATCATTTTTTAATTAATTTAATGAATCAACTCGTTTAATTCTCATATTCATTGTCTTGTAGATTTATAATCTATCTTTATCGTATCGTTGTCTATTCTTTTATATTAAGTCTTATTTATTTTTGTATTGATTGATTAATTAATTGAATGTGAGTTTTTTTTCGCTTTTATATTAGAGATCATAGATTTTCGAATTTAGAAGGGTACTACGACTTATCCTTGTACCTTCATAATGTTGGAATATATGCTCATAAATAAATGAGATTTTTTTTTATTATTTTGCTGATTATTAATATTTTTTTTAAGGAATTATTTCAATATTATTGTTGCATGCATGTTATAGATGCTTTATAAATATCGAAAACCCTAGATTATTTAATTGTAACTTTAAATATTGTATATAAGTGTTATATACAGGAGGATAATATTTAAAGTAAAATAATCTAATATGTTCGTAATTAAAAATTAAAGTTGGGATCTTTAATTTAAAATTACTAGCGCGGTTCATTACATTCTGAATGAAATGATCTTATCCGGATTGTTAATAATGAGATTATTGGAATGAAAGCGCTTTATATAATTTGATTATATAGGACTGGAACACGATTAATTATGAATCTCTGATAAATTCCGTTATAATATAGAGCATTCAATATTAATCAATGATGGTCATATATGCATTGATCTTAATTCTGAGTGATTAATAGACTCCTATTTATTGTATTGTATTTTTTGACATACCGGGTAATGACACAAATACATAGTGTCAAATTCTTGGTGTATTGGAAGTATAATAAAATAAATAGCCGGGAATATTAATATACAAGATGAAATCCATTCCTTCGTTAAGAAGTCAGATGGACGGTTCCCATAAGTATTGGTTCGGGCTTTGAATGATAAGAGCGCTCAATTTATGATTAGACCATAAATATATTATTCATTAGAGAACCAATGGCACTTAAGGAGAAAGATATAATTAAAGAGGTTAACGGAAAAACCTAGCTTTAATTATGAACCGTTTATGGAGGATTGACTCATATGTAGTGACTATATCAATGGGCAATTCAAATCCTTTGAATATATTTAATTTTATAATTTTAAGAGTGCAATTCCAAATTTTTAGTGGAGTAATTTTGGAATTAATAATTTTGATTTTTTAATTAAGTTGTTAATTAATTGTCAAAATTATTGGAGCTTAAAATTATAATGTCCATAGTTCCTCTCAACGGCTCCATTAAAATTATATGAACATTTTTTTTTATGTTGGGTTGATTTTATTAGTTTGGAATTTTGAATTCTAAATTAATTTCACACAATCTTGATTTGATTTATTTATTTTATAATTTGATTATTTAAAATATTTTTTGATACAATGTGGTGAAGACCACACTTACTTGTATTCCCTAAGAAACACTTTTTAAGTGGGGATCATGGGGAGAGATATTCTCTCCCATGTTTTTCAAAATTCAAAATATGTCAGTTATTTTTTTCTTCGTGGTATTAAAAAGTTTTTTTTTTTTCAATGTTTTTCGGATGATGGGATGAGAATACAGGTTTTCAATATATTAAGTTGTGTGATATAAAAACCCAAAAAAGATATAAAAAAAAAAAAAAAAAAAAAAAAAAAAAAAAAGATGACGCCCACTCGTTTTGAGTTCATCATTATTTGGAGAAACGTTAGAGAAAAATCCATGGTGCTTTAAAGGATTTGGAATTCTAAGATCCTTTTGGTGGAGTTCAAATTTATCAGCCTAATTGCAAGGTACAATTCTAAACTACCTATATTTGTTATTTCATTAAATTAATACAAGTATTGATCATTGAACAAAAAAAAAAAAAAAAAAATTTGAGAAATTTTTTCTGGCTTCCGTTTTTCTTTTATTTATCTGGTTTCAAAACCAACAATTGGTATCAGAGCAGGTTGATACTCTGTATTAATTTAATGAATGATTATTTGATAATCTTTGCATGGCTTTCGGTAGGCACTTTTGCATATTGATGTTTGTTTATTTTTATGTTCATGGTGATGAATGTTTGTGGGAATGGATTGGTCTTTTTTTATTGGTTCCATGGATTTTGTTATTTTTGTAATAATTATTTTATTAGATCTTTTGTAAAGATCTTTTGTAAATAGGTTTACTGCTGTAATTGTAAATCGGTTTTGGGTTGAATTTTATTGAATTTGAGAAATTCAATGGAGACAACCACAATTCAAGGAAATTTGAATTTTATTGAATTTGAGAAATTCAATGGAGACCACCACCTTTCAAGGACAAGATGAAGATGTAGATTTACAGGAAGACCCAGTTTTATAATTTGTATTTTTTTATTTGGGTTGTATTTAACGTCCATGGAACTCGGCCATTTCCGTTTTTATATTTATAAAGTTGATGATTACTTTGTCCTGCAAGGGGTGGAGCCAGGGGATTCAAACCCATGAAGGATGGGTATTCCCTGCTAGTACCACCAGGCTATGGCTCCTGGCTGGTTATGTATATGAAGAAGGTTTATTTCACGTTGCCCCTGAACTTTATCCCTGGCTCCACCACTACCCTTGTTTTAGCATGTCATTTTAGTTAGAAAAGTGCCTACCTATTTTTTGCATGTCATGCATTCATGCGTTTATTTTTATTTTATTTTATATAATGTCACAGATGACTTAATTTATAATTTTAAATTGTTTAAAATTATAAAGGCTTAGTAATTTAAAATGTTTAAATTGTCTAAGGTTTATAAAACAATAGTTGTTTTATAAATTAAATACACCTTTTGCAATATAATGAGTGGGAGCGGGTAATATTACAATATAAACCCTAGGTCTCCACCATTAATACAACACTGTGAGTTTTTAGTAGCGCTTAGAGACGCTTTGATTTCGTCCTCCCTACGGAAAGTGTCTACTAATTTCAATAACAAGGTTGTCTTCCATGAGACAGGATTTTAATATGTATTTTAGAATTGACCTACCCTACGGCGGCAATTTCTAAATTAAGTCTTAAAAATTTGATATGGTGGGTTACACTCATAAAGATATAATTAAATTGGTTAATTATTTTCTTGACCGAACTTAAAGGAAATTAATAAGTATTAGAAATATGAGATATTTTGGATAATATTTATTAATTGAGAAAGTCTCATTTTAATTAGCAATTATTTGACCTACCCTACGGCGGCACTTAGTTGTGGTAATTAAAATTCCTTAGGCTGTTAAAGTATATTTTTTGGTGTATTTTATCATGAGCATTCTTGCTTCATATTTACTTTGCCTTTAATTTTCTTATGATATTTATGCAATTATTTATTGAAAATATTTCTTATTTTTGTTCAGCAAATATGTCAAACCCAATTTTCTCACTTCTCGCCTCTCAAGTTTTAACTGGTGAAAACTTTGTAAAATGGAAAAGCAACATGAACATTCTTCTCATTAATGAGAACTACCACTTTGTCCTTAAGGAGGATTGTCCTCCAGTGCCTCCAGCTAATTCCTCCAAGGCTGTCTCAGAAGAGTATAACCGTTGGATTATTGCAACTAACAAGACTTGCTGCTACTTATTAGCAGCAATGAATGAAGTGCTTAGAACTAAGCACGAGGGCCTTGAAACTGCAAGCGAGATTATGGAATCTCTACAGCAGATGTTTGGACGCCCCTCTGAGTAGGCCCGCCACGAAGCTGTGAAAGCTGTTATGAACAGTAAAATGAAGAATGGTTCTTCAGTTCGTGAGCACGTCCTTAAAATGATTCATCACTTTAATGAGGCTGAAATCAATGGAGCTAAAATTGATGAAAAGACCTAGGTTGGCATGATCTTAGAGACACTTTCTCCCTCTTTCCTCCAATTCAGGACAAACTACATCATGAACCATAAGAAATGTAATTTGACAGAACTCCTGAATGAGCTGCAATCTTATGAGACCCTTATAGATGATAAGGGAGGCAAGGCAAATATTGCTGAGGCTAATACAGTTGTGGGAAAGGCTTCTTCTTCAAGGAATAAGAAGAAGAGAAATGTGAGAAATCAAAAGGACAAGAAGAAGATCCAAAAGAAGAAAAGGAAGGCTATTGAGCCTAAACCTAAGGGGAAATGTTTCCATTGCAATCAAGACGGCCATTGGAAAAGGAACTGTAAGAAGTACCTTGATGAGCTGAAACAAAAGAAGAAACAAGGTAAATTAGATTTATTAGTAATGGAAACATGCTTAGTTGAGAATGATTTCTCAAGCTGGATTATTGATTCAGGAGCATCTAACCATGTTTGTATTTCTTTGAAGATGCTTGAGTCATCTAAGGATCTTGAAGAGGGAGCTTTCATGATGAGAGTTAGCAGTGGGGCAAGAGTTTCAGCGACAGCAGTTGGGACAGTACGACTGTCATTTGCTAATAATAAATATTTGTTATTGCACAATGTTTATTTTATTCCGGATTTCAAACAGAATTTGATTTCGGTTTCAAAGTTACATGAACAATTTATTTCTGTTTCTTTTGATATTGACTTTGTTTCAATCTATAAGAATGAAATGAATAGTTGTTCAGGTTATGTTGATAATGGTATATATTTTGTTAAACCAATTTTCAATAATTTACTTCAAACTGAAATATTTAAAGTCGCTGAACCAACCCCTAAAAGAAGAAAGATTTCTAATGATAAAAATGACACATATTTGTGGCATTTAAGGCTTGGTCACATTAACATAGATAGAATTGAAAGACTAGCAAAGGATGGTCCTTTGAGAGAGCTAAAAGTTGGCACTCTACTAGTTTGTGAATCTTGCCTAGAAGGCAAAATGACTAAAAGGCCATTTTCGGCTAAGGGTGAAAGAGCAAAAGTACCTCTAGAGATCATACATACTGATGTATGTGGACCTTTGAATGTCAAAGCAAGAGGGGGCTATGAATATTTCGTCACATTTATTGACGATTATTCAAGATACGGATATGTATACCTGATACAAAGAAAATCCGAGGCTTTCGAAAAGTTCAAAGAATTTCGTGCTGAAACAGAAAAACAGCTTAGCAAATCAATCAAAACTCTTCGATCAGATCGAGGAGGAGAATACTTGGTTTATGAATTCAAGGACTACTTGATTGAAAATGGAATATTATCACAGCTCACGGCACTTGGGACACCTCAGCAAAATGGTGTAGCCGAAAGAAGAAATCGCACTTTGCTTTACATGATGAGATCAATGATGAGCTATTCTTCTCTGCCAACCTCATTTTGGGGATATGCATTACAAACGGCAGTATATATTCTGAACATAGTTCCATCTAAGTCAATCCCTAACACTCTCCTAGAGTTATGGAATGGTCGCAAACCTAGTTTGAGACATATTCGCATATGGGGGTGCCCTGCGCACGTGTTAAAGGGAAAGACTGGGAAACTAGAACCTCGCTCTGAGGTATGCATGTTTGTAGGATATCCTAAAGGAACAAGAGGAGGTCTGTTTTATAGCGCTCAGGATAACAAAGTATTTGTGTCAACAAATGCTACGTTTCTCAAGTATAACTATATGGCAGATTTTAAACCTAGAAGTAAAGTAGTTCTGGAAGAGTTGCTAGCTGATGAGATCAGCCCCACGCCAACAACAGTTGTTGAATGACAAAGAAAAGAAACCACTGCTCGAGATCTAACACCACTGCCACCACGACGTAGTGGGAGGGAAATAAGATTGCCCATTGGCTATCGTGAAAATGGAGAAGCACAAGTTGCAGTCACTGATGGCAGTGATGATGATCCATTGACATTCAAAATGGCGATAGATGATGTTGATCGAGAGAAATGGCAGGAAGCCATGAAACTCGAAATAGAGTCCATGTACTCAAATTCAGTCTGAGAGCTTGTAGATCTACCAGAAGGCATTAAGCCTATTGGTTGCAAATGGATCTATAAGAGAAAAAGAGGACCTAATGGGAAAGTAGAGACTTTCAAGGCAAGGCTGGTGGCAAAGGGTTTTACTCAAAAGGAAGGAGTAGACTATGAGGATACTTTTTCACCAGTCGCCATTCTAAAATCCATTAGGATTCTCTTGTCCATTGCTGCTTATTATGATTATGAGATATGGCAAATGGACGTCAAGACAGCATTTTTGAATGGCCATCTTGAAGAGACTATTTATATGGTCTAACCAGAAGGTTTCGTGGTCAAAGACCAAGAGCAGAAAGTGTGCAAACTACAAAGGTCCATTTATGGACTCAAACAAGCTTCTAGATATTGGAATATCAGATTTAACAAAGCCATAAAGTCTTATGGTTTTGAACAAAATCTGGGTGAACCTTGTGTCTATAAGCAAATAAGAGGAGATAAAGTGGTTTTCTTAGTTCTTTATGTGGACGACATTCTACTCATTGGAAATGATGTAGAATCTCTATCCAAGGTAAAGAACTGGCTAGCCAGCCAATTCCAAATGAAGGATTTGGGAGAGGCAAGCTACATTCTTGGTATCCAAATGACTAGGGATCGTAAGAATAGGCTTCTAGCATTGTCTCAGGCAGCATACATTGACAAGGTGCTTGTCAAGTTTGCAATGGAGAACTCTAAGAAAGGGAATTTGCCTTCTCGACATGGAGTTCATCTCTCTAAAGAGCAGTGTCCAAAAACACCGCAAGATGAGGAGAAAATGAGACGAGTTCCCTACGCATCAGCAATTGGTAGTTTGATGTATGCAATGTTGTGTACAAGACCTGACATATGCTTTGCAGTGGGAGTGGTTAGTCGATACCAGTCAAACCCAGGATTAGATCACTGGGTAGCAGTCAAGCATATACTTAAATATCTGAGAAGGACGAGAAACTATATGTTGGTATACTCTGGTAGGGAATTGATTCCTATCGGATATACAGATTCTGATTTCCAATCAGATAGAGAGTCTCGGAAGTCTACTTCTAGGGCTGTTTTCACTTTGGGAGGTGGATCCATTATATGGAGGAGTATCAAGCAAACTTGTGTTGCTGATTCAACCATGGAGGCTGAATATGTAGCGGCTTGTGAAGCAGCTAAAGAGGCAGTCTGGCTTCGCGAATTCTTGAAAGAACTGGAAGTTGTTCCAAATATGCATGAGTCAATCAGACTCTATTGTGATAATAGTGGAGCAGTGGCTAATGCCAAAGAACCCAGGAACCATCGCAAAGGAAAACACATAGAACGGAAATTCCACCTGGTAAGAGAGATTGTCAGTAGAGGAGACGTTTCAGTTGAAAAGATCGCATCTGCGAACAACATAGCTGATCCGTTCACTAAGACTTTACCGGCTCGGAGTTTTGAGCAACATCTTGAAGGGATGGGACTTAGAGACATGTCACATTTGATTTAGGGCAAGTGGGAGATTGTTGGAATATATGCCCATAAACAAATGAGATTTTTTTTTTATTATTTTGCTGATTATTAATATTTTTTTTAAGGAATTTGTAGACCCTCAATTTTGTCCCTTTAGCACATATATTTAAGTTCACTTTCAATAATCCACAGTAGTTCCTTGGTGGCCCATTATTACTCATACTATTTACCTTTTTTTGAGCCACCTCGGAGACTTTAGTTGAGGGACTATCTGACCCCGTATTGTGACCATTGGCAGCTGTGACTTAGACTTAAGCTTTTCCTTTCTTTTTAGGATAGCTTTTAGGACACTTAGTTCATCAGGCACCTCCTTAGGCCCACTTAGGTTCCCCTTGGCCCGCTTAGATTCACCTAGACACCCTCTAGTTTGCACACATTCACCCTAGGCCACTTAAGCACTTTTTCAGATTAGGTCACTTGGACATTTTTTTGGCATGGTTCAATTAGGTATGTTATTGGTTTTATTATTATTATTATTATTTTTCGGGAGTATTGGCTTGACTATATATTGCATGAAATGAATTTTTTATTTTTTTATTTTTTATTTTTGAAGGTTTGAATTTGACATTTAAATTGTTATGATCCATCGCATTAATTTAGTTTCTTGATTGTTTCTAATTGCATATGTCCAAGATTTATTTATTTTTATACCCTTATCGTTTTTTTTGTTTAGACTCACTTATTTATGCATTTGTTAACTCCATGAATTGGCATCTTAGATTTTTTTGTGGCATATAATTTGATTTTCTATTTGATTTCATTCGATTTTTTTTTTTTTTTCACAGGATTTTCTGATCTCCATTTGATTTTTTTTTTTTTTTAATTTTGCATGCCACTGTGGAGCGGGAAAAGAGAGGTTCCGGAACACAGCACCATGGAGGGCAAAGAGGAAGGGGGGCATCATGGATTCTTTAAGGACCGCATCATTGATTCTCTAAGGAGGCAGCCACAAATTCTGGCTGACACTTTTCCCCACGCTGGAAGCACACAGCCGTATTCCCCACCATCAAGAGGACCTGTCCGCATCACAGATTCCATTCAAGACACGCACCAGCAGCAGGTCACTCTGGGGGAATCTTCACGGCTGCATCTCCAATGGCACGAGCACCTATGCCGATCAAAATTTTCTCTAGATTGACGCCCCACTCAGCAATATATCCATCCCATTGTGCGACCACATCTGATTGGTTCTCAAAGGAATGTCTCAGATGATAATGCTGTCCATGAAAGCTCTACCTTTTCTGTACCTGGAAGGCTCCATAACATGCGCACCAAACAACCAAGCATGCTGCCATACCGAAAGGAGAAGTTGGGACCACGCACGCGCCTGCATTGCAAAGGAAGCTCCATTTTTTTGCAAACTCAGATCGGAAAAATGGCGCACTGTGGCTACGGGAAGCGCGAGGTCGCCAAACGCAAGTCCGAGGGTTGATGATCGAAGGGATTGGTTGTGGATAAGAAACCCAAATCAGTGCCTCTCAAGAACCAGATACGCTCCACAGAACTCCTCCTCCGTAAGAATCTTCTGCCTGAAGTTAGAGAATTTTCAAACTCGGAAAGATGCGACGTATAAGGAAATATCGTGACTGAATGAGAGATTCTTTGGGAGGACAAAATCAAAAACCTCCTATACAAGTGGCCGTGCATTCCATATTGGCAGTCATACTTTCCATACCGAAGAGGCCATCACGCGCATAATTAAAAAGGTAAGGCTGTCATATAAAATAGTTGAAAGAACAGGCAAAAAAAAAAAAAAGAGGAGGGGGGATTTTTTAAAAGAGATCCACACGCAAGAGAGAATTTTGGGGGCAAGGGGTCGTGATATTCTTTTTGAAATAGAGAGGAGCAGAGAGATCCACACGGAGAGGGGAGCCACCTTAACGCATCAAAGGCAGATTTTTTTTAGAATACAGGTGAGTTTTTTTGAAATAGTTTTGATTATTTTTGTTTGTAATTCATAAGTCCATGCTAATTTTGTTTTAATCCATATGATAGTTAAAATGTGTTTGTGAGTTTAATTTAATTAGTTTTGTCTTGATTTACTCCTTAGTTTAGTTTTGCTATTGATTTTGATTTCTTAGTTTAATTAATTAATTTTTTTAGGTACAATTTAGGTTTCGATTTGGTTTATTAATTTATTCTATTCATAATCTTAATTTAATTGTTTGATTAAACCTTTAGAAAGATTGCATATTGTTTTTTCGATTTCGATTCTTTTGATTTGATCCCTATTTAATTTTGATTGATTGCTTCGGATTGAAAACGTTTGAATTTTATTCATTCAGTTATTCATGTACTTGCTACTCTTTTAATTACTTGTTATTCATTCATTTATTTGTTGATAAAATTGATTTCATGTTAGAAAGTTCATTTTTTTGTTTACTCTAATTTAGTTTGATTCATCTATTTAGTTCAAGTACATTTATAATTTTAATTCATTGAAAAAAATTGATTCTATGTTAGAAAGTTTGCGTTTTTAGGTTGCTTTAATTTAACTTGATTCATTATATTTGGTTTAGATATTTGTTATAGTTTAGTTCATTAATGAAATTGATCCCATGTTTGTAAGTTTCAGTTCTTAGTTTGCTTTGATTTAATAATTCATACTCGTTATTTTAGGCATTTTTTTTTATATATATAGTTTTAGTTTATTAATAAAATTGATCCCATGTTTGGAAGTTCATATTTTTAGTATTCTTTGATTTAATTTGGTTCATTTTAATTAGTTTATGTGTTTTTATAATTTTATTTATTTATTGATAAAATTGATTCTTTATTTAAGAGTTCATGTTTTTAGTTTAATTTAGTCAAACTCATTATAATTAGTTTAGGTACTTCTATAATTTTAGTTCCTTACCTGAATTGATCTTTTTTTAGTTTTTGCTTCAAAATCATCAATGTTAGATCCTGATCACCCTCATCTTAACTTATTGCTTTTAAAATCCTAGCGGTTATTTCATGAATTGATACTCCGTTAGTTTGTCTAATTTAGAATGCCTTGCCCGTTGCTTTAGAGATCCTTCATTTAATTTGATTTTCTTTCTGAGGCTTTTGGAAACTCATGAAGATTAGCCTCTATTCTCACCTTCAATTTTCTTGGTTGTCAAAAATTCTACTTTGTGATTTTGTTCTCTTTTGTTTTGCTTGGTATTTTGATTCATACACTTTATTGCTTTCAAATTAATTTCTTTTTATATAACACTATTCTCGAAATTTTATTTCCTTAAAAATCCATTTCAAAAATTCATTTAGAGTTCTTAGAATCAAAATCTCATTTTTCAAAAAATAATGTGCAACCATGTTTTGATCGGTTCACATCTTTCAAATAAAATTACAGTTTTGAATAAAACACGAATCAAAGCTTGTGGTCCCAAACAAATGGGATAATTCTAAGCTAAATTCGTGTATATTAATTGGGGAATTGGTGGAACCCCTACACAAAAATCATTCTTTTCAAAATCACTTGCTGCCAGTTTTCATTCAACCCCTGTCCTCCTAGGTTTAAATTCCATTTTAGCAACTTTAGAATATCTGTAAAAAATTTCTGAAACTTGTATGACTTTCCTCACTTCTTGAACTTGAATTTAGAGTTTCATTTGAGTTAGAAAGCCATTCTAGAATAGAAGATATAAATGAGTTTTTAGAAGGGTTCTGTTTTCACCCAGTTCTGGACACCCGAGGTCTTTTTAAAAAAATAGAATACCAGATGACTTTTAAAATTTGATTCAATATTTTTATTCAATTATAGGCTTCTTGAAATTGATCTTAGACACATAAAATATTAAAAAATATTTCTTTTTGAGGGAGATATGAATTTTCAAAGTCTCATCTACTGTGCATGCTCGATTCTGGACATCTGATCACCTTGAATGCTTTAAAAATACTTTTGAGAATCATCCGACCCTGAATTTATTTTTTATGTGACATAAAAACTTTGAAATGTATATGTAATTTTTTTTATGATTTAATGTGATCATTTACTATTTTTTTAAATATTCGTTTATGCATGTCACTTTTTCTTATCTAATCTGGACTTTATAGAACCTTTAGGCGTCTTTGTTGTAATCTGTCCTTAGAATGAGTGCTCAGCTTTTGGAATGCTGATCTAGACGTGTAGTAGTTATACCCTGAAATTTTTCATAATTAAATTCCACTCTAAGCTATTTTTTTGGAAATTGTTTTATGATGCTTTCTTTTCTAACTATATGCTGATGGTTTTATGCTTTACTTAAAATTGTTATTATTTTTAGAGTCATTTGGTTTATCTTAGCTCGACTTTAGGCCTTTGACACTATATATTCGATATAATGGATATGTTATGTAATTTATGCTTGTCCTAACCACTTTGGCACTTTTGGGGAAATCTTATAAAATATACTTGCTATCCAGGTACGCTCTCTATCCTCTAATTCCAAGATTTTATGAAAATGCATGTTATCACAAGCTATATCCATGTCTTTGTGTACTATGCTCTTGTTTGGTGCCATACTTGATTGCCTTGATGCTTGTTCGATCATCTTTGATAAAAATACGTATTATGTGTCATATTATCTAAGCTAACCTTTGATGTCTTTTGATAGCGCTTAAGAAGCCGTTCAGGTACACATTTTGACTTTCTTGTTTAACATGCTCATTTTTTTTAAATCACCTAGCCTACTTAGGTATCCACAATCAACAAATTAATTGCCATATTTCCCTCAACTTAGTCAGTAGAGACCTTCTTAGGGCTTAGAGGGGTGCTACCTCTTAGAGGTACCTTCCCAATAAGTAACCTGATCCCCGGACTTAGACTCGGGTTTTCCAAAGACATGCTTTTTTCCAAAAATTATGGAGTCACATTTTAGGGTTTTTTTTTCTTGTTTTATTTTCCCTCTAAAATAAAAATAAAATAAGTGGCGACTCCAACTTTTTCTAAAATTAATTTTTCACAAATAAAAGCGAGTCTTGCCGATCGAGTGGGGACGCATGTGAAAAATGCGGGTCCACAGAATTATTTCAATATTATTGTTGCATGCATGTTATAGATGCTTTATAAATATCGAAAACCCTAGATTATTTAATTGTAACTTTAAATATTGTAAATAAGTGTTATATACAGGAGGATAATATTTAAAGTAAAATAATCTAATATGTTCATAATTAAAAATTAAAGTTGGGATCTTTAATTTAAAATTACTAGCGCGGTTCATTACATTCTGAATGAAATGATCTTATCCGGATTGTTAATAATGAGATTATTGGAATGAAAGCGCTTTATATAATTTGATTATATAGGACTGGAACACGATTAATTATGAATCTCTGATAAATTCCGTTATAATATAGAGCATTCAATATTAATCAATGATGGTCATATATGCATTGATCTTAATTCTAAGTGATTAATAGACTCCTATTTATTGTATTGTATTTTTTGACATACCGGGTAATGACACAAATACATAGTGTCAAATTCTTGGTGTATTGGAAGTATAATAAAATAAATAGCCGGGAATATTAATATAAAAGATGAAATCCATTCCTTCGTTAAGAAGTCAGATGGACGGTTCCCATAAGTATTGGTTCGGGCCTTGAATGATAAGAGCGCTCAATTTATGATTAGACCATAAATATATTATTCATTAGAGAACCAATGGCACTTAAGGAGAAAGATATGATTAAAGAGGTTAACGGAAAAACCTAGCTTTAATTATGAACCATTTATGGAGGATTGACTCATATGTAGTGACTATATCAATGGGCAATTCAAATCCTTTGAATATATTTAATTTTATAATTTTAAGAGTGCAATTCCAAATTTTTAGTGGAGTAATTTTGGGATTAATAATTTTGATTTTTTAATTAAGTTGTTAATTAATTGTCAAAATTATTGGAGCTAAAAATTATAATGTCCATAGTTCCTCTCAACAGCTCCATTAAAATTATATGAACATTTTTTTTTTATGTTGGGTTGATTTTATTAGTTTGGAATTTTGAATTCTAAATTAATTTCACACAATCTTGATTTGATTTATTTATTTTATAATTTAATTATTTAAAATATTTTTTGATACAATGTGGTGAAGACCACACTTACTTGTATTCCCTAAGAAACACTTTTTAAGTGGGGATCATGGGGAGAGATATTCTCTCCCATGTTTTTCAAAATTCAAAATATGTCAGTTATTTTTTTCTTCGTGGTATTAAAAAGTTTTTTTTTTTTTCAATGTTTTTCGGATGATGGGATGAGAATACAAGTTTTCAATATATTAAGTTGTGTGATATAAAAACCCAAAAAAGATAAAAAAGAAAAAAGAAAAAAGATGACGCCCACTCGTTTTGAGTTCATCATTATTTGGAGAAACGTTAGAGAAAAATCTATGGTGCTTTAGAGGATTTGGAATTCTAAGATCCTTTTGGTGGAGTTCAAATTTATCAGCCTAATCGCAAGGTACAATTCTAAATTACCTATATTTGTTATTTCATTAAATTAATACAAGTATTGATCATTGAACAAAAAAAAAAAAAAAAATTTTGAGAAATTTTTTCTGGCTTCCGTTTTTCTTTTATTTATCTGGTTTCAAAACCAACACATAATAGGTAATTTGACATTTGAGTTTATTTTTAATTCATAAATTTATCTTTTTCAAATAAGAAATTATATACGGCTTTTAGGGGTTGTGTAATTATTGGGCTTTTGAGAGAATGAAATAAGTAAAGTTAAAAGTCTGTTTGATAATTGTTTTTTAAAGTAATTTTTAAAAATAGGTTTTGAAATTTGTTCTTTAATGTTTTGTAAAACAAAAGTATTTTAAAGAACTTGAAATATTTTTAAAGTTTAAACTTTAAAATTTAAAATAAGCAAGAAAATATAATTTTGATAATAATTGATATTAATAGATATTTAAAGGATAAAATAATTCTTAAATAAAAGAATAAACTTTAGTTTTAAAAATATTAAGGGTTTGTTTGTTAATGTTTATAAAGACTACTTTATGTTTTTTAGAATAAAAAATAAGAAAATATGTTTCAATTAAAAAATAGGTTTTTTGGTTTCAAAAACACACATAATCTCTTTCTTTTATTAGAATATTAGAATTATCATTTTTATTACCTTTGAAATCCTAAATATTTTAACTTAATTACTTTGATTCATTGTGAAAGAAAAAGTTAGGAGGGTATAATTTTCTTTTTCTTTCACTAACTTTAAGTCAACCATGACCATAATGAATGACATTTTTGTTCATACTAGTTTACACTAAACCTTATAGATGAAGCTTTTTTTTCCACTAATATAAAGTAATTAAGCATGTCTAAAGATTTAAAAAAAAAATGTTTTTAGAAAGTGAGAATAGATTTTGTATACTTCCCAATGAAATACTTGATATGTCTTAATAAGCACTATCAAAAGCTTGAAAAATACCATCATTTTAAATAAAATATTCATATGTAAAAAATATAAATTTGCTAAATATTCATATACAAAAAATACATATTCACTACCTCTAAAATTATATCCCTTTTCCTCTCCTTACTTTTAAATAATGATTTCACATATAATTTTTTTCAAAAAGTCCCTTTTATTCATGGTTAATTTGATCTATAAGATTAAGTCTTCTATTTTTTTGTTTTTTTTTTTACATCAATTCTTTAAAATATTCCTTTGACCCTTGGATAAATTTACAATGTCTTTCCTTATGTTTTTCCTAGTTGACTTACATTTTAATGACTAAATAAATCCTTTAACTTAGTAAGTTTCCTCCCTTGAACTCAAAAAAACTAACTCTATTCACAGATCACCACTCTTTATTTGTTAACCAAAACTATGTATACATACAAAAAGAAAATAAAATATAAAAAACATGAGATTTTGAAGGTGATTAGGCAATCAATGTTTTCTCTATATCCACAAAAAGTACTAACACTCAATTCACTAATCAAAAGAAAAAAAAAATTACAATGATGAAGATCTCCAAAAAACCTCTGTGGACCCGCATTTTTCACATGCACCCCCACTTGATCGGTGAGACTCGCTTTTATTTGGTGAAAAAATGGTTTTTGGAAAAGTCGGAGTCGTCACTTATTTTATTTTATTTTAAAGGGAAAATAAAACAAGAAATAAAATCCTAAAAAAATGACTCCACATTTTTGGAAAAACATGTCTCGAAAACCTGAGTCTAGGTCGGGGATTAGGTTACTTATTGGGAAGGTACCTCTAGGAGGTAGCACCCCTTTAAGCCCTACAAAGGTCTCTACTGACTACGTTGAAGGAAATGTGGCAATCAACTGATTAATTGAGAGTACTTAGGTAGGCTAAGGTGATCTCAAAACTAGCATGCCAAACAAGAAAAACTAATCATGCTCATAAAGGAGAGTTAGGATGCGTACCTGGACTGCTCTTTAAGCGCTATCACAAGACATCAAAGTTAGTTCAAATAGTATATCATCTAGTATGCATTTTATCATAAATAAACGAACAATGAAACAATATATCAGGATACCCAAGCATTATCAAACATAGGCACGATTCACAAATATTCACAAAATTTAGAAAACGGGTGTTAAGTGGTGTACCTGGATAGCATGAGTAATTTGTAATGTGCTTTCACAAGACATGAGGGGTTAGATAATAAATAATAAAATAAAGAAATTCTGGCATACTTGTTATTTAACTAGCATAACAAAAAATGATCAAAGTATACGAAACCATCACTTATCACTTATGTTGGGTGTATAATTTCTGAAAAATAGATTAACATGATTTCAATAAGTAGCAAAGGTGGTAGCAAAAATAGGTTTTTTAAAAAGATTTTCTTATGTAGGGGTTTCACCAATTCCCCAATTAATATACACAAATCTAGCCTGGAATTATCCCATTTATTTGGGACCACAAGCTTGGATTCGTGTTTTGTTCAAAACCAAAATTTTATTTGAAAATTGAGAAAGATGCGAACCAATCAAAACATGGTTGCACATTATTTTAAGAAAATGAGATTTTGATTCTAAGAATTCTAAATGAATTTTTGAAATGGATTTTTTTAAAGGGAATGAGATTTTGATTCTAAGAATTCTAAATGAATTTTTGAAATGGATTTTTTAAAGGGAATGAGATTTTGATTCTAAGAACTCTAAATGAGTTTTTGAAATGGATTTTTAAATGGGTCATTTTGAGAAAAGTGTTATGTTTTAAAAATAAAAGAAATTAATTTGAAAACAATAAAACATATGAATCAAAATACCAAGCAAAACAAAAGAGAATAAAATCACAAAGTAGAAATTTGAACAATCGAGAAAATTGAAGTGGTGAGAATGGAGGCCAATCTTCACTATTTTCTGATGGCCTCGGAAAAGTAAATTTTACCAGAGACTACCCAAACAATAAACTATTCAAACTTAGATCAAATAAGCTAACTAGATACCGACCAAGAATTAATGACTAATGTTCAAGAAACACATCCATTAAGAATAACAACCAAGAATTAGCATGTGATCAATTAAACACACAAGCGCATTTAGACTAATTAAAATGAACCAAGTTAAATCAAGGCAAACAATAATTTTCAAACATAGAATTAACTTTATTAATGAACTAATATTATATAAAATACCTAAACTGAATAGATCTATGAAACTAAATCAGAGTAAACTAAAGACATGAATTTTCAAATATAGAATTGATTTTATTAATGACCTAAAATTATAAAAACACCTAAAATAATTAAAATGAATCAGATTAAATGAAAGCAACTAAAAACAAAATATGAATTCATGGAATCAACTTTCTAAATAAACTCACATTATTAAAATGAAATCTAAGCTTAAAAATGTATTAAACACTAATTAAGGCAGGTCTAAAATCAAATATTTAACACATGAGATCAATTATTTTAACAAACTAAAATTTTACAAGAGTACCTAAACCTAAAGTTAAATAAAAACACTAATCATAATAGATTTTTAAAATTAAATCTCTAACCTATAAAAATTAGTTTTATTAATAAATAAATGAAATAGGTAACGCGTGAATAAATAAGCATAGCTAAAACAAAAATACGAACTCATGGAATTGAAACTAAACTAAAAGAAATTAAGAACTTCTCAACTAAGAATGAAACAAAACTAATACTAATCAAAATTCTAATTTTTGTACTGTCATCAAGAATTATTTAAAAACATATATATATTTAAGAATTCTAACTTCTCTACTATCATAAAAAAAATTTATCCAAACACTTAAAAATACTAATTTTTCCATTATCATCAAGAATTATCCAAAACTAAAAATTAAGCACAATATAACTTTTCATCAATATCCAAATTACTGAAAACTAGAAACTTACAAAAGATTCTAACTTTTCGTTAACATTGTAAAATTATCCAAAACGAATAAAACATCTAATTTTTAAACTATCATTCCGAATTATCTGAAACAAATACTTACAAAATTGACATGAGGTTAGCAATAATAATGATGATAACTAAGATAAAAAATATTCAAAACTAACAACTAGAAATCCTAACTTGATTTATATTTTATTCAAACAATCATTAACAAATCTCATATAAACCCATTAGATATATTTTTTTTTTATAAAACAAAAGCATGCCACTAGCATTATATTTTTAACAATCCCATTACAGTTAACCATGATTCCATTCCATTTCAATTCTTTTCTTTATTCAACAAACACTCAATCATTAACATATCATTAAATCCCATATCATTAACATATCTCATTCCATTTTCTTTAAAACTACCAAACACTCCACAGCCGGTTGCACCTCATTCATTCCATTTCATTAGATATATTTTTTTAAAAACAAACAACATGCCACTCACATGTGCTACACGCATTCATTGGAATCCTCATTTTTTTTTTCTTTATTCAACAAACACCCAAAGTTCCAAACAAATGCTCTACAATCGGCTGCACCTCCATTGATTTTTCCTATTTTTTTGTTTTTCCATCCAAACACATAGCCACTAATTTTTATATCTCCATGAACACTCACATGAAACTCTACATTAAATCCCGTTATAGCCAGCCAGGATTTCATTCCATTTCATTTAACAAATAAATAAATAAATAAATAAAACATGCCAATGACATCGTTCGCATCAGGACTGACCATATATTCACATTCATTCGCATTTTAAATCTAACAAAACAAAGTCAAAGAACACTAACCTTGCTTGCGGCTATCCTATTTCACGGCTGTCACTTTTCCTTCTCAGTCTAGTTGTGCCTACTGCTCCGATCTGGCTTGTGTGTTCCTCCCCCACAAAGAGTCCCCGAATCAGCCTGTGTGTCCTCTAAAAGCTCCACTTGGAAACGTGATCTCTATGTCCACAATTTTCTTCTAAATCTCGTTCGAAAACCAACATAAATTCTGCTCCGAGTCTTCTTACTCCTTTTTCCTCTAGATCGGCAGCCTACTGATCCCAAAAACAGCCCCTCTCATGATGCAAAACGCTCTCTCTCTGATCCCAAAAACGACAGCCTAATGATCCCAAAAACAACCCCTCTCACCCTGGAAAGCGCTCGCTCTCCGATCCCAAAAATGACAGCCTAATGAGCCCTCTTCTCTTTGATCCCCAAAAACAGCAGCCTAATGATCCCTCTTCTCTCTTCTGGTGTTGCTCTCTATCCCAAAAATGACAGCTTAATGAGCCCTCTTCTCTTTGATCCCAAAAAAAGGGCAGCCTAATGATCCCTCTTCTCTCTTCTGGTGTTCCTTCCTCTGGAGATCTCCCTTTTTCCCCGGTGCGGCTGCACCTTTTCACGCTCCCCTTCCAATGGTGTAATTGCACCTTTATTCTGATCAGAATCGGTGTTCTCTCCTCTCCAAAATCTGGTGCATCTCCCTTCAAAAATCTGGTGCATCCTCTTTCAAAAATCCCATCATACCCCCTTCCAAAATCTGGTCATCTTTCCCCTCAAAAATCTGGTGCATCCTTTCAAAAATCTGTTCATCTTTCTCTTCCAAAAAGTTCAGCACGATCAGACTCCTCCTCAGTTCCGGTGCTCTCCCTCGTGCCCCCTCTAAACTGAAGTCTGATTGTGTCTTCTTTAAACTAAAATTCTGGTGGTGTGGTGTTGAGGCTTGGAGAGTTGAGAGAGCCTCTTTCTCTCTCCATTCTTATGCGGGTTCTCCCCTTTTCCGCCATGAAAGCCTTCTAAAAGAAGTGTCTGCTGAAAGTTGAATTAAGATGGGATTGACTGTATCTCCACGTTCACAGCATAAGGAATGATCATCTTCATGGGCGAAGATCTTTCCAGACTACATGACAAAAAAATCGCTTGACTGCAAGAGGCTGAGGCTTGAGTCACATGTCCTGAAGGCATGCCGCTGAACCAGATCCTCGTCAATAAAGTGAAGAAAACAAGCATCTTGGCTTCAGGTGCAAGACGAGCCATGAGAACAGCCACCCCATTACTGGTCTTGTTCTCCTCTATAAAACTTCTCTTTCCATGAAGTTGGGCCCAATCATTTTTCCTGCAAAATAAACAGAAAATGAAGAAGAAATGAATAGGACTGTAAGCGTTATAAGAAGGAACCAGGAAATGAAAAACCGTGGTGCGCTATATATGCAGTGTCTCGATTTGATTGCCCCACTGAAAGTCTATCTTGATCACTCTTCCAGACTCAGTGCCCTCTCTTGTAAAATTCTTCCCAAATTCTTCAGAGGCGAGTTGTGCGCTGGTTATGGGTCCAAAAACTGCAAGCAATCCATGAAGAACCCAAAATCAATAGCATCATGTGGTCTTTAACAGCCACTCCAATCATCCCAACGAATATCAATAATTGCAAATGGAATCAAAGTAAAAAGGAACTTGGATGTAAAATGAAAAACTTATCTTAGAAAGACGCAGGCTGACCAATATTCCCTCCAGAATCCCAGTGAGCTCCTCTCACAGCTCTCTTTTGCACTTCTCCCATTCTTTTTCCTTTTTCATCTCCTGGATCAGAATTTCTCCTCCTCTTGAACACAACCCTCCTTCCCGTCCATATACATGCTGAATCCTTCTCTTTTCACTTGCCAAAACCAGCTTTGGTAATTTGCTCACCGGACTGGTTTTCTCTTTCCAAAAAATCACAGCCCCTTCAGTAAGTTTCCTGAACACAGCCTTACTTCCCATACACGTCCTGTTGACTCCACCAGCCTGGAAAGGACACCTCACCAGTCCGAAGAGAGCTATCAATATCTTCCCTTTCTCCTATGCCAAACCCCTTTGGTAAGTTTCCTACAAAAACATAAAATTATTAGATTTAATAAATGAATAAAAGGTATTTTAGAAAATTATAAAATAAAAATCATTAAAAAAAATAAAAAATATATATCATGCAAGGGAGAAATGCAATCCAATATCATGCAAGCCATGCAAGAATGCCATGCAACCATGCAAACCGCACAAAAATGCAATCCATACCAACCATGCAGACATGCAAAAATTACCTAAAAGGTGACTTAAGTGGGATAGAATGAGCCTAAGGTGGTGCCTAACGGCCCAAGTGCATCTAAATGGGCCTAGGGTGTCTAAGTGAGCCTAAAGTGTATCTAACTGGGCCTAGAGTGGTGCCTAATGGGCCAAGCGTACCTAAATGAGCCTAAGTCTAAATTAGGGTTGCCAGGAGTCACAATAGGGTTAGATAAATCCTTCAACCAAAGTCCCTAAGGTGGCTTAAAAAAGATAGGCTACACAAGTAGTAATGGGCCACTAGGGAATTGATGTAAAGTATTGAACACATAATAGGGCATGTGCTAGGAAGACAAAATGGAGGGTCTACAACCTCTCAATTGTGGTTGTGTCCTCTTAAAAAACCTTAAAAAACATAATAATGTTAAATATATAATAGAAGTAAGTCATTCATCATATTAAAAAAAAATTCTTTAGAATGTGTTATCCCTTCAATTAACCAATCAGTTCGATCCCCATGAGTTCAATAGGGAGTTCGACACTAACATCTTAAACAAAACATAACAAAATTGATTCAGACTTCACAATCCAATATTATTTTATTGTTAATCATCTTAGCTTTTCATAATGTAACTTCAATTTCTTTTAAATGGAATTTGGTTCCAACTTCAATTCTAGCCCAAGTTCGATTCTAACTAACATCCCCATGTGATTTTTTTCAAGTTTCTATGTGATGCTTGTTATTATATATACATTTGCATTTCATTTTTCATCTAACCTATTCCAGTAAAGCCATTATTTGCTGCCATGTTTGATTGAGTTCTCTAAGTGCAGCACATCAATTTCTCTTCCCATGTTCTCATATAATTTTAAGCAAATCCATTTCTTTCCCCATAATTTGAACTTCAATTAATGCTTTAATTTATTACTAATACTTCAATTAATTATATCATTGTTATCTCAGCTAAATCTTCAATCAGCTGACATCGATATCTAATAATAGATTTAAGGTAGCTCATAGGAAATTTAGGTTGCGTTAGGTTAGGCCGTAGAAAAATTGAAAGAAAAAAAAAAGGAGATAAATTTTAAAAAAGAGTAAAAAATAAGAAAAATTAATAAAACTTCATATGATGCTTGGTTATCGACAAAAAAGTTCTAAAAAAAAAAGACTCCTTTAAAATTTTTATCCTTTCTTTTATAATATATTTTTTTATTTTTTGATGAAATTCAATCATAAAAATATATATATATATATTTTGTTCTCATTACTTTTCATATATCAAACATAACTTACAAAAAAAACCTAAAGTTATTTTTAACGAGAAAAACTAAAGATTTGAATCACTCACAAAATATTGTTAAATCTCCTTTCTCGTTCATTCTTAATACTAACAATGATCATTTGATTAGGACATTACGGAATCTTTAAGGCCTTTAAAACCTTGAATGATTTTGTTAATTATTACCATTTATGCTCAAATTATTATGATTAATTTCTTTTCCACTTTTATGCGATCAGTCGAGCATGGTGAAGTAGTCATGACTAACAATTTATTTAAAACTAATTAACAATATTTACTGTGCTTAGAGCTTATGACTGATCATATTTAATTTCGAGTTCTAAATTTCATACAATTAGATTGACCTCTCTTTTGAGTTTAGTCCCATTAGATATAGAGAGAGAGATAGATGAATTAAAAATCTTATCATCATCATCATCTTCTAGACTTTGGGTGTCCGTTTCAAGTCTTCCATTGCTTATTTTAGCTGCGGACTGCAGAACATTTAATTTGGTTATAAATTATAATGAGATGATGGGGCGTCTGAATGAGACGTCCCCCTACCAAGCTGGTGGCGGAAGCCTATGCTCAGATCAGATGGGGAAAAATATAGTACAACTTCTATAAGTTTTGTGGACCCATTCCTTAAAGAGGGTTTTCATCATGAGTGGCTTTCGTGCCGTCAAAAATAATTTTAAAACTATCATAATTTTTTATTTTTTATTTCAAATACAACTCGTCTTTTTTAAGAGACATAATTTTTCAATTTCAAAAGGCATGTTAAATATAAACAAAAAAAGTGATTTCGTATTTAAAAATGTCGAGTTCAACATTAAAAAATAAAATAAAATAAAATAAGTTTTATGATAAAAGGTAAATTCATCTTTTCAAAAGACAAATTTAATATAAAAATAAAAAAAATAACAAAAATATCATATTTTTATATTTATCTTTTAAATAATTATATTATAATATTTTTTTTTAAATAACATTTAAAAGAAAATTCCCCCTTAAGGGCATTTACACATTAAATTCCCCCTCAATATTTCAATTATTTATTTAATCTTATAAGATCATTAGGTGTAAATTATCTTTATTTTTTTAATAAATTAGTGCTCCATCATAATCCTCCTTTTTTTAATTCATCATATTAATTGTGCTGAAGTGTAAGGGCGATTAAATTTACCATTTCTGAAATCATTTATTTTAATTATTTTTTTATAAAAATAGTATTATGGAAACAAAGGTAAGTTTCTTTGTTTTTACTCTACTTTTGAGGGAAAAACACAGTAAAGAAAAGTGTAGTTTTTTCTATACTATTACTTGCTTTAGGAATAGAGCCTTTGATTTGGTTACAAGGTAATGGGAAGGTTGGTGGAGGATTGGTTCTATATATCTAGGTTGATGAGATGGGAAGAAGACTCACTTTAGTAGATTGGTGCACCATTTGAATCCTCTTTTTCTTGTTCATGATAATTACTCATACTAATTTTACTAAAGGACTAAACTGATTGATTTTAGCATTTTCAAAATCATATAATTTAATTTTTGAGGAAAATAGCATAAGAGAAAGCATTGTCAGTTATTTTTTAAGGAATCAAAAAATATACTAGGAAAAAATGTGATTTTTTTATACTACTGCTTACTTTAGCAATAGATCGAACATTTGATTTGGTTATGAGGTAATGGGAAGGTCGTTTGTTTTATATATATATATATATATGTATGCATGCATATATATATATTCTAATTCATGGTCATACTAATTTTATTGAAGTCCTAGAGTGATTGATGCATGTATGTGGTGATGAGATTGACAAAATGTTAGTTTGAAAAATGAACTTGGTAGAGGTATCTTCAAAAAACAACCCTAGTTTCATTAGCAATATTTGATTAAAAAAAAATGAAATTATCGTCAAATTAGAAAAAATAATTCTTATTTTTGAAAAATCTTAAATATGATCTATCTAAACAAAAATATGAATATTTTTTAATTTTTTAGGTTATGTTTGATTTTTGAAAAGCACTAAATAGAGAGAGAAAAAATGTTAAAAATATGAATAAAGTTTTAAAAAATGTATTCTATGAGAGAATCAAACTCACTCACAAATCAAGAGCAATCAATTATTAATCCTTAAGTTTAGAAACAATACATGTATTCTTTGTATAATCTATGTATCTCTTGTATAGTCATGTTTATGTATATATTTAAAAGACTTGAGTGTATTGCAATTACATATACTTTTTGTCATTCAACTTTTTTATCTCTTTACGGTTTCAAAGTCAAATCCAACCAATTATACACATTGAATCATAACTATCTCATTACCAAAAATATAGTTAATCAACTTTTTGTAATATCCTACATTGAATAGTGGAGAAAGTTTCTAACACTATATAAGTATGAATTCCTTTTAATCTTGTAAATATTTTTTAAAGCTATAAGGACACGAGTAGGCCATTATAAATGGTTTCAAAGCCAATCTCTAACTCCAATATGGACTGTTACACTTCTATTACTTGGATAAAAAGAACTTGCATAAGTGTTAAACCCTATTTTGACAAATGGCATGAGACTTAGTCACTTGTCATTCAAGAATTTGCATTGTCTCTCAAAATAGTCTTGATCATTTTATCAAATATTCATGATTGTTCCCTTTGTTGTATAAATTTTACGTTTTCACATTCTTTCTAAAGTTTAAGAAAATTGTTGAAATTTTTTCTAAATCTTCTACTGATAATATTTACTAAAGATCCAACATCTCATCTCACCTCCATATACACCTAACACATTGCCTTGGCCGATATCACAATCGACATACATTGTCAAAACAGAACTCACACTACTTCATTAATTGGGCATCCTTACCTTTACCACTTTTGATACTTCACGTTTAAAATTGTCGTTTATCTCATAGATAGACTTTTCACACATTATTGACAATATATCATCGTTTGATTGTCTCTTTCAGCCAACTATGGAAGCCTCCCACTTTGGTAACTTCCCTGCGACCTCAACAACTTCCCTAGCTTTTCACTGCCCCATATTCATAACACCAACACTACCCAACTCTCATTCCTTACTTCCTATTTTGCTCTCTATCTCTCTCTCTCTCTCAACTCCATATTTGGTCGGCCTCGTTTATCCCACCAATCAGCCTGCGCCTCTCCATACTCTTGGCATCCATTCCCTCTCATGATCACCTATTCAACCCCACCTCTCCATTCATCACTACAATCCTAGTCTTCTTACCCCATTACTTCATCCATATTCACTCATGCTTCCGGAATTTTCCTCTATATTTATTTATTTTTTCCCTCAAAAATTTTGAATATAAGATAAAAATTCTATAATTTTTTTCTTACCTTTTTCTCTTACTCTTTCTCCTCCATATTTTACTTCCCAAAGATAAACTTATGCTATCTTTATTTCTAGATAAAATATAAGGAAAAATGATTAAAAATAAATAAATTAATTTATTAAAAATAAAGAGAAAAAATGGATACATTTGATGCATTTAATACATTTTTAGTTTCTATTTTACTTATATATGATAAAATATTTCTATATAAAATGTATCCCAATAGGTATCCATCATTAAGGCTATGTTT
Organism: Vitis rotundifolia; assembly: GCA_030254885.1. Taxonomy (NCBI): domain Eukaryota; kingdom Viridiplantae; phylum Streptophyta; class Magnoliopsida; order Vitales; family Vitaceae; genus Vitis; species Vitis rotundifolia. The sequence goes on along the minus strand of CM058164.1, from coordinate 7,874,428 downwards.
GGTTTTAGAAAGTTTGAAGAGAAATGTGTAGGAAAGAAAATAGAGAGAAAAAAAAAAAAGTTTTAAAGTCAATAATTATTTTTATATATTACTCAAAATTCATTTTACCTATTTAACTCTTTGAGGTAAAAATTAAATAATTTAAAAATATATGATTTTCTTATTAATTTTAATTATATTAGACTTTTTTTTTTTATATATTATATTTGAGCATGAGAAAATCATTTTTCTTAATAATTTTTTTGTTTTAGTAGTTTTTTCTAATAATCAAACATGGCTAAAAGATGGTAGGTATTTTATTTTCTTGATAATTTCCAATTCATAATATTTTTCAATTTTGCCCCCTCTAAGCAAAGATCTCATCTTTACTAATTTGTTTCATCATTATGAATTTATGATCTCATAGATAAAAGGCTCCCCACTAGGACCTACTAATATACAAAAACACATATCATAACCCACTCATGCAAAGCACCTCCCATGAATTATCATCATCATTATTCTTATTAAATTATTAGTAGTAGTAGTACATCATCAGAATATGGACAGGTGTGCGATTACTCCATTGCAGTCCTGGCTGATAACCTTGGAGAAATGCGAGCCTGCAACGGGTTCTTCATGGTGGTTGGTAGCAGAGACACAAGAGGCCTTTCTGAAAGATCAACTCCCATCTTCACCCTGAGGATGGATGTTAATAAGATGTTAGCCTCCCTCACTATCACTGTCGAAAAACTAAATATTTATTACATAATTCTCATTTATTTTATTTTATTTTGTAAGAAAAACAATTAAGGTGTCGGTAAAATAAACCAATCCGGTTGGATCAAATATTTTATTATTTAAATAAGATTATTAATTTATAGAGCATTTATTTATCAAGGTTTTATTATATTTATTTATAAATTTATTTTTTTATTTTTTTTATTTACAAAAAATAAAATTTTGAAAATAACTAATTTTTATTATATTTGATTTTTTTTCATACTTAGATGATAAACCAAATACTACAATTTTGACTATTTATTTATTTTTGGATCTTGAAATATTTAAATAAATTATGAGAAAAGGAAAAAAAATATAGATATAAAAAATGAAGATGGTAGAAGAGAAAAACCAAAGAAAATAAAATGAAAGAAAAAAAAGTTACACTCATTGTATTTTTTCTTACTTTTTTTTTAAATAAACGATGAAAAGATTAAAAATGTATAAATATTCATATAATTTTTTTATATTGAGTTTTCCTTTATACTTTTCATTCAATGAGAACATATATTTTTTTTAATTTTATAATTTTTACCTTTTGGTTTTCTATTATTTTTCAACTTTTTCATGATGCCAATAATAAGAATAAGTTAACAAGGATGAGTTTTTGTTTTTATAAAAATGAATTTTGATTTTTACTCTAATCAGTAATTCAAAACACAATTCATGACCTGGTTTGGGTTTCTGTTTCAACTTTGAATGATTGAGAGGCCTTGTACGAGCTTCGTCTCCTGACTCTACATTTTCATCCTCATTCTCGCTAGGGATTTTCGTTTTCACTTTGCTGGGTGAGAGCTTTCTTCACATTTCATTGCTGAAATCTTTCATTTCCTTGTTCCCTTTCTCACATCATCAGCCTTAACATCTCTGCTTCTGTTCTTCAAATTGAATCCAATAGCATCCATATGCTTTTTCTCTCTATTCCCCTCCATAGCCCTTTGTCAGATCGTTTGCAGCTCTCCCCACCCTCATACTCATTCTGATCTCCTCTACTCATTTTCATTCTCATTTTGCTCATATGTCTATGTCGCTCTGCTCCTTTGCTTGCTAAACCTTTCAATTTCCTTGATTTCTGCTTTTGCGATTCTGATTCCTGTAGCTATCAGCCTGTAATTAGTTTACTGCTGCTGTTCTTTTGGTTTTCTGTCATCGATTTGATCTGTGTTCCAAAAGAGAAGAAAGGAGTAGCAACTAGAAAATGGTAGAAATTGTTGTTTCGGTCGCAGAAAAAGTTTCAGAGTACCTGGTTGATCCAGTTGTACGTCAGCTGGGTTATCTGTTTAACTACCGTACCAACATTGAGGATCTCTCTCAAAAGGTTGAGAAGCTGAGGGATGCCAGGGCTAGGCAGCAGCACTCTGTGGAAGAAGCTATTGGGAATGGACATATAATCGAAGATGATGTTTGCAAGTGAATGAAACGTGCTGATGGGTTCATACAAAATGCTTGCAAATTCCTTGAAGAAGAGAAGGAGGCGCGGAAGAGTTGTTTCAATGGGTTCATACAAAATGCATCCGAGCAACATCATCTGTTCACACACCAGAAGACTACTGTAAGAGTGGAAGAATGGCCAAGGATAGATGAACTCCAGAAGGTCACCTGGGTAAGTCTGGAAGACTGATGTTCATGAACTTCCAGAAGGGCTGGTATGTCCAAAACTTGAACATTTTAGATGTTTCCTAAAGACCAAATCGGCAGTGAAAATCCCAAACCCATTTTTTGAAGAGATGAAACAACTCAAAGTACTACATTTCTCCATAATGCATCTTCCATCACTGCCCTCATCACTTCAGTGCCTTGCAAATACCAGATGCCAAGTTGCTGCCAGAAGACACAGTCTTTGATAACTTGGAGAGATATAGAATATTTGTAGGTGATGTCTGGATCTGGGAGGAAAACTATAAAACCAATAGAACATTGAAGCTCAACAAATTCGATACAAGCCTTCATCTGGTGGATGGAATCAGCAATTTGTTGAAGAGAACTGAAGATCTACACTTGCCAGAGATTCAATATATTGTGAACTCGTTGGATCTGACTTCATCACATGGTGCCTTTCCTGTTATGAAGACATTGTCTCTCAATCAGCTGATTAACTTGCAAGAAGTATGCCGTGGCCAATTTCCAGCAGGGTCCTTTGGTTGCTTGAGAGAAGTGGAAGTGGAAGATTGCAATGGCTTGAAATATCCCGACTTGAAGAAATAAAAGTAACTAGATGCAAGAGTATGGTTGAGATGGTTTCCCAAGGAAGGAAAGAAATAAAAGAAGATGCTGTTAATGTGCCTCTGTTCCCTGAATTGAGATCCTTGACATTACAGGACTTACCCAAGCTCAGTAATTTCTGCTTTGAGGAGAACCCGGTGCTTTCCAAGCCTGCAAGCACAATTGTTGGTCCTAGTACACCACCTCTCAACCAACCGGTATGTCAAACCTTGATTATCCTTTCTATCTAGTCAATGCTTTTTTAATCACTTTAATTCAAATACTTGGAGACTAGCCCCTCGTTAATTGATTTGAGTCAGCAAGAATCCCCTCATTTAAATCGATCCCAAAACCCATCTGATGAGACTTTACCAGCAAAGATGAAACGTCACCAATCAAAACAGAGCATTGACTGAATATAATTAATAGACTGCTTTTATTAATTTAACAAACATATTATCATCATGCTTTTATTTTCACTCTATATTAATTGCTGCAATTTTATGTATACAATGCACTACATCTATCTTGTATACAACGCTCTCAGAGGTTCTCATGTTACAGGAGATAAGGGATGGCCAACTTCTGCTTTCCTTGGGCGGCAACCTCCGGTCTCTCAAGTTGAAGAATTGCATGTCACTATTGAAACTATTCCCACCCAGTTTGTTACAGAATTTGGAAGAACTAAAAGTGGAAAACTGTGGTCAGCTGGAACACGTGTTTGATCTTGATGATGGACATGTTGGGTTCCTCCCTAAATTAGAAGTACTGGTTTTGATTGGTTTACCAAAGTTGAGGCATATATGCAACTGCGGAATCTCCAGAAATCATTTCCCTTCTTCTATGGCTTCTGCTCCTGTAGGCAATATCATCTTCCCAAAATTATTCCGTATTTCACTGGGCTCTTTGCCCACCCTCACAAGCTTCGTCTCCCCTGGATATCATTCCCTCCAAAGGCTTCACCATGCAGACCTTGATACCCCTTTCCCAGTGCTCTTTGATGAAAGGGTTAGTTATCAATCAAATTATTGGAGGAAAATAAATATTAAAATAATATTTATGAAATTAATTATGATATTTCTTCTTACTCTAATTTGAAAAAATAATATTCAAATATCCTAAAATATTTGAATTATTAATATTAGAAAAGTTTTATAATAATTAATTATATAATTATTATGAAAATTTGTATTGGAATAATAAAAAAGATTTCTAATTATATTAGATTAGTAAAAAAATGTTATAAAATTTCTAAGTTAATACTTCTATACGGTGTACATATCTTTGGATAATGGGTTTATAATTGAATTATATATTTGATTATTGAAATTAATTCATTAACTTTTATATTTTTAATTTGGGAAAGAATATCAAATTCTATTTTTTAATTAAAAAATTCATTGAATTATTTACTCTAATGAATATTTAGATAAATATGAATTATGTTTTGAGTTTTTTTAATTAAGAAATATACATTAGAATTAGTGGTAGTTTATTTTTATTTTGTTGTGTGATAAATGTATAGAATTTTAGTTTGATTTAGAATTTTACTAATTTATTTTTTATTAATTTATTATCTAGATAAATGAATTTTTTATAGACAAATACAAAGTATTTAAGTCATTTTTTTATGATAATTTTTTGTAATTTATAATGAATTCATTCTCATCCAAATTACACGAGATTGTGGTGGTTTAATTTTTTTTTAAGACAATTAGATAAGAATCAATCAAAATATTTAAGGCTTAAAGTAATTTGCTTTAACAATTAAATAAAAAAATTGGAAAAAGAAAAGAAAAAAACCAAACAAATGACTCTTTTGGAACATTTCAAATGTATGAGAGTTGTATTAAAATGAATTCCATGGGAACTTTGCTATTTCTTGACTGATTTTTTCCTTATAAATTCTTGTAGTTTTAGACAATGAAATTCAACTTGTTTAAGCATGTACATTTTCCTCCACCCTTCTTTTAAGATGTAGTTTGTTGTGTTTTTCTTTTGAGGTCCCCGATTCGGGCTGGTTCTACACATGGATTATTTTCTTTTTTCAATTAGTCAAAATATATAAATAACAAAATGGTGGGATGAACTTTGTAGGTTGCATTTCCTAGCTTGCCGTTCTTAGATATCTCGGGACTGGATAATGTGAAAAAAATATGGCCCAACCAAATTTCTCAAGATTCCTTCTACAAACTAGAAATCGTGATGGTAGATTTTTGTGGACAATTGTTGAATATTTTTCCATCTTTTGTGCTGAAAAGGTTACAAAGTCTAGAGGCTCTATATGTAAGAGGTTGTAGTTCATTAGAAGCGGTTTTTGATGTGGAAGAGACAAATGTGAATGTGAATGTGGAACGTAGTTCATTAGGGAATACGCTTGTATTCCCTAAAGTAAGTGTATTCCCTAAAGTAACCTTTATCTCACTCATCGATCCACATCAACTCAGGAGTTTCTATCCAAGGGCACTTCACAGTGGCCATTGTTGAAAAAACTGATAGTGCAGGAGTGTCATAAACTCAATGTATTTGCATTCGAAACTCCAACATTCCAACAAAGACATCATGAAGGAAATCTTTTCTTGCTCCAACATGTAAGTTTCCTAATTTTACCTCATCACATTTCCTTAAATTTTACATTAAATAACTTGACCCATGAAAAGGTGGATGTAGGGCCCAAAACTGATTATTGGCCCCCACTAGATCCACAACTTCCTTTAGAGAGCATCCTTGATTTCCCTTTTTCCTCCTTGTATATCTCCATTGAACTTTTGAAGTTAAAATTTGAACTAATTCTTTCTTCAAACCAATATTGCAATTTATTGTAAATTTTATTGGTTCCCAAAAATTGTTTAATTTATAACAAGCCAACCTATAGCAAACAATTGTGAACCATCTTTCCAATCCATTTTTATTAAAGTGACTTACACCTTGCATCATCAAACTTCTCATGTGCCAAATGACAACATAAAATTAGAAATCTGGACGTGGATGTCCAGTACTGTATCTTTTGTAAATAGCATAAAAAATTATATTGATTTTACCATGTTCTTTGCTTGGAATAGAGAAATGAAACTACACTTGTTTGTAGATATGTGCATCTTATTTATATCCTAGTTATAATTGACACAACAAATTTCCTAGGTTGCATTCCCTAATTTGGAGGAATTAAAATTGAGATGCAACAACAATATAGAAATATGGTAAGAGCAATTTCTAGTGGATTCCTTTCCTAGACTAAGAGTTTTGAATGTATGTGAATATGGAGATATTTTGGTTGTGATTCCTTCCTTTATGCTTCAAGGATTACATAATCTGGAAAAACTTGATGTGGAAAGATGTAATTCAGTCAAAGAGGTATTCCAACTTGAAGGACTTGATGAGGAAAATCAAGCCAAGAGGCTTGGACGGTTAAAAGAAATAAGGTTGTGTGATCTTCCTGTGCTGACGCATTTGTGGAAGGAAAACTCCAAATCAGGCCCTGATTTGAAAAGTCTAGAGAGTCTTGAAGTGTGGAATTGTGACAGTTTGATAAATTTGGTGCCATGCTCAGTAACTTTCCAAAATCTAGATACTCTAAAGGTGTGGTCTTGTGGCAGTCTGAGAAGTTTGATATCCCCCTCGGTAGCTAAAAGTTTGGTAAAACTCAAAAAGCTTAAAATAGGTAGATCACATATGATGGAAGAAGTAGTTGCTAATGAAGGAGGGGAAGCAACAGATGAGATTGCTTTTTGCAAATTACAACACATGGCACTCTAGTGTTTGCCAAACCTCACAAGCTTCAATTCAAGGGGCTACATATTCTCATTCCCATCCTTGGAGCATATGGTGGTGAAAGAATGCCCCAAGATGAAAATTTTCTCTCCAAGCCTCATAACTACACCAAAACTAGAAAGAGTAGATGTGGTAGATGATGAGTGGCATTGGCATGATGATCTAAATACCACAATCCATAATTTGTTTATAAAGACACATGGTATGTATTGATTCCCCAATCTTAGTTACAAAGGATGATTTAAGATATTCTTTACTTGCTATGAATGATTACAGTGCGACTATTAGAGAGACACCATCAAATATGAAAGAGTTTTACCATTCAGTGTCTTCAAATTTTTCATACCTATCTTGGATTTTCTGTTTGTTTTTCTATATTTAAATAATATATCAATCCCTAATTAAGTTGTCATGCTTGTTGCCAACCAATAGATGGTGTTATTTCTCTTGCAACTTATTTTATATGCAATCAAGCCAGGGTATTGCATCCTTTTTTTTTAGTATTATACTGAGTTATTGTGAGACAAGTATTTTCATCATGCAAGACTTTTATTAGATTTCTCAAGTGCAATTTATACTGGACATGTTGTTGTTATATCAATTAGCATCCATTAAAATGAAAGCTTGTGGCCATTTTCTCAAATATTATCCTATAACCAAAGGAAATGATATTGTCAAATGTTCTTTTATTCTATTTAAAATAAATAAATAAATAAATAAAGTAGTTTTGAAAACCTCTCTTGAAACCACAAAACCATTAACTAGTAATTGGGTTTTGCAAATTATGTATAGAGTGAAAAACTAGGCGACGATTAGTCACCTATTACTAGAATCTTTTGTTACCTTTCTAATGCTAGATGCTTTGTGATCTTTTAATGCTAGGATGAGTGAATTTCCCTGATTCGAGGATGCCATTTGACCTTCTAAATGCCAAGATGTATGATTTCTAGATGCCAAATGTTGTCTTATCTTCCAATCCTAAGATATATTGATTTCTTAATGGCATGATGTTAATTCCCGATGTCATATAGTAAGGAGGCAAAGATAATTGTGGACTTGTGTTGGCCAAACTCTATTGCTAATACTAATTATTTTGAGATAATACTTATTCAATCAAGTTATATCATGTTGAATTGATTATTTTGTTAATTATAGACTAATAAACTTAAATTGGTATTTTCTAATTCGATAAAATATGATATATGATATATGCCATTTGCAATCACTAGTAATTGTAATATGTTTGTTTAGCCTTATTAAACTCCCATGATGATTTATTTACATTTTTAAGGTAATGTTGAGGTTGAGAATGTGGAATTGGGAGCTGGTTTAGCATTATGATACACCATGTTTGGTTCTTGGGAATGTTACCGTGGCTGAATTTCTAACCATGCTAATGCAATATGTATCACTCTATCTCAGTCTATTTGGTTATATTTTAGGTTTATATAGTTGGATGGTATGATATTTACACTACAACAAATTTCACAGTTAGCTACCATAATTTTATGGAAAAAAAGAAGATATTTGCAACAATATTATTTATGATAAAAATGATTTTTTTTTTTAAGATGAAATTTGTAATCATGACAAAATATTATATTTAACTACATCATATATTCATGACAAATAATTTTTCATAAGATTTTAACATGAATTTTGTCTTGAATTACAGCATATTACAATCAAGCCTAATTTAATTTAATTCAATATTAATTTCACACAAATTAATTAGAAAAAAAAGGTCTTAAGCATGTCAAGTGACAAATATATTTTTCACTAATCATGTGATTTTAGAAAAATCAATAATTATTTTTTGGATTTAATCAAGCATTAAATCTTTTTTTTTTTTTTTTTTGGAAAAAAATTAATTTTTTGATGGTTATTTTCCTTTCGTTTTAATATATATGTATATATATCATTTAATGTTAAACATTTTAAACTCAAATCTTCATCTGCTTCTATTCATTGAATTTTTTCCATGCAACCAAACATAGGTGTTTTCCTAAGAAATCTAGGGCTTCTACACACATGGCGGTGATGAAATAAGAGATTGCAGAGAAAAGTCACAAATGTCGATGAAGTTGGGTTGTTGGTCTCTCCTTGTCGTCCTTCTTAGTATGGCAATGAATCCAATGATCTCACTCTTCAGTCACAGCAACAAACCCTACCACTATGTGAAGGTTTTTTCTTTTACCCTCTATTTGGCTTATGAGAAAATCGAGCAAAAGAAAAGAAAAATGAAAGTGAGGTGGTTAGTCTTGGATGAGTAGAGGGTTCTTTTTTCATTTCCTGCATTTTTCTCATTAACCAATTACATGGTTTGATTTGAAATCTTGTGCATTTTGGTATTTGCGTTTTGAATTTTTCTCAGTCAAAGAACTAGTTTTGTTTTATTAAATTTTCTCTAAAAGATGTGAATGATGATATTTACTTTTTTATAACTCATGTTTCGCCAATTTAAGATTTTTTGTTGTGTTATTGTACTGCTAGCTAGGTTTTTTTGTTTTTGAATGAATATTCAACTTTGAAAGAATTGACTATTGAGTGTGTTAACTCTAGTTTTTTAGATTTCTATTGTTAGCCATTAAATCATCAATGAAGCAGTTACTGATTGTACTTATCATAAATTTTGGATCTTTAATATTGCAAAAGGTTCAAGTTTCTTTCTTTTTGTAAATTATTATTTTTTGAATTTTAGCTATAGGCTTTGCCTAAGTTAAGACACTTGTCTCTCTTTTAATTTAATAGCCTTATGGGATTCCTTTCATCTCAACATCATTGTAGGAAGTAAGGGGATATTTTCTGTGGCCGTATTCAAGGTATGATTAATTGAGTCACTAACATTTCTTTTTCTTTTTCCTATTGATTATTGATGTCTTATGGTCTCAAGTTTTGTATATCATGGGTGACTTTATTTATTTTTTTCAATTAAACCTAGAGATATACACTGGTAAATCCAGTGATATATGAGATTAATGATTTGAATTCAAGAGTTCCATTTGCTCACTGTGTGGGACTTCTGTCAGATGAACTCTATAAGGTAATTTGAGCCTCTTTCATAACCCCCTTCTCAGGTTTCTTAATGAAATATATATATATAATGGTTTATCCCTGGTTAGTCTTCGTTGTTTGATGCATAAGCCCTACCAATAGAAGAACTTTCTGGAGCCATGTAGCGAGGTGTTTCTCCAATTGCTTTGTTGGAATGGTGAGTTTGATTACTTGGACTAATGGTTGATTTTAGGGAGGAGAGAAAAAAAAGCCGTTAGAGAATCCATTTTTAAATAAGCTAAATCTGAATTTGTTTGTACATTATTCTTCAACTCTACCTTCATTTTCATATTCTTTTTTTTTTTTTTTTTTGGTAGAAATTGTTAGTGGAATTGTGTCCAATGTGGCCTCTACCCTTGTGAAATGGCTATGGTCATTGAAGTCTACCACCAATATAGGTACATATCCTTTACTGATCTCACATTTAGCTTTATCCCTCTTCTTCTCGTGGTTATTTATACCTATAGGCTGGACATTGCTCTTTGCAATTTTGTGGTTAATGGGTTTGATGGGATTTAATTTTTCAAAAATTTCTAGCTGTTCCACGATGAATTTGAGCCTGGATATACCATGGAAACCATGTTTGATGGTAGTAAGCTCGAAGTCGAACCATACTTTCTTGAGGTATCCCCAAGTGGTGAGCTTCTAGTTTTGGACTTTGAAAACAGTAATATTTACAATATCTCATCCCCACTCACTTGATGTAAGCTACTTTTAATATAATGGTTAGGAATTGTTATTAATTGAGTGTGTCAAGTTGAGTTCTATTATTAATTATCCAAGTTCCATCTTTCTAGAAAGTTGTAATCTTTACTTGGTTTTAATAAGTTTGCCTTAACACCCAGTTCAAATTCCATGGTAGCAGGGCTTATGTTTTATATGGTTCAGGCAAAAAAGGTCAAGTCAGATTATGTTATTGATTATGGTTCTACATCCTTAGTTTCTTAGTTGTTTTGGTACAGTTCTACCTATTTTGCATATTAAAGTTGATTGATGAACTGCAGATGGTAGACCCAAGCTGGTTGTTGGCTTGCCTGAAGAGTAATCTAGGCATGTAGATGGGAAACTAAGAGAAGCAAGGATGAACCATCCAAAAGGGCTTACAGTGGATGAGAAAAGAAATATTTACATTATAGACACTATGAATATGGCTATCAGGAAAATCAGTACTGATGCAAGTAAACTTTAGGTGTGTAAGACATTCCCTCAATTAATGAACACAACTATCTTCTCAATCAATCATCCATGATACTAATTTTTAATTAAGATATCACCTCTTTTCATCAATTAGAAATCTAATAACCTTGACTTTCATAACATTATTTACCTTTTCTTTTTTCACATGCCCTGTCTCTCTCTATATATATGGCGCTGTCTATTTGTGTCATAGATGGACTAAGTCATCAAATTGGTATTGAACCCAAGGATTTTATTTATGCAGGGGTTACAACATTGCTAGAGGAAAGTGGGGACGAGGAGAAGGTCATGTTGATGATCCAATTCAAGATACAAAGTTCTCAAATGATTTTGACAAAGTTTACACTGGAAGTAGCAGCTCTCTTATGGTTATAGACAAAGTTCTCAAATGAAAACAAATACCCATAGTTTGTCTATACGGAGTTTCTATTATTCAAAAAGTTATTGTTGAGCAAGAAAATGTTTCTATCAACCATTTCATTTGAAATGTTAATATTGAATTTATTAGAAAAGATATTTAAAATTGAAGAAAGGGAAATGAATTAAAGATGAAACATGTGAGATGGATAAGAATAATTTTTTGCATAAAACATATTTCACCATCAATTTTATTTCGTGGTAAAAGGGTAATTTTTCACTATGATTTTTTTTTTATATAGCAAAAAATTGACCTTTTACCATGATTATTTTCATAAAAGAAAATGATATATTGCTATAAACTTGTTTTATGGCGAAAAATGACATGTTGCTACAAATTTTCTTTTGTGGTGAAAAGTGACATGTTGCCACAAATTTTGTTTTAGAAAAATTATTTATTCTTACTATAAAATTAAGTTTTATGGTTAAAAATAATTGCTCATAGATTTATAGCAACAAACTTGCAACAATAATTTTTTATAGAAAAAAATATTCTATTACAAAATATTCTCTTTTAACCATAAATTAATTAATGGAAAAACCCCTTATTTGTTGTAGTGTTCCTACACTATTCATAGTTGTTGAAATTCCTTCATAATTGTGGATGGTTACTATTTGAGTCACATTATGAATCTCCACTTGGATCATGGTGTAAATCTCTATTTGTGGATTTATCATTGCTTATATTTGGTTGGGCTTGAAGCAATCGGGCTTGAGGCATGAAAAGGGCATCAAATTAAAGCATAAATTTAAGGTTCTACAAGACTCATCATATGAGGACCATCAAATTTGAGATTAAGAGCTATGAGTATACTACCAACAAAACTGCTATAGGTTAAAAATATTTTTGTCAAAATCAATCCCAAACAAACCCTAAATAAGTATAAACCCCAAGAATTATAGAAGTTAGAATTCATACCTAGCATGGAGTTCAAATTTTGTTTAATGTGTTTTTGCTTAGACTCTACAAGCTAGAATAATCAACTATGAAATAGACAAATTGTGAAATTTATATTCAAACTTGTGATTCAATATTTCTTCTGATATCTTTAGATTTGATAGTGATACTAACATATTAAATTTAAACTATTTAGAGTTTTAACAATTCAATTATATTTAAATTTTTTACTCATAAGATGAGAAGATAGGGTGAAAGAATAATAGTATGTATATTTGATGATATTAATGGAATAGTAACAATTTGCGAATAGAGCTTGTCAAATGAAAACTATATGTCAGGAAGAAATGAATTCTATTCATATATGAGATTGTAAATTGTAAAATAATTCAAAAATTATTTGATACATTAGAGGATAAAGCATAAAATAATTTTACATGGTTAACAAATGATATTTTGAATTGAAGATGTTTGTATGAAAAAAAAAAAAAAATTAACACTCCCCTCAAATTTGCAAGTTTTCTTCTAAATTGATATTGTGCTATACCTTATGGTATCTTGACTCCAACTATAAAGTCTTCGACCAAAATTTGTCACCAACCAAGAATTTGTTGGTTCAATAAACTACTAGGCAACAGACAAGGATGGAACATGAACATAGAGAAACATAGATTTGATCTAGCTACTACATTGAGACTATTGCTTGGCATTAAAGACATGACCATATGTAGAAGAAAAAAGAAAAAGAAAAGACACATGCTTTTATTCGACTCCTACACTTTGGCACCCTCCATGGGGATGATGCAACCATGTTAGAAAGATTGGAGCAAAAAGAAAGGTTTATAAGGGAGGACCATGCTTTAAGAGAGTACTTTCATCAAATCATGGAGTGTATGGAACAACAAAGAGTGCATTTTGATAAATAGTTGAACAATTAATGCAACAAAATGAAGATTTGATGAAGGATAATGAGGAGATGAAGGCTCGATTAAAGATAAGGCATTCTCAATCCTTGATTATCATCTCAATGCCACCCACTATGAAGAGGTCCTTCTATGTAGACTCACCTCTTTAGAAGAAGATAAGTATTTTAGGAATGGGAGTTACGGTCTTTTAAAGACAAGACAACATTAGAAATATAATCGGATAAGTTGAAAGCTCATGTTGATTCTGTTAGAAACCCTAGATTAATCTGTTTCCATGCTCTGAATTGAATAGGTACATGCAACCTACCCTAGGCCTCTAGATCATATGCAACGGAAGCTAAAATAGCATTTTTAGAACTTAAGGAAGGGCTTCAAAAGGGAAGGTGCTTTGGCTCTCTCCCTTTAGAGGTGGTAGACAACAGTTACCCCAAAGGTCTTAGAAACCCTAACCCTTAAGCGGGTATTTATAAGGTTCCCCTACTAGGCTTAAGTGACTTGAGCCTTCATGGGCTTAGGTTACTTAATTTAGTCTAAAATGGGTCCTAATTAATTAATTAATCACATAGAGTCATCTAATTAATTAATTAGCTCAATCCAGAGACTTTTTTTAGTATCCCTTATGTAACCTTGTGTAATTACTAAAATGTTCTTATGTACAAGAATGAAACTAGAGTCAATCTAACACTCATAAATTGTGTCATGATGGTATATGAGCTTAGAGTGGGGACCATTAGAACCCATAGAAGTATTGACTTCTTAATAATCCGATTTTGAAGTTGATTTAACATTTCACTACAAAGAATTAATTGCACTCCAATATCGTATGTAAATAACAATAAGATGAAGCTCGGGTCTGTGACCTACTATCTACTGCATATAGACTCCCCATGAACTGATGTTTGTAATCTAACAAGGTAGTGCTATCATATATTAAGATTGTCTCTCTAATCCTTGAGTTATAGATCCCACTTATTATGTGATCAATTAATATACTCTAACTCCAGGGAGCATATCCCAAATTTCTACTAAAGAAAATGTTATGGTCATAGTCTTCTAGGTCACATGTCCTTTAGATCACACAAGGGAACACACTATCTCAAACCCATGAGATATCATGGTGCCTCTATTAAAAATACCTATTGCCACCAGTCTTCATCAACAATGACCTAATCCATAGGGATATGAGATCACCTTAGGGTCTCACCTATAGGTTAAAGCCTTATGTTGACTTTAGCATAGACTCAATATCTTCTCAAGGTTGAGAGTTCATGTAGTATAGTAGATTGGTGAATCATGATAATCAATAACTTTACATCATGATTCACCATAAGTCTTATCTAGTGTGCATCACATATACTAATACACTTATCATGGGAAACCCATCCCAATGGCCAAGACAAGTCATCTCTCCAATTAAGAGGTAATGCACTATAGTCTTTATTGGAGAGCTCAAATCCATGAACTGACTATGGATAATTTATCTACTTACGAGGAATCCCTGACTTGTATCCTCTATGCAATTCCTAATGTACCCAAGTCATGTACAATGTAAGAGATACGAGTTGCATACTCAAATCAATGTCAATGCATAAAAGGGATAGCCTGAGGATAGTGAAGCCTAACTTTGTTACATCATGTCTTGGTTTTAGATGCTCAATCGCAACAAACTCCTACTAGCCTTAAAAGCAAACTAGGCACTATAAAAAGGATGTGCTCCATGGCCACATCACCTCTTTGTAATATCTCATAAAACAAGTAGTACTTTTTTTCTCTGTGTTTCCTCTTCTAGTGGTATCTTGGTTCTTTAGACTGTATCACTATCCCACTGTTATAAAAAAATAGGATCTTGGATGATACAACTAAGAGAACTACCTTTAGTACCTATATGGAACATCTTAAGCCAAAAAACTTCTTTTGTTGCTTCAAAAGTAATAAAAACCACTTAGAATATATACATATCTAGAGGTAAACCTGTAAGAGGCCTCATTAGACTGAAAGTCTAATTCTTAGTACCCAAGAAGCACCAACTCTACACAAAGACTTACAAGCATATGCTCCCTCATTCTTCTAAAATATTTGAGTATATGCTTGACATCTGCCTAAAACTCTAAATCCTAGATTGGAATAATATCTACCCACCACCCTTATAGCAAAGGAAATATCTAGTCTAGCACATAACATCACATACATGAGTCTAGTTATAGCAAAAGCATAAGATATCGCCTTAATGTGATTTCTCTCCTCAAATGTCTGAGGACACTAATTGTGAGAGAGACAACTCCTCAAATGGTGTGTGAGACAATCGAGCCTTCACTCACTCCTTGCACAGTCACGCCATGTATCGGTAATCGGCCTCAGTAGGAATGAACCCAAGTCCAAATGTTGTATCATGGTCAAGCAACTATAAACTCACTAGGTCCCTACTGACATCATCTTAACCCCATGCCAGGTAGAAAAGACATACCCCTCATCATGTCAAGAACCATTGTACTGTTGTGCTGATCAAATGACATAGCTACAAAATTTATGCAAAAATCCTCAATCTCAAGAGTCTGTATCTCATCAAAAGTAAACCCAGTAAAAATTAAGTCATCATCACAATGGCTGATCTGAAGTACAGGCTCGGAAGAGGCAAACATATCTCTAGTAAACTATATCGTGATGACCTGTCCATCATGAATGAACTTCACCTTCTAATGAAAAGAAGAAGGAATAACTCCAGCTCTATGAATCCAAGGTCAACCTAGTAGCAGGTTAAAGGATGTAAGAATCCTCAAAACCTGGAACAAAGTAGAAAATGTGGCTGGACCAATCAATAAATCAATCACCAAGGTACCCATAACCTCCCTCTTAGTGCTATCATACGCTATAACTGTCTGAGTAGAATGACTAAAATTTGAAGGTGCGAAATCAAGGGCTATGTAGTGGCTAAAGGGAAGACATTTAAGGCTAAGCCATTGTCCAACAAGACAGATGGAACTCTATGGCTTGAACAACCAACTGTGATATATAGAGGACGTACGTGGTCTAAACCCTCAGGTCGCAAATCATCATCTGAAAACACAATGCAAGTGGCCCTACCGACCATCATCATATGAATCAACCCCTCTAGAGTGGTGGTAGTCTCGAATCTAATCTGACTAAAGACTTGAATCAAAGCATTTCTATTAGTACTGGATGATGCTAATAAACTCCAAACAGAAATACTAGCCTGGGTGCTCTGTAACTGTCTCAAAACCTCATCATCCTCCCTCATAACCTCCTCGCGAGAGACTGCACCCTCAAATGGCCTGACTGCTGGTGATGGTGGCTGAGCTATTCTCCCACTACGAGTCACAATCTATATATCTCTCCCCTCCGAATCATCATCCTCTAACCATAAAGTGAACGGGACAAAGGTATCATGGCATCTGATAACCAAATGTGTAGAATGAGTCAACTGGAACAGTGCCCCGTTTGGGATCAAACTTGACGGTGTAGGAACCTGAAGACCCAATGAAACCCCATCAACCTCATAACTGTCATGCAAAACAATTGGCTCGGGCAATCCATTATCCCAACTTAACATATGTATACTATCATCGTCTATAAGGTCTATGTGATGGATATCTCCTGGAGGTGGAGGCATTGCATGTGTAGAATGGGCAAGAAGAGGGTTAATGGTTACACTTGATTGTCCCAAGTTAACCCAACCCTGGTCTATCAAATCTTGAATAGCATGTCTCAAAGCGTTGTAGTGGTCTGTGTCATGTCTTGGCCCTCTGATAATAAGAATAGTGTAGATCTAATCTAAAGCGGGGCGACATTGGCTGAGGTACTGGCTTGGGTGCCAATGGAGTCAATAATCCACCCTCGATGTGTTTTTGAAAAGCTCAACTCAAAGGCATACCCAACTAAGCAAATTGAAGTGATGGCCTCTGTGTGCTTAGCCTATGTGAACCTAAGTGTGCCTAGATGAACCCAGGTGGACCTAGGTGAATCTAAGTGGGCCTAACTAGGCCTAGGTGGGCTAAGTGAGCCTAGATGTGCCAAATATGCCTAAATGGGCTTAGGTGAACCTAAGTAGGCTAGGTGTGCCAAGGTGAGTCTAAGTGGACCAAGTGTACCTAGGTGAATCTAAGTGGGCCAAGTGTGCCTAGGTGAATCTAAGTGGGCCAAGTGCGCCTAAGTGAACCTAAGTGGTCTAAAGGGGCTCAGGTGACCTAAAAAAAAAAAAAAAAACCAAAGTGATCCTAAATGGGCCAAACATGCCTACATAGACCTAAGTGACCTAGGTGGGCTTAAGGTGGTGCCTAATAGGCCAAGTATACCTAAATGGGCCTAAGGTGAGTCTAGGTGGGCCTAAGTGACCTAATTGAGTTTGACATAAAGTGCACCTAAGTGAAACCAAATCTAAACTCGAATGGCAGCCAAGGTCACAATGAGGAGTTGGATAAACCCCTGAACCAAAGTCTCCAAGGTGGCTAAAAAAAAAAAAGAAGATAAGCTACATGAGTAGTAATGGGCCACCAGGGAATTGCTATAAAGTACAAAACGAACACCTAATAGGACATGTGCTAGGAGGACAAAATGGAGGGTCCCCATTAAGGATGGTAACAAAATGGGTCATTCCTTGATCTCAAACCATCCCATCTATATAAACCTATTCTCATTCTCGTCCCAATAAAAAATTTAAATAAAATGGGATAGAATGGATATGAGAATTTCTATACTCCTCTTATTCCCTTTATTTATTTTTTATTTTTAAATAAATATTTTATAAATAAGTAAATATTCTATAAATTGTAAAATTTTATTTTATTTGATAAGTAACTTTTTTATTATTTTATATGTTTAAAAATAAAAAATAAATTAAAATTATTTTAAAATTTAATTATATATACAAAGAGATGGAGTAAGATGAGACAAAACAAGATAAAACTCAAACCCATACTTGATTTTTTTTACCAAAAAACAAAAAACAAAAAAAACCTTAGTTAAAGTAGCTTTTTTGTTAACTTGTCCACTTACTGCACATCCATTTTCTCTTCCTTATTTTCTCACCCTATCATTTTTACTCAAATGTCAGTTTACTTGAAAAGTAAGGGGAAAGGGCATAATTTGAAGTATATGTCAATATGAATCCATGAAAAATGGACACTTGGATTCCAACTCAACCACACCCCTAATGCATGTGTTTTGTCATCAACCAAGATTTCATTTTTTTCTTCTTTCTTTCTTCTTTTCTCCTCTTTTCATTGGCTTTTAAGAAAGACAAAGAGCACACAAACAATAAGAATTGTGTGTTTCACATTCACATATTCGCCTCATAAAACACTAGGATTTCTAGTATATTCTATGGTTTAAACTAGAATTTTAGTTTTTTTTAGGAAAAAAAATAAAAAGAAAGAAAGAAAAATATATATATTCTCATCGTCTCCTAGGGAAGAACTAGAGGAAAAGTTAATTGCAAATTTTCATTTCTCCACCAGATTAAACAATTAAAAAACATCAAATAACTTTTCAAAAACTAAAATAATTGATAGGATTGAATGACAATTTCAACTCCTAAGAATATTAATTAAATTAATGTTTTTGGGAAGGCATAGATTGATATTTTTGCCCTCACCTAATGGACTCAAGTCCAAAATCTCAAATGATGATCCTGGCAGCTCCAATGTTGATTAGTTGAAAAATTGTGTGGGTTATGGATCTGCATTTGATACTTACTTTTCATTAATTTAATTTTATAGATTCTTACTTATCTTTCTTGAAAAAAATAAATTTATGCTTTTTGACTACACTAGAAGCATTAGGGTTTAATTTTATTTGTTTTGTGAACATTATGTTTGGGTTTGATAAAATTTGAGGAAAAAATAAGAATAAAGATAAAAATAAAAAATAAATTTAAAGTCAATAAATTATTTTTATATATTACTTCAAATCCATTTCATTTACTTTTAGAAATATATAAATTTCTAACTAATTTTCAAATGAGATTTCTCCTTAACTCTTGGAAATTGTAGAGGTCTTGGCGAGAAGAAGACACGTATTATTGACTAAAAGAGTAGAAGAGGTGTCAAGACCTTGAACATCATTCTACCTACATTCTCGAAGCCTATCGAGTGAACCCCTAAGCCATGTTTCAAGCTAGATCTTTTCTTAACCCTAAAAAATTATAGAGGCAATTGTAAAGGCGCTTTGTGAAGAGATGTCAAGACCTTGAAAATCATTATGCCTACCTATATCATTATACCTACCTTCAAGTGAAAAGCACACATTGCTCTCCAAGTTACTACATGAGCAACACCAAAGAGGAAGGCCAACCTAATTTGATAGGCCCTTTGAGGTGGAGAACATATTGAATTGATGTTAAATTGGATAGATTGGCGATTGGACCACTAAATCAGTAACCCACCTTTTTTTTTTTTTTTTTTTAATTTTAATCAATTAACCTATCAATGGCTTTCCCTAGGGCCCTCATGCACCATAGCATTCAATGGATGAATAGAGAAATATAAATGAATATAAACCCTTCTAGTTCTTATCATCTTTAGATGTGGGGTCAATGTCGAACCAAACACATTGAATTAGCCAGTCAATGGGCTTTCCCTAGGGTCCTCTCCTTATTATCTTTAGATCTTCATATATGTCCCCCATCTTCTTAATCCTTATCATCTTCACGATCAACCCTTCTTAGTCCTCATAGCATTTTGTGTATAAAGAACCTTATAGCATTCTGTGTATGAGAAATATAAATGAATATAAACCCTTCTTGCTTCTTCATCTTCAAATCTTTAGATGTGTTCCCAACATTTGATGGGCTTTCCTTTGGACTCTCACTCGCCATAGTATTCAATGGATGAATGAGGAATATAAAAGAATATAAAACTTTGTTGGTCTTTACCATATTCATATGTGGCTTCAAATATGGGGCTAGATGATATTGAGTTTTGATATAAATTAAGGACAAATGTAAGATAGATAGTATTGAGTTTGAGTTTTAATGTAGATTAAGGGCGGATGTGGCTTTCCCTAGGCCCTCATGTGCCATAGTATATCAGTGGATGAATGGGGTATATAAAAAAAATATAAACCCTTGTTGGTTTGAGCCACTCCCACACCATTACATTCAATGAAGGATTAAGGAATATAAATGACCATAAAGCCTTGTTAGTCCTAGGGACCTCATGTCCCATGGTATTTAATGAATAGATAAGGAATATAAACGAATATAAACTTTTATTCGCATTATGCATATCTTCATATGTAGCATTAGTTTCAAATGTTGGTCCTTATAATCTTCAAATGTGGGATAGGTGATATTATGTTTAAATTTTAATTTAAATTAATGACATTAATTTATCCTTAATTGAGAAAACAAAGTAGAGTTGAACTAGGTAATTCAAGCATTGGATAGGAACCATTCCTCTAAGTGACTAAATGTCACAAACAAAAACTAGAAAAATGATTCTTTAAAAATTTTATAATAATAAATATGTAAATAATATAAATAAAATAATGTAATTTTTTAAAATTATAGAATTAGGGTATACAACTTTTAATATATAGTCAAAATTAAATAATAATTTTTTTATTTTCAATATACATCTTCACATTTAAATTTTTTATAATTATGTGTGATTTAATTTAATAATATAATAACAAATTTTATTAATTTAAATTTGTTTATATATTATATAAATTTTAGCTTTCTATAATTATTTTTAGCTTGAATAATATATACATTAAACGGATAATTGTTTGGTTTAATTGAAAGAACTAATGAATTCTCCCATTCTCTCTGTACCATGAATGGATAATGTGTTTTGAGGGTCTGGAAATTCATCAGGCAGTCGGAGCAAGAGGAGAGTTGACACGTGGATTCCTTTATGAGAGTGGATTTCCATTTCTTTAATTTTATAATTAATTGTGGGTGACTTGGCTTTTAGAGCTGCCAACCACCATCAGAATTTGGTGAAGAAATTATTAAGTTAAGGAAATGAGACCTCAATTATAGGGAAGACCATGCTCTGGTCGCATGGTTGATGGGAGTAGCGTGAGTGTGAATAGTTTCAATACGACAAAATCCAATGTGAGGCTCTCTCCTTTTCTCATCCACCCAATGGAATGATTGGAATCTCCACACGAATATTCCCACTTAGACCTCACATCAAATAAGAAAATCAATGCAATTTATCTATCAACTTTGTCCCATATTTCAACTTGGCCTCCTCATTCTTTATCCACGAGGGACCACTACAATTCTAGGGTATTTCCTAAAAACTTAATATTTATTATTTAATCATTTAACATAACTTTGAATTAATCTATACTTAAAATATTGAGTTAAAATTTTTTTTTCTTAATTTTTACTTTTAAGTATTAAAATTTTTTGATAAAATTAACTTAAAATTTATTTTAAATTATTAAATTAATATTTTTATCTTCATAAATTATAATTAGAATTTAAAAAAATCAAGTAACAATAACTATTAGTATTAATTATTGCCCTTTCTCTAACAATGTCTTTTTTTTTTTTCTTTTGGAGCCTCTTTTATGCTTAAGAGATTGATTTTCAACTCAATATTTACTAGTATGAATTATTACACTTTCTTTAACAATGTCATTTTTTCTTTCTTTCTTTTGGAGCCTCTTTTGTGCCTAAGAGATTGATTTTTAGCTCAATATATATCGATTAGTATGACTCATTGTCTTTTCTCTAACAATGTTATTTTCTCTCTTTTTTTTTTTCTTTTTTTTATCTTTCTTTTGGAGCCTCCTTTGTGCCTAAGAGATTGGTATTCAACTCAATATCTATCAGTATGAATTATTGCTATGGACCCCTTTCTCCAATAATGTCATTTTCTCTCCCTCTCTCTCTCTCTCTCTCTCTCTCTCTCTCTCTTTTTTATTTTCATCATCAGTATGAATTATTGTTATGGACTTTTGTCTCCAACAATGTCATTTTTCTTTTTTCTTTTATTCTTTTTCAAGCCTCCTTTTGTGACCAAAAGATTGATTTTCAACTCAATATCTATTCATATGAATTATTGTTGTGGATCCCTTTTCGAACAATCTCATTTTTTTTCCTTATCAATAAGAATTATTACTGTGGATCCTTTTCTCCAACAATATCATTTTTTTCTTTTGGAGCCTCCTTTGTGCCTAAAAGATTGATTTCCAACTTAATAGCTATTAATATGAATTATTAATGTGGACCTCTTTCTCCAATAATATAATTTTTTTTCCTCTTTTGGAGTCTCCTTTGTGTCTAAGAGATTGATTTTCAACTGAATAGCTATTAGCATGAATTATTGCACTTGCTCTAACAATCCCATTTTCATTTTTTTTTTTTCTTTTCTTTTGGAGCCTCCTTGTGCCTAAGAGGTTGATTTTCAACTCAATAACTTTTAGTATTAATTATTGCCCTTTCTCTAACAATGTCATTTTTTTGTCTTTTGGAGCCTCCTTTGTGCCTAAGAGATTGATTTTCACCTCAATATCTATTAGTATGAATTATTACACTCTCTCTAACAATGTCATTTTTTTTTAATTTCTTTTGGAGCCTCCTTTGTGTCTAAGAGATTAATTTTCAACTCAATATCCATCGGCATGAATTATCCTATGGACCTCTTTCTTCAACAATGTCATTTTCTCTCTTTTTTATTTTCATCTATCAGTATGAATTATTGTTGTAGACCCCTTTCCTCCAACAATGTCATTTTCCTTTTTTTTTTTTTTTTTTAGCCTCCTTTGTGACTAAAAGAATGATTTTCAACTCAATATCTATTCATATGAATTACTGTTGTGAATCCCTTTTCCAACAATGTCATTTTTTCCCTATTAATAGGAATTATTACCGTGGATCCTTTTCTCCACTAATATCATTTTTTTTTTTTTTGGAGCCTCCTTTGTGCCTAGGAGATTGATTTTCAACTCAATATCTATTATTATGAATTATTACACTTTCCCTAACAATGTCATTTTTTTTTTCTTTTGGAGCCCCATTTTTGCCCAAGAGATTGATTTTCTACTCAATATCTATCGATATGAATTATTGCTATGAACCCTTTTCTCCAACAATGTCATTCTCTCTCTTGTTTTTATTTTCATCTCTCAATATGAAGTATTGTTGTGGACCCCTTTCTCCAACAATGTGATTTTTTTTTTTTTTTTCGAGTTTCCTTTGTGACTAAAAGATTGATTTTCAGCTCAATATCTATTCATATGAATTATTGTTGTGGATCGCTTTTCCAACAATGTCATTTTTTTCCCTATCAATAAGAATTATTACTATGGATATTAGTATGAATTATTGTCTTTTCTCTAACAATGTCATTTTCTTTTCTTTTCTTTTTTTTCCTTTTTTTTTTTTGGAGCTTTCTTTGTACCTAAGAGATTGGTTTTCAACTCAACATCTATCTGTATGAATTATTGCAATGAACCCCTTTCTCTAACAATGTCATTTTCTCTCTTTTCCTTTCTTTTTCTTTTTTTTTTTTTTTTTTTTTGTGTGTACAGAGATTGATTTTCAACTCAATATCTTTCAATATGAATTATTGTTGTGGTCCCTTTCTCCAACAATGTCATTTTCTCTTTTTATTTTTTCTTTTAATATGATAGGAATAAGTCATTTTCTTATTTTCTTTTTGATAGGATAAGATTCTCTCAATATTCATAAACTAACTTTTAATATATAGTCAAAATTAAATAATATTATTTTTTATTTTCAATATATACCTTCACATTTAAATATTATATAAATTTTATTTAATAAAATTAAAATATTAATATATTTATAATTATGTGTGATTTAATTTAATAATAAAAAAATAAATTTTATTAATTTAAATTTGTTTATATATTATATAAATTTTAGCTTTAATAATATATAAATTAAATGGATAACTGTTCAGTTTAATTAAAAGAACTGATTAACTTTGTAACTTCACGTCGGAGGCGGGGGTCAGAGTTTCCACCATGGATGATGGAGAATGTGTTCTGAGGGTCTGGAAATTCATCAGGCGGTCGAAGCAAGAGGAGAGTTGACACGTGGATTCCTTTATGAGAGTGGATTTCCATTTCTTTAATTTTATAATTAATTGTGGGTGACTTGGCGTTTAGAGCTGCCAACCACCATCAGAATTTGGTGAAGAAATTATAGGGAACGCCATGCTCAGGCCACATGGTTGATGGGAGTAGCGTGAGTGTGAATAGTTTCAATACGACAAAATCGAATATGAGGCTGTCTCCTTTTCCCATCCTCATTCATTCCACCCAATGGAATGACTGGAATCTCCACACGAATATTCCCACTTAGACCTCATATCAAATAAGAAAATCAATATAATTTATCAAGAAATATTTGATTAAAAGGATGAAATAATCCTCAAAATCGGAAATCTAACCCTTCCCATATTTTTTTTTTTAAAGTAACTCATTTTTTACATAAATATCATTTTCTATTTTAAGTATTTACATGTAAGTTTTAAAAGAAATGGTTATTTTTACAAGAAAATGATAAGGGCATTTTTGTCCAAATGATGCCAAAAAAAAGGTGAGAGATTAAATTTCAAAAATTGGGTTTTGAGAGGCCCTTTTAATCAAATAACCCATTTATCAATCAACTTTGTCCTACATTTCAACTTGGCCTCCTCATTCTTTATCCACGAGGGACCACTACAATTCCAGGGTATTTCCTAAAAACTTAATATTTATTATTTAATCATTTAACGTAACTTTGAATTAATCTATACTTAAAATATTGGATTAAAACTTTTTTTTTCTTAATTTTTATCATTAAATTAATTTATCAAATATGCTTAATTTACTTAATGATTTAAGTTAAATTATTAAATCACTTTAAGTTATTATCAAACGTCCATTCCAATATTAATTATTGTATCGTGAGATATTAATGTATGCACTATAAAAGCTCACTTGAAGTGGACAAAAAAAGAAAAAAATATTACCATAAACTGTGCTTTTCGTTATTATTATTTTTTCATTAGATCATGTCTGGTCAACCTACTTAAATGCCCAAACTTATTTTCAATTGAAAATATAATAAATAAAATGACAACTTTTAAAATAATATAAGTATACAATATTTTTATTAAAAAATTAAGTTAAAAAACCATTTTTTTTATATATATAATTAAGGACATAAACAGAATTTTATTTTATAAAACAATTAAAATTTTAAAAATATTATCAAAGAGTTACTAATCTTTCATCTTGAAGCCTAGGAATTGACAATTATTAGCATAACCATCAAAATATGAAAGAAAGTCTCCCATGGCCTGCTTGAGGCTTGGGACATTACTATAAGGCTTGGAAATTTGAGGCATGAATTTCTTGAATGGAAGTTTGAAAACATGAAGATACATACTTACATATCATTTGATAAGAAATAAAGATTGTAATCATATAATTTAAAATTGTTTTTAGTTTTAAATGATCAATAATAGAATCTTTAGAAGAAAAGGAAATTAAATTAACGATACAACTCATTCTTGGCTTATAGTTTGTAGAGTAGAACTTTTAAGGCAAATTAAATTAATGGTATAACTCATTATTGGTTTATGGTGTGTGGAGTGGAATCTTGAAGGAAAATTAAATTAATGATGCAACTCATTTTTGGTTTATAGAAATACATTTTTACATGTGATTGAGTTAATATCATCTCCATTGAGCCATCATGTGTGACAAATTGATGTTCTTCTTTGTAGTTCCCTATGTGAAAATAAGATAGTTCACATATTTACCTAAAATATGGATATTATTGAGTTTTCTTTTGGAAAACATTAGCATATTTGTTTTCACTAATTAAACTCTTGGTCCATTTGACAATGATTTTAGTAAATGTTTTTATTTTAAATAATATTTTTGGAAAAAAAAAATTAGATATTTGACAAATTTTTAAAAATATTTAATTTTTTTTTAAATTATTTATAATATTTTTTTGGAGAAACACTCGTCAAGAGATTTTCTTAAAAACACTTGCCCTATTGAGTTTCAATCATAATTATTATAATAAATATTTTCATGATAATTATATAAACATTTTAAGAAATGAGACAGGAAAGTATAGTATTTGTAAATCTTTATACACGTTCATAATATTTATAAGATCAATCAATAAAACTTACTATAATAAAATTTTAATAGGCAAAGCTCTCCACTCCCATAATCAATCTTCTTGACATATGAATCATGAAATGAAATTATAGAATAAATAGTTAGCTATATGGATTGTACACCATTCTTTCTCTTTTTTCATATAGAAGTTGAACCTAAGCCTAATCAATAAAAGTAAGGTCGTTCCAAAGTTGGAGCAGTAGAGATATCATATCTCCCTTGTTCTTTTTATTTTATTTTCTTATTATTATGTTTTTTTTTTAATTATATGATATTCTAAAAATCAATTATGTGCATTAGAAATTAAAAATTAGGATCAATTTTTCAAACAATGGGACAGTTGGAATTTTAAAGGATGACCCTTAAAGAATATTTTCTATAATATTGAAAGAGTCTTAATAGGTAATAATAATGATGATTATAATGACAATAACTCGTGTAAGTAAAGGATATTTTCAATTTTCAAATTAATATAATTTTTTATTGGTAAAAAGTATTTAAATATATCATAAACAGCTATGTTTCAACAATACAAACATCTTTTGAGCAATTTTCATTTTCCCATCAATTACAGTTACAAGCACTTTTAAAATGTGATATTTTAAAGAACAAAACTGTTAATAATGTTTTTATGTAAAAAAAAAATTTAATTATATGCTTAAAAAACTAAATTAATAATAATAAGAATAAATTGTAGGAACTTAGGTGGTATTTTTTTTTTAATAGAAAAAATCAAATATTTTAATTTTTTATATTTAAGTAAAATAATCTATTGATATCAATCAATAGAATTAAATTGAATCTATTAATAATAAATTTACTTTACTTGTGTCATTGTTATCAATGAATTATTTTTATCTAATTAGAAAAAGTTAAATAATTTTTTTTTTTTAAGTCAAAAAACCAAACACTACCTTAGTGAAATTAAGGTTTAACAGGATAAACCTATCTTATATTCGTTGCAGTAAATTCTAATAACTAATATTAATAAGGAAGAGGTATTAGGGCACTTTGGCATTATATTAATTTTCGGTCATTTATGTATTAATACAATGTAGATGGGGCCCTGCTCCCCCTTTCTCGATTAATGCAATGCACATGGGGGCAGCCTTGGAATTATATTTTCGATTAATGCAATTCACATGGGGCTTCGATCTGAAGACTAAATTATATTAATTTTCAACTATTTTTCTATTGATGCAATTCACATGGGCCTTCTCGCTCTCTGAATTATATTAATTTTCAGCCATTTTTCTATTAGTGGAATGCACATGGGCATGTCTCTCTACAAACTTATTTTAAAAGCATTCCTTGAGCTTTCTCCCTATCTTCACTCTCTACACCTTTGCCATCTAAATGTTTTAATATTTTAAGTTTAATTAAATAAAATATGTGTAATATTTAAATGTGAATATATTAAAAATGGAAAAAAATCAATTATTAAATTTTAAGTATATATTAAAAGCTATATATATATATATATATTCCGGTCATCATGTTTTTTCTCTTCCGTTACTAAAGTGAAATTCCTTGAATTTGTAGTTGGTTCTTAATTTCAGTTTGAAGGTGTTGGCTAGGCAAGAAATCAAGTATGAAAAAATGTTATGATTTTCTCTGCAATATCTCTACAAGAGCATTGAGTGGATCCTGTGCTACCTCGAATACAGAAATGTGAATGTCCCTTGAGGTTCCTTTTAGCTCAATTGCTGGATTTCACTGAAGAAGCATCCCCTCTTTAAGGGATTGGGAAAGAAAACCATAATTAAAAAATGAGATATTGCTCAGGGATGCACATTGAATACTGATAGTTTGCTTTGAATTTCTGGCAGTATGTCTAATTAAGGTTGTGTTTGTTTTTTGGCTTAATAGAAAAAGCCAAATATTTTAGCTTTTTCTATTCAGCCAAAAGTGACTTATTGACATCATCCAACATAACTAAACTGAACTAATTGATAACAAGTTCACTCTAATTATGTTGGATGATGTCAACAGACCACTTTTGGCTGAATAGAAAAAGCTAAAATATTTGGCTTTTTCTATTCAGCCAAAAAACAAACACCACCTAAGTATCCAATGCTGGGTGTAAAGAGGCATCATAGATCCATACAAACATTAAGAACTGTTCTGTAGTAAAACCGGTTGATACATTTTTCCCAATTCCTTCTACTCCTTCATAACCTGAAGGAAGAGGTAACAGGGCCCTAAGGAGTATATGGTTAGAAATCCATTATAGGGTTATAAATTGATAATTGAATTGATTATCTTCATGCATAAGGGCATTAAATCACCTAGTAGAAAATATTTTAAAATCATCCATCTACAATCATTTATTTTCTCTTCTCATATGAAAATATGGTGCTAATACCTTTTGCACGAAATTATAACAGAATAGGGTACCCTGAACTTGACATTGGATATTTGATGAGACAAAGGGAGAAACTAATTGATTTCCTAATTTATCTAATTGAATTCTATGGTGTCCAATCTTGAACTGATATTTGTTTTGCCTCAACAACCTGCCCATGATGTGTATATCATGATCACGGCTCAAAAAAAAAAATATAATAAACCAATATTTTTTGGTGAGAAACACTTATGGTAAAATAATATATAAATATTTGTATTATTAAAAATAATAATTTTGATTACTGCAAGAAAATTTTAAAAATTACTCATAAAAAGTACAACAAATATTTATGATAAGATAATAATTTTTAAAGTAAAATAAAGTATATAATTACATCTTACTTTAATTTATCTAAGAAACTTCACTGATAAAAATCAAACAGAAAAACAAATTTTTTTTCTTTTTTTTCTTACTGAATTATCCTTCCAACAGGACATAAAGCTGTGAGCAACTATATAACAAAGCAGGAAACAATTTACAACTCAAAATTTATTGTTATGATTTCTTTCTTTTGATATCCTGTCATTTTTTGTCCTTGTTCTTTTGATCGCAGGACTGTCATTTTCCCACCAATAATGTCTTTTACTCACTGCACTTTTTAAGTAGGACAGGACTCTCTCCCTCTCAATATTCATAAGCTAATACGGTTTTAAAACACTAATAAAAACATATTATTTTCATATTTAATTTTACTATAAAAATATAATATAAAATTAAATATAATTAAAATTTATTTAAAACTCATATATTTTAAAATTATTTAATTTTCATATAAAAAGTTAAATTTCAATTAGATAGGTGTAAAATAATATATAAAAATAATTGATTAATTATTTTTTTTATTTTTTCTTTCTTTTTGTTTTTATTCTTTATTTTTTCCTTTAAATTTTTCACCAACACAAAATAACCTAAAAATTAATAAACTTCAAAAACAAATTAATAAAATTTGACAAGCATAAGTGTCACGCCCCAAGACCCACTCCAAGGGCGTGACGGTCATTTCACACTTTAAACCCTAAGGCTTACAGTATAACCTGACTCAAACAATTATCTTGTAATTGGAAGTTATCAACTACCAAATACCTGTTCAGAGTAGCGGAACAAAATCTAAAATCCTCAAAATTCAATTTCAAAACTAAAACATCCACTATCCAAAATCCATTGTCCAAATATTTGCAAACTTAAACAATTCAAGTACTAGAACAAATTTCAAAATCTCCAAAACTCAACTTTGATCTAACATAAAATTTGAAGGATCAATATTCAAATAACTTCCAAATACCAAAGGATCCAAATGAACATAACTAACAGTTAAACAAAATCCAACATAAAATCCTAAGTCAAATCCTAATGATGACCATTCCTCAGCCTAGCCATCACTCCTCACCCGAACTAAGAGTACCTGAAAATTTTCAACAATTGGGAATGAGCTCACAGCCCAATAAGGAATATTAATGCAATTCATGGATCAAATATTTTCATTTCAAATAGGAGATATCATTTTTTTTTCATCAAATATCAAAGTTTCAAAAATACTAATATATTCAAAATTCAACCAACCATTTTCATATCAAATTCAAACACTTTCACATAAGATTCAATCAAATCCATTCAATTTTCATTACTCTGGTTATCAAATATCAAATGCCCAATTAGGTGGGACTTTTCAAATGGGTGGCTAGCCTCAAATTGTTCCTGGTGGAAGGAACCAAACACTACTAGTACTAGTAACCTCTAACCAAACCCCTAGAGGCTGGGGTTCAAATCAATTACATTCCCACCATGAAATGTAAAGGTCAACTATTATATCCCGTTGACAGGGCCGAATAGTCAACTATTATATCCCGTTGACAAGGGTCAAATAAACCAGAGTGATGTTTTTGTTCAAGTATTCAAATTTACACAACATAATATCTCTATATTTTGTGTCATAAATAAAACAAAATATTCCAACATAATATTTAGTGCAAAACAGTTTGATCCATGCATGGTAACAAAATATCATTTTCTTTTCCACAATTCAAAATAACATATAAAATAATTTAATTTTATAAATATTGCATTAACTTCCCTTACCTCAAAATATGCAAAGGCCTTGAAGGAAAAATAACCCTGAAAAGTCTACTCCTCACCTAACACAATAAAAAGACAACTATTACTATTTACCTCAAAATATAAATTTGATAATCCTAAAATTTCTAAATGTTAAGATTAATATTTCTGATTAATAAAGTAATAATTTAATTACTCTATTCCTTATTTAATTATAATTAATAAATTCCCAATTTGTTTCTAATAACACATTACTAATTTAATTAAATTACAATTTTATTTCATTATAAAATTCTATATATATATATATATATTTTACTAAATCTCTCATTCTATTTATTACAAAAAAACCATTATTACTATTATCTTATTTATTAATCTAAAACTAAATATTATTATTATTATTTTTTAATTAACCAATTCAAAAGCTACTCAACCATTACCTAGTTGTCTCGGGTACACCAAACCAAAAAGCAATTTTTTTTTTTCCTTCCATTGCCATCATCATGATTCATTATATATATATATATATATATATATATAGAAGGCTTCCGCACATGCCCCTTCTCTTTTTTTTTTTTTTTTTTTCCTTCCTTCTTCCTTCCAGTGTTGTGCACACGCGTTCTCCCTTTTTATTTATTTTTTATTTTTTTAACATTTTCTAATCTCTTCAACCACAAATAACAATATATTTATTTACTTTTTTTTTTTTTAAATTAACCCTAGCCTAAAATCGAAGCCTTCAAAGAAATTCTTTTTTTTTTTTTTTTTTTCTTCTCATCTAATAAAACTTAAGGTCTCCCAAATTCCAACAATAAAATCAAAATCTTAATTTTTTTACTATTTGACATTCAAACGAATTAAAAAAAAAAATAATCTAACCCTAATCTAGATTTGGGGTTTTTAAAAAAAAATATATCTAATGCTTGAAATTAACTAATGAATCTAAAATAATAATCTAGGGGTTAGAATCTTACCTATAGAGGTCTGTTCTTCAAACCTTGAAATCTGACCTCAATTTCACGTTCTCTGGAAACTCTCTGCGAACAGGAATACGATTCAGAAACGAATAGGAAGAAGAGAATTTCCTATTTATACCTAGGGTAATTCGTAAAATTACTTTTTCACCCCTCTCCCATTTTATTAAATTAATTAATTAATTAATTTAATATAATTATTATGAATTTCCTATATTACCCTTAAAAAAATACTTGGGCGTTACAATAAGAGGGTGTCTTCTTCATTTTCTATATATTGTCACTTAGGAATTTTTAAAAAATTCATTAACCTATCTATTTAGCAGTTTATTTATTTAATAAACTAATCCAATTAGATCAAATATTTTATTATTTAAATAAGATTATTAATTTATTGAGCATTTATTTATCAAGGTTTTATTATATTTATTTATAGATTTATTTTTCTTTCTTATTTTATTTATAAATAATAAAATTTTGAAAATGTATAATTTTTTAATCAATTTTTGTTATATTTTATATTTTTTTCATACTTAGATGATAAACCAAATAATACAATTTTGACTATTTATTCTTTTTGGATCTTGAAACATTTAAATAAATTATGAGAAAAAGAAAACAATAATAATAAAAAAAAGATGGTAGAAGAGAAAAACGGGGGAAAAGAAATTGAGGCAAAAAAGTTACATTCATTGTGTTTTTCTTATTCCTTTTAAATAAACGATGAAAAGATTAAAAAAGTATAAATATTTAAATAATCTTTATTATATAGAATTTTCTTTTAGAATAGAATATTTTAATTTTATATTTTATAATTTTTACCTTTTGGTTTTCTATTATTTTTCAACTTTTTCATGACGCCAATAACTTACTCATCAAATCAAATATTTGATATGCATTCAAATAATAAGAATAAGTTAACAAGGATGAGTTTTTGTTTTTATAAAAATGAATTTTGATTTTGATTTTTATTTTTACACTAATCAGTAATTCAAGGCAGGTTTCAAAACACAATTCATGACATGGTTTGGGTTTCTGTTTCAGCTTCGTCTCGTGACTCTACATTTTCATCCTCATTCTCGCTAGGGATTTTCATTTTCATTTTGCTGGGAGGGAGCCTTCTTCACATTTGATTGCTGAAATCTTTCATTTCCTTGTTTCCTTTCTCACATCATCAGCCTTAACATCTCTGCTTCTGTTCTTCAAGTTGAATCCAATAGCATCCATATGCTTTTTCTCTCGATTCCCCTCCATAGCCCTTTGTCACATCATTTGCAACTCTCTCCACCCTCATACTCATTCTGATCACCACTACTCATTTTGCCCATGTCTATGTCGCTCTGCGCCTTCGCTTGCTAAACCTTTCAATTTCCTTGATTTCTGTTTTTGCGGATTCCCGTAGCTAGCAGCCTGTTGTTAGTTTACTGCTGCCGTTTTTTTGGCTTTCTGTCATCGATCTGATCTGTGTTCCAAAAGAGAAGAAAGGAGTAGCAACTAGAAAATGGTAGAAATTGTTGTTTCGGTCGCAGCAAAAGTTTCAGAGTACCTCGTTGGTCCAGTTGTACGTCAGCTGGGTTATCTGTTTAACTACCGTACCAACATTGAGGATCTCTCTCAAAAGGTTGAGAAGCTGAGGGATGCTAGGGCTAGGCAGCAGCACTCTGTGGATGAAGCTATTAGGAATGGACATAAAATCGAGGATGATGTTTGCAAGTGGATGACACGTGCTGATGGGTTCATACAAAATGTTTGCAAATTCCTTGAAGATGAGAAGGAGGCGCGGAAGAGTTGTTTCAATGGGTTGTGTCCTAATTTGAAGTCCCGGTACCAGCTAAGCAGGGAAGCAAGGAAGAAGGCAGGGGTTTCTGTTCAAATCCTTGGAGATGGCCAATTTGAGAAGGTATTATATCGTGCCCCTCTGCAAGGGATAAGGTCTTCACCTTCCGAAGCTTTAGAATCAAGAATGTTTACTTTGAGTGAAGTCATGGAGGCCTTAAGGGATGCCAATATCAACAGGATCGGGGTATGGGGGATGGGTGGTGTGGGGAAGTCCACGCTGGTGAAACAAGTGGCTGAACAAGCTAATCAAGAGAAGTTATTCGACAAGGTGGTCAAGGTATCTGTGTTGCAGACTCCAGACTTACAAAAAATTCAAAAGGAACTTGCAGATGGGCTGGGTATGAAATTTGAGGAGGAGAGTGAACAGGGAAGAGCAGCTCGACTACTTCAGAGGATGGAGGCGGAGAAGACCATCCTCATCATCTTGGATGATCTTTGGGCCGAACTTGAGTTGGAAAAAGTAGGAATTCCTTCGCCAGATGATCACAAGGGATGCAAATTAGTGCTAACTTCTAGAAATAAACAGGTCTTGTCAAATGAGATGAGTACTCAAAAAGATTTTCGAGTTCGACATTTGCAAGAAGATGAAACATGGATTTTATTTAAGAACACAGCTGGCGATTCCATTGAAAATCCAGAGTTGCAACCTATAGCTGTTGATGTAGCAAAAGAATGCGCGGGTTTGCCAATTGCAATAGTAACAGTGGCAAAGGCATTGAAAAACAAGAATGTGTCTATTTGGAAGGATGCCCTGCAACAACTGAAATCGCAAACCTCGACAAACATAACAGGAATGGAGACAAAGGTATACTCAAGTCTAAAGTTGAGCTACGAACACTTGGAGGGAGATGAAGTGAAGTCATTGTGCTTGCTTTGTGGCCTATTTTCTTATCATATCCCTTTTAGGGACTTGTTGAAATATGGTGTGGGTCTGCGATTATTTCAAGGAACTAATACATTGGAAGAGGCGAAAAATAGAATAGATGCACTGGTTGACAACCTCAAATCCTCAAATTTTTTACTAGAAACTGACCATAATACATGTTTTAGAATGCATGATCTTGTTCGGAGTACTGCCAGAAAAATTGCATCCGAGCAACGTCATGTGTTTACACACCAGAAGACTACTGTAAGAGTGGAAGAATGGCCAAGGATAGATGAACTCCAGAAGGTCAAGTGTATAAGTCTGGAAGAATGTGATATTCATGAACTTCCAGAAGGGCTGGTATGTCCAAAACTTGAACTATTTAGTTGTCTTCTAAAGACCAATTCGGCAGGGAAAATCCCAAACACATTTTTTGAAGGGATGAAACAACTCAAAGTATTAGATTTTTCTAGAATGCATCTTCCATCACTGCCCTCATCACTTCAGTGCCTTGCAAATCTTCGAACATTGTGTTTGGATAGTTGCAAGTTGGGAGACATTGTTATAATTGCAGAGCTAAAGAAACTAGAAATTCTTAGCCTTATGGATTCTGATATTGAACAGTTGCCCAGAGAAATAGCACAGTTGATTCATCTGAGGCTGTTCGATTTGAAGGGTTCTTCCAAACTCAAAGTAATTCCACCAGATGTCATATCAAGCTTGGTCCGATTAGAGGATTTGTGTATGGAAAATAGTTTTACTCAGTGGGAGGGGGAAGGAAAGAGTAATGCTTGCCTCGCTGAGTTGAAACGTTTATCTCACTTAACCTCTTTGGACATACAAATATCAGATGCCAAGTTGCTGCCAAAAGACATAGTCTTTGATAACTTGGAGAGATATAGAATATTTGTAGGTGATGTCTGGATCTGGAAGGAAAACTATAAAACCAATAGAACATTGAAGCTCAACAAATTTGATACAAGCCTTCATCTGGTGGATGGTATCAGCAAGTTGTTGAAGAGAACTGAAGATCTACACTTGCGTGAATTATGTGGTGGTACTAATGTTCTTTCCAAATTAGATGGGGAGGGTTTTTTTAAATTAAAGCATCTCAATGTCGAAAGCAGTCCAGAGATTCAATGTATTGTGAACTCGTTGGATCTGACTTCATCACATGGTGCCTTTCCTGTTATGGAGACATTGTCTCTCAATCAGCTGATTAACTTGCAAGAAGTATGCCGTGGCCAATTTCCAGCAGGGTCCTTTGGTTGCTTGAGAAAAGTGGAAGTGGAATATTGTGATGGCTTGAAATTTCTCTTCTCGTTGTCTGTGGCTAGAGGCCTATCCCGACTTGAAGAAATAAAAGTAACTAGATGCAAGAGTATGGTTGAGATGGTTTCCCAAGGAAGGAAAGAAATAAAAGAAGATGCTGTTAATGTGCCTCTGTTCCCTGAATTGAGATCCTCGACATTAGAGGACTTACCCAAGCTCAGTAATTTCTGCTTTGAGGAGAACCCGATGCTTTCGAAGCCTCCAAACACAATTGTTGGTCCTAGTACATCGCCTCTCAACCAACCGGTATGTCAAACTTTGAAAATCCTTTCTATCTAGTCAATGCTTTTTTAGTCACTTCAATTCAAATACTTGGAGACTAACCCCTCATTGATTGATTTGAGTCAGCAAGAATCCCCTCATTTAAGTCGATCCCAAAACCCATCTGATGAGACTTCACCAGCAAACATAAAACGTCACCAATCAAAACAGAGCATAGACTGAATATAATTAATAGACTTTTTTTTTTTTTTTAAATTTCCAAACATATTATCATCATGCTTTTATTTTCACTCTATGTTAATTGCTGCAATTTTATGTATACAATGCAATCCATCTATGTTGTATTCAACGCTCACAGAGGTTCTCATGTTACAGGAGATAAGGGATGACCAACTTCTGCTTTCCTTGGGCGGCAACCTCCGGTCTCTCAAGTTGAAGAATTGCATGTCACTATTGAGACTATTCCCACCCAGTTTGTTACAGAATTTGGAAGAACTAATAGTGGAAAACTGTGATCAGCTGGAACACGCATTTGATCTTGAAGAGTTAAATGTTGATGATGGGCATGTTGAGCTCCTCCCTAAATTAGGAAAGCTGAGGTTGATTGGTCTACCAAAGTTGAGGCATATATGCAACTGTGGCAGCTCCAGAAATCATTTCCCTTCTTCCATGGCTTCTGCTCCTGTAGGCAATATCATATTCCCTAAATTAAGCTATATTTTACTGGAATCTTTGCCCAACCTCACAAGCTTCGTCTCCCCTGGATATCATTCCCTCCAAAGGCTTCACCATGCAGACCTTGATACCCCCTTCCCGGTGCTCTTTGATGAAAGGGTCAGTTTTCTCACAGAATCCTTCTCTTTTTAATTCTTATGATTTTAATTTTCCTTTTAACATTGTTATCAATCAAATTATTGGAGGAAAATAAAGAAAATTTAGATTGAGCTGGTTCTTGTTTCTCTTTTTTTATTTTTCACCTAAATTTAACTTAACTGTTAATAATAGAGTTTAATATAATTAAATGTTTAATTTATTTGTTTTTATTCAGGTTTGAATGTTGGACGTTGAATGTAGTTTGTATATATTAAAATATTTATAAAATTAATTATGATATTTCTTCTTACTCTAATTTGAAAAAATAATATTCAAATATCCTGAAATATTTGAATTATTAATATTATAAAAGTTTTATAATAATTATTATGAAAATTTGTATTGGAATAACAAAAATGATTTTTAATTATACTTGATTAGTAAAAAAATGTTAGAAAATTTTTTAAGTGAACTCTTTTATATAGTGTACATATCTTTGGATAATGGGTTTATAATTGAAATTAATTCATTAACTCTTATATTTTTAATTTGGGAAAGAATATCAAATTCTATTTTTGATTTACAAAATTCATTGAATTATTTACTTTAATGAATATTTAGATGAATGTGAATTATGTTTTGGGTTTTTTTAATTGAGAAATATATATTAGAATTAGTGGTAGTTTATTTTTATTTTGTTGTGCGATAAATGTATAGAATTTTAGTTTGATTTAGAATTTTATGGATTTATTTTTTTATTAATTTATTATCTAGATAAAGGAATTTTTTATAGACAAATAAAAAGTATTTAAGTCATTTTTTTTTATGATAATTTTTTGTAATTTATAATGAATTCATTCTCATCCAAATTACATGAGATTGTAGTGGTTTAATTTTTTTAAGACAATTAGATAAGAATCAATTAAAATATTTAAGGCTCAAAGTAATTTGCTTTAACAATTAAAAAGAAAAATTGGAAAAAAAAATCAAACAAACGACTCTTTTGGAACATTTCAAATGTATGAGAGTTATATGTATTAAAATGAATTTCACGAGAACTCTGCTATTTCTTGACTGATTTTTTCCTCCACCCTTCTTTAAGATGTAGTTTGTTGTGTTTTTCTTTTGAGGTCCCCGATTCTGGATGGTTCTACA
The DNA here is from genome assembly GCA_030254885.1 of Vitis rotundifolia. Taxonomy (NCBI): domain Eukaryota; kingdom Viridiplantae; phylum Streptophyta; class Magnoliopsida; order Vitales; family Vitaceae; genus Vitis; species Vitis rotundifolia. The sequence goes on along the minus strand of CM058164.1, from coordinate 7,836,417 downwards.
CATGGATTATTTTCTTTTTTCAGTTAATCAAAATATATAAATAACAAAATAGTGGGATGAAATCTGCAGGTTGCATTTCCTAGCTTGAAGTTCTTAAAAATCTCGGGACTGGATAATGTGAAAAAAATACGGCACAACCAAATTCCTCAAGATTCCTTCTCCAAACTAGAAATGGTGACCGTAGAATTTTGTGGACAATTGTTGAATATTTTTTCAGCTTGTATGCTGAAAAGGTTACAAAGTCTAGAGGATCTGTCCGTACGTGATTGTAGCTCATTAGAAGCGATTTTTGATGTGGAAGGGACAAATGATAATGTGGATCGTAGTTCGTTAGGGAATACGTTTGTATTCCCTAAACTAACCTCTCTCTCACTCATCAATCTACATCAACTTAGGAGTTTCTACCCAGGGGCACTTACTTCACAGTGGACATTGTTGAAAAAACTAAAAGTGCAGGAGTGTCATAAACTCAATGTATTTGCATTCGAAACTCCAACATTCCAACAAAGACATCATGAGGGAAATCTTGATATGCCCCTTTTCTTCCCCCCACATGTAAGTTTCCTAATTTTATCTTATCACATTTCCTTAAATTTTACATTAAATAACTTGACCCATGAAAAGGTGAATGCAAAACCCAAAACTGATTATTGGCCCCTACTTGATCCACAACTTCCTTTAGAGAGCATCCTTGATTTCCATTTTTCCTCCCTGTATATCTCCATTAATTGAACTTTTTATGTTAAAATTTGAACTAATTCTTTCTTCTTACAAGAATTTTTATAAATTGGGTATATGGTTCAAACCAATATTGCAATTTATTGTAAATTTTATTGGTTTCCAAAAATTATTTAATCTATAAGCAGCCAACTTATAGTAAACAATTGTGAACCACCTTTCCAATCCATTTTTATTCAAGTGACTTACACCCTGCATCATCATACTTCTCAGATGCTAAATGACAGCATAAAATTAGAAATTTGGACGTGGATGTCCAGTGCATCTTCTGTAAACAGCATAAAAAATTATATTAATTTTGCCATGTTCTTTACTTGGAATAGAGAAATAAAACAAGACTTCTTTGTAGATGTGCGTATCTTATTTATATACTGGTTATAACTGACAGAACAAATTTATTTTATTCCAACCATTTCCCAGGTTGCATTCCCTAATTTGGAGGAATTAACATTGGGTCAGAACAGAGACACAGAAATATGGCCAGAGCAATTTCTAGTGGATTCCTTTCCCAAACTAAGAGTTCTGTCCGTATATGATTGTAAAGATATTGTGATTGTGATTCCTTCCTTTATGCTTCAAGGATTACATAATCTGGAAGTACTGAAGGTAGGAAGATGTAGTTCAGTCGAAGAGGCATTCCAACTTGAAGGACTTGACGAGGAAAATCAAGCCAAGAGGCTTGGACAGTTTAGAGAAATAGAGTTGCATGATCTTCCTGGGCTGACACGTTTGTGGAAGGAAAACTCCAAACCAGGCCTTGACTTGCAGAGTCTAGAGAGTCTTGACGAGGTATTCCAACCTTGATAATCCTTTCTATCTAGTCAATGCTTTTTTAATCACTTCAAATCAAATACTTGGAGACTAGCCCCTCATTAATTGATTTGAGTCAGCAAGAATCCCTTCATTTAAATATATCCCAAAACCCATCTGATGAGACTTTACCAGCAAAGATAAAACGTCACCAATCAAAACAGAGCATTGACTGAATACAATTACTAGACTGGTTTTTTAATTTGACACACATATTATCATCATGCTTTATTTTCACCCTATGTTAATATCAGCAATTTTATGTATACAATGCAATACATCTATGTTGTATTCAACGCTCTCAGAGGTTCTCATGTTACAGGAGATCAGGGATGGCCAACTTCTGCTTTCCTTGAGCGGCAACCTCCGGTCTCTCAAGTTGAAGAATTGCATGTCACTATTGAAACTATTCCCACCCAGTTTGTTACAGAATTTGGAAGAACTAATAGTGGAAAACTGTGGTCAGCTGGAACACGTATTTGATCTTGAAGGGCTAAATGTTGGTGATGGGCATGTTGGGCTCCTCCCTAAATTAGGAGTACTGAAGTTGATTGGTCTACCAAAGTTAAGGCATATATGCAACTGTGGCAGCTCCAGAAATCATTTCCCTTCTTCCATGGCTTCTGCTCCTGTAAGCAATATCATCTTCCCTAAATTATTCCGTATTTCACTGGACTCTTTGCCCACCCTCACAAGCTTCGTCTCTCCTGGATATCATTCCCTCCAAAGGCTTCACCATGCAGACCTTGATACCCCCTTCCCGGTGCTCTTTGATGAAAGGGTCAGTTTTCTCACAGAATCCTTCTCTTTTTAATTCTTATGATTTTAATTTTCCTTTTAACATTGTTATCAATCAAATTATTGGAGGAAAATAAAGAATATTTAGATTGAGCTGGTTCTTGTCTCTTTTTTTTTTATATATTTTTCACCTAAATTTAACTTAACTGTTAATAATAGAGTTTAATATAATTAAATATTTAATTTATTTGTTTTTATTCAAATTTGAATGTTGGATGCTTAATATAGTTTGTATATATTAAAATATATATGAAATTAATTATGATATTTCTTCCCTTTCTCCTAACTCTAATTTGAAAAAATAATATTCAAATATCCTAAAATGTTTGAATTATTAATATTATAAAAGTTTTATAATAATTAATTATACAATTATTATGAAAATTTGTATTGGAATAATAAAAATGATTTCTAATCATACTTGATTGGAAAAAAAATGTTAGAAAATTTTCTAAGTTAATACTTCTATACGGTGTACATATCTTTGGATAATGGATTTATAATTGAAGTATATGTTTGATTATTGAAATTAATTCACTAACTTTTATATTTTTAATATAAGAAAGAATATCAAATTCTATTTTTTAATTTACAAAACTTATTGAATTATTTACTCTAATGAATATTTAGATGGATGTGAATTATGTTTTGGGTTTTTTTTAATTAAGAAATATATATTAGAATTAATGGTTGTTTGTTTTTATTTTGTTGTGTGATAAATGTATAGAATTTTAGTTTTATTTTGAATTTTTTGAATTTATTTTTTATTAATTTATTATCTAGATAAAGAATTTTTTTAAAAACAAATAAAAAGTATTTAAGCCATATTTTTTTATGATAATTTTTTGTAATTTATAATGAATTCATTTTCATCCAAATTACATGAGATTGTGGTGGCTTAATTTTTTAAAGACAATTAGATAAGAATCAATCAAAATATTTAAGACTTAAAGTAATTTGCTTTAACAATTAAATAAAAAAATTAGAGAAAAAAAAAAAAAAAACCAAACAAATGACTCTTTTGGAACATTTCAAATGTATGAGAGTTGTATTAAAATGAATTCCACAGGAACTCTCCTATTTCCTGACTAATTTTTTCCTTACAAATCCTTATAATTTTAGACAATGAAATTCAACTTGTTTAAGCATGTACATTTTCCTCCACCCTTCTTTAAGATGTAGTTTGTTGTGTTTTTCTTTTGAGGTCCTGATTCTAGCTGGTTTGGATAATTTTCTTTCTTCAGTTAGTTAAAATATATAAATAACAAAATGGTGGGATGAACGTTGTAGGTTGCATTTCCTAGCTTGAAGTTCTTAATCATCTCGGGACTGGATAATGTGAAAAAAATATGGCACAACCAAATTCCTCAAGATTCCTTCTCCAAGCTAGAAGTGGTGAACGTAGCATCATGTGGAGAATTGTTGAATATTTTTCCATCTTGTATGCTGAAAAGGTTACAGTGTCTACAGTTTCTGAGAGTAGAGGATTGTAGTTTATTAGAAGAGGTTTTTGATGTGGAAGGGACAAATGTGAATGTGAATGTGAAGGAAGGTGTAACTGTCACCCAGTTGAGTCAATTGATACTACAATCGCTGCCAAAAGTTGAGAAGATATGGAATAAGGATCCCCATGGAATTCTCAAATTTCAAAACTTAAAATCAATAGTTATTTATAAATGTCAGAGTCTGAAAAACCTTTTTCCAGCATCTTTAGTCAAAGATCTTGTGCAACTTGAGAACCTGGGGTTGCATTCTTGTGGGATAGAGGAAATAGTTGCAAAGGACAGTGAAGTCGAGACAGCAGCTGAGTTTGTATTCCCTAAAGTAACCTCTCTCGAACTCTTCAATCTACATCAACTCAGGAGTTTCTACCCAGGGGCACATACTTCACGGTGGCCATTGTTGAAAGAACTGATAGTGCGTGCGTGTGATAAAGTCAATGTATTTGCATCCGAAACTCCAACATTCCAACGAAGACATCACGAGGGAGGTTTTGATATGCCGATCCTCCAGCCCCTTTTCTTGCTCCAGCAGGTAAGGTCCCAAACCTTTTCGGATTTGTTTCATAATTGCCAAGTTTCGATAAATCGTACATTAAATTCTCATGTTATTGTGGCACTCGTAATTAGTTTGCTTAGCGGACAATGCATTAGATTACCCCCTTGCCACTATTATTTCAACTTTGTAAACCTCTAGATATGTTTATAAAATCTGTCCAATCAGATATTATTTTAGCTCATTAATTTTTCTAGATATCCCTTCAAAGAACCTAGGTACAAGATGGATGCAGAGACCAAAACTATGTGCTGAAAACACGGTTGTTGGCCCCCACTTGATCCAGAAGTTCCTTTAGAGAGGACCCTAATTCCTAGATTCACAGTTGAACCTTTTTAAGTCAAAATTTGACCTAATCCTTTCGTGTGAGTTATGAGTGGAATTTATATAACTAGTCTATACAGTTTAACTGTGAAGAGATAACAGGTTATTGTTATCTGGTTATGAAATTAGTTACACATTGTTACCTGTTTGTCACATATTGTTAGAAGTAGTTAGATACAGAGAGCGTTATTTAAGTTGTAAACTCTGTTTTCTCATTAGCAAGAAATGCCCATTTTATCAATTCTAGTACAAACCAATATTGCAATTTGTAGTAAATTTTATTGGTGTCCAAAAATTATTTAATTTGTAAAACTATCAATATAACCAGCCAACTTCTCAAATGCCAAATGATCCTAATTAGACATTGAGAGGTTGCTGTCCAGTGCAGCTTCTCTAAACAGCAGCATTACTTCTTTGTAAATATGCATATCTTATTTATATGCTAGTTATAACTGACATAACAAATTCGTTTTATTCGAACCATTTCCCAGGTTGCATTCCCTTACTTGGAGGAATTAACATTGGATGACAGCAACAATACCGAAATATGGCAAGAGCAATTTCCAATGGATCCCTTTCCTAGACTAAGATATCTGAATGTATGTGGATATGGAGATATTTTGGTTGTGATTCCTTCCTGTATGCTTCAAAGATTACATAATCTGGAAAACCTAGTTGTGAGAAGATGTAGTTCAGTTAAAGAGATATTCCAACTTGAAGGACTTGATGAGAAAAATCAAGCCAAGAGGCTTGGACGGTTAAGAGAAATAAGGTTGGATGGTCTTCCTGCGCTGACACATTTGTGGAAGGAAAACTCCAAATCAGGCTTTGATTTGCAAAGTCTAGAGAGTCTTGAAGTGTGGCATTGTGACAGTTTGATAAATTTGGTGCCATGCTCAGTATCTTTCCAAAATCTAGATACTCTAGAAGTGTGGTCTTGTGGTAGTCTGAGAAGTTTGATATCACCCTCGGTAGCTAAAAGTCTGGTAAAACTCAAAAAGCTTAAAGTAGGTGGATCGCAAATGATGGAAGAAGTAGTTGCTAATGAAGGAGGAGAAGCAGCAGATGAGATTGCTTTTTGCGAATTACAACACATGGCACTTCAGTGTTTGTCAAACCTCACAAGCTTCAATTCAAGGGGCTACGTATTCTCATTCCCATCCTTGGAGCATATGGTGGTGGAAGAATGCCCCAAGATGAAAATTTTCTCTCCAAGCCTTGTAACTACACCAAAGCTAGAAAGAGTAGAAGTGGCAGATGATGAGTGGCACTGGCAAGATGATTTAAATACCACAATCCATAATTTGTTTATCAAGACACATGGTATGTATTGATTCCCCGATCTTAGTTACAAACGATGATTTCAGATTTTCTTTACTTACTGTGAATGATTCTAGTGCGACTATTAAAGAGACACCATCAAATATGAAAGAGTTTTACCTTTCAGTGTCTTCAAATTTTTTATACCTATCTTGGATTTTCTGTTTTTTTTTTTTTCTATATTTAAATGATATATCAATCCCGAATTAAGTTGCCATGCTTGTTGCCGGCCAATGCTAATTATTTTGAGATAATACTTATTCAGTCAAGTTATTATCATGTTGAATTGATTATTTTGTTAATTATAGACTAATAAACTTAAATTAGTATTTTTTTTTAATTCAATCAAATTTGATATATAATATATACCATTTGCAATCACTAGCAATTGTAATATGTTTATTTAACCTTATTAAACTCCCATGATGATTTATTTACGTTTTTAAGGTAATGTTGAGGTTGAGAATGTGGAATTGGGAGCTGGTTCAACATTATGATACACCATGTTTGGTTCTTGGGAATGTTACCATGGCTGAATTTCTAACCATGCTAATGCAGTATGTATCACTCTATCCTAGTCTATTTGGTTATATTTTGGGTTCATATAGTTGGATGGTATGATATTTACACTACAACAAATTTCACATTTTGCTACCATAATTTTATGCATAAATAAATTTTTATAGAAAAAAAGAAGATTTTTGCAACAATATTATTTATGATAAAAATAATTTTTTTTAAAGATGAAATTTTTACTCATAACAACATATTATATTTAACCATATCATATATTCATGACAAATAATTTTCCATAAGATTTTAACATGAATTTTGTGTTGAATTACAACATATTATAATTAAGCCTAATTAATATTAATTTCACACAAATTAATTAGAAAAAAAGGTCTTAAGCATGTCAAGTGACAAATATTTTTTTAACCAATCATGTGATTTTAGAAAAATCAATAATTATTTTTTGGATTTAATCGAGCATTAAATCTTTCTTCTTCTTTTTTTTCGGGAAAAAAATAATTTTTTTGATGGTTATTTGCCTTTCGTATTAATATATATGTATATATATAATTTAATGTTAAACATTTTAAACTCAAATCTACATCTGCTTCTATTCCTTGAATTTTTTCCCTGTAACCAAACATAGGTGTTTTCCTGAGAAATCTAGGGCTTCTACCCACATGGTGGTGATGAAATAAGAGATTGCAGAGAAAAGTCACAGATGTTGATGAAGTTGGGTTGTTGGTCTCTCCTCGTCGTCCTTCTTACTATGGCAATGAATCCAATGATCTCACTCTTCAGTCACAGCAACAAACCCTACCACAATGTGAAGGTATTTCTCTTACCTTCTGTTTGGCTTCTGAGAAAATCGAGCAAAGGAAAAGAAAAATGAAAGTGAGGTGGTTAGTCTCAGATGAGTAGAGGGTTCTTTTTTCATTTCCTACATTTTATCATTAACCAATTACATGGTTTGATTTGAAATTTTGTGCATTTTGGTATTTGTGTTTTGAATTTTTCTCAGTCAAAGAACTAGTTTTGTTTTATTAAATTTTCTCCAAAAGATGAACTCTAACTTGAGAGTTGAACCTAAATAAGCACTTTTTTAATTGTTGAAAGGATTGAAATTTTATAACTAATTATGATTTTATTATAATGAGTTTTGCAGTTAATTATGTTTTTATTATAATTGGTTTAGATTATTGAACGATTTTTTTATAATTATGAGCATAGAGTTACTCCACTAGGCTTGCTTTCATTGGTTTGAATGACAAATTAGACTTGAAATTGATGCAGCTATTTGTGTTTCAGCTTCTCATTATATACTTGCCTTTGACATTTTGCCCAAATATTTCAAATAAATGTCAAGTTTGTTTTTGCAAATTATATATTTATTTATTGCTTACAAGTTAAAAGTCTCATGTGGGAGCGGCTGGATGATGATATTTACTCTTTTATAACTCATGTTTTGCCAATTTAAGATTTTTTGTTGTGTTATTGTACAGCTAACTAGGTTTTTTTGTTTTTGAATGAATATTCAACTTTGAAAGAATTGACTATTGAGTGTGTTAACTCTGGTTTTTTAGATTTCTATTGTTAGCCATTAAGTCATCAATGAAGCAGTTACTGATTGTACTTATCATAAATTTTGGACCTTTAATCTTGCAAAAGGTTCAAGTTTTTTTCTTTTTGTGAATTATTATTTTTTTATTTTTAGCTATAGGCTTTGCCTAAGTTAAGACACTTGTCTCTCTTTTAATTTAATATCTTTATGGGATTCCTTTCATTTCATCATCATTTTAGGAAGTAAGGGGATATTTTCTATGGCTAGTGTATTCAAGGTATGATTAATTGAGTCATTAATGTTTTTTTTCTTTTTTCCTATTGATTATTGATGTCTTATGGTCTCAAGTTTTGTATATCATGGGTGATTTTATTTATTTTTTTCAATTAAACCCAGGGATAATACGCTGGTAAATCCAGTGATATATGAGATTAATGATTTGAATTCAAGAGTTCCATTTGCTCACTGTGTGGGACTTCTGTCAGATGAACTCTATAAGGTAATTTGAGCCTCTTTCATAACCCCCTTCTCAGGTTTCTTAATGAAATATATATATATATAATGGTTTATCCCTGGTTAGTCTTCGTTGTTTGATGCATAAGCCCTACCAATAGAAGAACTTTCTGGAGCCATGTAGCGAGGTGTTTCTCCAATTGCTTTGTTGGAATGGTGAGTTTGATTACTTGGATTAATGGTTAATTTTGGGGGAGGGAGAAAAAAAGCTGTTAGAGAATCCATTTTTAAATAAGCTAAATCTGAATTAGTTTGTACATTATTCTTCAACTCTGCCTTCATTTTCATATTCTTTTTTTTTTTTTTTTTTTGGTAGAAATTGTTAGTGGAATTGTGTCCAATGTGGCCGCTGCCCTTGTGAAATGGCTATGGTCATTGAAGTCTACCACCAATATAGGTACATATCCTTTACTGATCTCACATTTAGCTTTGTCCCTCTTCTTCTTGTGGTTATTTATACCTATAGGCTGGACATTGCTCTTCGCAATTTTGTGGTTAATGGGTTTGATGGGATTTAATTTTTCAAAAATTTCTAGCTGTTCCACAATGAATTTGAGCGTGGATATACCTTGGAAACCATGTTTGATGGTAGTAAGCTCAGAGTTGAACCATACTTTCTTGAGGTATCCCCAAGTGCTGAGCTTCTAGTTTTGGACTTTGAAAACAGTAATATTTACAAGATCTCATCCCCACTCACTTGATGTAAGCTACTTTTAATATAATGGTTAGGAATTGTTATTAATTGAGTGTGTCTAGTTGCGTTCTATTATTAATTATCCAAGTTCCATCTTTCTAGAAAGTTGTAATCTTTACTTGGTTTTAATAAGTTTGCCTTAACACCCAGTTCAAGTTCCATGGTAGCAGGGCTTATGTTTTATATGGTTCAGGCAAAAAAGGTCAAGTCAGATTATGTTATTGATTATGGTTCTACATCCTTAGTTTCTTAGTTGTTTTGGTACAGTTCTACCTATTTTGCATATTAAAGTTGATTGATGAACTGCATATGGTAGACCCAAGCTGGTTGTTGGCTTGCCTGAAGGGTAATCTAGGCATGTAGATGGGAAACTGAGAGCAGCAAGGATGAACCATCCAAAAGGGCTTACAGTGGATGAGAAAAGAAATATTTACATTATAGACACTATGAATATGGCTATCAGGAAAATCAGTACTGATGCAAGTAAACTTTAGGTGTGTAAGACATTCCCTCAATTAATGAACACAACTATCTTCTCAATCAATCATCCATGATACTAATTTTTAATTAAGATATCACCTCTTTTCGTCAATTAGAAATCTAATAACCTTGACTTTCATAACATTATTTACCTTTTCTTTTTTCACATGCCCTGTCTCTCTCTATATATATGGCGCTGTCTATTTGTGTCATAGATGGACTAAGTCATCAAATTGGTATTGAACCCAAGGATTTTATTTATGCAGGGGTTACAACATTGCTAGAGGAAAGTGGGGACGAGGAGGTCATGTTGATGATCCAATTCAAGATACAAAGTTCTCAAATGATTTTGACAAAGTTTACACTGGAAGTAGCTGCTCTCTTATGGTTATAGACAAAGTTCTCAAATGAAAACAAATACCCATAGTTTGTCTATACAGAGTTTCTATTGTTCAAAAAGTTATTGTTGAGCAAGAAAATGTTTCTATCAACCATTTCATTTGAAATGTTAATATTGAATTTATTAGAAAAGATATTTAAAATTGAAGGAAGGGAAATGAATTAAAGATGAAACATGTGAGATGCATAAGAATAATTTTTTGCATAAAACATATTTCACCATCAGTTTTATTTTGTGGTAAAAGGGTAATTTTTCACTATGATTTTTTTTTATATAGCAAAAAATTGACCTTTTACCATGATTATTTTCATAAAAAAAAAAAAGATATACTTGTTTTATGGCGAAAAATGACATGTTGCTACAAATTTTCTTTTGGGGTGAGAAGTGACATGTTGCCACAAATTTTGTTTTAGAAAAATTATTTATTCTTACTATAAAATTAAGTTTTATGGTTAAAAATAATTGCTCATAGATTTATAGCAACAAACTTGCAACAATAATTTTTTATAGAAAAAAATATTCTATTAAAAAATATTCTCTTTTAACCATAAATTAATTTATGGAAAAACCCCTTATTTGTTGTAGTGTTCCTACACTATTCATAGTTGTTGAAATTCCTTCATAATTGTGGATGGTTCCTATTTGAGTCACATTATGAATCTCCACTTGGATCATGGTGTAAATCTCTATTTGTGGATTTATCATTGCTTATATTTGGTTGGGCTTGAAGCAATCGGGCTTGAGGCATGAAAAGGGCATCAAATTAAAGCATGAATTTAAGGTTCTACAAGACTCATCATATGAGGACCATCAAATTTGAGATTAAGAGCTATGAGTATACTACCAACAAAACTGCTATAGGTTAAAAATATTTTTGTCAAAATCAATCCTAAACAAACCCTAAATAAGTATAAACCCCAAGAATTATAGAAGTTAGAATCCATACCTTGCATGGAGTTCAAATTTTGTTTAATGTGTTTTTGCTTAGACTCTACAAGCTAGAATCATCAACTATGAAATAGACAAATTGTGAAATTTATATTCAAACTTGTGATTCAATATTTCTTATGATATCTTCAGATTTGATAGTGATACTAACATATTAAATTTAAACTATTTAGAGTTTTAACAATTCAATTATATTTAAATTTTTTACTCATGAGATGAGAAGATAGGGTAAAAGAATAATAGTATGTATATTTGATGATATTAATGGAATAGTAACAATTTGCGAATAGAGCTTGTCAAATGAAAACTATATGTCAGGAAGAAATGAATTCTATTCATCTATGAGATTGTAAATTGTAAAATAATTCAAAAATTATTTAATACATTAGAGGATAAAGTATAAAATAATTTTACATGGTTAACAAATGATATTTTGAATTGAAGATGTTTGTATGAAAAAAAAAAATTAACACTCCCCTCAAATTTACAAGTTTTCTTCTAAATTGATAGTGTGCTATACCTTATGGTATCTTGACTCCAACTATAAAGTCTCTGACCAAAATTTGTCACCAACCAAGAATTTGTTGGTTCAATAAACTACTAGGCAACAGACAAGGATGGAACATGAACATAGAGAAACATAGATTTGATCTAGCTACTACATTGAGACTATTGCTTGGCATTAAAGACATGACCATATGGAGAAGAAAAAAGACAAAGAAAAGACACATGCTTTTATTCAACTCCTACACTTTGGCACCCTCCATGGGGAAGATGCAACCATGTTAGAAAGATTGGAGCAAAAAGAAAGGTTTATAAGGGAGGACCATGCTTTAAGAGAGTTCTTTCATCAAATCATGGAGTGTATGGAACAACAAAGAGTGCATTTTGATAAATAATTGAACAATTAATGCAATAAAATGAAGATTTGATGAAGGATAATGAGGAGATGAAGGCTCGATTAAAGATAAGGCATTCTCAATCCTTGATTATCATCTCAATGCCACCCACTATGAAGAGGTCCTTCTATGTAGACTCACCTCTTTAGAAGAAGATAAGTATTTTAGGAATGGGAGTTACGGTCTTTTAAAGACAAGGCAACATTAGAAATATAATCGGATAAGTTGAAAGCTCATGTTGATTCTGTTAGAAACCCTAGATTAATCTGTTTCCATGCTCTGAATTGAATAGGTACATGCAACCTACCCTAGGCCTCTAGATCATATGCAACGGAAGCTAAAATAGCATTTTTAGAACTTAAGGAAGGGCTTCAAAAGGGAAGGTGCTTTGGCTCTCTCTCCTTAGAGGTGGTAGACAACAGTTACCCCAAAGGTCTTAGAAACCCTAACCCTTAAGCGGGTATTTATAAGGTTCCCCTACTAGGCTTAAGTGACTTGAGCCTTCATGGGCTTAGGTTACTTAATTTAGTCTAAAATGGGTCCTAATTAATTAATTAATCACATAAAGTCATCTAATTAATTAATTAGCTCAATCCAGAGACTTTTTTTAGTATCCCCTATGTAACCTTGTGTAATTACTAAAATGTTCTTATGTACAAGAATGAAACTAGAGTCAATCTAACACTCATAAACTGTGTCATGATGGTATATGAGCTTAGAGTGGGGACCATTAGGACCCATAGAAGTATTGACTTCCTAATAATCCGATTTTGAAGTTGATTTAACATTTCACTACAAAGAATTAATTGCACTTCAATATCGTATGTAAATAACAATAAGATGAAGCTCGGGTCCGTGACCTACTATCTACTGCATGTAGACTCCCCATGAACTAATGTTTGTAATCTAACAAGGTAGTGCTATCATATATTAAGATTGTCTCTCTAATCCTTGAGTTATAGATCTCACTTATTATGTGATCAATTAATATACTCTAACTCCAGGGAGCATATCTCAAATTTCTACTAAAGAAAATGTTATGGTCATAGTCTTCTAGGTCACATGTCCTTTAGATCACACAAGGGAACACACTATCTCAAACCCATGAGATATCATGGTGCCTCTATTAAAAATACCTATTGCCACCAGTCTTTATCAACAATGACCTGATCCATAGGGATATGAGATCACCTTAGGGTCTCACCTATAGGTTAAAGCCTTATGTTGACTTTAGCATAGACTCAATATCTTCTCAAGGTTGAGAGTCCATGTAGTATAGTAGATTGGTGAATCATGATAATCGATAACTTTACATCATGATTCACCATAAGTCTTATCTAGTGTGCATCACATATACTAATACACTTATCATGGGAAACCCATCCCAATGGCCAAGACAAGTCATCTCTCCAATTAAGAGGTAATGCACTATAATCTTTATTGGAGAGCTCAAATCCATGAACTGACTATGGATAATTTATCTACTTACGAGGAACCCCTGACTTGTATCCTCTATGCAATTCCTAATGTACCCAAGTCATGGACAATGTAAGAGATACGAGTTGCATACTCAAATCAATGTCAATGCATAAAAGGGATAGCCTGAGGATAGTGAAGCCTAACTTTGTTACATCATGTCTTGGTTTTAGATGCTCAATCGCAACAAACTCCTACTAGCCTTAAAAGCAAACTAGGCACTATAAAAAGGATGTGCTCCATGGCCACATCACCTCTTTGTAATAGCTCATAAAACAAGTAGTACTTTTTTTCTCTGTGTTTTCTCTTCTAGTGGTATCTTGGTTCTTTAGACTGTGTCACTATCCCACTGTTATAAAAAAATAGGATCTTGGATGATACAACTAAGAGAACTACCTTTAGTACCTATAGTGAACATCTTAAGCCAAAAAACTTCTTTTGTTGCTTCAAAAGTAATAAAAACCACTTAGAATATATACATATCTAGAGGTAAACCTGTAAGAGGCCTCATTAGACTGAAAGTCTAATTCTTAGTACCCAAGAAGCACCAACTCTACACAAAGACTTACAAGCATATGCTCCCTCATTCTTCTAAAATATTTGAGTATATGCTTGACATCTGCCTAAAACTCTAAATCCTATATTAGAATAATATCTACCCACCACCCTTATAGCAAAGGAAATATCTAGTCTAGCACATAACATCACATACATGAGTCTACTTATAGCAAAAGCATAGGATATCGCCTTAATGTGATTTCTCTCCTCAAATGTCCGAGGACACTAATTGTGAGAGAGACAACTCCTCAAATGGTGTGTGAGACAATCGAGCCTTCACTCTCTCCTTGCACAGTCACGCCATGTATCGGTAATCGGCCTCAGTAAGAATGAACCCAAGTCCAAATGTCGTATCATGGTCAAGCAACTATAAACTCACTAGGTCCCTACTGACATCATCTTAACCCCATGCCAGGTAGAAAAGACATACCCCTCATCATGTCAAGAACCATTGTACTGTTGTGCTGATCAAATGACATAGCTACAAAATTTATGCAAAAATACTCAATCTCAAGAGTCTGTATCTCATCAAAAGTAAACCCAGTAAAAATTAAGTCATCATCACAATGGTTGATCTGAAGTACAGGCTCGGAAGAGGCAAACATATCTCTAGTAAACTATATCGTGATGACCTGTCCATCATGAATGAACTTCACCTTCTAATGAAAGGAAGAAGGAATAACTCCAGCTCTATGAATCCAAGGTCAACCTAGTAGCAGGTTAAAGGATGTAAGAATCCTCAAAACCTGGAACAAAGTAGAAAATATGGCTGGACCAATCAATAAATCAATCACCAAGGTACTCATAACCTCCCTCTTAGTGCTATCATACGCTCTAACTGTTTGAGTAGAATGACTAAAATTTGAAGGTGCGAAATCAAGGGCTATGTAGTGGCTAAAGGGAAGACATTTAAGGCTAAGCCATTGTCCAACAAGACAGATGGAACTCTATGGCTTGAACAACCAACTGTGATATATAGAGGGCGTACGTGGTCTAAACCCTCAGGTGGCAAATCATCATCTGAAAACACAATGCAAGTGGCCCTACCGGCCATCATCATATGAATCAACCCCTCTAGAGTGGTGGTAGTCTCGACTCTGATCTGACTAAAGACTTGAATCAAAGCATTTCTATTAGTACTAGATGATGCTAATAAACTCCAAACAGAAATACTAGCCTGGGTGCTCTGTAACTGTCTTAAAACCTCATCATCCTCCCTCATAACCTCCTTGCGAGAGACTGCACCCTCAAATGGCCTGACTGCTGGTGATGGTGGCTGAGCTATCCTCCCACTACGAGTCACAATCTATATATCTCTCCCCTCCGAATCATCATCCTCTAACCATAAAGTGAACGGGACAAAGGTATCATGGCATCTGATAACCAAATGTGTAGAATGAGTCAACTAGAACAGTGACCCGTTTGGGATCAAACTTGACTGTGTAGGAACCTGAAGACCCAATGAAACCCCATCAACCTCATAACTGTCATGCAAAACAATTGGCTCGGGCAATCCATCATCCCAACTTAACATATGTATACTATCATCCTCTATAAGGTCTATGTGATGGATAACTCCTGGAGGTGGAGGCATTGCATGTGTAGAATGGGCAAGAAGAGGGTTAATGGTTACACTTGATTGTCCCAAGTTAACCCAACCCTGGTCTATCAAATCCTGAATAGCATGTCTCAAAGCGTTGTAGTGGTCTGTGTCATGTCTTGGCCCTCTGATAATAAGAATAGTGTAGATCTAATCTAAAGCGGGGCGACATTGGCTGAGGTACTGGCTTGGGTGCCAATGGAGTCAATAATCCACCCTCGATGTGTTTTTGAAAAGCTCGACTCAAAGGCATACCCAACTGAGCAAATTGAAGTGATGGCCTCTGTGTGCTTAGCCTATGTGAACCTAAGTGTGCCTAGATGAACCCAGGTGGACCTAGGTGAATCTAGGTGGGCCTAATTAGGCCTAGGTGGGCTAAGTGAGCCTAGATGTGCCAAATATGCCTAAATGGGCCTAGGTGAACCTAAGTAGGCTAGGTGTGCCAAGGTAAGTCTAAGTGGACCAAGTGTACCTAGGTGAATCTAAGTGGGCCAAGTGTGCCTAGGTGAATCTAAGTGGGCCAAGTGTAACTAAGTGAACCTAAGTGGTCTAAAGGGGCTCAGGTGACCTAAAAAAAAAAAAAAAAAAACCAAAGTGATCCTAAATGGGCCAAACATGCCTACATGGACCTAAGTGACCTAGGTGGGCTTAAGGTGGTGCCTAATAGGCCAAGTAGACCTAAATGGGCCTAAGGTGAGTCTAGGTGGGCCTAAGTGACCTAATTGAGTTTGACATAAAGTGCACCTAAGTGAAACCAAATCTAAACTCGAATGGCAGCCAAGGTCACAATGAGGAGTTAGATAAACCCCTTAACCAAAGTCTCCAAGGTGGCTAAAAAAAAAAAAAAGATAAGCTACATGAGTAGTAATGGGCCACCAGGGAATTGCTATAAAGTACAAAACGAACACCTAATAGGACATGTGCTAGGAGGACAAAATGGAGGGTCCCCATTAAGGATGGTAACAAAATGGGTCATTCCTTGATCTCAAACCATCTCATCTATATAAACCTATTCTCATTCTCATCCCAATAAAAAATTTAAATAAAATGGGATAGAATGGATATGAGAATTTCTATACTCCTCTTATCCCCTTTATTTATTTTTTATTTTTTATTTTTAAATATATATTTTATAAATAAGTAAATATTCTATAAATTTTAAAATTTTATTTTATTTGATAAGTAACTTTTTTATTATTTTATATGTTTAAAAATAAAAAATAAATTAAAATTATTTTAAAATTTAATTATATATACAAAGAGATGGAGTAAAATGAGACAAAACAAGATAAAACTCAAACCCATACTTGATTTTTTTTACTAAAAAACAAAAAACAAAAAAAACCTTAGTTAAAGTAGCTTTTTTGTTAACTTATCCACTTACTGCACATCCCTTTTCTCTCCCTTATTTTCTCACCCTATCATTTTTACTCAAATGTCAGTTTACTTGAAAAGTAAGGGGAAAGGGCATAATTTGAAGTATATGTCAATATGAATCCATGAAAAATGGACACTTGGATTCCAACTCAACCACACCCCTAATGCATGTGTTTTGTCATCAACCAAGATTTCATTTTTTTTCTTCTTTCTTTCTTCTTTTCTCCTCTTTTCATTGGCTTTTAAGAAAGACAAAGAGCACACAAACAATAAGAATTGTGTGTTTCACATTCACATATTCGCCTCATAACACACTAGGATTTCTAGTATATTCTATGGTTTAAACTAGAATTTTAGTTTTTTTTAGGAAAAAAAATAAAAAGAAAGAAAGAAAAATATATACATTCTCATCGTCTCCTAGGGAAGAACTAGAGGAAAAGTTAATTTGCAAATTTTCATTTCTCCACCAGATTAAACAATTAAAAAACATCAAATAACTTTTCAAAAACTAAAATAATTGATAGGATTGAATGACAATTTCAACTCCTAAGAATATTAATTAAATTAATGTTTTTGGGAAGGCATAGATTGATATTTTTGCCCTCACCTAATGGACTCAAGTCCAAAATCTCAAATGATGATCCTGGCAGCTCCAATGTTGATTAGTTGAAAAATTGTGTGGGTTATGGATCTGCATTTGATACTTACTTTTCATTAATTTAATTTTATAAATTCTTACTTATCTTTCTTGAAAAAAATAAATTTATGCTTTTTGACTACACTAGAAGCATTAGGGTTTAATTTTATTTGTTCTTTGAACATTATGTTTGGGTTTGATAAAATTTGAGGAAAAAATAAGAATAAAGATAAAAATAAAAAATAAATTTAAAGTCAATAAATTATTTTTATATATTACTTCAAATCCATTTCATTTACTTTTAGAAATATATAAATTTCTAACTAATTTTCAAATGAGATTTCTCCTTAACTCTTGGAAATTGTAGAGGTCTTGGCGAGAAGAAGACACGTATTATTGACTAGAAGAGTAGAAGAGGTGTCAAGACCTTGAACATCATTCTACCTACATTCTCAAAGCCTATCGAGTGAACCCCCAAGCCATGTTTCAAGCTAGATCTTTTCTTAACCCTAAAAAATTATAGAGGCAATTGTAAAGGCGTTTTGTGAAGAGATGTCAAGACCTTGAAAATCATTATGCCTACCTATATCATTATACCTACCTTCAAGTGAAAAGCACACATTGCTCTCCAAGTTACTATATGAGCAACACCAAAGAGGAAGGCCAACCTAATTTGATAGGCCCTTTGAGGTGGAGAACATATTGAATTGATGTTAAATTGGATAGATTGGCGATTGGACCACTAAATCAGTAACCCACCTTTTTTTTTTTTTTTAATCTTAATCAATTAACCTATCAATGGCTTTCCCTAGGGCCCTCATGCACCATAGCATTCAATGGATGAATAGAGAAATATAAATGAATATAAACCCTTCTAGTTCTTATCATCTTTAGATGTGGGGTCAATGTCGAACCAAACACATTGAATTAGCCAATCAATGGGCTTTCCCTAGGGTCCTCTCCTTATTATCTTTAGATCTTCATATATGTCCCCCATCTTCTTAATCCTTATCATCTTCACGATCAACCCTTCTTAGTCCTCTAGCGTTTTGTCTATAAAGAACCTTATAGCATTCTGTGTATGAGAAATATAAATGAATATAAACCCTTCTTGGTTCTTCATCTTCAAATCTTTAGATGTGTTCCCAACATTTGATGGGCTTTCCTTTGGACTCTCACTCGCCATAGTATTCAATGGATGAATGAGGAATATAAAAGAATATAAAACTTTGTTGGTCTTTACCATATTCATATGTGGCTTCAAATATGGGGCTAGATGATATTGAGTTTTGATATAAATTAAGGACAAATGTAAGATAGATAGTATTGAGTTTGAGTTTTAATGTAGATTAAGGGCGGATGTGGCTTTCCCTAGGCCCTCATGTGCCCTAGTATATCAGTGGATGAATGGGGTATATAAAAAAAAATATAAACCCTTGTTGGTTTGAGCCACTCCCACACCATTACATTCAATGAAGGATTAAGGAATATAAATGACCATAAAGCCTTGTTAGTCCTAGGGACCTCATGTGCCATGGTATTTAATGAATAGATAAGGAATATAAACGAATATAAACTTTTATTCGCATTATGCATATCTTCATATGTAGCATTAGTTTCAAATGTTGGTCCTTATAATCTTCAAATGTGGGATAGGTGATATTATGTTTAAATTTTAATTTAAATTAATGACATTAATTTATCCTTAATTGAGAAAACAAAGTAGAGTTGAACTAGGTAATTCAAGCATTGGATGGGAACCGTTCCTCTAAGTGACTAAATGTCACAACCAAAAACTAGAAAAATGATTCTTTAAAAATTTTATAATAATAAATATGTAAATAATATAAATAAAATAATGTAATTTTTTTAAATTATAGAATTAGGATATACAACTTTTAATATATAGTCAAAAGTAAATAATAATTTTTTTATTTTCAATATACATCTTCACATTTAAATTTTTTATAATTATGTGTGATTTAATTTAATAATATAATAACAAATTTTATTAATTTAAATTTGTTTATATATTATATAAATTTTAGCTTTCTATAATTATTTTTAGCTTGAATAATATATACATTAAACGGATAATTGTTTGGTTTAATTGAAAGAACTAATGAATTCTCTCATTCTCTCTGTACCATGAATGGATAATGTGTTTTGAGGGTCTGAAAATTCATCAGGCAGTCGGAGCAAGAGGAGAGTTGACACGTGGATTCCTTTATGAGAGTGGATTTCCATTTCTTTAATTTTATAATTAATTGTGGGTGACTTGGCTTTTAGAGCTGCCAACCACCATCAGAATTTGGTGAAGAAATTATTAAGTTAAGGAAATGAGACCTCAATTATAAGGAAGACCATGCTCTGGTCGCATGGTTGATGGGAGTAGTATGGAAGTTTTCGAGTCTGAATAGTTTCAATACGACAAAATCCAATGTGAGGCTGTCTCCTTTTCTCATCCACCCAATGGAATGATTGGAATCTCTACACGAATATTTCCACTTAGACCTCACATCAAATAAGAAAATCAATGCAATTTATCAATCAACTTTGTCCCATATTTCAACTTGGCCTCCTGATTCTTTATCCACGAGGGACCACTACAATTCCAGGGTATTTCCTAAAAACTTAATATTTATTATTTAATCATTTAACATAACTTTGAATTAATCTATACTTAAAATATTGAGTTAAAACTTTTTTTTCTTAATTTTTACTTTTAAGTATTAAAGTTTTTTTATAAAATTAACTTAAAATTTATTTTAAATTATTAAATTAACATTTTTATCTTTATAAATTATAATTAGAATTTAAAAAAGTCAAGTAACAATAATTATTAGTGTTAATTATTGCCCTTTCTCTAACAATGTCATTTTTTTTTTCTTTTGGAGCCTCTTTTATGCTTAAGAGATTGATTTTCAACTCAATATTTATTAGTATGAATTATTACACTTTCTTTAACAATGTCATTTTTTCCTTCCTTCTTTTGGAGCCTCTTTTGTGCCTAAGAGATTGATTTTTAGCTCAATATATATCTATTAGTATGAATGATTGTCTTTTCTCTAACAATGTTATTTTCTCTTTCTTTTTTTTTTTTCTTTTTTTTTTTTTTATCTTTCTTTTGGAGCCTCCTTTGTGCCTAAGAGATTGGTATTCAACTCAATATCTATCGGTATGAATTATTGGTATGGACCCCTTTCTCCAACAATGTCATTTTCTCTCTCTCTCTCTCTCTCTCTCTCTCTCTCTCTCTCTCTCTCTCTCTCTCTCTCTCTCTCTTTCTCTCTTATTTTCATTATCAGTATGAATTATTGTTGTGGACTTCTGTCTCCAACAATGTCATTTTTCTTTTTTCTTTTTTTCTTTTTCGAGCCTCCTTTTGTGACCAAAAGATTGATTTTCAACTCAATATCTATTCATATGAATTATTGTTGTGGATCCCTTTTCGAACAATCTTATTTTTTTTCCTTATCAATAAGAATTATTACTATGGATCCTTTTCTCCAACAATATCATTTTTTTTTTCTTTTGGAGCCTCCTTTGTGCCTAAGAGATTGATTTCCAACTTAATAGCTATTAATATGAATTATTAATGTGGACCTCTTTCTCCAATAATATAATTTTTTTTCCTCTTTTGGAGTCTCCTTTGTGTCTAAGAGATTGATTTTCAACTGAATAGCTATTAGCATGAATTATTGCACTTGCTCTAACAATCCCATTTTCATTTTTTTTTCTTTTCTTTTGGAGCCTCCTTGTGCCTAAGAGGTTGATTTTCAACTCAATAACTTTTAGGATTAATTATTGCCCTTTCTCTAAAAATGTCATTTTTTTTGTCTTTTGGAGCCTCCTTTGTGCCTAAGAGATTGATTTTCACCTCAATATCTATTAGTATGAATTATTACACTCTCTCTAACAATGTCATTTTTTTTTTTAATTTCTTTTGGAGCCTCCTTTGTGCCTAAGAGATTAATTTTCAACTCAATATCCATCGGCATGAATTATTCCTATGGACCTCTTTCTTCAACAATGTCATTTTCTCTCTTTTTTATTTTCATCTATCAGTATGAATTATTGTTGTAGACCCCTTTCCTCCAACAATGTCATTTTCCTTTTTTTATTTTTTATTTAGCCTTCTTTGTGACTAAAAGAATGATTTTCAACTCAATATCTATTCATATGAATTATTGTTGTGAATCCCTTTTCCAACAATGTCATTTTTTCCCTATCAATAGGAATTATTACCGTGGATCCTTTTCTCCAATAATATCATTTTTTTTTTTCTTTTGGAGCCTCCTTTGTGCCTAAGAGATTGATTTTCAACTCAATATCTATTATTATAAATTATTACACTTTCCCTAACAATGTCATTTTTTTTTTCTTTTGGAGCCCCCTTTGTGCCCAAGAGATTGATTTTCTACTCAATATCTATCGATATGAATTATTGCTATGAACCCTTTTCTCCAACAATGTCATTCTCTCTCTTGTTTTGATTTTCATCTCTCAATATGAATTATTGTTGTGGACCCCTTTCTCCAACAATGTGAATTTTTTTTTTTTTCGAGTTTCCTTTGTGACTAAAAGATTGATTTTCAACTCAATATCTATTCATATGAATTATTGTTGCTGATCGCTTTTCCAACAATGTCATTTTTTCCCTATCAATAAGAATTATTACTATGGATATTAATATAAATTATTGTCTTTTCTCTAACAATGTCATTTTCTCTTCTTTTTTTTTTCTCCTTTTTTTTTTTTTGGAGCCTTCTTTGTACCTAAGAGATTGGTTTTCAACTCAACATCTATATGTATGAATTATTGCATTGAACCCCTTTCTCTAACAATGTCATTTTCTCTCTTTTCCTTTCTCTCTCTCTCTCTCTTTTTTTTTTTTTTTTTTTTTTTTTTTTTTGTACAGAGATTGATTTTCAACTCAATATCTTTCAATATGAATTATTGTTGTGGTCCCCTTTCTCCAACAATGTCATTTTCTCTTTTTATTTTTTCTTTTAATATGATAGGAATAAGTCATCTTCTTATTTTCTTTTCGATAGAATAAGATTCTCTCTCAATATTCATAAATTAACTTTTAATATATAGTCAAAATTAAATAATATTATTTTTTATTTTCAATATATATCTTCACATTTAAATATTATATGAATTTTATTTAATAAAATTAAAATATTAATATATTTATAATTATGTGTGATTTAATTTAATAATAAAAAAATAAATTTTATTAATTTAAATTTGTTTATATATTATATAAATTTTAGCTTTAATAATATATAAATTAAATGGATAACTGTTCGGTTTAATTGAAAGAACTGATTAACTCTATACTTTCACGTCGAAGGCGGGGGTCAGAGTTTCCACCATGGATGATGGAGAATGTGTTCTGAGGGTCTGGAAATTCATCAGGCGGTCGGAGCAAGAGGAGAGTTGACACGTGGATTCCTTTGTGATAGTGGATTCCCATTTCTTTAATTTTATAATTAATTGTGGGTGACTTGGCGTTTAGAGCTGCCAACCACCATCAGAATTTGGTGAAGAAATTATAGGGAAGGCCATGCTCAGGCCACACGGTGGATGGGGTAGCGTGAGTGTGAATAGTTTCAAAACAACAAAATCCAATGTGAGGCTGTCTCCTTTTCTCATCCTCATTCTTCCACCCAATGGAATGACTGGAATCTCCACACGAATATTCCCACTTAGACCTCATATCAAATAAGAAAATCAATTCAATTTATCAATCAATTTTGTCCTATATTTCAACTTGGCCTCCTCATTCTTTATCCACGAGGGACCACTACAATCCCAGGGTATTTCCTAAAAACTTAATATTTATTATTTAATCATTTAACGTAACTTTGAATTAATCTATACTTAAAATATTGGCTTAAAACTTTTTTTTCTTAATTTTTATTATTAAATTAATTTATCAAATATGCTTAATTTACTTAATGATTTAAGTTAAATTATTAAATCACTTTAAATTATTATCGAACACCCATTCCAATATTAATTATTGTATTATGAGATATTAATGTATGCACTATAAAAGCTCACTTGAAGTAGACAAAAAAAAAAAAAAATATATATATATATATATATATATATATATATATATTACCATAAACTGTGCATTTCGTTATTATTATTTTTTCATTGGATCATGTCTGGTCAACCTACTTGAATACCCAAACTTATTTCCAATTGAAAATATAATAAATAAAATGATAACTTTTAAAATATATATAAATATACAATATTTTTATTAAAAAATTAAGTTAAAAAACCATTTTTTATATATAATTAAGGACATAAACAGAATTTTATTTTATAAAACAATTAAAATTTAAAAAACATTATCAAAGAGTTACTAATCTTTCATCTTGAAGCCTAGGAATTGACAATTATTAGCATAACCATCAAAATATGAAAGAAAGTCTCCCCTGACCCGCTTGAGGCTTGGGACATTACATTCAATGAAGGATTAAGGAATATAAATTACTATAAAGCCTTGTTAGTCCTAGGGCCCTCATATGTCATAGTATTTAATGAATAGATGAGGAATAGAAGCGAATATAAACTTTTGTTTGCATTATCATCTTCATATGTAGCATTAGTTTCAAATGTTGGTCTTTATCATCTTCAAATGTGGGATAGATGATATTATGTTTAAATTTTAATTTAAATTAATGACATTAATTTATCCTTAATTGATGAAACAAAGTAGAGTTGAACTAGGTAATTCAAGACATTGGATGGGAGCCATTCCTCTAAGTGACTAAATGTCACAAACAAAAACTAGAAAAATGATTCTTTTAAAATTTTATAATAATAAATATGTAAATAATATAAATAAAATAATGTAATTTTTTAAAATTATAGAATTAGGATATACAACTTTTAATATATAGTCAAAATTAAATAATAATTTTTTTATTTTCGATATACATCTTCACATTTAAATATTATATATATATATTTTTAATAAATTTAAAATATTAACATATTTATAATTATGTGTGATTTAATTTAATAATATAAAAATAAATTTTATTAATTTAAATTTGTTTATATATTACATAAATTTTAGCTTTCTATAAGTATTTTTAGCTTTAATAATATATAAATTAAATGGATAAGTGTTTGGTTTAATTGAAATAACTGTTTAATTCTCTCGTCCTCTCTGTACCTTAATGTCGGAGGCTGGGGTCAGAGTTTCCACCATGGATGGAGAATGTGTTTTGAGGGTCTGGAAATTCATCATGCGGTCGGCGTAAAAGGAGAGCTGACACGTGGATTCCTTTATGAGAGTGGATTTCCATTTCTTTAATTTTATAATTAATTGTGGGTGACTTGGCGGATAGAGCTACGAACCACCATCAGAATTTGGTGAAGTAATTATTAAAGAAATGAGATCTCAATTATAGGGAAGACCATGCTCAGGTCAGATGGTTGATGGGAGTCGCGTGGAAGTTTTCGAGTTTGAATAGTTTCAATACGACAAAATCCAATGTGAGGCTGTCTCCTTTTCTCATCCACCCAATGGAATGATTGGAATCTCCACATGAATATTCCCACTTAGACGTCATATCAAATAAGAAAATCAATGCAATTTATCAATCAACTTTGTCCCATATTTTAACTTGGCCTCCTAATTCTTTATCCACGAGGGACCACTACAATTCCAGGTACTTCCTAAAAACTTAATATTTATTATTTAATCACTTAACATAATTTTAAATTAATCTATATTTAAAATATTTGCTTAAATTTTTTTTTCTTAATTTTTACTTTTAAGTATTAAATTTTTTTAATAAAATTTATTTTAAATCATCATATTAACATTTTTATTTTCATAAATTATAATCAGAATAAAAAAATCAAATAATAATAAAATTCATAAAATATTAACAAAGATCATGAAGATAACTATAACAAATAGAATTTTAAAAATAAAATAAAGATATAGACTTAAAAATAAATTAATTATTTTTATTTATTATATAAAATTATTTTTTTACTTTAAGTTATACCATTAAATTAACTTATCAAATATGTTTAATTTACTAAATAAATTAAGTTAAATTATTCAATTATTTTAAATTATTAAATTAATTTATCGAACAATCTAATATCAATTATTGTATTGTTTGCACTATAAAAGCCCTCATGAAGTGGACAAAGAAAAAAAGGGGATGACATTTCATAAATTACATTTTTTTTAGAGGCAGAAAATATTGCCAGAAACTATTCATTTCATTATTATTATTTTTTCATGAGAACAGCTCAAGTCAACCCATTTGAGTACCCAAACTTATTTCCAATTGAAAATATAATAAATAAAATGACAACTTTTAAAATATATATAAATATACAATATTTTCATTGAAAAATTAAGTTAAAAAACCATTTTTTTTTATAATTAAGGTCATAAACAGAAGTTTATTCTTTAAAACAATTAAAAATTTAAAAACATTATCAAAGAGTTACTAATCTTTCATCTTGAAGCCTAGGGATCGACAATTATTAGCATAACCATCAAAATATGAAAGAAAGTCTCCCTTGGCCTGCTTGGGACAATGTACGTCTTTTTTATTTTTAAGAATAGAAACTTTCATATTAAAAATAAAGTTTATTATAAAAAAAAAAAACAAGAGTTATCTTATATTCTTAAAAATCACTTTAAATTTTTAAATTTTGAAATAATAAAAAAATTATTTCTTAATTTTTTTAATCAAATTTTAAAAATTATTACATTTTCAATATAAATCCTTACAAAATGGATGCAAATAAATACTAATTTTTCACCTGTATTCTTTTTTACTTGTTTTTTTAATATTTTTTAATATATTTTAAATAGAACTTTATTTTTAATCATTTTATATGCTTGTATGATTATTTTTTAAAACAATTGTCCAAAAACAAATAAAAACAATAGAAAACAATTAAAAATGTTATTCGAAAACATTTTATTTTTTATTCTTAAGAAAATAAAATAAAAAATAATTTTTAATTATCAAATGTATTTTTTTGTTTTTTTGTTTGTTTTTTTAATAATAGAAAGCTATTTTAAAAAATAATTATCAAATAGATATTATATTTAACATTTGTTTTTGAAAATATTGTCAAAATAACAATGTATTTGAGAGTGATTTAAGGAAGTGTTTCTAATTTTTTTAATACTAGAAGGAGAAAATTATTCAAATATTAGAAAGATTATAAACACTTTCTAAAATCATTATCGCATTCAAATCATATATTTAATAGTGATTATCATAAAAATACTTTTAATCTATAGTGTTTTTGTCTGTAACACTTTTATGAGAATAGTGAAAGTGATTTTGGTAATATTTTTTATAATACATCACATAACATAAAAATGTTTTTAATATTAATAAATTATTAAAAAAAAAACATAAAATTCATTATAAAAGGGATAAATTATGATAAACCAATATTTTTTCGAAAAAAAATACATAGACATTTATGATAAAATGATATATAAATATTTATATTATTAGAAAAATAAAAAATAATAATTTTGATTACTACAAGAAAACTTTGAAAACATTTACCATAAGATAATAATGTTTCAAAGCAAAATAAAGTATGTAATTACGTCTTATCTTAATATATGTAAGAAACTTCACTTACAACTTCCCACCAATAATGTTATTTAGTCATTGCACTTTTTAAGTGGAACAGGACTCTTTCCCTCTCTCAGTATTCATAAGCTAATACGGTTTTAAAAAACTAATAAAAAAAAAATATTTTCATATTTAATTTTACTATAAAACTATAATATAAAATTAAATATAATTAAAATTTACATTAAACTCATATATTTTAAAATTATTTAATTTTCATATAAAAAATTAAATTTCAATTAGATAGGTGTAAAATAATATATAAAAATAAATTATTAATTATTATTTTTATTTTTTCTTTCTTTTTATTTTTATTCTTTATTTTTTTCTTTAAATTTTTCATCAACAAAAAATAACCTAAAAATTAATAAACTTTAAAAAAAATTTAATAAAATTTGACAAGTATAAGAGGGTGTCTTCTTGATTTTCTATATATTGTCACTTAGGAATTTTTTAAAAATTCATTAACCTATCTATTTAGCAGTTTATTTATTTAATAAACTAATCCAATTGGATCAAATATTTTATTATTTAAATAAGATTATTAATTTATTTAGCATTTATTTATCAAGGTTTTATTATATTTATTTATAGATTTATTTTTCTTTTTTATTTTATTTATAAATAATAAAATTTTGAAAATGTATAATTTTTTAATTAATTTTGTTACATTTTATATTTTTTTCATACTTAGATGATAAACCAAATAATACAATTTTGACTATTTATTCTTTTTGGATCTTGATTTTAAGTTATGTTTGGTTCCCGGAAAGTATAAAGGAAAGAAAAAAAATATTAAGAAAAATAATTTTCTCATATTTGGTTGTCCTATAAAATACTCCAAAGAAAATTAAATATAACTATAATTAGTTAGAAACTTATGTATTTTAAAATTATTTAATTTTTATATTGATGAGTTAAAATAAATAAAATAAGCTTAAAGTAGCAAATAAAAATAATTTATCATCTTTAACT
This sequence comes from Vitis rotundifolia, assembly GCA_030254885.1. Lineage (NCBI taxonomy): Eukaryota > Viridiplantae > Streptophyta > Magnoliopsida > Vitales > Vitaceae > Vitis > Vitis rotundifolia. The sequence goes on along the minus strand of CM058164.1, from coordinate 7,808,076 downwards.
TTATTTTTTATTTTCTTTCACTTTTTCTTTCCTTTTATTTTTCCTCTCTATTTTCTTTCCTTTGCATTTTTCCTCAAATTTTTTGAGAATCAAACATAGCCTTAAATAAATTATGAGAAAAAGAAAAAAAAAAGAAAAAAAAAAAGGAAGAAGATGGTAGAAGAGAAAAACGGGAGAAAAGAAATTGAAGAAAAAAAGTTACACTCATTATGTTTTTCTTATTCTTTTTAAATAAACGATAAAAAGATTAAAAATGTATAAATATTTAAATAATCTTTATTATATAGAATTTTCTTTTAGAATATTTTGATTTTATATTTTATAATTTTTACCTTTTGGTTTTCTATTATTTTTCAACTTTTTCATGACGCCAATAAAACCTTAAACCAATTATACTTTGGTTAACCCAAATATTGAAAGATATCAATTTATTATTAGAAACTGCAAATATGATAACATACTCATCAAATATTTGATATACATTCAAATAATAAGAATAAGTTAACAAGGATGAGTTTTTCTTTTTATAAAAATGAATTTTGATTTTGATTTTGATTTTTACTCTAATCAGTAATTCAAGGCAGGTTTCAAAACACAATTCATGACCTGGTACCAGCTTTGTCTCTTGACTCTACATTTTCATCCTCATTCTCGCTAGGGATTTTCATTTTCATTTTGCTGGGTGAGAGCTTTCTTCACATTTGATTGCTGAAATCTTTCATTTCCTTGTTTCCTTTCTCACATCATCAGCCTTAACATCTCTGCTTCTGTTCTTCAAGTTGAATCCAATAGCATCCATATGCTTTTTCTCTCGATTCCCCTTCATAGCCCTTTGTCACATCATTTGCAACTCTCTCCACCCTCATACTCATTCTGATCACCACTACTCATTTTCACTCTCATTTTGCCCATGTCTATGTCGCTCTGCTCCTTCGCTTGCTATACTTTTCAATTTCCTTGATTTCTGTTTTTGCGACACTGATTCCCGTAGCTAGCAGCCTGTTGTTAGTTTACTGCTGCTGTTTTTTTGGTTTTCTGTCATCCATCTGATCTGTGTTCCAAAAGAGAAGAAAGGAGTAGCAACTAGAAAATGGTAGAAATTGTTGTTTCGGTCGCAGCAAAAGTTTCAGAGTACCTGGTTGATCCAGTTGTACGTCAGCTGGGTTATCTGTTTAACTACCGTACCAACATTGAGGATCTCTCTCAAAAGGTTGAGAAGCTGAGGGATGCCAGGGCTAGGCAGCAGCACTCTGTGGATGAAGCTATTAGGAATGGACATAAAATCGAGGATGATGTTTGCAAGTGGATGACACGTGCTGATGGGTTCATACAAAATGTTTGCAAATTCCTTGAAGATGAGAAGGAGGCGCGGAAGAGTTGGTTCAATGGGTTGTGTCCTAATTTGAAGTCCCGGTACCAGCTAAGCAGGGAAGCAAGGAAGAAGGCAGGGGTTTCTGTTCAAATCCTTGGAGATGGCCAATTTGAGAAGGTATCATATCGTGCCCCTCTGCAAGGGATAAGGTCTGCACCTTCCGAAGCTTTAGAATCAAGAATGTTGACTTTGAATGAAGTCATGGAGGCCTTAAGGGATGCCAATATCAACAGGATCGGGGTATGGGGGATGGGTGGTGTGGGGAAGTCCACGCTGGTGAAACAAGTGGCTGAACAAGCTAATCAAGACAAGTTATTCGACAAGGTGGTCAAGGTATCTGTGTTGCAGACTCCAGACTTCAAAGAAATTCAAAGGGAACTTGCAGACGGGCTAGGCATGAAATTAGAGGAGGAGAGTGAACAGGGAAGAGCAGCTCGACTACTTCAGAGGATGGAGGCGGAGAAGACCATCCTCATCATCTTGGATGATCTTTGGGCCGAACTTGAGTTGGAGAAAGTAGGAATTCCTTCGCCAGATGATCACAAGGGATGCAAATTAGTGCTAACTTCTAGAAATAGACAGGTCTTGTCAAACGAGATGAGTACTCAAAAAGATTTTCGAGTTCACATAATAATAATTTGATTACGTGACATCAAGCAAATGATAAGACTTATCTAAATATTTTATTAAATGTAATTAATTAATAGATATTTATCACATCAACCCCACATTTTCGTTGTAAGGTCGGCCACATGTATGAGGACACCCGCTCTACTCGAAACACACGCTTGGTTTAGTTTGTTTTTGCTTCTAAATATTCACCGCTCAACCATACACTTCATTTTTGTTACCGCCTATGTGAAAGATCTACCACTACTTCAAACTTAAATTCTGGGGGGCCCAAAATTATTTTATTGCTTAGGACTGATATTGAAATCAATGAAAAGCGACTTTAATACTTGAAAGCACACTCCTGTAAAAAAATTACATATTTGATAAATTATTAAACATTGCTTTAAAATCTAAAGAATCACTTAAAAATGATTTTGACCAATCATTTAAGTGATAATTCTTTCAAAATTCATTTTTTTTATTTTATAATACATGATAAAAAAAAAATATTATTATAATAATTTTTTATTTATATTTAAATATTAAGGTGTTGTTTGAAAACTAGTCTTGAAAACAATTTTTTAATTCAAAAACACATGTTTTATAAACTTTTGATAAAAAATAATTTTTAAAAAATTTCTTAAATGATAAGTTGTTTTTTAGAATAAATTTTAGATATTTTTAATTGTTTTGTAGAATGCTTTGGCAACAATTCATAATATTAAAAAAAAATATATAAAAACAATTTATTAAAAACTAATATATTTTAGAATTATTTAATTTTTATATAAAAAGTTAAAATTCAATTACACATGTGTGAAATAATATATAAAAATAATTTATTATTTTTTATTTCTTCCTATTTTTACTCTTTATTTCTTTCCTTTAAAATTTTCACTAATAGAAAAAACCTAAAAATTAATAAACATTAAAAAATTTAATAAAACTTAACAAGTATAAAATGGTGTCCTCATAATTTTCTATAAATTGTGTCACATAAGGATTTCTAAAAAATTTGTTAACTTATCTATTTAGTAGTTTATTTATTTAATATGAAAATTACTTATAAAAAGTACAATAAACATTTATCCTAAGATAATAATTTTTCAGAGCAAAATAAAGTATATAATTATATCTTAGCTTAATTTCATCGGCAAAAAGCAAACAAGGAAACAATTTATTTATTTAATGAAACGTCCTTCCAGCGAGACATACAGCTCTAGCAGACAGCTGTGTGTCTGTTTATAATGAAGCTTCCTTGTCATTGACAACTTTCACTGGGTGGGACCATGAAGTGTGAAAGTGACATGACAACTTTTTATACATATATGTGATTCTAAAATTTCTTAAAAATTATCTCTTTCATCCCAGTTTCTAACTCAAAATTTAGTGGTATGAATTTTTTCTCTCCAACAATGCCTATCGGATAGACTCTCTCCCTCCCTCAATATTCATAAACTAATACGGTTTCAAAAAACTAATAAAAAAATATTATTTCCATATTTAATTTTACTATAAAAATATAATATAAAATTAAATATAATTAAAATTTATTTAAAACTAATATATTTTAAAATTATTTAATTTTTATATAAAAAATTAAATTTCAATTAGATAGATGTGGATTAATATATACAAATAATTTATTAATTATTTTTTATTTTTTCTTTCTTTTTACTTTTACTCTTTATTTTTTCCTTTAAATTTTTCATCAACAAAAAATAACCTAAAAATTAATAAACTTCAAAAAATTTAATAATGGTGTCTTCATCATTTCCTATACATTGTCACTTAAGAATTTTAAAAAAATTCATTAACTTATCTATTCAGCAGTTTATTTATTTAATAAACTAATCCAAGATCCAATTAACACATCGTATGCAACTCTCTCCACCCTCATACTCATTCTGATGACCACTACTCATTTTCACTCTCATTTTGCCCATGTCTATGTCGCTCTGCTCCTTTGCTTGCTAAACCTTTCAATTTCCTTGATTTCTGTTTTTGCGACACTAATTCCCGTAGCTAGCAGCCTGTTGTTACTTTATTGCTGCTGGTTTTTTTGGTGTTCTGCCATCCATCTGATCTGTGTTTCAAAAGAGAAGAAAGGAGTAGCAGCTAGAAAATGGTAGAAATTGTTGTTTCGGTCGCAGCAAAAGTTTCAGAGTACCTGGTTGATCCAGTTGTACGTCAGCTGGGTTATCTGTTTAACTACCGTACCAACATTGAGGATCTCTCTCAAAAGGTTGAGAAGCTGAGGAATGCCAGGGCTAGGCAGCAGCACTCTGTGGATGAAGCTATTAGGAATGGACATAAAATCGAGGATGATGTTTGCAAGTGGATGATACGTGCTGATGGGTTCATACAAAATGCTTGCAAATTCCTTGAAGATGAGAAGGAGGCGCGGAAGAGTTGTTTCAATGGGTTGTGTCCTAATTTGAAGTCCCGGTACCAGCTAAGCAGGGAAGCAAGGAAGAAGGCAGGGGTTGCTGTTCAAATCCTTGGAGATCGCCAATTTGAGAGGGTATCATATCGTGCCCCTCTGCAAGAGATAAGGTCTGCACCTTCTGAAGCTTTAGAATCAAGAATGTTGACTTTGAATGAAGTCATGGAGGCCTTAAGGGATGACAATATCAACAGGATCGGGGTATGGGGAGTTGGTGGCGTCGGGAAGACCACGCTGGTGAAACAAGTGGCTAAACAAGCCGAACAAGAGAAGTTATTCCGCAAGGTGGTCATGGCAACTGTGTTCCAGACTCCAGACTTCAAAGAAATTCAACAACAAATTGCAGACAAGCTAGGTATGAAATTTGAGGAGGTGAGTGAACAGGGAAGAGCAGCTCGACTACATCAGAGGATGAAGGAAGAGAAGACCATCCTCATCATCTTGGATGATCTTTGGGCGGAACTTGAGTTGGAGAAAATAGGAATTCCTTCTCCAGATGATCACAAGGGATGCAAATTAGTGCTAACTTCTAGAAATAAGGACGTCTTGTTGAATGAGATGGGTATTCAAAAGGATTTTGGAGTTGAAGATTTAAAAGAAAATGAAGCATGGATTTTATTTAAGAACATAGCCGGGGATTCCATTGAGAATCCATATTTGCAACCTATAGCAGTTGATGTAGCAAAAGAATGCGCGGGTTTGCCAATTGCAATTGTAACAGTGGCAAAGGCCTTGAAAAACAAGAATGTGTCTATTTGGAAGGATGCCCTGCAACAACTGAAATCGCGAACCTCGACAAACATAAAAGGAATGAAAACAAAGGTATACTCAAGTCTGAAGTTGAGCTACGATTACTTGGAGGGAGATGAAGTGAAGTCATTGTTCTTGCTTTGTGGTTTAATGTCTAATGATATCCATATAAGGGACTTGTTGAAATATGGTATGGGTCTGCAATTATTTCCAGGAACTAATACATTGGAAGAAGCAAAAAACAGAATGGATGCATTGGTTGACTACCTCAAAGCGTCAAATTTGTTGCTACATACTGAAAATAATGCAGTTGTTAGAATGCATGATGTTCTCCGGAGTGTTGCCTTAGATATTGCATCCAAGGAGCACCATGTGTTTACACTCCAGCAGGCTACTGTAAGAGTGGAAGAATGGCCAAGGATAGATGAACTCCAAAAGGTCATCTGGGTAAGTCCGGATGACTGTGATATTCCTGAACTTCCAGAAGGGCTGGTATGTCCAAAACTTGAACTTCTTGGATGTTATCCAAAGACCAATTCGGCAGTGAAAATCCCAAACACATTTTTTGAAGGGATGAAACAACTCAAAGTATTAGATTTCTCTGGAATGCGTCTTCCATCACTGCCCTCATCACTTCAGTGCCTTGCAAATCTTCGAACATTGTGTTTGGATAGTTGCAAGTTGGGAGACACTGTTATAATTGCAGAGCTAAAGAAATTAGAAATTCTTAGCCTTATGTATTCTGATATTGAACAGTTGCCCAGAGAAATAGCACAGTTGACTCATTTGAGGCTGTTCGATTTGAAGGGTTCTGACAAACTAAAAGTAATTCCACCAGATGTCATATCAAGCTTGTTCCGATTAGAGGATTTGTGTATGGAAAATAGCTTTACTCAATGGGAGGGGGAAGGAAAGAGTAATGCTCGCCTTGCTGAGTTGAGACATTTATCCCACTTAACCTCTTTGGACATACAAATACCAGATGCCAAGTTGCTGCCAAAAGACATAGTCTTTGATAACTTGGTGAGATATAGAATATTTGTAGGTGATGTCTGGAGCTGGGAAGAAATTTTCGAAGCCAATAGTACATTGAAGCTCAACAAGTTCGACACAAGCCTTCATCTGGTGGATGGTATCAGCAAGTTGTTGAAGAGAACCGAAGATCTACACTTGCGTGAATTGTGTGGTGGTTCTAATGTTCTTTCCAAATTAAATAGGGAGGGTTTTCTTAAATTAAAGCATCTTAATGTTGAAAGCAGTCCAGAGATTCAATATATCATGAACTCCATGGATCCAACTTCATCACATGGTGCCTTTCCTGTTATGGAGACATTGTCTCTCAATCAGCTGATTAACTTGCAAGAAGTATGCCATGGCCAATTTCCAGCAGGGTCCTTTGGTTGCTTGAGAGAAGTGGGAGTGGAAGATTGTGATGGCTTGAAATTTCTCTTCTCGTTGTCTGTGGCTAGAGGCCTTTCCCGACTTGAAAAAATAAAAGTAACTAGATGCAAGAGTATGGTTGAGATGGTTTCCCAAAAAAGGAAAGAAATAAAAGAAGATACTGTTAATGTGCCTCTGTTCCCTGAATTGAGATACTTGACATTAGAGGACTTACCCAAGCTCAGTAATTTCTGCTTTGAGGAGAACCCGATGCTTTCAAAGCCTCCAAGCACGATTGTTGGTCCTAGTACACCACCTCTCAACCAACCGGTATGTCAAACCTTGATAATCCTTTCTATCTAGTCAATGCTTTTTAAATCACTTCAATTCAAACACTTGGAGAATAGCCCCTCATTAATTGATTTGAGTTAGCAAGAATCCCCTCATTTAAATCGATCCCAAAACCCATGTGATGAGACTTTACCAGCAAAGATAAAACGTCACCAATCAAAACAGAGCATTGACTGAATACAATTAATAGACTGGTTTTTTAATTTGACAAACATATTATGATCATGCTTTTATTTTCACTCTATGTTAATATCTGCAATTTATGTATACAATGCAATACATCTATGTTGTATTCAACGCTCTCAGAGGTTCTCATGATACAGGAGATAAGGGATGGCCAACTTCTGCTTTCCTTGGGCAGCAACCTCCGGTCTCTCAAGTTGAGGAATTGCATGTCACCATTGAAACTATTCCCACCCAGTTTGTTACAGAATTTGGAAGAACTAATAGTGGAAAACTGTGGTCAGCTGGAACACGTTTTTGATCTTGAAGGGCTAAATGTTGATGATGGGCATGTTGGGCTCCTCCCTAAATTAGGAGTACTGAAGTTGATTGGTCTACCAAAGTTGAGGCATATATGCAACGGTGGCAGCTCCAGAAATCATTTCCCTTCTTCCATGGCTTCTGCTCCTGTAAGCAATATCATATTCCCTAAATTATTCAACATTTCACTGAAATCTTTGCCCAACCTCGCAAGCTTCTCCCCTGGATATCATTCCCTCCAAAGGCTTCACCATGCAGACCTTGATACCCCCTTCGCGGTGCTCTTTGATGAAAGGGTGAGTTTATCTCTCAGAATCCTTCTCTTTTTAATTCTTATGATTTTAATTATCCTTTTAACATTTTTATCAATCAAATTATTGGAGGAAAATAAAGAAAATTAGATTGAGCTGGTTCTTGGTTTTTATTTTAAATTTTTTTTTTTTTTTCACCTAAATTTAACTTAACTGTTAATAATAGAGTTTAATATAATTAAATGTTTAATTTATTTGTTTTTATTCAGGTTTGAATGTTGGATGTTGAATGTAGTTTGTATATATTAAAATATTTATGAAATTAATTATGATATTTCTTCTTACTCTAATTTGAAAAAATAATATTCAATTATCCCCAAATATTTGAATTATTAATATTATAAAAGTTTTATAATAATTAATTTTATAATTATTATGAAAATTTGTATTGGAATAATAAAAATGATTTCTAATTATACTTGATTAGTAAAAAAATGTTAGAAATTTTTCTAAGTTAACACTTCCATACAGTGTAATTATCTTTGGATAATGGGTTTTAATTGAAGTATATGTTTGATTATTGAAATTAATTCATTAACTTTTATATTTTTAATTTGGGAAAGAATATCAAATTCTATTTTTTTAATTTACAAAATTTGTTGAATTATTTACTCTAATGAATATTTAGACGAATATGAATTATATTTTGAGTTTTTTTAATTAAGAAATATATATTAGAATTAGTGGAAGTTTATTTTTATTTTGTTGTGTGATAAATGTATAGAATTTTAGTTTGATTTTGAATTTTTTGAATTTATTTTTTATTAATTTATTATCTAGATAAAGGAATTTTTTATAGACAAATAAATAGTATTTAAGTCATATTTTTTATGATAATTTTTTGTAATTTATAATCAATTCATTCTCATCCAAATTACACGAGATTGTGGTGGTTTAATTTTTTTTTTTTAAGACAATTAGATAAGAATCAATCAACATATTTAAGGCTTAAAGTAATTTGCTTTAACAAGTTGGAAAAAAAAAAAAAAAAAAAACCAAACAAACGACTCTTTTGGAACATTTCAAAAGTGTATGATAGTTGTATTAAAATGAATTCCACAGGAACTCAACTATTTAATTGACTTATTTTTTCCTCCACCCTTCTTTAAGATGTAGTTTGTTGTATTAAAATGCTTAGTTTGAGGTCCCCGATTTTGGCTGGTTTTACACATGGATTATTTTCTTTTTTCGGTTAGTCAAAATATATAAATAACAAAACGGTGGGATGAACTCTACAGGTTGCATTTCCTAGCTTGGAGTTCTTAAGAATCTCAGGACTGGATAATGTGAAAAAAATATGGCACAACCAAATTCCTCAAGGTTCCTTTTCCAAAGTAAAAATGGTGAAGGTAGAATCATGTGGAGAACTGTTGAATATTTTTCCATCTTGTATGTTGAAAAGGTTACAGAGTCTAGAGACTCTGTTCGTATGTTATTGTAGTTCATTAGAAGCGGTTTTTGATATGGAAGAGACAAATGTGAATGTGAATGTGGATCGTAGTTCATTAGGGAATATGTTTGTATTCCCTAAAGTAACCCATCTCGTACTCGTGGGTCTACATCAACTCAGGAGTTTCTACCCGGGGGCACATACTTCACAGTGGCCACTGTTGGAAAAATTGACGGTGTATGATTGTCATAAACTCAAAGTATTTGCATTCGAAACTCCAACATTCCAACAAAGACATCGTGAGGGAAATCTTGATATGCCCCTTTTCTTGCTCCCACATGTAAGTTTCCTAATTTTACCTTATCACGTTTCCTTAAATTTTACATTAAATAACTTGACCCATGAAAAGGTGGATGCAGAACCCAAAACTGATTATTGGCCCCTACTTGATCTACAACTTCCTTTAGAGAGCATCATTGATTTCCATTTTTCTTCCCTGTATATCTCCATTGAACTTTTTATGTTAAAATTTGAACTAATTCTTTCTTCTGACAAGAATTTTTATAAATAGGGTATATGGTTCAAACCAATATTGCAATTTATTGTAAATTTTATTGGTTTCCAAAAATTATTTAATTTATAACCAGCCAACTTATAGTAAACAATTGTGAACCACCTTTCCTATCCATTTTTATTCAAGTGACTTACACCTTGCATCATCATACTTCTTAAATGCCAAATGGCAGCATCAAATTAGAAATTTGGACGTGGATGTCCAATGCATCTTCTAGAAACAGCATAAAAAATTATATTAACTTTGCCATATATTTTACTTGGAAGAGAGAAATAAAACAACACTTCTTTGTAAATGTGCATATCTTATTTATATCCTAGTTATAACTGAGATAACAAATTTGTTTTATTCCTACCATTTCTCAGGTTGCATTCCGTAATTTGGAGGAATTAACATTGGGTCACAATAGAGATACAGAAATATGGCCAGAGCAATTTCCAGTGGATTCCTTTCATAGACTAAGAGTTTTGGGTGTATATGACGATAAAGATATTGTGGTTGTAATTCCTTCCTTTATGCTTCAAAGATTACATAATCTAGAACAACTAAAAGTGCAAGAATGTAGTTCAGTCAAAGAGGTATTCCAACTTGAAGGACTTGACGAGGAAAATCAAGCCAAGAGGCTTGGACGGTTAAGAGAAATATGGTTGTATGATCTTCCTGGGCTGACGCATTTGTGGAAGGAAAACTCTAAACTAGGCCTTGATTTGCAAAGTCTTGAGAGTCTTAAAGTGCGGAATTGTGACAGTTTGATAAATTTGGTACCATCCTCGGTATCTTTCCAAAATCTAGCTACTCTAGATGTGCAGTCTTGTGGTAGTCTGAGAAGTTTGATATCACCCTCGGTAGCTAAAAGTCTGGTAAAACTCAAAACACTCAAAATATATAGATCAAATATGATGGAAAAAGTAGTTGCCAACAAAGGAGGGGAAGCAGCAGATGAGATTACTTTCTACAAATTACAACGCATGGAGCTTCTGTATTTGCCAAACCTTACAAGCTTCGATTCAGGTGGTTGTATATTCTCATTCCCATCCTTGGAACATGTGGTGGTGGAAGAATGCCCCAAGATGAAAATTTTCTCTCCAAGCCTCGTAACTACACCAATGCTAGAAAGAATAAAAGTGGGAGATGATGAGTGGCATTGGCAGGATGATCTGAATACCACCATCCATAATTTGTTTATAAATACACATGGTATGTACTGATGTGAGACTTTTTTAGATTCCTCGAGTGCCATTTATACTTGACATTTTATTATTATACCAATTAACAACCATTAAAATGCAAAGTTTTGAACTATTTTCTGAAATATCTATCCAATGATAAAAGGAAATGATATTGCAGAATGTTTTGTTTCTGTATTTTGAAAATAAGCAAAGTAGATCTGAAAACCTCTATTCTGAAACCACAAAAGCATAAACTAGTAATTGAGTTCTGTAAATTGTGTATAGAGTGAAAAACCAGGTGAGGATTGGTCACCTATTGCTAGGATCTTTTGTTATCTTTCTAATGTTATATGCTTTGTGATCTTTTGATGATGGGATGAGTGAATTTCCCTTATTTCAGGCTGTAGTCTGACCTTCTAACTGCCAAGATGTATGATTTCTAGATGCCAAATGTTATCTTATCTTCTAATCCTAAGATATATTGATTGCTTAATAGTATGATGTTAATTCTCAATGTCATGTAGTAAGGAGGCCAAGATGACTAAACCTTGTGATGGTCAAACTCTATTGCTAATACCAATTATTTTAAGATTATATTTATTCAGTCAAGTTATTATCATGTTGAATTGATTATTTTGTAAGTTATAGACTAATAAACTTAAATAGATTTCTAATTCGATCAAATATGATGTATATATATATACCATTTGCAATCACTAGTAATTGTAATCTCTTTATTTAACCTTATTAAATGCTCAAAATGATTTATTTACGTTTTTCAGGTAATGTTGAGGTTGAGATTGTGGAATTGGGAGTTGGTTCAGCATTATGATTACATTATGTTTTGTTCTTGGGAATGTCACTGTTTGGTTGGATTGATTTCTAACCATGATAATGCAATATGTATTACTCTATCTTAATCTATTTGGTTATATTTTAGGTTCATATAGATTTCTTGGATTGTATGATATTTTCCACATTGTTCATAATTATTGAAATTTCTTCATAATTATAGATGGTTACTATTTGAGTCGCATAATGAATCTCCACTTGAATCATAGTATAAATCTCTATTTATGGATTTATTATTGGTTATAGTTGGTTGGGCTTGAAGCAATTGGGCTTGAGGCATAAAAAGGTATAAAAACATAGATTTAAGGTTCTACAAGACTCATCATATGAGGACCATCAAATTTGAGATTAAGAGCTATAAGTACTAGCAACAAAGGTGTTACAGGTTTAAATATACTTTTGTCAAAATCAATCCCAAATAAACCCTAAATAAGTATAAACCCCAAGAATGATAGAAATTCGAATTCATGCCTTGCACGAAGTTCAAATTTTGTTTGATGTGTTTCTGCTTAAACTTTGCAAGCTAGAATAATCCACTATGAAATAGACAAATTGTGAAATCCATATTCAAACTTATGATTCAATACTGCTTATGATATCTTCAAATTCGATAGTGATAATTACATATAATATTTAAACTATTTGGAGTTTTAACAATTTAATTATATTTAAACTTTTTACTCATGAGATGAGGAGATGAGATAAAAGAAGAATATTATGTATATTTGATACTATTAATGGATTAGTAACAATTTGCAAAAAAAGCTTGTCAAATAAAAACTATTTGTGAGGAAGATATGAATTTTATTCATACATAAGACCATAAATTATAAAATAATTTAAAAATTATTCTATACATTAGAGGACAAATTATAAAATAATTTTACATGGTTAACAAATTAATGATATTTTGAACTGAAAATGTTTGTATAAAAAAACCAATTTAACACTCCCCTCAAATTTACGAGGTTTCTTCCAAATTGGTATTGTGGTATAGCTTACGGTACCTTGACTCTTAACTCAAAAGTTTCCCACCAAAATTTGTCACCAACTAAGAATTTGTTGGTTCAATAATCTATTTGGCAGTAGACAAAGATGGAACATGAATATGGTGAAACATAGATTTGATCCAGCTACTACACTGAGACTATTGCTTGTCATGTAACTTCCCTGTCTCTTACTCCCTAGAAATAGGAAAGTGGTAAGAAAGTGGAGACATAGGTCCTTTAAGGCATGATCATATGTAGAAGAGAAAGGAAAAAGAAAAGACGCATTACTTTTATTCGACTCCCACACTTTGACACCTTTTGTGGGAAAAATGCAATAATGTTAGAAAGATTGGAGTAGAAGGAAAGGCCTTTAGGGGAGGAGCATGCTCCAAGAGAGTACTTTCATCAAATCTTGGAGTGCATGGAACAACAAAGAGTTTATTTTGATAAGTGGTTATACAATTAACGCAACTGATGAAGGATAATGAGGAGTTGAAGGTTCAATTAAGTATGAGGCATTCTCAACCCTTAATTACCTTGTCAATGCCACCAAGGTCCTTCTAGGTAGACTCACCTCTTTAGAAGATGATAAGTATTTCAAGAATGGGAGTTACAATCTTTTAAAGACAAGGCAACATTAGAAATACAATTGGATAAATTGAAGACTCATGTTGACTCCATGTAGGGAAAAATGCCCTTTAGCTTATAAGTAGAATAATGCATGGATTGTCCCATATTCTATTCACTTTGCATATTATGGAAGTAGAGGTGCCCTTAGAATTTGTTTTCTCAAAGTTCTTGATTTATGACAGAACTGATGACCTTGTTGATCATCTTATGCAGTTTTGCTAATTAATGGGTTTAGTCTATAAGAACTAGAAAGTGTCCAAAATTCCTAAAGAATATAAATTCCTTTTTTGTAAAGAATATTGTATAGAATATTTCCAAAGTTGATATGTTATTATAATATTATATTTCCTTATAGAATAAGAAAAGTTACTAGGAATATTTCTATAAATATTATAGGTTATGAGGGGAAAAAGTTATAAAATGAGGATGGGCTTATAAAGACAATAGGTCGATAAAGATGTGAGGAAGAATAAGAGACATCCGATGAGTGAGAGGCTCATGGTTTAAGGTGTAGATACAAAGAGTGGGGAAACATGGGATGTTCCAAGAACCTAATAGTGGTATCTGGTTTTCTATCATCTATAATATTCTCTATGGTATAGTTGAATGATTTTTTCTTATTTGTGGATGTAGGCATGGTTGGTTTAATTATGTTAAAACCTCGGGTACCTTTGTGTGAATTGTTTCATCTTTGTGTTCTTGGACTAACATGTTTGTATCAAAGCTTCTGCTAACACAACAAACTAGTATCAAAGCTCAAGATGAAGATTTCTAAAAGTGCTAAAAAGAATAAAGCACACAAAATGATGATAAAAAGAATTTTAGTTGAAGGTAGATTCAATTGTTCTCTTGTTAAAATGTGATACAAAGTGGAAAGATGAAAAATTGACTTAATGGAATTTGATTTAAGGTGAAGATTGTTAGAAAGTGTCCCAAATTCGTAATTAGTGTAGATTCATTTTTCTTTTTCTTTCTATAAAAAATCGTTCCTAAGTTGATATATTATTGTAATATTAAATTTTCTTATAAAATATTAAGAATACCTCTATAAATGTTTTAATTCATGAGGGGAAAAGGTTATGAAATGAAAATAGACTTATAAAAACTATGAGTCAATAGAGATGTGAGGGAGAATGAGTGACACCTGATAGAGCGAGGGGCTAATGATTCAAGGTGTAGATACAAGGAGTAAAAAAACATGAGATGTTTCGGGAACCTAATAGTTGTGTATGGTTTTTATCCTCTGTAATATTCTTTATGATATAGTGAAATGATTCTAACTCATCCGTGAATGTAGGCATGGTTGATTGAACTATGTTAAAACCTTGCGTACCTTTATGTGAATTATTTTATCTTTGTATCCTTGAACTAATATGTTTACATTAAAGCTTTCATTAGCATAATGCATTCATGTGTAGAGCTTATTTGACAAGTTTGTAGGGCTAGCATTGGTCTTATTCCACAACTTGCCAAGTGATTCCATAATTTCATTCCTTGATCTATCTACAATGTTTGTCTCCTAATACATGTGCCCTTCTTGGAAAAGGAGGGACATGGACTCATTGTTCAACTTTACAATGGTTGAAGGCAAAGACTTGAGAGAATACATACCATCACTTCAATGAGACACTAGTGTATATAGAAGCTTACGATGATTCTACAAATTGGATTGCATTCATGTGGGGATCACCAATCAATTCTAACTTGTACAAGTCTCATTACTAGAAGAAGCCCGCTACTTTAGAGGAATCCTTTACCAGGGCTTACAAGTATTCTAACTTGGAGGATCATATGGTTGTCACTGCCCCAACTACCTCAAAGGCTAAAAAGTCACTCGATGGGCAGGTGATGTATCAATCCAACAAGCGTTCATGTTCCATAAAATCTTTAGGGGTGATGCATCACTCGATACTAGGTGAATTAAGGTTCAAGACAGAGAACCCTAAGTTATGTTTTCGAAATTACAGTTTCTTACTCTCAAAAGTGTTGTAGGATTTGGTAAAGTTGCAAGATTTTAGGTAGCTCCCATAGCCCCAAAGGGACCAGTCTAAAAAAGGAAATTCAAGAAGTCAAGCAAACACAGTTAAGACCATCTGAATGACAATGGTGTGAAATTTCAGTCATTCATGGAGGGAGTTAAGAGTTGTCAGATAGTGAAGGACACTTCGTTATTACCCTTTTGAAGCTTAATGTCACAAGATGCTTCAAATGACCCTCCCCATTGGCTTATATAAGAGGAGGGAAGCTTTTGGAGACTCCTGGAGCCATCTACACTAAGCCATTGGTGGGAAGAGTGTGGAAGGTTCTAGAGATGCCTAGAGATGTCCACATATCTCTACATTATGGTGGAAGGCATGAGAGGAGTCCAAGGCTTTCTAGAGAATTCTAGAGATCTCTTGTATATTCTTGTACATAGGGTTGTACATAGATTAGTGTAGGGAGTTCTAGAATATTCTTGATTTGTAAGGAACCCTCCAAGGTTCTAGAGAGTTCCATGGGTGCCTATGAATAGGTGAGGGCCTCATTTGGCCAAGGCACCACCCACACCACCTAAATCACTTCCTAACCAAGCAAGTAAGCTCTCAAAGCACTTGTAAAGGCTTCCTTGAGTAATAAAAACTTTCATTCTTTAAAGAGTTGTCTACTACGCCTTCTAAGCTTTCGATTCGTGAGCACCTTAGCCTAGCGAGCTAAGCATTGGGAGTCAGGCTGACTTAGCAAGATCAAGCGCCTTGACTTGTCTAAGTACCGCACGAGCTTAGAAAACGACTAAGTCCGTGACATTAAGCCATCTAAATGCATGTTGGGGGGTCGAAAGTGGAAAGTTCTTAGAAATAGAATTGTCTTTCCCCAGCAAATTTAAAGGAGATCCAATGGTCCACGTGTTAGATTGTTCCACAGATCAGTAAATTCATATCATACAACTCAGATAGATGTCTGCCCCTCTTCAAACTTCTTAGAAAAAGGGTTCAACCTCAATGGATAGATGAGTTTGAAAATGGCTTCCAACAATTAAAGCAATATTTGTCATCACCACCTCGAATGTCATACCCAGAAATGAGGGAGGAATTAATCTTATACTTGGTCATATTTACCATACTTCAATGTGAGTCCCTTTTACTTAAAGGTCTCATACACAACCATAATTAAACATCTCAATGTTAGGCCCTTTGAATTAGAGCTCCCACAACGATAATTTATATTTTATTTTTATTCTTTAAATAAATCTCAATATAACATGGGAAGGAATTTTCAAATATTTTTTTGAATATCTACGATCACAGGTAATAGGTTTTGTTGAAAGATTGATTGTATAAGAAATTATTGAAAAAAAAAATGGAATTTTACATTTTTTTTTCCTTTATTTGTTATAATTGAGAAAAAGTAGAAAGAAAGAAAATAATAAGAAAAATAAAAAATAGATGTGAAGTTAATAAGTTATTTTATATATTTTTTGAACTTATTAATTTTAATTATTTTTTCTTTTCTATATAAAGTATGTTTGGTTTCAAGAAGTATTGAGGACAAAAAATAAATAAATAAATGAAGCAAGATGATTTTTTCATGTTTGGTTTCACCATAAAATATGAAAAAAAAAATCAATTAAAACTTTGTGAAAAATTTGTGCATTTTCAAAATATTTAATTTTATATAGAAGAATTAAAATGAATAATTAAGTTTGAAACAATATAACTAATTTATTGACTTTAAATATATTTTAATTTTTCTTCACTTTTTGGTTTCCTCTCTATTTTTTCCCCTCGTATTTTCCCTCATTTTTTTTAGAATCAAACATAGCTAAATAATTTAAAAAGGTATGAATTTCTAACTAATTTTAATTTATATTTGATTTTTTATCCATATTTTGTATTGTAAAACCAAATATAAGAAATCATTTTTCTTCAACATTTTTGCTATTTTTCTTATGCTATTTTTGGTTCTTGAAAAGTATTAAGCAAAGAAAAAGTGTTAAGGAATTTTTTTTTTTCATATTAGATTTCATTATGAAAAGTACAAAAGAAAATCAAATATAATTAAAATTGGTTTTCTCATGTTTTATTTCACTATGAAAATATAAAAGAAAAATCAAATATAATTAAAATTAGTTAAAAATTCATATATTTTAAATTATTTAACTTTTATATAGAAAATGAAAAATAAGTTAAATGAGTTTGAAGTGACATATAAAAAAAATTATTGACTTTAAATCTGTTTTTTTTTTTTTTTCTTCATTTTTTTTTTCCTTTACTTTTCCTTCTTATTTTATTTCCCTCAAATTTTTTCAAAACCAAACATAGTATTAGTATTTTTCCAAGGAAACTTGAGATAGTTTGAAGAATTAGGGTTTTGTTTATGGGGGAATGATAATTTATCATTGGTTTATGTAAGCATAATTCACTAAATCATAAGCCACTTGGTACAAGAGATTCTTGTTACAAATAACCTTTCTTCATACCGGTTTTCCATAGTGAAAAGGACTTCTCCTCAAAGCATTAATTGAATGTCTCCTCTTTCCTTTTCTTTTCTTTTACCACAACAACTCTTAGACCACCTAAATTTATCACAACAACCCCTAAGACCACCTAAAAATGAATATCTTATTGTCCAGTATATATACTGACAAGAAATCCAATGACAATTGATCGTATGTACACACAGACATATATACTTTATTTTTATAATTACAACTTGGGGACAACAAGGGAACTTATTGGTGCTATGAAAGTTATAATAATGATTTTCTTTTATGTTATGTTAATGGTAAATGTTTGATTTTGCATTAAAAATATGTGAAAAAAATCAAATATAATTAAAGTTGGTTGATGTAATTTATTATTTGACAGCAAAACTTTGTATTAGGGATTTTATCGAATTATGCAATGTATTTTTGGAATATGCAGCCTGGATATATGTATTATTAGAGATTAAAATTTTGTTGCTTCAAATAAAGTTTTATATATAGTAGAAAATATATGCAAGAAAAGGCAACAACTTCTCTTCATGCAATGAGAATTTTAATTAAGATATTAAAAAAAATACTCATGTCCTTAATTGTGGCCCAACATAAGTTGTGTCCACTCATAGATTAGGTAGCAGCCAAGAAAAAGTGGCATCAAAATGAATTGAAAAAAATACTCAAGACCTTAATTGCGGCCAAGCTTAAACCGTGTCCACATCATAGATTAGGTAGCAACCAAAGAAAAGTGGCACCCAAATGAAGCCTTATAATAACGGCTGACTAAAAGTCCTATTTATAAGTACCATATAGTACTAAATCTATAGACATCATACCTTTATGGGAGAATTGTACTATAAACCCATATGGGTCTAGAAATTTGCCCTAAGTCCTCCTAACCTGCATAATTGGGCCCAAAACCCAGCAAAGTCTTGCAAATTGAGATGAAGGATATTGACATTCCATAAACCCGTAAATGCCCTTAGCTAAGCTAAAAATAAAAGTAAGATTAAAATCATGCTGGAAATACAATTTGCAAAATGGATTCCAAGTTTGGCAATTAAAATATTTCTCCAATTAGTTTTCCTTTTTGAAGAATTAAAGACGTTGAAGCCCTAAACGATTCGAAACCCTAGCCACCATCATCTACTCTGGATCCTAGTGGTCATCATTGTCGTCAATGTTGTTGTAGCCACGCGAATATCCCCAAAGGAGCTCGAAGTTCTGCTGTCGTCATCGTGGTAGTCAACATCCTTGTGTTCCTCATTGTCACCATTTTCCTCTTCATCAGCATCAGGACTTTCACTAGTGCAAGTTTTTCAGTTGTTGGGAGTTTAATTTTTCATGTGCTTTTTGCTCAAGTACTTATACATCATCTTGATTAATTTTGTATTTGGTTTTATTTTTGCCATTTTCACTGGTTTTTTATCGAGAAAATTGGCTTGTTTGGATGGGAATATGAACTATTTTTGGGCTCTCCTTTTTGGGTAGGTTGGGGATTCTACTTTAGTATTAGTACAAAGGGGATATGTATGATAGACTTAACATGTTTGTCCATGGATCTACAAGTGAAGAAGAACTGCAACCAGAGTTATGGGACTTTGATTTTCATCCTGAAACTTGGGCATTCTAATTCCCAACATCGTGGGAAAGAATTTTCTAGAATGTCTTTGATAATGTGGGCATGTAGCTAGGTAGTTGCCATGTAATTTTATTTGTTCCTTCTATTTTTATTTTTTGTTTTTTCTTTTAGCATGTGATCAAGTTCACAATAAGGATGCAACCGCACTGTGTAATCTTGTATCAATATTCATGATGAATTAATAAAAATACATATAGAGTAGAAGTTAATTTTAAAATCACAATATATATCAAATTTTGAGTACTGAATTCTACACTCTAAGTCTAAGACTATGGTTTTTTCTTTTTTCAATAATATTAAAATTCATAAATGTAAACTTAATTATAAAGATATAAGGAAAATTTGAAAAAATTTGTTGGAAAAATAGTATATGTGCAGTTCAATTGGAAAACATTGAGAAGAGATGGAGAGTTTTAAGAAAATTTAAATTATATGGTTTACAAAATACAAAATATGAAGTTACTAATTTTGGATGATGAAATATAGAAATTAGAGTCAAACGAGATTTTGAAAATTAGTGTAAATTCTTCAAGGAAGGTAGCCTTGTACACCCTTGTACAATTAGTACATTTACCTTGTACACTTAGTGTAAATACCTTGTACACCTACACAAGTTCTATAGACGTAGAATGCAATGTGTGCATATGGGTGGGTTAACCATGTTTCCATTGTCAGGGCTTAGGGAAAATGGGAGGAATTGAACCCAATTTATGTTCTTATTCATCATTAGTGGGATAGGTAATCGAATGAACATGTATGATGTCAAAAAAAAAAAAAAAAAATGCATAGGATGAGTGTGTTATCAAGAAAAGTGTCTGTGGAATGTCCCCTATCCTTGGCAAAGGGAAATGAGCGAACGAGTTTTTGAAAATCAACTAAATTTCTTCAAGGAAAGTAGCCTTGTACACCCATGTATAGTTAGTACATTTACATTGTACACTTAGTGTAAATACCTTGTACACCTATACAAATTCCATAGACCTAGAATGCAATGTGTGCATATGAGTGGGTTAACCATGTTTCTATTGTCATGACTTAAGGAAAAGGAGAAAAATTTACCCCAATTTATGTTTCTATTCATCACTAGTGAGGTAGGTAATCGAATGAACATGTACGATGTCAAAAAAATGCATGAGATAAGTGTGTCATCAAGTAATGTGTCTGTGGAATGTTCCCTATTCTTGGCAAAGGGAATGAATGAACAAGTTTTTGAAAATTAGTTGAATTCTTTCAAGGAAGGTAGTCTTGTACACCTTTGTACAGTAAGTACATTTACCTTATACGCTTAGTGTAAATACCTTGTACACCTTATTTTAGTTGGATATTTAAAATAAAAACTCTCCATCGATCCACTTTCTCTCTTCTTCTTTTTTTTATTTTGATAAATTTTCAATTAATTCAAATCATTAAAAAAAAAAAAATCCTTGGTAGATAAATTTGCAACATTTCATATAACTTATTACTAGAAGTCATGTTCAAAACATTATTAAAATAAGGAAGGAAAAAAATTAAAAGAAAATTTAAACTTTTTATCTTAGAATAGGAAAAAAGAAAAGAAAATAGTGAATATGCTTATTTTAAATAGTGTTTTAATCATTAAATTATTTACTTTTAAAATGTAAAAGACAGTTTTTATTCATTTAAATTAACATATTTTTTTTAAAAAAGTATTTTTCGAAATAGTTTTTGAATCATTAATGTAATTTTTTTATTTATAATTTAAAAATAAAAAATAATGTTAATTTTAGATTATTTATAAAAGAATTCTAAAAAATAATGAAAAATCCAAAAACTGTTAAATAAGGGAGAATTTGTTAGAGTTGGCATGTGAAGAGTGGTAAAATAAAGACAAAAATGATGGGTTCCACAAACACCACATGAGTTGAGACAATTTTTATATATTTGATGTAGTAAGCCAAATGGGTATTTTTGTCCAATCCTATTTCACATCCTTATAATCAATTATGGGTGATAGGAGGACCTTTGGCCAATTTCCAGGCCCATCTAGGCATAAAACACAATTCTCCCTACCTTTATAGCAGCGGCTATCATTAACCCTAACTATATAGAGCCTTTAGTAGAGGAAAAGAGATGGTTCGGCCATAGACTCATAGCTTCGCAAACTTTAGCTACGTTTTTACATGTGGCCGCAGTTGTAAGATTATTTGCACCCCTTGTGGTCACACTATGGCGCGACCTGTTTTGTCTGCACCTAAATCTTATAGTCACAATGTCTCTACTTATTGCTATGGGAATTTGGCCACAGTTATAAACTTGCCTTCTTGTAGTGTATACAAGACCTAACTCAACTTGATTATTAAATAGGAAAACCTCATTATTAAATGTTAAATGGGTTACATCACATGTTACATATTTAATAATTAGGTAGTATTTGAGTTTATTTTTTTCACATGATTATTATTTGTGTCGGGTTTAGGTTGAGCTATGTAGTAAAATATCTAGGCTTTGACATGACATGAATACAACCCACCAACATGGATTGCCATGCCTAATGATAGTATTCAAAAGATTTCTATAGTAAGATCTCTCTATTGTATTAGTCTTATGTATTTATACTATACTAACTCCTAAACATGCTTTCACTCAAATTATTGATACCCAAATGAACTTTGAATATGGTAAAACAAATGGGCATTTTATGGTAGGGTTTAGCTAAGGTACTGATTGGCATATTTTTTATACCATAAATAAAAGAGACACCACTAATTGGTAGTGTCATAGAGCATTTCAAGGTTCTATCTCTTATTTATTTGTATATTTGTATCTTAGTCCATTTATTTGTACCATCATTCATTGATATAAATTTAACCACATACATGCAACAATCGAGGGGAATTTGATAGGTACAACTTTTGTACCATAGTATTTTCCTTTATTGTATCAACGAAAAAAGTACAAAGATGGGTCATCATTCAAAGGTGAACGATAAACAACAAGATGTTAAGACTGTAAAAAATGTAAACTCCCCACACCAAGGACAATAATAAAGGGGACAACAAGCAATGGAAGATGAATTCCCTTATAGAGTTAATTATCTTCATTTAAAAATTCATGTTTAGTAGTTGCAACTACTAAATAATTGGTTGAGCATTGAATGAACAAAAATCGATAGTCAATTTGACCATGTTTTAAACTTGTTTTTAAAAATTATTTTTAAGTTAAAAAAAAAAAACAAAAAAATTTCAAAAAATAAGGGTGTTTGGTAAGTTGTTTTTCAAAATATAAATAAATAAATAAATAACTTATTTAAATAAATAAATTTAGTTTTTAAAAATAATTTCTTATCTTGATTTTTTTTTTAAATTTTGTGAATTCAATTTATATAATATTAATTAAATTTAGAGTCTATTTGAGGATGATTTAATTGGGCTTCTACATCTAATAAATAGTCCTCATCAGATCCAATAGAGCGCCTAGGGCTGTTCTAGCAATAAGAGGGACATTACTCAAGAGCTTAACCATTAGAAGAGACATTAAGGATGATCTCCGCTTTTTGGCTTGGGAAAGCTTAAAGGGTTTTGTTAGATTCAAATGAGCTTTTGAAGCACTAAAAACAGTTGCACACAGTTATGGAAGCAGCAATGTGTGTGTTGCGGGCCATTCCTTAGGAGGTGGGTTTGCCCTCCAAGTGGGAAAAACAGAAAAATGGGTTAAACTCTGCTTCTACATGCAATAAGTATGAAATTTTCTGTTATATCCAACAACTACAAAATATAAAGAACTATGGTGTATGAACAGTCAATGACTGGCTAGCTTTCAATGAGTTGGAAACCAAGCAGTTGATTTATAGTGCTGAGGATCAGCTCAATTTGCTAAATCGAAAAAACCAAAAAAAAAAAAAAAAATGCCATCTTAGTGTGACATTTTTTACATTTAAAAGCCTCAAGCACTAAGCATCTTTTGAAATCAGTGTTCCATTGAGTCAACTCTTTTCTTATTGAATTGTTTTCATTTGTGCAAAACACCAAACATAACAAATGTGCAAACACTAGTTTTTTATTATTTTATTTTTTTGGTATTTTTAACACTTTATAAGGCTATTAGGTAGGCTGTAATAGACTACCGAAATGAAATAATTAATTTCCAACTAAAATGGATTCATAAATCTCACAATATCAAGTTATTAACTTGAAAAAAAGATCATGTTTAGCCAACAAAGAAATTATACAAATGAACTTTATGAGTTGATGGCATACCATGTTAGTTAAATCCTTGAATCTCAATTTCGCTTCTAGTCCTTTCATCTGAAGAATTTTGCTCCTTCAACTGTCGTTATAAAAATGAATGTCAGAACAATCAACTTGCGTATTTCTATTAGCAACAGCCAATCTAGCATCCAATAGATAGAAATCAACATAAAATCATATAAAATAATTGCAATGATAACGGCCCATCTTTTGATGACTAGGAAGTTGATTGTCTTGATGATTCCGAGTACGCTTGAACTTATGAAAAGTGAGTTGGAAACAAAAGTTACTACAAATATAAGCAATCCAGATTTGGACAATATACTTCAAACTAGAATAGTTAGTTGTAAGAGAATTGCACAGATGCAATACCATTGAATTATGTCACAGAAAAGATCCATAGAGATTTTAATTTTTTTCCACAATAATTTTGAATAAAAATTCAAGATCAAGTGCCAATTTTGAATAATTTAAATATATTCATATCTCAATTGCCCAAAAAAATCAACCCCGACATAGAAGTCCAATCCATGATAATGTTAAGTATTTTTTATTTTTATCACAACTTGAAACGCAATTGATGTAGAAACCAATCTTAAAATACAAACTTGATGCAAATCACTTTATTATAACACTTTTTTTTTTTTTTTTTTTTTTGGGAAATTGGAGAGACCCATGATTCTTGGTGACCAAGTATATACATGAGTGGGAATAAGTTCATAAACTGTTCAAGCATATATGCCATCAAATTACCCTGTGAACCTGACCTGGTTACAAATTAAAATAGGGTTTCAATTTAGCTATATCATATATTCTACAACTCTCCTCCACAATTGGTTCACCTTTAACATATGCAAGTTTTTTACATTGCCATTTTGCACATATGGTGGCATCACAGGTTCATATTCTCCTCTATTGGGTGGTGGCCAGGAAAGGCTTCATCAAGAGATCATCTTAGGTTTTTATTATTCAAAAAACAAGAAATTCTTTGAAAATTTTATGCAACAGACTCATTAGCTTGAACATAGTTTAGACAAAAGTAAGGGCATTTGTGCAACCAACTTCATTGGAAATTTAGTTCCAAGAAACCTTATGGCAAGTCTAATCTTTTCTCTTTTAGTGAGGCAATCAATTTGTTTAAATGTTTCTACCAATGTGGACATGTATAAGAACTGTGTCCTTTTTCTCCAAAAGAAAAAAGTGTTTTGTGATGTGCACTCTACTCTTGTAGGGCTATTTTGCATTTCAAACCTATTTATTTCTTTCCTTTTTCCACCCATATCAACACATCTACTACCATCCTTAACCTGAGGTATACCTAGATATGTTTGTGGTTGCATGTGTTTGTGTTTGTATCAAATTCATAAAATAAATAAATAAATTAGTGTTTGTGTTTGTATTAATGAATACTAGACATAGGTAGCTAGCTAGTATTGCATGTCTAGAAGTAATGAGGAATATAGAGAGAAAAGAGATGGATCCAAGGGGTGTAAAAAACTCAAGGTTGGTCCTTATTGAGTCCAAGTGTTTTGAGCTTAGAGCTAGATGAGTTAAGGGGTAGAGGAGTGTATATATAATGGAAAAAGGCAAAGGTTATCAGAGATGGATCAAAGTGAGTAGAAGAGTGTTGGACTGGCTTTTGAAGTCCTTGGATTCATGCCATAACTAGATATACCAACCTCAAATATTTTTGACATCAACTATTAAGCTTCTAATTCACAGTGACAACTAATTAAGATATCTCTTGACTATACTACATTTAAGCAAAACCAAATATGTCTCATTCTAACTGCATGCTTAACCTTTTCTCTAGACCTAAAATTTATTTTACATATTCATATCTATGTTTTATGAGAAAATATATAGGAACAAGAAAATAGTTTGAATATTTAAATTTTCATGACCAGTAAATATGTTTTCTATGACAAGTTTGCTAAACATGTAATTTGTTATAAATTAAATAACATTTATACACAAACTAGTTAAAAACCTAGCATTATATAAAACACTATAGGGTCAACAAATGATATTCATCTCATCACAGACGCATAAAGGACCTTCATCAAACAACAAAAAAAACACATTATGATTGCCAAACTACCATATATGCAAGCAATAATCCAAATAACCACATTAACAGGTACTTATGCAAATACTATTTACAATTTTAAATCAATTAAATTATCAAAAGAAAGTAGGTTTTACACATTATTACTTCACATACTGCAGTATTGTTTCACATTTCATATTCGGTGGCTTGTAATTGAAAAATAGTTTCTAGCTAAATGCACAGTATATGCAATTCTAGGAAACAAACATCTTTACCTTAAAACTTTGTCCCAACACTTTGCTTCTACGAATCAAATGCACCTAAGGATAAATGACTAGCTTGCTTCTGGGAGTGGTCAAGTAAATTGGAGGCAAACAACTGAGGAAGCTTGCAACTACATGATAAGAGGAGTTGGATCAAATTAGAGTGAAGAGGATCTATGTTCTTTTCCAATAAGCCACTTGTGTCATAATGAACCTAGAAAACCTCCAAATGTCAATAAATGCGTACACAACGATAAATCCTGATTTTTGAAGGGTTTTCATGAATTAATTAAGCTAACTCTCAGACAAGCACAGGGTAATATTTTATAAGCATTTGGCTAGTCGGTAATCGTCGCTATGCTAATTTGATTAAGATAAGAAAACTC
This sequence comes from Vitis rotundifolia, assembly GCA_030254885.1. Taxonomy (NCBI): domain Eukaryota; kingdom Viridiplantae; phylum Streptophyta; class Magnoliopsida; order Vitales; family Vitaceae; genus Vitis; species Vitis rotundifolia. Next base: position 7,781,762 of record CM058164.1, on the reverse strand, counting down.
TACAAAGCATGTAACCATTAAACCTCTTTAACAAGTGATCAACATCAAGTCAACTACCCTATGTTTGAATTAACCTAAATGTTTTACCACATCATCACATAAATTACAATTTTTGTACACAATGCCAATTTCAAGATGAGAATTAATTTAGAAATTACAACCATGCAATCACAGAAGCTACTTTCCAAGTAACAACTTGTTTAGTATTAAAAGACTCCTAACTTTCAAAACTCCTACTCGTTTCCCTAAACAAATGGTAGACACTTTCTAAGATAAACCTTATTCTCCAAAGAATTTCCTACTTCAAGATAACATATATATATATATATATATATATATGAAATAAATTGAGAAGTTAGTAAGGGTAACTTTTAATCAAAGTTAGTCTTTATCCTTAGATAAATATTGTCTTCTTTAAGAAGTTAATTTCTTATGATCCTTTCTTCTACTAAATCCCTAATTAACATCAATCTAAAAGGAACATCTAAAGGTAAGCCTAAGTATATAAATGTCAAACACCCTACCCTTTAACCGAAAATTGAAAGTAGTAATTCCATGTTCTAACATTCTACTTCGGAAATAAAATTTTCTAATCATTCAAAGAACCACCACAAAGAAAAGAAGGTTCACCCCACAACTAACAATTAATCATTACCATTTCCTATCAAAGGAAAGAATACAACCCTTACTAAAGAATAAATGAAAAAATTATAACCCTTCAACATTATTTTGCTGGTCATAAAGCCTTGAAGGAAACCATTATTGATGGCTCTTTGAATCATATAACTCGAGGCTTCTATGAGTACATAAACAAATATGAGGAAAAGGGATTGCCTTGTCTCAAAACTAGTAAGATTGGTGAAAAACCAAAAAGAGAATTTTATTTTTTCACTATAGAGAATTTGATTGTAGTATTGATAAACTTAATCCACCTATTTTCACCCATTAGGCCTATGCCACTTACTTACATTTAAAATGTCAACGCCAAAATAGTTTTCTCTCAATGGGATAAAAAAATAAAATTTCAAAAAGTTCAAACTTTGCCACTCATCCACAACTCCCTTGGTTTAAATCCTTTGCAATATGTAACATCCATGAGCTAATGATAAATAGATTACAGGTTACCAAAAAAAAATGTCTAGTAAGAATAATAAAGTCTTACAGCAAGCTATTTTTGCATCAAACTACATAGTTACATTGTTAATTGTATATGATACTTGAAAGTACATAACCCAAAAATATATTTTTCACTATTTCAACATGGTCTCGTTCCTCTATTACACACAAGCTATTAAGCTAAGGCTCTTATTCACATTCAGAAAAATATCTTCCATTTTCAAAACTAAAAAGGAACATAAAACAAATTAATGATGTGTGTGGTTCTCAAAAATTTTTCCCTAAACAATTCCCCACAAACAGTCGTCCCTGTAAACATAAAAATTTAATATATAACAAAAAAAAATTCCCAAATATTCTAAATCACAGGGTCATTAACAACGGAAAACAACCATTCTCGTTTCCAAAATTCACTCCATCTGAAAATTTCTTTAACCAAAACAAATTTTCCCTCTATTTCATTCATGCAAAAATGAATCGAAATACAACAAGCCCTAAAATATAAGACCTTCGACCCCAATATTTTCTCAACAGTCAAACGAATCCTTAAATGGAAAACTCACCTGTAATTGATTAATTCACAACAAGAAGAAGCTCCACTTCGGTTTCTAGAAACCTTAAAAAAATTCCACAGTTGACGAAGAAATATGAAGATATGCCTCGACTTTGGCTTCATTGAAGGTTTTCGGAAGATGTCTATCGAGTTTGGGTGGTCAACTCATGAAGAGAGACACACTAAGGTTAGGCCAAAATGAGACGACGAGGACTTTGGGAAGATGGGTATCCATCGCCTAGTTGGGACATCAATAAACAAATCGACTGCCTACCTTCGTGTATCAAACGAGCTATGAAAATGGGAATTTTCTAAGATCGGGTTAAGGCAAAATGAGAGGAAGACCAAGTTTCCCAAATTTCAAATGTTTATCAGGTCGGGTGTTTTGTGGGTTATAGATTTGATAACTTCAAGTTTCAGATTTTGGTGATTATTAAATTGCACACCTTCCTGCTAACATGGACATCGGTGGCTACTAACAGGGAAACATTAAAGGGCAATTTTGGAAATGCATACCTAAACAGTATATGGTGCATGAGAAATATAATATTTTCCCCATTAATAGGGAAATCTCATATTTCACTTATGTAGGATTCCAAAACCATATATTTTCCTAATCATATGCTAGAAACACAAGTTTTCCAAGTTTCTTCAAAGTAACCTCTTTTATCTCAATTACTAACTCCAAATTTATTGGTATGATTTTTTTTCTTTTATATGATAGAACTCTATCACTTTCCGTCCTTTTTCTTTTTATGACAGGACCATATCATATTCTCTCCAACAATGCCTATCGGATAAGGCTCTCTCCCTCTCTCAATATTCATAAACTAATACGGTTTTAAAAAATTAATAAAAAATATTATTTTTATATTTAATTTTACTATAAAAATATAGTATAAAATTAAATGTAATTAAAATTTATTTAAAACTCATATATTTTTAAATTATTTAATTTTTATATAAAAAGTTGAATTTTAATTAGGTAGATGTGAAATAATATATAAAAATAATTTATTAATTATTCTTTATTTTTTTCTTTTATTTTATTTTTACTCTTTATTTTTCCCTTTAAATTTTTTATCAACAAAAAATAACCTAAAAATTAATAACCTTCAAAAAAATTTAATAAAATTTGACAAGTATAAGAGGTTGTCTTCTTGATTTTCTATACATTGTCACTAAAGATTTTTTTTTAAATTTCATTAACCTATCTATTTAGCAGTTTATAGACTAGGTCATCTCACTTTTCTAATTTTAAAGCATATACTCTCTAGTTGCAATACAGAAAAAAAGGTTTAATATTATTTGAAGAATTTTAATAATTTTAGCAGTCTTTTATTCAATGTGGAACAAAGTCTCCCATATGGTAGCTTACCATTATATATCTTGTCAGCAACTAAAGAAGATCTAAGGCCAACAATGGAGACCTGGTTCAGGGTCCTCGTCTCTCTCTGCATTGCTGCTTTCTTCTTCCCATTGCTCTTCTCCAAGCCCAAGAAGAAGCTCCCTCCTGGACCCTTTGCCTTTACAATCATCACCAGCTACCTATGGCTTCGAAAATCTTACACAGAACTTGAGCCAATCCTCAGAAACCTTCACGCTAAGCATGGTCCAATCGTTTCCCTCCCACTTGGCAACAGCCCAGCAATCTTCGTCGCGAGTGCCTCCCTGCCTCACGAAGCATTAGTTCAAAACGCTGCAGTTTTCGCCCACCGCCCCATTCCTCCGGTTACCAACAAAGTTATTGGCAGCAACCGGCACAACGTCAGCTCCGCCGGTTACGGTCCCACCTGGCGCCTCCTCTACCGCAACCTCACTACAAAAATCCTCATCCCCTTGCGCCTAAAAGCGTACTCCCGAGCCCACAAGTGGGTGCTGGAGATTCTCTTCTCTCGGCTTCGTATGAGCTCTGAAACCGGAGATGGTGTGGTACGTGTGGTTGATGACTTCCACTTCGCCATGTTTTGCTTGCTGGTTCTGATGTGCTTCGGGGATCAGCTTGAGGAGGAGAAAGTGAGAGAAATCGAAGCTGCTCAGCTGCGAGTTTTGGCCGGCTTTGGCACCTTCAATATGCTCAATTTCTGGCCTACCATAGGGAAGATCTTGTTTCGGAAGCGTTGGGAGAAGTTCCTGCAGCTTCGCAAGGATCAAGAAGATGTGCTGATCCCTCTTATAAGGGCCAGAGAGCGCTTGAAGAAGGAATTACAAAGCAAACAACAAGAAGATTCCGACAAAGAAGAAAGCAGTCTTATAACAGTCTACGTTGATACTTTGCTGGATCTGCAACTGCCAGACGAGAAGAGGAAGCTCAATGACAGCGAACTGGTTAGTTTGTGCTCCGAGTTTCTCAACGCAGGGACACATACTACTTACACATCGCTGCAGTGGATCATGGCAAACCTGGTGAAGTACCCGCATATTCAGGCCAAGGTCTTTGAAGAGATTAGTGGGGTCATGGGGACAAGAGAGGACGAGGTGAAGCAGGAAGATTTGCAGAAGATGCCATACTTGAAGGCTGTGATCTTGGAAGGTTTGAGGCGTCATCCTCCTGGACACTTCTGTTAGCTAGCTTTTTTCCTATAATGTGTGGCCATTTACAATTAAATTTGCATAAATATTATTTAAGGGTTTCAATTGATAGGTAGGTAAATCAATTGATTGGGCATCCAAGAGTCTTATGTATGAAAACTCAAATTACAAATGAGGAGTTCGAAAATTTAATTTATATGAATTTGGTGTTACAACTTTTGTAACCCTATTATGAAATTTATTTTGTACATTATGTTTATGAGTAATGGAGGAATATGGAATGTATAACCTATACAATTATATAGATACATTCAAGTTCATAACCCACCATTACCCATTAATTTGTACATAATGGGTGTAAATAATAAGTATAACTCCCATACAGTCTCATTCTTATGTCATTTTGTTATTTATTTTTAATAACATACACCATACAAGTGACTCATCCACTATATGAGAGTAGTGAGTTGAAAACCTTGACAATACAATTTACAAGGTGACTCAATCTCACTTTAAAAGTGTTATTGGTATCATAAATCAAGATAAGAATATGATCATTATTTTAGTATTTACATTTATTTTATTTTATGCATCCAAAATTGTTTTTTAAAATAATTATTTCCGCATAAAGTTTATAAAAGTTTGATTAACAACTTCGGCTTGCTTCATGTAGTGAACCAAGATGTAAATCTGGGTGGCTATACAATCCCCCAAAACGCTAACATTTTTTTCATGGTAGCAGAGATCGCATGGAACCTTGAAGTGTGGGAAGCTCCACTGGAGTTCAAGCCAGAGAGGTTCTTGACTGGAGATGGGGTAGAAGCATTCGATGTGACTGGAAGTAAGGAGATCAAAATGATACCATTTGGTGCAGGAAGGAGGGTTTGCCCTGGTAATGGTTTAGGAATTTTTCATTTGGAGGACTTTGTGGCCAATTTGATTTGGAAGTTCAAATGGACTGCTGTGGATGGAGATGATGTTGATCTCTCTGAGAAAAAAGTTTCAGCCCTTCTGCCAGTGCTGATGCAGAATCCATTGAAGGCTCACATCTCTCCAAGGGCCAAATGAAATGAAGAAATGCATATGCATTGCAGGTTTGTTGAATAAGGTAAAAATTTCATGAAACCAAGGGAGGTGATGATATTGTTATTATTAAGGTTGAGTAACTAATTAAGCCGGCATTTCATAAAACCCAAGACTTGATATTTAATTACTTTAAAGAGTGCTTTTAGTAGTGATTATATAAAGGAAGTGCTTTTAGTATTCTGAACACGAAAATTTTTATTTTTCAAGTATCAGAAGAATTAAAAACGCTTTATAAAATCGCTACTAAATAAGCTCTAAATGATTTGAGAGAATTTTGTTATTAATTTCTTGTTATTTTAAATATCAACTTCTTTGTTAAAACTAAATTTGAAAGTTGTTTTAAAATTATTTAATTCAAACATATTTATTAGTTTTACTAACATCAAGTAATTGATATATATATTATTATTATTATAGAAAGTTGATAATCAATTGAGTTTTTTTAGGCAATGATGCCTCAAGAGTAGTTTTTTTTATTGAGAAAAAAAAAATCCTTTTTACTTATTAGGTTAAGTTAATTTTGGCTTTAAATAATATTATTAATTTATTTTATCAAATATATTTAACGTACTCAATGGCTTGAATTAAATCGTTAAATTACATTAAATGATCAAATTGGTTTACGAATAAATATGGTTCCTTAGTTTTAAGAGGGTTGGAAGATTTCTTTAATTTATTAACTAATACAAATTGCTAGAATATAATTTTTTTTTGTTTTTTATTTTTAAAATAAAAAATAATGAAAACTTTTATATAAGATATAAAAACTTTGATATTCACATTAAAAAAATATAATAATAATGATTTTAAAAACTATTTTAAAAAAAATGGTATGAACGAATTTTTACTATCTTAAATTTCAAAAAAAAATTTGAAAATGATTTTTAAAAACATAACTTTATGTATTATTTTAAATAAAAGTTTCTGATTTTAACATAAAAATAGAAAAAAAAAATTAATGAGAATTATGTAATAAATATTTAGTTTTTCAATGAAAGAAGACATATATTATGTTGAGAGTGATAGTGAGGGAGGCTAACATCTCATTAACATTAATACTTGGAAGATTTTATTTATGCATGCAATGACAATAAGATTGCATATTAATTTTGATCATTAATTACATGCTTAATATCCTAATTAATATTGGATAATAAAATTAATGATTTAATCTTGCTGAACTTTTTTCTGTCATCCTTGCAGGTCAGCCCAAGTGATGAGTAAGGGGAATAAAGTCCAAGTCCTTCCCAGGCAAAATTTTCCTGTCATTTTATTGTCATTGGACATGTGTTCGTCACCTATTTGAATGGACAGTAGCTATACCTTGTCTTGTTTATGGACAAGTACCTTTGAAATTTTATTTATTTTTTGGATTGATATTGATCATGAATGGCCCAAAATCTTGATAGGTTAAACATGCTTTGATTATTTGAGTATAAAAAAGCATACTTTATCATTGGAAAGTGTGCTAAATTTTTTTCTTGAGCCAATTTATTGGTTTATAATATTTTTCCATTAGGGTATATTCTTATAAGAAAATATCTTATTACATAGTTTTTTATAAAAATAATATTATATGCATGCACTTATTTGCAATTAAATTTTGTTGACATCTAAAATGATCATGTCCTCCATGTTTTCACTGACTAATTTGATGTTAAAAGAAAATTGTGTCAAATTGGTTAGCTTTATGAAATGGGTAACCAATACTTGGGTTTGACTCTGGAGTGGAAGGTGGAATAAATCAAAGAATATTGCAGACAATATCCCAACAGAGAAATTATGGTATGTTCTTGGGGATGAGGTACCTGGAAGCATAGGTAGCTTTGTTGAATGGAGATGGGGTTGAAGACATTTGGAAGGGACCAGCTACTGCAGTTTCATTTGCAAAAAAGCAAGCCATCAGATGATCTGAATTTTCTTATGTAAAAAATAAACCTGACCCTACAATAAATATAATTACCAGAAGGAAAAGGAACAAGGATTCTATTACCCTTTTTTACATGGATAAAAAAAATTTCATTAGATGAGACTTGAACATACAATCTCTCCCATATCCCCATGGAGATGGTGGCTCAGCTTCAGCTCCACTGTCTCCTCCACCATCACCGCCATCACCAGGTACCCACCAGATCCAAAGACAATCCAAATAATTCCAATATTTCACACAAATATCCCTCTTTAATTCATCTAAATTATGCCATCAACAACTAATTGCTAAATTTTACTCTTAACATTATTCCCGCTAAAATCAATCCAAACATTCACATATTCACCAACAAATTAAAAGAATAATCTTACATATAAAACCTCAACCAACCATCACAAGGATAAGTAGATCTAGTGTTTAACAACATCCACAAATTTTTCTTCAAACAAAATATTAAATAAATTTCTTCTGGAATAAATCACCCTACCAAAATCCGAAAATTTAACCGTTGGATGCGAAATCCGACTCAGTAGCGATGTTCACCTCGACGAATTGAACTCCCTCTCAAAATTTGATACAGATTGGATCAGGTTTGGTGGCTCAAAATGCAGGCTTTCTGTCATGGAGAACCCACGGCCCTCCAATGCATCTCCATTTCTCTTGTTCTCTCTGTTTTTTTTCTCCTCTTTCCTGGCCCAGTTTTGGTGTCCAGTCCCTCTATATATATACCTAAAATACAGGTCCTTATAATTTCCTTTAATTTTATTTTATTTTTATCTTTAACTTTAGTATTCACAAATCAAATTCAATTACCATAAAAATATATATATATATATATATATATATTTCTTATCATACTCACAATTTAATACTTTATTTTTCAAATATCTCAATTTTACTCCATAAATTACCACCTCTATCATTTAATTATTCAACTTGCAACTATTAATTATAATGGTTGGACGTACTATAAATTAAATTGATTTGCTATGATATTAAATTCCTTTTCCTTTTAACAATATATCATAACATTTCGACATAATATAAATTAAATTTCATGAAGTTTTTTTCACTAAGATTTTTGAGTGATTACCTAGTAATAATTAAATTAATTCTTATAATATATTTAATATTAAAATTTTCAAAATCTATTCTTAATCAGTTAAAATTTTCTTCAAATTTAAATCTAATTCTTGAAATTCTCTCTTTAAATTTAATGTGGTAAAAAAATTTAAATTATTGACTTTTAATGATTTTTTAAATTTTATTTTAATTAAATATTAACACGTGAATTTTTTTACCAATAATTTTATGAAAGCTTTTCGGCTCTGTGTCGTTAAAAATATGGGTATTACAAATTCAGTGAGCTTATTGTCTTCTTCTGTGGTCCATTGTAGTCTCTGCAGCTGTGGTCTTGCCATCATGGATTTCCATGCAAAGATGAAGGAATTAACCCAATAAAGCTTCCATGGAATATACTACAAGAAAACAAACAGATAAATATTACAATGAGAGAGCTTGAAGAAATACTGGCTGAGCTTTTGTAAATATAAATTAAACTGGAACCATTTCTTTTAATAAAAATTGATTTCAATACTTAATAAAAATATAAAAATCATTTTTCTTAATAAAATTGAATCCTAAAACTTTTTTTTTCCCAAATGAAATCAAACTTTTTTTAAATAGAATTGTAAAAATGTTTTTTCAAATAAGAGTTGTAAAAATTATTTTCTTGTAAATAAAATCAAATTGGATTGTAAAAATCATTTCTTTTAATAAAAATAAGTAAAAAAAACATTAGTCCATAAATCAAAATATGTTGAAGAATTTTTTGTAAATAAAAATAAATCAAATCATTTGTTTTTCTTTTATGAATTGAAGCGTTCTTTGTAAATAAAATAAATTAAATAGAAATCATCTAGAATCATTTTTTTTTTCTCATGCAAATAAAGTCTTTTGAAATCTTTTGAAGATTTGTTGTAATCTTTTAGAAATAATCAAATCATTTTTTAATTAATTTAATGAATCAACTCGTTTAATTCTCATATTCATTGTCTTGTAGATTTATAATCTATCTTTATCGTATCGTTGTCTATTCTTTTATATTAAGTCTTATTTATTTTTGTATTGATTGATTAATTAATTGAATGTGAGTTTTTTTTCGCTTTTATATTAGAGATCATAGATTTTCGAATTTAGAAGGGTACTACGACTTATCCTTGTACCTTCATAATGTTGGAATATATGCCCATAAACAAATGAGATTTTTTTTTATTATTTTGCTGATTATTAATATTTTTTTTAAGGAATTATTTCAATATTATTGTTGCATGCATGTTATAGATGCTTTATAAATATCGAAAACCCTAGATTATTTAATTGTAACTTTAAATATTGTATATAAGTGTTATATACAGGAGGATAATATTTAAAGTAAAATAATCTAATATGTTCGTAATTAAAAATTAAAGTTGGGATCTTTAATTTAAAATTACTAGCGCGGTTCATTACATTCTGAATGAAATGATCTTATCCGGATTGTTAATAATGAGATTATTGGAATGAAAGCGCTTTATATAATTTGATTATATAGGACTGGAACACGATTAATTATGAATCTCTGATAAATTCCGTTATAATATAGAGCATTCAATATTAATCAATGATGGTCATATATGCATTGATCTTAATTCTGAGTGATTAATAGACTCCTATTTATTGTATTGTATTTTTTGACATACCGGGTAATGACACAAATACATAGTGTCAAATTCTTGGTGTATTGGAAGTATAATAAAATAAATAGCCGGGAATATTAATATACAAGATGAAATCCATTCCTTCGTTAAGAAGTCAGATGGACGGTTCCCATAAGTATTGGTTCGGGCCTTGAATGATAAGAGCGCTCAATTTATGATTAGACCATAAATATATTATTCATTAGAGAACCAATGGCACTTAAGGAGAAAGATATAATTAAAGAGGTTAACGGAAAAACCTAGCTTTAATTATGAACCGTTTATGGAGGATTGACTCATATGTAGTGACTATATCAATGGGCAATTCAAATCCTTTGAATATATTTAATTTTATAATTTTAAGAGTGCAATTCCAAATTTTTAGTGGAGTAATTTTGGAATTAATAATTTTGATTTTTTAATTAAGTTGTTAATTAATTGTCAAAATTATTGGAGCTTAAAATTATAATGTCCATAGTTCCTCTCAACGGCTCCATTAAAATTATATGAACATTTTTTTTTATGTTGGGTTGATTTTATTAGTTTGGAATTTTGAATTCTAAATTAATTTCACACAATCTTGATTTGATTTATTTATTTTATAATTTGATTATTTAAAATATTTTTTGATACAATGTGGTGAAGACCACACTTACTTGTATTCCCTAAGAAACACTTTTTAAGTGGGGATCATGGGGAGAGATATTCTCTCCCATGTTTTTCAAAATTCAAAATATGTCAGTTATTTTTTTCTTCGTGGTATTAAAAAGTTTTTTTTTTTTCAATGTTTTTCGGATGATGGGATGAGAATACAGGTTTTCAATATATTAAGTTGTGTGATATAAAAACTCAAAAAAGATAAAAAAAAAAAAAAAAAAAAAGATGACGCCCACTCGTTTTGAGTTCATCATTATTTGGAGAAACGTTAGAGAAAAATCCATGGTGCTTTAAAGGATTTGGAATTCTAAGATCCTTTTGGTGGAGTTCAAATTTATCAGCCTAATTGCAAGGTACAATTCTAAACTACCTATATTTGTTATTTCATTAAATTAATACAAGTATTGATCATTGAACAAAAAAAAAAAAAAAAAATTTGAGAAATTTTTTCTGGCTTCCGTTTTTCTTTTATTTATCTGGTTTCAAAACCAACAATTGGTATCAGAGCAGGTTGATACTCTGTATTAATTTAATGAATGATTATTTGATAATCTTTGCATGGCTTTCGGTAGGCACTTTTGCATATTGATGTTTGTTTATTTTTATGTTCATGGTGATGAATGTTTGTGGGAATGGATTGGTCGTTTTTTTATTGGTTCCATGGATTTTGTTATTTTTGTAATAATTATTTTATTAGATCTTTTGTAAAGATCTTTTGTAAATAGGTTTACTGCTGTAATTGTAAATCGGTTTTGGGTTGAATTTTATTGAATTTGAGAAATTCAATGGAGACAACCACAATTCAAGGAAATTTGAATTTTATTGAATTTGAGAAATTCAATGGAGACCACCACCTTTCAAGGAGAAGATGAAGATGTAGATTTACAGGAAGACCCAGTTTTATAATTTGTATTTTTTTATTTGGGTTGTATAATTTGTATTTTTTTATTTGGGTTGTATTTAACGTCCATGGAACTCGGCCATTTCCGTTTTTATATTTATAAAGTTGATGATTACTTTGTCCTGCAAGGGGTGGAGCCAGGGGATTCAAACCCATGAAGGATGGGTATTCCCTGCTAGTACCACCAGGCTATGGCTCCTGGCTAGTTATGTATATGAAGAAGGTTTATTTCACGTTGCCCCTGAACTTTATCCCTGGCTCCACCACTACCCTTGTTTTAGCATGTCATTTTAGTTAGAAAAGTGCCTACCTATTTTTTGCATGTCATGCATTCATGCGTTTATTTTTATTTTATTTTATATAATGTCACAGATGACTTAATTTATAATTTTAAATTGTTTAAAATTATAAAGGCTTAGTAATTTAAAATGTTTAAATTGTCTAAGGTTTATGAAACAATAGTTGTTTTATAAATTAAATACACTTTTTGCAATATAATGAGTGGGAGCGGGTAATATTACAATATAAACCCTAGGTCTCCACCATTAATACAACACTGTGAGTTTTTAGTAGCGCTTAGAGACGCTTTGATTTCGTCCTCCCTACGGAAAGTGTCTACTAATTTCAATAACAAGGTTGTCTTCCATGAGACAGGATTTTAATATGTATTTTAGAATTGACCTACCCTACGGCGGCAATTTCTAAATTAAGTCTTAAAAATCTGATATGGTGGGTTACACTCATAAAGATATAATTAAATTGGTTAATTATTTTCTTGACCGAACTTAAAGGAAATTAATAAGTATTAGAAATATGAGATATTTTGGATAATATTTATTAATTGAGAAAGTCTCATTTTAATTAGCAATTATTTGACCTACCCTACGGCGGCACTTAGTTGTGGTAATTAAAATTCCTTAGGCTGTTAAAGTATATTTTTTGGTGTATTTTATCATGAGCATTCTTGCTTCATATTTACTTTGCCTTTAATTTTCTTATGATATTTATGCAATTATTTATTGAAAATATTTCTTATTTTTGTTCAGCAAATATGTCAAACCCAATTTTCTCACTTCTCACCTCTCAAGTTTTAATTGGTGAAAACTTTGTAAAATGGAAAAGCAACATGAACATTCTTCTCATTAATGAGAACTACCACTTTGTCCTTAAGGAGGATTGTCCTCCAGTGCCTCCAGCTAATGCCTCCAAGGCTGTCTCAGAAGAGTATAACCGTTGGATTATTGCAAATAACAAGACTCGCTGCTACTTATTAGCAGCAATGAATGAAGTGCTTAGAACTAAGCACGAGGGCCTTGAAACTGCAAGCGAGATTATGGAATCTCTGCAGCAGATGTTTGGACGCCCCTCTGAGTAGGCCCGCCACGAAGCTGTGAAAGCTGTTATGAACAGTAAAATGAAGAATGGTTCTTCAGTTCGTGAGCACGTCCTTAAAATGATTCATCACTTTAATGAGGCTGAAATCAATGGAGCTAAAATTGATGAAAAGACCCAGGTTGGCATGATCTTAGAGACACTTTCTCCCTCTTTCCTCCAATTCAGGACAAACTACATCATGAACCATAAGAAATGTAATTTGACAGAACTCCTGAATGAGCTGCAATCTTATGAGACCCTTATAGATGATAAGGGAGGCAAGGCAAATATTGCTGAGGCTAATGCAGTTGTGGGAAAGGCTTCTTCTTCAAGGAATAAGAAGAAGAGAAATGTGAGAAATCAAAAGGACAAGAAGAAGATCCAAAAGAAGAAAAGGAAGGCTATTGAGCCTAAACCTAAGGGGAAATGTTTCCATTGCAATCAAGACGGCCATTGGAAAAGGAACTGTAAGAAGTACCTTGATGAGCTGAAACAAAAGAAGAAACAAGGTAAATTAGATTTATTAGTAATGGAAACATGCTTAGTTGAGAATGATTTCTCAAGCTGGATTATTGATTCAGGAGCATCTAACCATGTTTGTATTTCTTTGAAGATGCTTGAGTCATCTAAGGATCTTGAAGAGGGAGCTTTCATGATGAGAGTTGGCAGTGGGGCAAGAGTTTCAGCGACAGCAGTTGGGACAGTACGACTGTCATTTGCTAATAATAAATATTTGTTATTGCACAATGTTTATTTTATTCCAGATTTCAAACAGAATTTGATTTCGGTTTCAAAGTTACATGAACAATTTATTTCTGTTTCTTTTGATATTGACTCTGTTTCAATCTATAAGAATGGAATGAATATTTGTTCAGGTTATGTTGATAATGGTATATATTTTGTTAAACCAATTTTCAATAATTTACTTCAAACTGAAATATTTAAAGTCGCTGAACCAACCCCTAAAAGAAGAAAGATTTCTAATGATAAAAATGACACATATTTGTGGCATTTAAGGCTTGGTCACATTAACATAGATAGAATTGAAAGACTAGCAAAGGATGGTCCTTTGAGAGAGCTAAAAGTTGGCACTCTACTAGTTTGTGAATCTTGCTTAGAAGGCAAAATGACTAAAAGGCCATTTTCGGTTAAGGGTGAAAGAGCAAAAGTACCTCTAGAGATCATACATACTGACGTATGTGGACCTTTGAATGTCAAAGCAAGAGGGGGCTATGAATATTTCGTCACATTTATTGACGATTATTCAAGATACGGATATGTATACCTGATACAAAGAAAATCCGAGGCTTTCAAAAAGTTCAAAGAATTTCGTGCTGAAGCAGAAAAACAGCTTAGCAAATCAATCAAAACTCTTCGATCAGATCGAGGAGGAGAATACTTGGTTTATGAATTCAAGGACTACTTGATTGAAAATGGAATATTATCACAGCTCACGGCACCTGGGACACCTCAGCAAAATGGTGTAGCCGAAAGAAGAAATCGCACTTTGCTTGACATGATGAGATCAATGATGAGCTATTCTTCTCTGCCAACCTCATTTTGGGGATATGCATTACAAACGGCAGTATATATTCTGAACATAGTTCCATCTAAGTCAATCCCTAACACTCTCCTAGAGTTATGGAATGGTCGCAAACCTAGTTTGAGACATATTCGCATATGGGGGTGCCCTGCGCACGTGTTAAAGGGAAAGACTAGGAAACTAGAACCTCGCTCTGAGGTATGCATGTTTGTAGGATATCCTAAAGGAACAAGAGGAGGTCTGTTTTATAGCGCTCAGGATAACAAAGTATTTGTGTCAACAAATGCTACGTTTCTCAAGTATAACTGTATGGCAGATTTTAAACCTAGAAGTAAAGTAGTTCTGGAAGAGTTGCTAGCTGATGAGATCAGCCCCACGCCAACAACAGTTGTTGAACGACAAAGAAAAGAAACCACTGCTCGAGATCTAACACCAATGCCACCACGACGTAGTGGGAGGGAAATAAGATTGCCCATTGGCTATCGTGAAAATGGAGAAGCACAAGTTGCAGTCACTGATGGCAGTGATGATGATCCATTGACATTCAAAATGGCGATAGATGATGTTGATCGAGAGAAATGGCAGGAAGCCATGAAACTCGAAATAGAGTCCATGTACTCAAATTCAGTCTGGGAGCTTGTAGATCTACCAGAAGGCATTAAGCCTATTGGTTGCAAATGGATCTATAAGAGAAAAAGAGGACCTAATGGGAAAGTAGAGACTTTCAAGGCAAGGCTGGTGGCAAAGGGTTTTACTCAAAAGGAAGGAGTAGACTATGAGGATACTTTTTCACCAATCGCCATTCTAAAATCCATTAGGATTCTCTTGTCCATTGCTGCTTATTATGATTATGAGATATGGCAAATGGACGTCAAGACAGCATTTTTGAATGGCCATCTTGAAGAGACTATTTATATGGTCCAACCAGAAGGTTTCGTGGTCAAAGACCAAGAGCAGAAAGTGTGCAAACTACAAAGGTCCATTTATGGACTTAAGCAAGCTTCTAGATCTTGGAATATCAGATTTAACGAAGCCATAAAGTCTTATGGTTTTGAACAAAATCTGGGTGAACCTTGTGTCTATAAGCAAATAGGAGGAGATAAAGTGGTTTTCTTAGTTCTTTATGTGGACGACATTCTACTCATTGGAAATGATGTAGAATCTCTATCCAAGGTAAAGAACTGGCTAGCCAGCCAATTCCAAATGAAGGATTTCGGAGAGGCAAGCTACATTCTTGGTATCCAAATGACTAGGGATCGTAAGAATAGGCTTCTAGCATTGTCTCAGGCAGCATACTGATTACTACTCAAAAATGCTATTTTGTAAGCTTTTAATTAACTCTTTTAAACACTTTTGAGTAGTAGTTATCACCTTTTAACCCAATTAACATATTAAGGACCCTTGCAATCAATTCTAATCAAAATGTGTAAGTTTTGGTGTTTTTGTTAGCTTTTTGATCACCAAAGCAATCCAAGATTGAGGAGAGTTCTTTGGAATCCATGGCAAAGCTTTTGGAAAGCTCAAATTCATGAAGAACCAAGCTTTGGAGCTCCATAATCCTTTGCCAAAGTCGTTCAAAGTATGCAAGGAAAGAGCAACGGAGAGAGGAAAAACAGAGGAAGCAAAACAGAGGACAGCAGCTGCAGTCTTCTTGGGCACTTTTGGAGCACTTCCCGGAGTCCAATTTCTACATTCTATATACCATTTCAAAGCTCAGGAATTCAGTAATCCAATGCTTCAAACGGTGCGCAATTCGGAGTTGAAATGAAGGAGTTACAGCCGTTACAAGCAGATCACTCCAAGCTGAAGGCAGAATGTTGCACGACTGCGAAATCAGCCTTTGGCTGCGAAAATGTTGTCCTTTGGCTGCGAAATTTCGCAGCCATTTTGCACAGTGCCGCGGTGTCCTGAAGCTTCCCGATAGCTGCAACCGACATCTTGAGATCTTTTTGCTTTAGATATTTGATGTCTAAATTCCCAAACTCTCCTTGTAATCCACCAATTAGAGAATTCCTTAGCTAGGAAGGTTGGAAAAACTTGCCTATATATTCCCTTGCATCCGTTGTAAATGAAAACACATCTCGGGAGCTTGTTCTCAGAGACAACCTTTTGTATAAGTAATATATCTACAGAGCACTTGCTCTCTTTTTCCTTCTCGTCTTTGTTTTCTCTTTTATTTTCTTTCTAGCCAAACATCCTTTGAGGATTTTTCCTCAGAGGATGAGTGGCTAGACTTTTTGTTTCTTGGGTGAAAGGAGCCAGGTAAGGTGCCGGCTGCATGAGGGTGAGTTTTTGTTGTTTCTATTTTTAATGAAGAGAAAGTGTGACCCGTTTTTGGTTTCTATGTTTTTAGTTAACTTAAAACGCCTTTGAATCACCTGGGCCAACACTTGGTAAGGCAAGTGGACTCCGTCCATTGAGTTTCACTAGTTTATCTCTTGCGATCCTTTGGGAGGTGGTTTGAAGGTAGGATTTTCTAGAATAGCCAACACTTGGTAAGCTTTTGGACTCCAAGGAGACATCCATTAGTTATCTCTTGCGAGCTTTTGAAGGATAATCCAAGGTTAAAGATCCCCTTGAATGGCAAATGCTAGGTGAGAGGCACGAGCCATTGCAAGGTGGATCAGTGAGAGGGATTTAGTGTTGAAACCATTAATGGTAAGCATCTGTACCACACCGGTTCGGGAAATAACTATATGTTAAATCCCCAATGCGAGGAAAAGAAACAAGTGACCGGAATCTCCTCTTTTGTAGATGGCACCTGATCCTAGTAACCTGAGATCCCAAGAAACACCTTTCTTCCTAATTACTTTTAGTTATTTTCAGTTTGGTTAGCTTAAAACCGTTCTTTTCAATTCAAACATCTTTATGTTTTCTTTTAAAGCTAACTTAGAAAAGGAAAAGCACCAATTCAACTTTTGAGCTAATATCAATTGTGAAGTGAAAACCCATCTCTGTGGACGATCCTAGAGCCACTATGCTATACTAGCTATGCTACCCTAGTATATGGTGAAATAGGTTTATAAATTTTGTTGATAACTCCCGTCTGAGGATTGAATCAAAGGTACATCAGTTGATTGATCTGAATCAATCAGAACACCAATTGGGGACGAATCACATACATTGACAAGGTGCTTGTCAAGTTTGCAATGGAGAACTCTAAGAAAGGGAATTTGCCTTCTCGACATGGAGTTCATCTCTCTAAAGAGCAGTGTCCAAAAACACCGCAAGATGAGGAGAAAATGAGACGAGTTCCCTACGCATCAGCAATTGGTAGTTTGATGTATGCAATGTTGTGTACAAGACCTGACATATGCTTTGCAGTGGGAGTGGTTAGTCGATACCAGTCAAACCCAGGATTAGATCACTGGGTAGCAGTCAAGCATATACTTAAATATCTGAGAAGGACGAGAAACTTTATGTTGGTATACTCTGGTAGGGAATTGATTCCTATCGGATATACAGATTCTGATTTCCAATCAGATAGAGACTCTCGGAAGTCTACTTCTAGGGCCGTTTTCACTTTGAGAGGTGGAGCCATTATATGGAGGAGTGTCAAGCAAACTTGTGTTGCTGATTCAACCATGGAGGCTGAATATGTAGCGGCTTGTGAAGCAGCTAAAGAGGCAGTCTGGCTTCGCGAATTCTTGAAAGAACTGGAAGTTGTTCCAAATATGCATGAGTCAATCAGACTCTATTGTGATAATAGTGGAGCAGTGGCTAATGCCAAAGAACCCAGGAACCATCGCAAAGGAAAACACATAGAACGGAAATTCCACCTGGTAAGAGAGATTGTCAGTAGAGGAGACGTTTCAGTTGAAAAGATCGTATCTGCGAACAACATAGCTGATCCATTCACTAAGACTTTACCGGCTCGGAGTTTTGAGCAACATCTTGAAGGGATGGGACTTAGAGACATGTCACATTTGATTTAGGGCAAGTGGGAGATTGTTGGAATATATGCCCATAAACAAATGAGATTTTTTTTTATTATTTTGTTGATTATTAATATTTTTTTTAAGGAATTATTTCAATATTATTGTTGCATGCATGTTATAGATGCTTTATAAATATCGAAAACCCTAGATTATTTAATTGTAACTTTAAATATTGTAAATAAGTGTTATATACAGGAGGATAATATTTAAAGTAAAATAATCTAATATGTTCGTAATTAAAAATTAAAGTTGGGATCTTTAATTTAAAATTACTAGCGCGGTTCATTACATTCTGAATGAAATGATCTTATCCGGATTGTTAATAATGAGATTATTGGAATGAAAGCGCTTTATATAATTTGATTATATAGGACTGGAACACGATTAATTATGAATCTCTGATAAATTCCGTTATAATATAGAGCATTCAATATTAATCAATGATGGTCATATATGCATTGATCTTAATTCTGAGTGATTAATAGACTCCTATTTATTGTATTGTATTTTTTGACATACCGGGTAATGACACAAATACATAGTGTCAAATTCTTGGTGTATTGGAAGTATAATAAAATAAATAGCCGGGAATATTAATATAAAAGATGAAATCCATTCCTTCGTTAAGAAGTCAGATGGACGGTTCCCATAAGTATTGGTTCGGGCCTTGAATGATAAGAGCGCTCAATTTATGATTAGACCATAAATATATTATTTATTAGAGAACCAATGGCACTTAAGGAGAAAGATATAATTAAAGAGGTTAACGGAAAAACCTAGCTTTAATTATGAACCGTTTATGGAGGATTGACTCATATGTAGTGACTATATCAATGGGCAATTCAAATCCTTTGAATATATTTAATTTTATAATTTTAAGAGTGCAATTCCAAATTTTTAGTGGAGTAATTTTGGAATTAATAATTTTGATTTTTTAATTAAGTTGTTAATTAATTGTCAAAATTATTGGAGCTAAAAATTATAATGTCCATAGTTCCTCTCAACGGCTCCATTAAAATTATATGAACATTTTTTTTTTATGTTGGGTTGATTTTATTAGTTTGGAATTTTGAATTCTAAATTAATTTCACACAATCTTGATTTGATTTATTTATTTTATAATTTGATTATTTAAAATATTTTTTGATACAATGTGGTGAAGACCATACTTACTTGTATTCCCTAAGAAACCCTTTTTAAGTGGGGATCATGGGGAGAGATATTCTCTCCCATGTTTTTCAAAATTCAAAATATGTCAGTTATTTTTTTCTTCGTGGTATTAAAAAGTTTTTTTTTTTTTCAATGTTTTTCGGATGATGGGATGAGAATACAGGTTTTCAATATATTAAGTTGTGTGATATAAAAACCCAAAAAAGATAAAAAAAAAAAAAAAAAAAAAAAAGATGACGCCCACTCGTTTTGAGTTCATCATTATTTGGAGAAACGTTAGAGAAAAATCCATGGTGCTTTAGAGGATTTGGAATTCTAAGATCCTTTTGGTGGAGTTCAAATTTATCAGCCTAATCGCAAGGTACAATTCTAAATTACCTATATTTGTTATTTCATTAAATTAATACAAGTATTGATCATTGAACAAAAAAAAAAAAAAAAAAAAATTTGAGAAATTTTTTCTGGCTTCCGTTTTTCTTTTATTTATCTGGTTTCAAAACCAACACATAATAGGTAATTTGACATTTGAATTTATTTTTAATTCATAAATTTATCTTTTTCAAATAAGAAATTATATACGGCTTTTAGGGGTTGTGTAATTATTGGGCTTTTGAGAGAATGAAATAAGTAAAGTTAAAAGTCTATTTGATAATTGTTTTTTAAAGTAATTTTTAAAAATAGGTTTTGAAATTTGTTCTTTAATGTTTTGTTAAACAAAAGTATTTTAAAGAACTTGAAATATTTTTAAAGTTTAAACTTTAAAATTTAAAATAAGCAAGAAAATATAATTTTGATAATAATTGATATTAATAGATATTGAAAGGATAAAATAATTCTTAAATAAAAGAATAAACTTTAGTTTTAAAAATATTAAGGGTTTGTTTGTTAATGTTTATAAAGACTACTTTATGTTTTTTAGAATAAAAAATAAGAAAATATGTTTCAATTAAAAAATAGGTTTTTTGGTTTAAAAAACACACATAATCTCTTTCTTTTATTAGAATATTAGAATTATCATTTTTATTACCTTTGAAATCCTAAATATTTTAACTTAATTACTTTGATTCATTGTGAAAGAAAAAGTTAGGAGGGTATAATTTTCTTTTTCTTTCACTAACTTTAAGTCAACCATGACCATAATGAATGACATTTTTGTTCATACTAGTTTACACTAAACCTTATAGATGAAGCTTTTTTTTCCACTAATATAAAGTAATTAAGCATGTCTAAAGATTTAAAAAAAAAATGTTTTTAGAAAGTGAGAATAGATTTTGTATACTTCCCAATGAAATACTTGATATGTCTTAATAAGCACTATCAAAAGCTTGAAAAATACCATCATTTTAAATAAAATATTCATATGTAAAAAATATAAATTTGCTAAATATTCATATACAAAAAATACATATTCACTACCTCTAAAATTATATCCCTTTTCTTCTCCTTACTTTTAAATAGTGATTTCACATATAATTTTTTTCAAAAAGTCCCTTTTATTCATGGTTAATTTGATCTATAAGATTAAGTCTTCTATTTTTTTTTTTTTTTTTTTTTACATCAATTCTTTAAAATATTCCTTTGACCCTTGGATAAATTTACAATGCCTTTCCTTATGTTTTTCCTAGTTGACTTACATTTTAATGACTAAATAAATCCTTTAACTTAGTAAGTTTCCTCCCTTGAACTCAAAAAAACTAACTCTATTCACAGATCACCACTCTTTATTTGTTAACCAAAACTATGTATACATACAAAAAGAAAATAAAATATAAAAAACACGAGATTTTGAAGGTGATTAGGCAATCAATGTTTTCTCTATATCCACAAAAAGTACTAACACTCAATTCACTAATCAAAAGAAAAAAAAAATTACAATGATGAAGATCTCCAAAAAACCTCTGTGGACCCGCATTTTTCACGTGCACCCCCACTTGATCGGTGAGACTCGCTTTTATTTGGTGAAAAAATGGTTTTTGGAAAAGTCGGAGTCGTCACTTATTTTATTTTATTTTAAAGGGAAAATAAAACAAGAAATAAAACCCTAAAAAAATGACTCCACATTTTTGGAAAAACATGTCTCGAAAACCTGAGTCTAGGTCGGGGATCAGGTTACTTATTGGGAAGGTACCTCTAGGAGGTAGCACCCCTTTAAGCCCTACAAAGGTCTCTACTGACCACGTTGAAGGAAATGTGGCAATCAACTGATTAATTGAGAGTACTTAGGTAGGCTAAGGTGATCTCAAAACTAGCATGCCAAACAAGAAAAACTAATCATGCTCATAAAGGAGAGTTAGGATGCGTACCTGGACTGCTCTTTAAGCGCTATCACAAGACATCAAAGTTAGTTCAAATAGTATATCATCTAGTATGCATTTTATCATAAATAAACGAACAATGAAACAATATATCAGGATACCCAAGCATTATCAAACATAGGCACGATTCACAAATATTCACAAAATTTAGAAAACGGGTGTTAAGTGGTGTACCTGGATAGCATGAGTAATTTGTAATGTGCTTTCACAAGACATGAGGGGTTAGATAATAAATAATAAAATAAAGAAATTCTGGCATACTTGTTATTTAACTAGCATAACAAAAAATGATCAAAGTATACGAAACCATCACTTATCACTTATGTTGGGTGTAAAATTTCTGAAAAATAGATTAACATGATTTCAATAAGTAGCAAAGGTGGTAGCAAAAATAGGTTTTTTAAAAAGATTTTCTTATGTAGGGGTTTCACCAATTCCCCAATTAATATACACAAATCTAGCCTGGAATTATCCCATTTATTTGGGACCACAAGCTTGGATTCGTGTTTTGTTCAAAACCAAAATTTTATTTGAAAATTGAGAAAGATGCGAACCAATCAAAACATGGTTGCACATTATTTTAAGAAAATGAGATTTTGATTCTAAGAATTCTAAATGAATTTTTGAAATGGATTTTTTTAAAGGGAATGAGATTTTGATTCTAAGAATTCTAAATGAATTTTTGAAATGGATTTTTTAAAGGGAATGAGATTTTGATTCTAAGAACTCTAAATGAGTTTTTGAAATGGATTTTTAAATGGGACATTTTGAGAAAAGTGTTATGTTTTAAAAATAAAAGAAATTAATTTGAAAACAATAAAACATATGAATCAAAATACCAAGCAAAACAAAAGAGAATAAAATCACAAAGTAGAAATTTGAACAATCGAGAAAATTGAAGTGGTGAGAATGGAGGCCAATCTTCACTATTTTCTGATGGCCTCGGAAAAGTAAATTTTACCAGAGACTACCCAAACAATAAACTATTCAAACTTAGATCAAATAAGCTAACTAGATACCGACCAAGAATTAATGACTAATGTTCAAGAAACACATCCATTAAGAATAACAACCAAGAATTAGCATGTGATCAATTAAACACACAAGCGCATTTAGACTAATTAAAATGAACCAAGTTAAATCAAGGCAAACAATAATTTTCAAACATAGAATTAACTTTATTAATGAACTAATATTATATAAAATACCTAAACTGAATAGATCTATGAAACTAAATCAGAGTAAACTAAAGGCATGAATTTTCAAATATAGAATTGATTTTATTAATGACCTAAAATTATAAAAACACCTAAAATAATTAAAATGAATCAGATTAAATGAAAGCAACTAAAAACAAAATATGAATTCATGGAATCAACTTTCTAAATAAACTCACATTATTAAAATGAAATCTAAGCTTAAAAATGTATTAAACACTAATTAAGGCAGGTCTAAAATCAAATATTTAACACATGAGATCAATTATTTTAACAAACTAAAATTTTACAAGAGTACCTAAACCTAAAGTTAAATAAAAACACTAATCATAATAGATTTTTAAAATTAAATCTCTAACCTATAAAAATTAGTTTTATTAATAAATAAATGAAATAGGTAACACGTGAATAAATAAGCATAGCTAAAACAAAAATACGAACTCATGGAATTGAAACTAAACTAAAAGAAATTAAGAACTTCTCAACTAAGAATGAAACAAAACTAATACTAATCAAAATTCTAATTTTTGGACTGTCATCAAGAATTATTTAAAAACATATATATATTTAAGAATTCTAACTTCTCTACTATCATAAAAAAAATTTATCCAAACACTTAAAAATACTAATTTTTCCATTATCATCAAGAATTATCCAAAACTAAAAATTAAGCACAATATAACTTTTCATCAATATCCAAATTACTGAAAACTAGAAACTTACAAAAGATTCTAACTTTTCGTTAACATTGTAAAATTATCCAAAACGAATAAAACATCTAATTTTTAAACTATCATTCCGAATTATCTGAAACAAATACTTACAAAATTGACATGAGGTTAGCAATAATAATGATGATAACTAAGATAAAAAATATTCAAAACTAACAACTAGAAATCCTAACTTGATTTATATTTTATTCAAACAATCATTAACAAATCTCATATAAACCCATTAGATATTTTTTTTTTTATAAAACAAAAGCATGCCACTAGCATTATATTTTTAACAATCCCATTACAGTTAACCATGATTCCATTCCATTTCAATTCTTTTCTTTATTCAACAAACACTCAATCATTAACATATCATTAAATCCCATATCATTAACATATCTCATTCCATTTTCTTTAAAACTACCAAACACTCCACAGCCGGCTGCACCTCATTCATTCCATTTCATTAGATATATTTTTTTAAAAACAAACAACATGCCACTCACATGTGCTACACGCATTCATTGGAATCCTCATTTTTTTTTTCTTTATTCAACAAACACCCAAAGTTCCAAACAAATGCTTTACAATCGGCTGCACCTCCATTGATTTTTCCTATTTTTTTGTTTTTCCATCCAAACACATAGCCACTAATTTTTATATCTCCATGAACACTCACATGAAACTCTACATTAAATCCCGTTATAGCCAGCCAGGATTTCATTCCATTTCATTTAACAAATAAATAAAAAAATAAATAAAACATGCCAATGACATCGTTCGCATCAAGACTGACCATATATTCACATTCATTCGCATTTTAAATCTAACAAAACAAAGTCAAAGAACACTAACCTTGCTTGCGGCTATCCTATTTCACGGCTGTCACTTTTCCTTCTCAGTCTAGTTGTGCCTACTGCTCCGATCTGGCTTGTGTGTTCCTCCCCCACAAAGAGTCCCTGAATCAGCCTGTGTGTCCTCTAAAAGCTCCACCTGGAAACGTGATCTCTATGTCCACAATTTTCTTCTAAATCTCGTTCTAAAACCAACATAAATTCTGCTCCGAGTCTTCTTACTCCTTTTTCCTCTAGATCGGCAGCCTACTGATCCCAAAAACAGCCCCTCTCATGATGCAAAACACTCTCTCTCTGATCCCAAAAACGACAGCCTAATGATCCCAAAAACAACCCCTCTCACCCTGGAAACCGCTCGCTCTCCGATCCCAAAAATGACAGCCTAATGAGCCCTCTTCTCTTTGATCCCCAAAAACAGCAGCCTAATGATCCCTCTTCTCTCTTCTGGTGTTGCTCTCTATCCCAAAAATGACAGCTTAATGAGCCCTCTTCTCTTTGATCCCAAAAAAAGGGCAGCCTAATGATCCCTCTTCTCTCTTCTGGTGTTCCTTCCTCTGGAGATCTCCCTTTTTCCCCGGTGCGGCTGCACCTTTTCACGCTCCCCTTCCAATGGTGTAATTGCACCTTTATTCTGATCAGAATCGGTGTTCTCTCCTCTCCAAAATCTGGTGCATCTCCCTTCAAAAATCTGGTGCATCCTCTTTCAAAAATCCCATCATACCCCCTTCCAAAATCTGGTCATCTTTCCCCTCAAAAATCTGGTGCATCCTTTCAAAAATCTGGTCATCTTTCTCTTCCAAAAAGTTCAGCACGATCAGAACTCCTCCTCAGTTCCGGTGCTCTCCCTCGTGCCCCCTCTAAACCGAAGTCTGATTGTGTCTTCTTTAAACTAAAATTCTGGTGGTGTGGTGTTGAGGCTTGGAGAGTTGAGAGAGCCTCTTTCTCTCTCCATTCTTATGCGGGTTCTCCCCTTTTCCGCCATGAAAGCCTTCTAAAAGAAGTGTCTGCTGAAAGTTGAATTAAGATGGGATTGACTGTATCTCCACGTTCACAGCATAAGGAATGATCATCTTCATGGGCGAAGATCTTTCCAGACTACATGACAAAAAAATCGCTTGACTGCAAGAGGCTGAGGCTTGAGTCACATGTCCTGAAGGCATGCCGCTGAACCAGATCCTCGTCAATAAAGTGAAGAAAACAAGCATCTTGGCTTCAGGTGCAAGACGAGCCATGAGAACAGCCACCCCATTACTGGTCTTGTTCTCCTCTATAAAACTTCTCTTTCCATGAAGTTGGGCCCAATCATTTTTCCTGCAAAATAAACAGAAAATGAAGAAGAAATGAATGGGACTGTAAGCGTTATAAGAAGGAACCAGGAAATGAAAAACCGTGGTGCGCTATATATGCAGTGTCTCGATTTGATTGCCCCACTGAAAGTCTATCTTGATCACTCTTCCAGACTCAGTGCCCTCTCTTGTAAAATTCTTCCCAAATTCTTCAGAGGCGAGTTGTGCGCTGGTTATGGGTCCAAAAACTGCAAGCAATCCATGAAGAACCCAAAATCAATAGCATCATGTGGTCTTTAACAGCCACTCCAATCATCCCAACAAATATCAATAATTGCAAATGGAATCAAAGTAAAAAGGAACTTGGATGTAAAATGAAAAACTTATCTTAGAAAGACGCAGGCTGACCAATATTCCCTCCAGAATCCCAGTGAGCTCCTCTCACAGCTCTCTTTTGCACTTCTCCCATTCTTTTTCCTTTTTCATCTCCTGGATCAGAATTTCTCCTCCTCTTGAACACAACCCTCCTTCCCGTCCATATACATGCTGAATCCTTCTCTTTTCACTTGCCAAAACCAGCTTTGGTAATTTGCTCACCGGACTGGTTTTCTCTTTCCAAAAAATCACAACCCCTTCAGTAAGTTTCCTGAACACAGCCTTACTTCCCATACACGTCCTGTTGACTCCACCAGCCTGGAAAGGACACCTCACCAGTCTGAAGAGAGCTATCAATATCTTCCCTTTCTCCTATGCCAAACCCCTTTGGTAAGTTTCCTACAAAAACATAAAATTATTAGATTTAATAAATGAATAAAAGGTATTTTAGAAAATTATAAAATAAAAATCATTAAAAAAAATAAAAAATGTATATCATGCAAGGGAGAAATGCAATCCAATATCATGCAAGCCATGCAAGAATGCCATGCAACCATGCAAACCGCACAAAAATGCAATCCATACCAACCATGCAGACATGCAAAAATTACCTAAAAGGTGACTTAAGTGGGATAGAATGGGCCTAAGGTGGTGCCTAACGACCCAAGTGCATCTAAATGGGCCTAGGGTGCCTAAGTGAGCCCAAAGTGTATCTAACTGGGCCTAGAGTGGTGCCTAATAGGCCAAGCGTACCTAAATGAGCCTAAGTCTAAATTAGGGTTGTCAGGAGTCACAATGGGGTTAGATAAATCCTTCAACCAAAGTCCCTAAGGTGGCTTAAAAAAGATAGGCTACACAAGTAGTAATGGGCCACTAGGGAATTGATGTAAAGTATTGAACACATAATAGGGCATGTGCTAGGAAGACAAAATGGAGGGTCTACAACCTCTCAATTGTGGTTGTGTCCTCTTAAAAAACCTTAAAAAACATAATAATGTTAAATATATAATAGAAGTAAGTCATTCATCATATTAAAAAAAAATTCTTTAGAATGTGTTATCCCTTCAATTAACCAATCAGTTCGATCCCTATGAGTTCAATAGGGAGTTCGACACTAACATCTTAAACAAAACATAACAAAATTGATTCAGACTTCACAATCCAATATTATTTTATTGTTAATCATCTTAGCTTTTCATAATGTAACTTCAATTTCTTTTAAATGGAATTTGGTTCCAACTTCAATTCTAGCCCAAGTTCGATTCTAACTAACATCCCCATGTGATTTTTTTCAAGTTTCTATGTGATGCTTGTTATTATATATACATTTGCATTTCATTTTTCATCTAACCTATTCTAGTAAAGCCATTATTTGCTGCCATGTTTGATTGAGTTCTCTAAGTGCAGCACTTCAATTTCTCTTCCCATGTTCTCATATAATTTTAAGCAAATCCATTTCTTTCCCCATAATTTGAACTTCAATTAATGCTTTAATTTATTACTAATACTTCAATTAATTATATCATTGTTATCTCAGCTAAATCTTCAATCAGCTGACATCGATATCTAATAATAGATTTAAGGTAGCTCATAGGAAATTTAGGTTGCGTTAGGTTAGGCCGTAGAAAAATTGAAAGAAAAAAAAAAGGAGATAAATTTTCAAAAAGAGTAAAAAATAAGAAAAATTAATAAAACTTCATATGATGCTTGGTTATCGACAAAAAAGTTCTAAAAAAAAAGACTCCTTTAAAATTTTTATCCTTTCTTTTATAATATATTTTTTTATTTTTCGATGAAATTCAATCATAAAAATATATATATATATATATATATATATATATATATATATATATATATATATATATATATATATATATATATTGTTCTCATTACTTTTCATATATCAAACATAACTTACAAAAAAAACCTAAAGTTATTTTTAACGAGAAAAACTAAAGATTTGAATCACTCACAAAATATTGTTAAATCTCCTTTCTCGTTCATTCTTAATACTAACAATGATCATTTGATTAGGACATTACGGAATCTTTAAGGCCTTTAAAACCTTGAATGATTTTGTTAATTATTACCATTTATGCTCAAATTATTATGATTAATTTCTTTTCCACTTTTATGCGATCAGTCGAGCATGGTGAAGTAGTCATGACTAACAATTTATTTAAAACTAATTAACAATATTTACTGTGCTTAGAGCTTATGACTGATCATATTTAATTTCGAGTTCTAAATTTCATACAATTAGATTGACCTCTCTTTTGAGTTTAGTCCCATTAGATATAGAGAGAGAGAGATAGATGAATTAAAAATCTTATCATCATCATCATCTTCTAGACTTTGGGTGTCCGTTTCAAGTCTTCCATTGCTTATTTTAGCTGCGGACTGCAGAACATTTAATTTGGTTATAAATTATAATGAGATGATGGGGCGTCTGAATGAGACGTCCCCCTACCAAGCTGGTGGCGGAAGCCTATGCTCAGATCAGATGGGGAAAAATATAGTACAACTTCTATAAGTTTTGTGGACCCATTCCTTAAAGAGGGTTTTCATCATGAGTGGCTTTCGTGCCGTCAAAAATAATTTTAAAACTATCATAATTTTTTATTTTTTATTTCAAATACAACTCGCCTTTTTTAAGAGACATAATTTTTCAATTTCATAAGGCATGTTAAATATAAACAAAAAAAGTGATTTCGTATTTAAAAATGTCGAGTTCAACATTAAAAAATAAAATAAAATAAAAAAAGTTTTAAGATAAAAGGTAAATTCATCTTTTCAAAAGACAAATTTAATATAAAAATAAAAAAAATAACAAAAATATCATATTTTTGTATTTATCTTTTAAATAATTATATTATAATTTTTTTTTTTAAATAACATTTAAAAGAAAATTCCCCCTTAAGGGCATTTACACATTAAATTCCCCCTCAATATTTCAATTATTTATTTAATCTTATAAGATCATTAGGTGTAAATTATCTTTATTTTTTTAATAAATTAGTGCTCCATCATAATCCTCCTTTTTTTAATTCATCATATTAATTGTACTGAAGTGTAAGGGCGATTAAATTTACCATTTCTGAAATCATTTATTTTAATTATTTTTTTTATAAAAATAGCATTATGGAAACAAAGGTAAGTTTCTTTGTTTTTACTCTACTTTTGAGGGAAAAACACAGTAAAGAAAAGTGTAGTTTTTTCTATACTATTACTTGCTTTAGGAATAGAGCCTTTGATTTGGTTACAAGGTAATGGGAAGGTTGGTGGAGGATTGGTTCTATATATCTAGGTTGATGAGATGGGAAGAAGACTCACTTTAGTAGATTGGTGCACCATTTGAATCCTCTTTCTCTTGTTCATGATAATTACTCATACTAATTTTACTAAAGGACTAAACTGACTGATTTTAGCATTTTCGAAATCATATAATTTAATTTTTGAGGAAAATAGCCTAAGAGAAAGCATTGTCAGTTATTTTTAAGGAATCAAAAAATATACTAGGAAAAAATGTGATTTTTTTATACTACTGCTTACTTTAGCAATAGATCGAACATTTGATTTGGTTATGAGGTAATGGGAAGGTCGTTTGTTTTATATATATATATATATATATATATATATATATATATATATATATGTATGCATGCATATATATATATTCTAATTCATGGTCATACTAATTTTATTGAAGTCCTAGAGTGATTGATGCATGTATGTGGTGATGAGATTGACAAAATGTTAGTTTGAAAAATGAACTTGGTAGAGGTATCTTCAAAAAACAACCCTAGTTTCATTAGCAATATTTGATTAAAAAAAATGAAATTATCGTCAAATTAGAAAAAATAATTCTTATTTTTGAAAAATCTTAAATATGATCTATCTAAACAAAAATATGAATATTTTTTAATTTTTTAGGTTATGTTTGATTTTTGAAAAGCACTAAATAGAGAGAGAGAAAAAATGTTAAAAATATGAAGAAAGTTTTAAAAAATGTATTCTATGAGAGAATCAAACTCACTCACAAATCAAGAGCAATCAATTATTAATCCTTAAGTTTAGAAACAATACATGTATTCTTTGTATAATCTATGTATCTCTTGTATAGTCATGTTTATGTATATATTTAAAAGACTTGAGTGTATTGCAATTACATATACTTTTTGTCATTCAACTTTTTTATCTCTTTACGGTTTCAAAGTCAAATCCAACCAATTATACACATTGAATCATAACTATCTCATTACCAAAAATATAGTTAATCAACTTTTTGTAATATCCTACATCGAATAGTGAAGAAAGTTTCTAACACTATATAAGTATGAATTCCTTTTAATCTTGTAAATATTTTTTAAAGCTATAAGGACACGAGTAGGCCATTATAAATGGTTTCAAAGCCAATCTCTAACTCCAATATGGACTGTTACACTTCTATTACTTGGATAAAAAGAACTTGCATAAGTGTTAAACCCTATTTTGACAAATGGCATGAGACTTAGTCACTTGTCATTCAAGAATTTGCATTGTCTCTCAAAATAGTCTTGATCATTTGATCGTTTTATCAAATATTCATGATTGTTCCCTTTGTTGTATAAATTTTAAGTTTTCACATTCTTTCTAAAGTTTAAGAAAATTGTTGAAATTTTTTCTAAATCTTCTACTGATAATATTTACTAAAGATCCAACATCTCATCTCACCTCCATATACACCTAACACATTGCCTTGGCCGATATCACAATCGACATACATTGTCAAAACAGAACTCACACTACTTCATTAATTGGGCATCCTTACCTTTACCACTTTTGATACTTCACGTTTAAAATTGTCGTTTATCTCATAGATAGACTTTTCACACATTATTGACAATATATCATCGTTTGATTGTCTCTTTCAGCCAACTATGGAAGCCTCCCACTTTGGTAACTTCCCTGCGACCTCAACAACTTCCCTAGCTTTTCACTGCCCCATATTCATAACACCAACACTACCCAACTCTCATTCCTTACTTCCTATTTTGCTCTCTATCTCTCTCTCTCTCTCTCAACTCCATATTTGGTCGGCCTCGTTTATCCCACCAATCAGCCTGCGCCTCTGCATACTCTTGGCATCCATTCCCTCTCATGATCACCTATTCAACCCCACCTCTCCATTCATCACTACAATCCTAGTCTTCTTACCCCATTACTTCATCCATATTCACTCATGCTTCCGGAATTTTCCTCTATATTTATTTATTTTTTCCCTCAAAAATTTTGAATATAAGATAAAAATTCTATAATTTTTTTCTTACCTTTTTCTCTTACTCTTTCTCCTCCATATTTTACTTCCCAAAGATAAACTTATGCTATCTTTAGTTCTAGATAAAATATAAGGAAAAATGATTAAAAATAAATAAATAAATTAATTAAAAATAAAGAGAAAAAATGGATACATTTGATGCATTTAATACATTTTTAGTTTCTATTTTACTTATATATGATAAAATATTTCTATATAAATGTATACCAATAGGTATCCATCATTAAGGCTATGTTTGGTTTTAGAAAGTTTGAAGAGAAATGTGTAGGAAAGAAAATAGAGAGAAAAAAAAAAATAGTTTTAAAGTCAATAAATTATTTTTATATATTACTCCAAATTCATTTTACCTATTTAACTCTTTGAGGTAAAAATTAAATAATTTAAAAATATATGATTTTCTTATTAATTTTAATTATATTAGACTTTTTTTTTTTATATATTATATTTGAGCATGAGAAAATCATTTTTCTTAATAATTTTTTTGTTTTAGTAGTTTTTTCTAATAATCAAACATGGCTAAAAGATGGTAGGTATTTTATTTTCTTGATAATTTCCAATTCATAATATTTTTCAATTTTGCCCCCTCTAAGCAAAGATCTCATCTTTACTAATTTGTTTCATCATTATGAATTTATGATCTCATAGATAAAAGGCTCCCCACTAGGACCTACTAATATACAAAAACACATATCATAACCCACTCATGCAAAGCACCTCCCATGAATTATCATCATCATTATTCTTATTAAATTATTAGTAGTAGTAGTACATCATCAGAATATGGACAGGTGTGCAATTACTCCATTGCAGTCCTGGCTGATAACCTTGGAGAAATGCGAGCCTGCAACGGGTTCTTCATGGTGGTTGGTAGCAGAGACACAAGAGGCCTTTCTGAAAGATCAACTCCCATCTTCACCCTGAGGATGGATGTTAATAAGATGTTAGCCTCCCTCACTATCACTGTCGAAAAACTAAATATTTATTACATAATTCTCATTAATTTTATTTTATTTTATTTTATTTTGTAAGAAAAACAATTAAGGTGTCGGTAAAATAAACCAATCCGGTTGGATCAAATATTTTATTATTTAAATAAGATTATTAATTTATAGAGCATTTATTTATCAAGGTTTTATTATATTTATTTATAAATTTATTTATTTTTTTATTTTATTTACAAAAAATAAAATTTTGAAAATAATTAATTTTTATTATATTTGATTTTTTTTCATACTTAGATGATAAACCAAATACTACAATTTTGACTATTTATTTATTTTTGGATCTTGAAATATTTAAATAATTTATGAGAAAAGGAAAAAAAATATAGATATAAAAAATGAAGATGGTAGAAGAGAAAAATCAAAGAAAATAAAATGAAAGAAAAAAAAGTTACACTCATTGTATTTTTTCTTACTTTTTTTTTAAATAAACAATGAAAAGATTAAAAATGTATAAATATTCATATAATTTTTTTATATTGAGTTTTCCTTTATACTTTTCATTCAATGAGAACATATATTTTTTTTAATTTTATAATTTTTACCTTTTGGTTTTCTATTATTTTTCAACTTTTTCATGATGCCAATAATAAGAATAAGTTAACAAGGATGAGTTTTTGTTTTTATAAAAATGAATTTTGATTTTTACTCTAATCAGTAATTCAAAACACAATTCATGACCTGGTTTGGGTTTCTGTTTCAACTTTGAATGATTGAGAGGCCTTGTACGAGCTTCGTCTCCTGACTCTACATTTTCATCCTCATTCTCGCTAGGGATTTTCGTTTTCACTTTGCTGGGTGAGAGCTTTCTTCACATTTCATTGCTGAAATCTTTCATTTCCTTATTCCCTTTCTCACATCATCAGCCTTAACATCTCTGCTTCTGTTCTTCAAATTGAATCCAATAGCATCCATATGCTTTTTCTCTCTATTCCCCTCCATAGCCCTTTGTCAGATCGTTTGCAACTCTCCCCACCCTCATACTCATTCTGATCTCCTCTACTCATTTTCATCCTCATTTTGCTCATATGTCTATGTCGCTCTGCTCCTTTGCTTGCTAAACCTTTCAATTTCCTTGATTTCTGCTTTTGCGATTCTGATTCCTGTAGCTATCAGCCTGTAATTAGTTTACTGCTGCTGTTCTTTTGGTTTTCTGTCATCGATCTGATCTGTGTTCCAAAAGAGAAGAAAGGAGTAGCAAATAGAAAATGGTAGACATTGTTGGTTCGGTTGCAGCAAAAGTTTCAGAGTACCTGGTTGGTCCAGTTGTACGTCAGCTGGGTTATCTGTTTAACTACCGTACCAACATTGAGGATCTCTCTCAAAAGGTTGAGAAGCTGAGGGATGCCAGGGCTAGGCAGCAGCACTCTGTGGAAGAAGCTATTGGGAATGGACATATAATCGAAGATGATGTTTGCAAGTGAATGAAACGTGCTGATGGGTTCATACAAAATGCTTGCAAATTCCTTGAAGAAGAGAAGGAGGCGCGGAAGAGTTGTTTCAATGGGTTCATACAAAATGCATCCGAGCAACATCATCTGTTCACACACCAGAAGACTACTGTAAGAGTGGAAGAATGGCCAAGGATAGATGAACTCCAGAAGGTCACCTGGGTAAGTCTGGAAGACTGATGTTCATGAACTTCCAGAAGGGCTGGTATGTCCAAAACTTGAACATTTTAGATGTTTCCTAAAGACCAAATCGGCAGTGAAAATCCCAAACCCATTTTTTGAAGAGATGAAACAACTCAAAGTACTACATTTCTCCATAATGCATCTTCCATCACTGCCCTCATCACTTCAGTGCCTTGCAAATACCAGATGCCAAGTGGCTGCCAGAAGACAGAGTCTTTGATAACTTGGAGAGATATAGAATATTTGTAGGTGATGTCTGGATCTGGGAGGAAAACTATAAAACCAATAGAACATTGAAGCTCAACAAATTCGATACAAGCCTTCATCTGGTGGATGGAATCAGCAATTTGTTGAAGAGAACTGAAGATCTACACTTGCCAGAGATTCAATATATTGTGAACTCGTTGGATCTGACTTCATCACATGGTGCCTTTCCTGTTATGAAGACATTGTCTCTCAATCAGCTGATTAACTTGCAAGAAGTATGCCGTGGCCAATTTCCAGCAGGGTCCTTTGGTTGCTTGAGAGAAGTGGAAGTGGAAGATTGCAATGGCTTGAAATATCCCGACTTGAAGAAATAAAAGTAACTAGATGCAAGAGTATGGTTGAGATGGTTTCCCAAGGAAGGAAAGAAATAAAAGAAGATGCTGTTAATGTGCCTCTGTTCCCTGAATTGAGATCCTTGACATTACAGGACTTACCCAAGCTCAGTAATTTCTGCTTTGAGGAGAACCCGGTGCTTTCCAAGCCTGCAAGCACAATTGTTGGTCCTAGTACACCACCTCTCAACCAACCGGTATGTCAAACCTTGATTATCCTTTCTATCTAGTCAATGCTTTTTTAATCACTTTAATTCAAATACTTGGAGACTAGCCCCTCGTTAATTGATTTGAGTCAGCAAGAATCCCCTCATTTAAATCGATCCCAAAACCCATCTGATGAGACTTTACCAGCAAAGATGAAACGTCACCAATCAAAACAGAGCATTGACTGAATATAATTAATAGACTGCTTTTATTAATTTAACAAACATATTATCATCATGCTTTTATTTTCACTCTATATTAATTGCTGCAATTTTATGTATACAATGCACTACATCTATCTTGTATACAACGCTCTCAGAGGTTCTCATGTTACAGGAGATAAGGGATGGCCAACTTCTGCTTTCCTTGGGCGGCAACCTCCGGTCTCTCAAGTTGAAGAATTGCATGTCACTATTGAAACTATTCCCACCCAGTTTGTTACAGAATTTGGAAGAACTAAAAGTGGAAAACTGTGGTCAGCTGGAACACGTGTTTGATCTTGATGATGGACATGTTGGGTTCCTCCCTAAATTAGAAGTACTGGTTTTGATTGGTTTACCAAAGTTGAGGCATATATGCAACTGCGGAATCTCCAGAAATCATTTCCCTTCTTCTATGGCTTCTGCTCCTGTAGGCAATATCATCTTCCCAAAATTATTCCGTATTTCACTGGGCTCTTTGCCCACCCTCACAAGCTTCGTCTCCCCTGGATATCATTCCCTCCAAAGGCTTCACCATGCAGACCTTGATACCCCTTTCCCAGTGCTCTTTGATGAAAGGGTTAGTTATCAATCAAATTATTGGAGGAAAATAAATATTAAAATAATATTTATGAAATTAATTATGATATTTCTTCTTACTCTAATTTGAAAAAATAATATTCAAATATCCTAAAATATTTGAATTATTAATATTAGAAAAGTTTTATAATAATTAATTATATAATTATTATGAAAATTTGTATTGGAATAATAAAAAAGATTTCTAATTATACTAGATTAGTAAAAAAATGTTATAAAATTTCTAAGTTAATACTTCTATACGGTGTACATATCTTTGGATAATGGGTTTATAATTGAATTATATATTTGATTATTGAAATTAATTCATTAACTTTTATATTTTTAATTTGGGAAAGAATATCAAATTCTATTTTTTAATTAAAAAATTCATTGAATTATTTACTCTAATGAATATTTAGATAAATATGAATTATGTTTTGAGTTTTTTTAATTAAGAAATATACATTAGAATTAGTGGTAGTTTATTTTTATTTTGTTGTGTGATAAATGTATAGAATTTTAGTTTGATTTAGAATTTTACTGATTTATTTTTTATTAATTTATTATCTAGATAAATGAATTTTTTATAGACAAATACAAAGTATTTAAGTCATTTTTTTATGATAATTTTTTGTAATTTATAATGAATTCATTCTCATCCAAATTACACGAGATTGTGGTGGTTTAATTTTTTTTTAAGACAATTAGATAAGAATCAATCAAAATATTTAAGGCTTAAAGTAATTTGCTTTAACAATTAAATAAAAAAATTGGAAAAAGAAAAGAAAAAAACCAAACAAATGACTCTTTTGGAACATTTCAAATGTATGAGAGTTGTATTAAAATGAATTCCATGGGAACTTTGCTATTTCTTGACTGATTTTTTCCTTATAAATTCTTGTAGTTTTAGACAATGAAATTCAACTTGTTTAAGCATGTACATTTTCCTCCACCCTTCTTTTAAGATGTAGTTTGTTGTGTTTTTCTTTTGAGGTCCCCGATTCGGGCTGGTTCTACACATGGATTATTTTCTTTTTTCAATTAGTCAAAATATATAAATAACAAAATGGTGGGATGAACTCTGTAGGTTGCATTTCCTAGCTTGCCGTTCTTAGATATCTCGGGACTGGATAATGTGAAAAAAATATGGCCCAACCAAATTTCTCAAGATTCCTTCTACAAACTAGAAATCGTGATGGTAGATTTTTGTGGACAATTGTTGAATATTTTTCCATCTTTTGTGCTGAAAAGGTTACAAAGTCTAGAGGCTCTATATGTAAGAGGTTGTAGTTCATTAGAAGCGGTTTTTGATGTGGAAGAGACAAATGTGAATGTGAATGTGGAACGTAGTTCATTAGGGAATACGCTTGTATTCCCTAAAGTAAGCGTATTCCCTAAAGTAACCTTTATCTCACTCATCGATCCACATCAACTCAGGAGTTTCTATCCAAGGGCACTTCACAGTGGCCATTGTTGAAAAAACTAATAGTGCAGGAGTGTCATAAACTCAATGTATTTGCATTCGAAACTCCAACATTCCAACAAAGACATCATGAAGGAAATCTTTTCTTGCTCCAACATGTAAGTTTCCTAATTTTACCTCATCACATTTCCTTAAATTTTACATTAAATAACTTGACCCATGAAAAGGTGGATGTAGGGCCCAAAACTGATTATTGGCCCCCACTAGATCCACAACTTCCTTTAGAGAGCATCCTTGATTTCCCTTTTTCCTCCTTGTATATCTCCATTGAACTTTTGAAGTTAAAATTTGAACTAATTCTTTCTTCAAACCAATATTGCAATTTATTGTAAATTTTATTGCTTCCCAAAAATTGTTTAATTTATAACAAGCCAACCTATAGCAAACAATTGTGAACCATCTTTCCAATCCATTTTTATTAAAGTGACTTACACCTTGCATCATCAAACTTCTCATGTGCCAAATGAAAACATAAAATTAGAAATCTGGACGTGGATGTCCAGTACTGTATCTTTTGTAAATAGCATAAAAAATTATATTGATTTTACCATGTTCTTTGCTTGGAATAGAGAAATGAAACTACACTTGTTTGTAGATATGTGCATCTTATTTATATCCTAGTTATAATTGACACAACAAATTTCCTAGGTTGCATTCCCTAATTTGGAGGAATTAAAATTGAGATGCAACAACAATATAGAAATATGGTAAGAGCAATTTCTAGTGGATTCCTTTCCTAGACTAAGAGTTTTGAATGTATGTGAATATGGAGATATTTTGGTTGTGATTCCTTCCTTTATGCTTCAAGGATTACATAATCTGGAAAAACTTGATGTGGAAAGATGTAATTCAGTCAAAGAGGTATTCCAACTTGAAGGACTTGATGAGGAAAATCAAGCCAAGAGGCTTGGACGGTTAAAAGAAATAAGGTTGTGTGATCTTCCTGTGCTGACGCATTTGTGGAAGGAAAACTCCAAATCAGGCCCTGATTTGAAAAGTCTAGAGAGTCTTGAAGTGTGGAATTGTGACAGTTTGATAAATTTGGTGCCATGCTCAGTAACTTTCCAAAATCTAGATACTCTAAAGGTGTGGTCTTGTGGCAGTCTGAGAAGTTTGATATCCCCCTCGGTAGCTAAAAGTTTGGTAAAACTCAAAAAGCTTAAAATAGGTAGATCACATATGATGGAAGAAGTAGTTGCTAATGAAGGAGGGGAAGCAACAGATGAGATTGCTTTTTGCAAATTACAACACATGGCACTCTAGTGTTTGCCAAACCTCACAAGCTTCAATTCAAGGGGCTACATATTCTCATTCCCATCCTTGGAGCATATGGTGGTGAAAGAATGCCCCAAGATGAAAATTTTCTCTCCAAGCCTCATAACTACACCAAAACTAGAAAGAGTAGATGTGGTAGATGATGAGTGGCATTGGCATGATGATCTAAATACCACAATCCATAATTTGTTTATAAAGACACATGGTATGTATTGATTCCCCAATCTTAGTTACAAAGGATGATTTAAGATATTTTTTACTTGCTATGAATGATTACAGTGCGACTATTAGAGAGACACCATCAAATATGAAAGAGTTTTACCATTCAGTGTCTTCAAATTTTTCATACCTATCTTGGATTTTCTGTTTGTTTTTCTATATTTAAATAATATATCAATCCCTAATTAAGTTGTCATGCTTGTTGCCAACCAATAGATGGTGTTATTTCTCTTGCAACTTATTTTATATGCAATCAAGCCAGGGTATTGCATCCTTTTTTTTTAGTATTATACTGAGTTATTGTGAGACAAGTATTTTCATCATGCAAGACTTTTATTAGATTTCTCAAGTGCAATTTATACTGGACATGTTGTTGTTATATCAATTAGCATCCATTAAAATGAAAGCTTGTGGCCATTTTCTCAAATATTATCCTATAACCAAAGGAAATGATATTGTCAAATGTTCTTTTATTCTATTTAAAATAAATAAATAAATAAATAAAGTAGTTTTGAAAACCTCTCTTGAAACCACAAAACCATTAACTAGTAATTGGGTTTTGCAAATTATGTATAGAGTGAAAAACTAGGCGACGATTAGTCACCTATTACTAGAATCTTTTGTTACCTTTCTAATGCTAGATGCTTTGTGATCTTTTAATGCTAGGATGAGTGAATTTCCCTGATTCGAGGATGCCATTTGACCTTCTAAATGCCAAGATGTATGATTTCTAGATGCCAAATGTTGTCTTATCTTCCAATCCTAAGATATATTGATTTCTTAATGGCATGATGTTAATTCCCGATGTCATATAGTAAGGAGGCAAAGATAATTGTGGACTTGTGTTGGCCAAACTCTATTGCTAATACTAATTATTTTGAGATAATACTTATTCAATCAAGTTATATCATGTTGAATTGATTATTTTGTTAATTATAGACTAATAAACTTAAATTGGTATTTTCTAATTCGATAAAATATGATATATGATATATGCCATTTGCAATCACTAGTAATTGTAATATGTTTGTTTAGCCTTATTAAACTCCCATGATGATTTATTTACATTTTTAAGGTAATGTTGAGGTTGAGAATGTGGAATTGGGAGCTGGTTTAGCATTATGATACACCATGTTTGGTTCTTGGGAATGTTATCGTGGCTGAATTTCTAACCATGCTAATGCAATATGTATCACTCTATCTCAGTCTATTTGGTTATATTTTAGGTTTATATAGTTGGATGGTATGATATTTACACTACAACAAATTTCACAGTTAGCTACCATAATTTTATGGAAAAAAAGAAGATATTTGCAACAATATTATTTATGATAAAAATGATTTTTTTTTTTTTAAGATGAAATTTGTAATCATGACAAAATATTATATTTAACCACATCATATATTCATGACAAATAATTTTTCATAAGATTTTAACATGAATTTTGTCTTGAATTACAGCATATTACAATCAAGCCTAATTTAATTTAATTCAATATTAATTTCACACAAATTAATTAGAAAAAAAAGGTCTTAAGCATGTCAAGTGACAAATATATTTTTCACCTATCATGTGATTTTAGAAAAATCAATAATTATTTTTTGGATTTAATCAAGCATTAAATCTTTTTTTTTTTTTTTGGAAAAAAATTAATTTTTTTATGGTTATTTTCCTTTCGTTTTAATATATATGTATATATATCATTTAATGTTAAACATTTTAAACTCAAATCTTCATCTGCTTCTATTCCTTGAATTTTTTCCATGCAACCAAACATAGGTGTTTTCCTGAGAAATCTAGGGCTTCTACACAGATGGCGGTGATGAAATAAGAGATTGTAGAGAAAAGTCACAAATATCGATGAAGTTGGGTTGTTGGTCTCTCCTTGTCGTCCTTCTTAGTATGGCAATGAATCCAATGATCTCACTCTTCAGTCACAGCAACAAACCCTACCACTATGTGAAGGTATTTTCTTTTACCCTCTATTTGGCTTATGAGAAAATCGAGCAAAAGAAAAGAAAAATGAAAGTGAGGTGGTTAGTCTTGGATGAGTAGAGGGTTCTTTTTTCATTTCCTGCATTTTTCTCATTAACCAATTACATGGTTTGATTTGAAATCTTGTGCATTTTCGTATTTGCGTTTTGAATTTTTCTCAGTCAAAGAACTAGTTTTGTTTTATTAAATTTTCTCTAAAAGATGTGAATGATGATATTTACTTTTTTATAACTCATGTTTCGCCAATTTAAGATTTTTTGTTGTGTTATTGTACTGCTAACTAGGTTTTTTGGTTTTTGAATGAATATTCAACTTTGAAAGAATTGACTATTGAGTGTGTTAATTCTAGTTTTTTAGATTTCTATTGTTAGCCATTAAATCATCAATGAAGCAGTTACTGATTGTACTTATCGTAAATTTTGGATCTTTAATATTGCAAAAGGTTCAAGTTTTTTTCTTTTTGTAAATTATTATTTTTTGAATTTTAGCTATAGGCTTTGCCTAAGTTAAGACACTTGTCTCTCTTTTAATTTAATAGCCTTATGGGATTCCTTTCATCTCAACATCATTGTAGGAAGTAAGGGGATATTTTCTGTGGCCGTATTCAATGTATGATTAATTGAGTCACTAACATTTCTTTTTCTTTTTCCTATTGATTATTGATGTCTTATGGTCTCAAGTTTTGTATATCATGGGTGACTTTATTTATTTTTTTCAATTAAACCTAGAGATATACACTGGTAAATCCAGTGATATATGAGATTAATGATTTGAATTCAAGAGTTCCATTTGCTCACTGTGTGGGACTTCTGTCAGATGAACTCTATAAGGTAATTTGAGCCTCTTTCATAACCCCCTTCTCAGGTTTCTTAATGAAATATATATATAATGGTTTATCCCTGGTTAGTCTTCGTTGTTTGATGCATAAGCCCTACCAATAGAAGAACTTTCTGGAGCCATGTAGCGAGGTGTTTCTCCAATTGCTTTGTTGGAATGGTGAGTTTGATTACTTGGATTAATGGTTGATTTTGGGGAAGAGAGAAAAAAAAGCCGTTAGAGAATCCATTTTTAAATAAGCTAAATCTGAATTTGTTTGTACATTATTCTTCAACTCTACCTTCATTTTCATATTCTTTTTTTTTTTTTTTTTTTTTGGTAGAAATTGTTAGTGGAATTGTGTCCAATGTGGCCTCTGCCCTTGTGAAATGGCTATGGTCATTGAAGTCTACCACCAATATAGGTACATATCCTTTACTGATCTCACATTTAGCTTTATCCCTCTTCTGCTCGTGGTTATTTATACCAATAGGCTGGACATTGCTCTTTGCAATTTTGTGGTTAATGGGTTTGATGGGATTTAATTTTTCAAAAATTTCTAGCTGTTCCATGATGAATTTGAGCCTGGATATACCATGGAAACCATGTTTGATGGTAGTAAGCTCGAAGTCAAACCATACTTTCTTGAGGTATCCCCAAGTGGTGAGCTTCTAGTTTTGGACTTTGAAAACAGTAATATTTACAAGATCTCATCCCCACTCACTTGATGTAAGCTATTTTTAATATAATGGTTAGGAATTGTTATTAATTGAGTGTGTCAAGTTGAGTTCTATTAT
Organism: Vitis rotundifolia; assembly: GCA_030254885.1. NCBI lineage: Eukaryota > Viridiplantae > Streptophyta > Magnoliopsida > Vitales > Vitaceae > Vitis > Vitis rotundifolia. The sequence continues at coordinate 7,739,335 of CM058164.1, read as the reverse complement.
TAATTATCCAAGTTCCATCTTTCTAGAAAGTTGTAGTCTTTACTTGGTTTTAATAAGTTTGCCTTAACACCCAGTTCAAATTCCATGGTAGCAGGGCTTATGTTTTATATGGTTCAGGCAAAAAAGGTCAAGTCAGATTATGTTATTGATTATGGTTCTACATCCTTAGTTTCTTAGTTGTTTTGGTACAGTTCTACCTATTTTGCATATTAAAGTTGATTGATGAACTGCAGATGGTAGACCCAAGCTGGTTGTTGGCTTGCCTGAAGGGTAATCTAGGCATGTAGATGGGAAACTAAGAGAAGCAAGGATGAACCATCCAAAAGGGCTTACAGTGGATGAGAAAAGAAATATTTACATGATAGACTATGAATATGGCTATCAGGAAAATCAGTACTGATGCAAGTAAACTTTAGGTGTGTAAGACATTCCCTCAATTAATGAACACAACTATCTTCTCAATCAATCATCCATGATACTAATTTTTAATTAAGATATCACCTCTTTTCATCAATTAGAAATCTAACAACATTGACTTTCATAACATTATTTACCTTTTCTTTTTTCACATGCCCTGTCTCTCTCTATATATATGGCGCTGTCTACATCAAATTGGTATTGAACCCAAGGATTTTATTTATGCAGGGGTTACAACATTGCTAGAGGAAAGTGGGGACGAGGAGAAGGTCATGTTGATGATCCAATTCAAGATACAAAGTTCTCAAATGATTTTGACAAAGTTTACATTGGAAGTAGCTGCTCTCTTATGGTTATAGACAAAGTTCTCAAATGAAAACAAATACCCATAGTTTGTCTATACAGAGTTTCTATTGTTCAAAAAGTTATTGTTGAGCAAGAAAATGTTTCTATCAACCATTTCATTTGAAATGTTAATATTGAATTTATTAGAAAAGATATTTAAAATTGAAGGAAGGGAAATGAATTAAAGATGAAACATGTGAGATGCACAAGAATAATTTTTTGCATAAAACATATTTCACCATCAATTTTATTTCGTGGTAAAAGGGTAATTTTTCACTATGATTTTTTTTATATATAGCAAAAAATTGACCTTTTACCATGATTATTTTCATAAAAAAAAATGATATATTGCTATAAACTTGTTTTATGGCGAAAAATGACATGTTGCTACAAATTTTCTTTTGTGGTGAAAAGTGACGTGTTGCCACAAATTTTGTTTTAGAAAAATTATTTATTCTTACTATAAAATTAAGTTTTATGGTTAAAAATAATTGCTCATAGATTTATAGCAACAAACTTGCAACAATAATTTTTTATAGAAAAAAATATTCTATTACAAAATATTCTCTTTTAACCATAAATTAATTTATGGAAAAACCCCTTATTTGTTGTAGTGTTCCTACACTATTCATAGTTATTGAAATTCCTTCATAATTGTGGATGGTTACTATTTGAGTCACATTATGAATCTCCACTTGGATCATGGTGTAAATCTCTATTTGTGGATTTATCATTTCTTATATTTGGTTGGGCTTGAAGCAATCGGGCTTGAGGCATGAAAAGGGCATCAAATTAAAGCATAAATTTAAGGTTCTACAAGACTCATCATATGAGGACCATCAAATTTGAGATTAAGAACTATGAGTATACTACCAATAAAACTGCTATAGGTTAAAAATATTTTTGTCAAAATCAATCCCAAACAAACCCTAAATAAGTATAAACCCCAAGAATTATAGAAGTTAGAATCCATACCTTGCATGGAGTTCAAATTTTGTTTAATGTGTTTTTGCTTAGACTCTACAAGCTAGAATCATCAACTATGAAATAGACAAATTGTGAAATTTATATTCAAACTTGTGATTCAATATTTCTTATGATATCTTCAGATTTGATAGTGATACTAACATATTAAATTTAAACTATTTAGAGCTTTAACAATTCAATTATATCTAAATTTTTTACTCATAAGATGAGAAGATAATAGGGTAAAAGAATAATAGTATGTATATTTGATGATATTAATGGAATAGTAACAATTTGCGAATAGAGCTTGTCAAATGAAAACTATATGTCAGGAAGAAATGAATTCTATTCATATATGAGATTGTAAATTGTAAAATAATTCAAAAATTATTTGATACATTAAAGGATAAAGTATAAAATAATTTTACATGGTTAACAAATGATATTTTGAATTGAAGATGTTTGTATGAAAAAAAAAAATTAACACTCCCCTCAAATTTACAAGTTTTCTTCTAAATTGATATTGTGCTATACCTTATGGTATCTTGACTCCAACTATAAAGTCTCCGACCAAAATTTGTCACCAACCAAGAATTTGTTGGTTCAATAAACTACTAGGCAACAGACAAGGATGGAACATGAACATAGAGAAACATAGATTTGATCTAGCTACTACATTGAGACTATTGCTTGGCATTAAAGACATGACCATATGTAGAAGAAAAAAGAAAAAGAAAAGACACATGCTTTTATTCGACTCCTACACTTTGGCACCCTCCATGGGGAAGATGCAACCATGTTAGAAAGATTGGAGCAAAAAGAAAGGTTTATAAGGGAGGACCATGCTTTAAGAGAGTACTTTCATCAAATCATGGAGTGTATGGAACAACAAAGAGTGCATTTTGATAAATAGTTGAACAATTAATGCAACAAAATGAAGATTTGATGAAGGATAATGAGGAGATGAAGGCTCCATTAAAAATAAGGCATTCTCAATCCTTGATTATCATCTCAATGCCACCCACTATGAAGAGGTCCTTCTAGGTAGACTCACCTCTTTAGAAGAAGATAAGTATTTTAGGAATGGGAGTTATGGTCTTTTAAAGACAAGGCAACATTAGAAATATAATCGGATAAGTTGAAAGCTCATGTTAATTCTGTTAGGAACCCTAGATTAATCTGTTTCCATGCTCTGAATTGAATAGGTACATGCAACCTACCCTAGGCCTCTAGATCATATGCAACAGAAGCTAAAATAGCATTTTTAAAACTTAAGGATTTAGATTAATAACTTTAAAAAACTTTACCTATGATCTCGTGCACTCAAGATCTTCTGTCCAATGATTCTAACCATAATCTTAGCACTCCAAGGGTGGGCTTCAAAAGGGAAGGTGCTTTAGCTCTCTCTCTTTAGAGGTGGTAGACAACGGTCACCCCAAAGGTCTTAGAAACCCTAACCCTTAAGCAGGTATTTATAAGGTTCCCTTACTAGGCTTAAGTGACTTGAGCCTTCATGGGCTTAGGTTACTTAATTTAGTCTAAAATAGGTCCTAATTAATTAATTAATCACATAGAGTCATCTAATTAATTAATTAGCTCAATCCAGAGACCTTTTTTAGTATCTCCTATGTAACCTTGTGTAATTACTAAAATGTTCTTATGTACAAGAATGAAACTAGAGTCAATCTAACACTCATAAACTGTGTCATGATGGTATACAAGCTTAGAGTGGGGACCATTGGGACCCATAGAAGTATTGACTTCCTAATGATCCGATTTTGAAGTTGATTAAACATTTCATTACAAAGAATCAATTGCACTCCAATATCGTATGTAAATAACAATAAGATGAGGCTCGGGTCCGTGACCTACTATCTTCTGCATGTAGACTCCCCATAAACTGATGTTTGTAATCTAACAAGGTAGTGTTATCATATATTAAGATTGTCTCTCTAATCCTTGAGTTATAGATCCCACTTATTATGTGATCAATTAATATACTCTAACTCCAGGGAGCATATCTCAAATTTCTACTAAAGAAAATGTTATGGTCATAGTCTTCTAGGTCACATGTCCTTTAGATCACACAAGGGAACACACTATCTCAAACCCATGAGATATCATGGTGCCTCTATTAAAAATACCTATTGCCACCAGTCTTCATCAACAATGACCTAATCCATAGGGATATGAGATCACCTTAGGGTCTCATCTATAGGTTAAAGCCTTATGTTGACTTTAGCATAGACTCGATATCTTCTCAAGGTTGAGAGTCCATGCAGTATAGTAGATTGGTGAATCATGATAATCGATAACTTTACATCATGATTCACCATAAGTCTTATCTAATGTGCATCACATATACTAATACACTTATCATAGGAAACCCATCTCAATGGCCAAGACAAGTCATCTCTCCAATTAAGAGGTAATGCACTATAGTCTTTATTGGAGAGCTCAAATCCATGAACTGACTATTTATCTACTTACGAGGAACCCCTGACTTGTATCCTCTATGCAATTCCTAATGTACCCAAGTCATGTACAATGTAAGAGATACGAGTTGCATACTCAAATCAATGTCAATGCATAAAAGGGATAGCCTGAGGATAGTGAAGCCTAACTTTGTTACATCATGTCTTGGTTTTAGATGCTCAATCGCAACAAACTCTTACTAGCCTTAAAAGCAAACTAGGCACTATAAAAAGGATGTGCTCCATGGCCACATCACCTCTTTGTAATATCTCATAAAACAAGTAGTACTTTTTTTCTCTGTGTTTTCTCTTCTAATGGTATCTTGGTTCTTTAGACTGTGTCACTATCCCACTGTTATAAAAAAATAGGATCTTGGATGATACAACTAAGAGAACTACCTTTAGTACCTATAGGGAACATCTTAAGCCCAAAAAACTTCTTTTGTTGCTTCAAAAGTAATAAAAACCACTTAGAATATATACATATCTAGAGGTAAACCTGTAAGAGGCCTCATTAGACTGAAAGTCTAATTCTTAGTACCCAAGAAGCACCAACTCTACACAAAGACTTACAAGCATGTGCTCCCTCATTCTTCTAAAATATTTGAGTATATGCTTGACATCTGCCTAAAACTCTAAATCCTAGATTGGAATAATATCTACCCACCACCCTTATAGAAAAGGAAATATCTAGTCTAGCACATAACATCACATACATGAGTCTACTTATAGCAAAAGCATAGGATATCGCTTTAATGTGATTTCTCTCCTCAAATGTCCAAGGACACTAATTGTGAGAGAGACAACTCCTCAAATGGTGTGTGAGACAATCGAGCCTTCACTCTCTCCTTGTACAGTCGCGCCATGTATCGGTAATCGGCCTCAGTAGGAATGAACCCAAGTCCAAATGTCGTATCATGGTCAATAGCAACTATAAACTCACTAGGTCCCTACTGACATCTTCTTAACCCCATGCCAGGTAGAAAAGACATACCCCTCATCATGTCAAGAACCATTGTACTATTGTGCTGATCAAATGACATAGCTACAAAATTTATGCAAAAATCCTTAATCTCAAGAGTCTGTATCTCATCAAAAGTAAACCCAGTAAAAAATAAGTCATCCTCACAATGGTTGATCTGAAGTACAGGCTCGGAAGAGGCAAACATATCTCTAGTAAACTATATCGTGATGACCTGTCCATCATGAATGAACTTCACCTTCTAATGAAATGAAGAAGGAATAACTCCAGCTCTATGAATCCAAGGTCAGCCTAGTAGCAGGTTAAAGGATGTAAGAATCCTCAAAACCTGGAACAAAGTAGAAAATGTGGCTGGACCAATCAATAAATCAATCACTAAGGTAACCATAACCTCCCTCTTAGTGCTATCATACGCTCTGACTGTCTGAGTAGAATGACCAAAATTTGAAGGTGCGAAATCAAGGGCTATGTAGTGGCTAAAGGGAAGACATTTAAGGCTAAGCCATTGTCCGACAAGACAGATGGAACTCTATGGCTTGAACAACCAACTGTGATATATAGAGGGCGTACGTGGTCTAAACCCTCAGGTAGCAAATCATCATCTGAAAACACAATGCAAGTGGCCCTACCGACCATCATCATATGAATCAACCCTTCTAGAGTGGTGGTAGTCTCGACTCTGATTTGACTAAAGACTTGAATCAAAGCATTTCTATTAGTACTGGATGATGCTAATAAACTCCAAATAGAAATACTAGCCTGGGTGCTCTGTAACTGTCTCAAAACCTCATCATCCTCCCTCATAACCTCCTCGCGAGAGACTGCACCCTCAAATGGCCTGACTGCTAGTGATGGTGGCTGAGCTATCCTCCCACTACGAGTCACAATCTATATATCTCTCCCCTCCGAATCATCATCCTCTAACCATAAAGTGAACGGGACAAAGGTATCATGGCATCTGATAACCAAATGTGTAGAATGAGTCAACTGGAACAGTGCCCCGTTTGGGATCAAACTTGACGGTGTAGGAACCTGAAGACCCAATGAAACCCCATCAACCTCATAACTGTCATGCAAAACAATTAGCTCGGGCAATCCATCATCCCAACTTAACATATGTATACTATCATCCTCTATAAGGTCTATGTGATGGATATCTCCTGGAGGTGGAGGCATTGCATGTGTAGAATGGGCAAGAAAAGGGTTAATGGTTACACTTGGTTGTCCCAAGTTAACCCAACCCTGGTCTATCAAATCCTGAATAGCATGTCTCAAAGCATTGTAGTGGTCTGTGTCATGTCTTGGCCCTCTAATAATAAGAATAGTGTAGATCTAATCTAAAGCGGGGCGACATTGGCTGAGGTACTGGCTTAGGTGCCAATGGAGTCAATAATCCACCCTCGATGTGTTTTTGAAAAGCTCGACTCAAAGGCATACCCAATTGAGCAAACTGAAGTGATGGCCTCTGTGTGCTTAAGGTGGGCCTATGTGAACCTAAGTGTGCCTAGATGAACCCAGGTGGACCTAGGTGAATCTAGGTGGGCCTAACTAGGCCTAGGTGGGCTAAGTGAGCCTAGATGTGCCAAATATGCCTAAATGGGCCTAGGTGAACCTAACTAGGCTAGGTGTGCCTATGTGAGTCTAAGTGGACCAAGTGTACCTAGGTGAATCTAAGTGGGCCAAGTGTGCCTAGGTGAATCTAAGTGGGCCAAGTGTGCCTAAGTGAACCTAAGTGGTCTAAAGGGGCTCAGGTGACCTAAAAAAAAAAAAAAAAAAGCAAAGTGATCCTAAATGGGTCAAACATGCCTACATGGACCTAAGTAACCTAGGTGGGCTTAAGGTGGTGCCTAATAGGCCAAGTAGACCTAAATGGGCCTAAGGTGAGTCTAGATGGGCCTAAGTGACCTAATTGAGTTTGACATAAAGTGCACCTAAGTGAAACCAAATCTAAACTCGAATGGCAGCCAAGGTCACAATGAGGAGTTGGATAAACCCCTTAACCAAAGTCTCCAAGGTGGCTAAAAAAAAAAGAAGATAAGCTACATGAATAGTAATGAGCCACCAGGGAATTGCTATAAAGTACAAAACGAACACCTAATAGGACGTGTGTTAGGACAAAATGGAGGGTCCACATTAAGGATGGTAACAAAATGGGTCATTCCTTGATCTCAAACCATCCCATCTATATAAACCTATTCTCATTCTCGTCCCAATAAAAAATTTAAATAAAATGGGATAGAATGGATATGAGAATTTCTATACTCCTCTTATCCCCTTTATTTATTTTTTATTTTTAAATATATATTTTATAAATAAGTAAATATTCTATAAATTTTAAAAATTTATTTTATTTGATAAGTAACTTTTTTATTATTTTATATGTTTAAAAATAAAAAATAAATTAAAATTATTTTAAAATTTAATTATATATACAAAGAGATGGAGTAAGATGAGACAAAACAAGATAAAACTCAAACCCATACTTGATTTTTTTTTACCAAAAACCAAAAAACAAAAAAAAAACCTTAGTTAAAGTAGCTTTTTTGTTAACTTGTCCACTTACTGCACATCCCTTTTCTCTTCCTTATTTTCTCACCCTATCATTTTTACTCAAATGTCAGTTTACTTGAAAAGTAAGGGGAAAGGGCATAATTTGAAGTATATGTCAATATGAATCCATGAAAAATGGACACTTGGATTCCAACTCAACCACACCCCTAATGCATGTGTTTTGTCATCAACCAAGATTTCAGTTTTTTCTTCTTTCTTTCTTCTTTTCTCCTCTTTTCATTGGCTTTTAAGAAAGACAAAGAGCACACAAACAATAAGAATTGTGTGTTTCACATTCACATATTCGCCTCATAACACGCTAGGATTTCTAGTATATTCTATGGTTTAAACTAGAATTTTAGTTTTTTTTAGGAAAAATAATAAAAAGAAAGAAAGAAAAATATATATATATTCTCATCGTCTCCTAGGGAAGAACTAGAGGAAAAGTTAATTTGCAAATTTTCATTTCTCCACCAGATTAAACAATTAAAAAACATCAAATAACTTTTCAAAAACTAAAATAATTGATAGGATTGAATGACAATTTCAACTCCTAAGAATATTAATTAAATTAATGTTTTTGGGAAGGCATAGATTGATATTTTTGCCCTCACCTAATGGACTCAAGTCCAAAATCTCAAATGATGATCCTGGCAGCTCCAATGTTGATTAGTTGAAAATTTGTGTGGGTTATGGATCTGCATTTGATACTTACTTTTCATTAATTTAATTTTATAAATTATTACTTATCTTTCTTGAAAAAAATAAATTTATGCTTTTTGACTACACTAGAAGCATTAGGGTTTAATTTTATTTGTTCTTTGAACATTATGTTTGGGTTTGATAAAATTTGAGGAAAAAATAAGAATAAAGATAAAAATAAAAAATAAATTTAAAGTCAATAAATTATTTTTAGATATTACTTCAAATCCATTTCATTTACTTTTAGAAATATATAAATTTTTAACTAATTTTCAAATGAGATTTCTCCTTAACTCTTGGAAATTGTAGAGGTCTTGGCGAGAAGAAGACACGTATTATTGACTAGAAGAGTAGAAGAGGTGTCAAGACCTTGAACATCATTCTACCTACATTCTCGAAGCCTATCGAGTAAACCCCTAAGCCATGTTTCAAGCTAGATCTTTTCTTAACCCTAAAAAATTATAGAGGCAATTGTAAAGGCGCTTTGTGAAGAGATGTCAAGACCTTGAAAATCATTATGCCTACCTATATCATTATACCTACCTTCAAGTGAAAAGCACACATTGCTCTCCAAGTTACTATATGAGCAACACCAAAGAGGAAGGCCAACCTAATTTGATAGGCCCTTTGAGGTGGAGAACATATTGAATTGATGTTAAATTGGATAGATTGGCGATTGGACCACTAAATCAGTAACCCACCTTTTTTTTTTTTTTTTTTTAATCTTAATCAATTAACCTATCAATGGCTTTCCCTAGGGCCCTCATGCACCATAGCATTCAATGGATGAATAGAGAAATATAAATGAATACAAACCCTTCTAGTTCTTATCATCTTTAGATGTGGGGTCAATGTCGAACCAAACACATTGAATTAGCCAGTCAATGGGCTTTCCGTAGGGTCCTCTCCTTATTATCTTTAGATCTTCATATATGTCCCCCATCTTCTTAATCCTTACCATCTTCACGATCAACCCTTCTTAGTCCTCATAGCATTTTGTGTATAAAGAACCTTATAGCATTCTGTGTATAAGAAATATAAATGAATATAAACCCTTCTTGGTTCTTCATCTTCAAATCTTTAGATGTGTTCCCAACATTTGATGGGCTTTCCTTTGGACTCTCACTCGCCATAGTATTCAATGGATGAATGAGGAATATAAAAGAATATAAAACTTTGTTGGTCTTTACCATATTCATATGTGGCTTCAAATATGGGGCTAGATGATATTGAGTTTTGATATAAATTAAGGACAAATGTAAGATAGATAGTATTGAGTTTGAGTTTTAATGTAGATTAAGGGCGGATGTGGCTTTCCCTAGGCCCTCATGTGCCATAGTATATCAGTGGATGAATGGGGTATATAAAAAAAATATAAACCCTTGTTGGTTTGAGCCACTCCCACACCATTACATTCAATGAAGGATTAAGGAATATAAATGACCATAAAGCCTTGTTAGTCCTAGGTACCTCATTTGCCATGGTATTTAATGAATAGATAAGGAATATAAACAAATATAAACTTTTATTCGCATTATGCATATCTTCATATGTAGCATTAGTTTCAAATGTTGGTCCTTATAATCTTCAAATGTGGGATAGGTGATATTATGTTTAAATTTTAATTTAAATTAATGACATTAATTTATCCTTAATTGAGAAAACAAAGTAGAGTTGAACTAGGTAATTCAAGCATTGGATGGGAACCGTTCCTCTAAGTGACTAAATGTCACAAACAAAAACTAGAAAAATGATTCTTTTAAAATTTTATAATAATAAATATGTAAATAATATAAATAAAATAATATAATTTTTTTTAAATTATAGAATTAGGATATACAACTTTTAATATATAGTCAAAATTAAATAATAATTTTTTTATTTTCAATATACATCTTCACATTTAAATTTTTTTTAATTATGTGTGATTTAATTTAATAATATAATAATAAATTTTATTAATTTAAATTTTTTATATATTATATAAATTTTAGCTTTCTATAATTATTTTTAGCTTTAATAATATATACATTAAACGGATAATTGTTTGGTTTAATTGAAAGAACTAATGAATTCTCCCATTCTCTCTGTACCATGAATGGATAATGTGTTTTGAGGGTCTGGAAATTCATCATGCGGTCGGAGCAAGAGGAGAGTTGACACGTGGATTCCTTTATGAGAGTGGATTTCCATTTCTTTAATTTTATAATTAATTGTGGGTGACTTGGCTTTTAGAGCTGCCAAACACCATCAGAATTTGGTGAAGAAATTATTAAGTTAAGGAAATGAGACCTCAATTATAGAGAAGACCATGCTCTGGTAGCATGGTTGATGGGAGTAGCGTGGAAGTTTTCGAGTGTGAATAGTCTCAATACGACAAAATCCAATGTGAGGCTCTGTCTCCTTTTCTCATCCACCCAATGGAATGATTGAAATCTCCACACGAATATTCCCACTTAGACCTCACATCAAATAAGAAAATCAATGCAATTTATCAATCAACTTTGTCCCATATTTCAACTTGGCCTCCTCATTCTTTATCCACGAGGGACCACTACAATTCCAGGGTATTTCCTAAACTTAATATTTATTATTTAATCATTTAACATAACTTTGAATTAATCTATACTTAAAATATTGAGTTAATTTTTTTTTTTTTTAATTTTTACTTTTAAGTATTAAAGTTTTTTGATAAAATTAACTTAAAATTTATTTTAAATTATTAAATTAACATTTTTATCTTCATAAATTATAATTAAAATTTAAAAAAGTCAAGTAACAATAACTATTAGTATTAATTATTGCCCTTTCTCTAACAATGTCATTTTTTTTTCTTTTGGAGCCTCTTTTGTGCCTAAGAGATTGATTTTTAGCTCAATATATATCTATTAGTATGAATCATTGTCTTTTCTCTAACAATACTATTTTCTCTTTTTTTTTTTTTATCTTTCTTTTGGAGCCTCCTTTGTGCCTAAGAGATTGGTATTCAACTCAATATCTATCGGTATGAATTATTGCTATGGACCACTTTCTCCAACAATGTCATTTTCTCTCTCTCTCTCTCTTATTTTCATCATCAGTATGAATTATTGTTGTGGACTTCTATCTCCAACAATGTCATTTTTCTTTTTTCTTTTATTCTTTTTCGAGCCTCCTTTTGTGACCAAAAGATTGATTTTCAACTCAATATCTATTCATATGCATTATTGTTGTGGATCCATTTTCGAACAATCTCATTTTTTTCCTTATCAATAAGAATTATTACTATGGATCCTTTTCTCCAACAATATCATTTTTTTTTCTTTTGGAGCCTCCTTTGTGCCTAAGAGATTGATTTCCAACTTTTATAGCTATTAATATGAATTATTAATGTGGACCTCTTTCTCCAATAATATAATTTTTTTTCCTCTTTTGGAGTCTCCTTTGTGTCTAAGAAATTGATTTTCAACTGAAGAGCTATTAGCATGAATTATTGCACTTGCTCTAACAATCCCATTTTCAATTTTTTTTTTTCTTTTCTTTTGGAGCCTCCTTGTGCCTAAGAGGTTGATTTTCAACTCAATAACTTTTAGTATTAATTATTGCCCTTTCTCTAACAATGTCATTTTTTTGTCTTTTGGAGCCTCCTTTGTGCCTAAGAGATTGATTTTCACCTCAATATCTATTAGTATGAATTATTACACTCTCTCTAACAATGTCATTTTTTTTTTAATTTCTTTTGGAGGCTCCTTTGTGCCTAAGAGATTAATTTTCAATTCAATATCCATCGGCATGAATTATTCCTATGGACCTCTTTCTTCAACAATGTCATTTTCTCTCTTTTTTATTTTCATCTATTAGTATGAATTATTGTTATAGACCCCTTTCCTCCAACAATGTCATTTTCCTTTTTTTATTTTTATTTTTAGCCTCCTTTGTGACTAAAAGAATGATTTTCAACTCAATATCTATTCATATGAATTACTGTTGTGAATCCCTTTTCCAACAATGTCATTTTTCCCCTATCAATAGGAATTATTACCGTGGATCCTTTTCTCCAATAATATCATTTTTTTGTCTTTTGGAGCCTCCTTTGTGCCTAAGAGATTGATTTTCAACTCAATATCTATTATTATGAATTATTACACTTTCCCTAACAATGTCATTTTTTTTTCTTTTGGAGCCCCCTTTGTGCCCAAGAGATTGATTTTCTACTCAATATCTATCGATATGAATTATTGCTATGAACCCTTTTCTCCAACAATGTCATTCTCTCTCTTGTTTTGATTTTCATCTCTCAATATGAATTATTGTTGTGGACCCCTTTCTCCAACAATGTGAATTTTTTTTTTTTTTTCGAGTTTCCTTTGTGACTAAGAGATTGATTTTCAACTCAATATTTATTCATATGAATTATTGTTGTGGATCGCTTTTCCAACAATGTCAATTTTTTTCCCTATCAATAAGAATTATTACTATGGATATTAGTATGAATTATTGTCTTTTCTCTAACAATGTCATTTTCTCTTCTCTTTTTTTTTTCCTTTTTTTTTTTTGGAGCCTTCTTTGTACCTAAGAGATTGGTTTTCAACTCAACATCAATCTGTATGAATTATTGCAACGAACCCCTTTCTCTAACAATGTCATTTTCTCTCTTTTCCTTTCTCTTTTTTTTTTTTTTTTTTTTTTTTTTTTTTTGTGTGCAGAGATTGATTTTCAACTCAATATCTTTCAATATGAATTGTTGTTGTAGTCCCCTTTCTCCAGCAGTGTCATTTTCTCTTTTTATTTTTTCTTTTAATATGATAGGAATAAGTCATTTTCTTATTTTCTTTTTGATAGGATAAGATTCTCTCTCGATATTCATAAACTAACTTTTAATATATAGTCAAAATTAAATACTATTATTTTTTATTTTCAATATATATTTTCACATTTAAATATTATATAAATTTTATTTAATAAAATTAAAATATTAATATATTTATAATTATGTGTGATTTAATTTAATAATAAAAAAATAAATTTTATTAATTTAAATTTGTTTATATATTATATATATTTTAGCTTTAATAATATATAAATTAAATGGCTAACTATTCGGTTTAATTGAAAGAACTGATTAACTCTATACTTTCACGTCGAAGGCGGGGGTCAGAGTTTCCACCATGGATGATGGAGAATGTGTTCTGAGGGTCTGGAAATTCATCAGGCGGTCAGAGCAAGAGGAGAGTTGACACGTGGATTCCTTTGTGAGAGTGGATTCCCATTTCTTTAATTGTGGGTGACTTGGCGTTTAGAGCTGCCAACCACCATCAGAATTTGGTGAAGAAATTATAGGGAAGGTCATGCTCAGGCCACATGGTTGATGAGAGTAGCGTGAGTGTGAATAGTTTCAATACGACAAAATCCAATGTGAGGCTCTCTCCTTTTCTCATCCTCATTCTTCCACCCAATGGAATGACTGGAATCTCCACACGAATATTCCCACTTAGACGTCATATCAAATAAGAAAATCAATGCAATTTATCAATCAACTTTATCCTATATTTCAACTTGGCCTCCTCATTCTTTATCCACGAGGACCACTACAATTCTAGGGTATTTCCTAAAAACTTAATATTTATTATTTAATTATTTATCGTAACTTTGAATTAATCTATACTTAAAATATTAGCTTAAAACTTTTTTTTCTTAATTTTTATCATTAAATTAATTTATCAAATATGCTTAATTTACTTAATAATTTAAGTTAAATTATTAAATCACTTTGAATTATTATCAAACACTCATTCCAATATTAATTATTGTATTGTGAGATATTAATGTATACTATAAAAGCTCACTTGAAGTGGACAAAAAAATATATATATATATATTACCATAAACTGTGCTTTTCATTATTATTATTTTTTCATTGGATCATGTCTGGTCAACCTACTTGAATACCCAAACTTATTTCCAATTGAAAATATAATAAATAAAATGACAACTTTTAAAATATATATAAATATACAATATTTTTATTAAAAAATTAAATTAAAAAACGATTTTTTTTATATAATTAAGGACATAAACAGAATTTTATTTTATAAAACAATTAAAATTTTAAAAACATTATCAACGAGTTACTAATCGTTCATATTGAAGCCTAGGAATTGACAATTATTAGCATAACCATCAAAATATGAAAGAAAGTCTCCCATGGCCCGCCTGAGGCTTGGGACATTACACATCTTTTTTATTTTTAAGAATAGAAACTTCCATATTAAAAATAAAGTTTCTTACAAAAAAAATATAGATTTATCTTATATTCTTAAAAATCACTTTGAAATTTTAAAATTTGAAATAATAAAAAAATTATTTCTTAATTTTTTAATCAAATTTTAAAAATCATTACATTTTCAATATAAATCTTTACAAAATGGATGCAAACAAATACTAATTTTTCACTTTTATTCTTTTTTACTTGTTTTTAATATTTTTAATATATTTTTAAAATAGAACTTTATTTCTAATCATTTTATATGCTTGTATGATTATTTTTTAAAACAACTGTCAAAAAACAAATGAAAACAATAGAAAACAATTAAAAGATGTTATCCGAAAACATTTTATTTTTTATTCTTAAGAAGATAAAATAGAAAATAATTTTTAATTATCAAATGTATTTTTTTGTTTTTTGTTTGTTTTTTTAATAATAGAAAGTTGTTTTAAAAAAAAAATCAAATAGATGTTATATTTAACATTTATTTTTGAAAATATAGTCAAAATAACAATGTATTTGAGAGTGATTCAAGAAAGTGTTTTTAATTTTTTTAATACTAAAAAAAGAAAATTATCCAAATATTAGAAATATTATAAATACTTTCTAAAATTACTATCGCATTCAAATCATATATTTAATAGTGATTATCATAAAAGTACTTTTAATTTATAGTGTTTTTATTCGTAACACTTTTATGAGAATAGTAAAAGTGATTTTGGTAGTATTTTTTATAATACATCACATAAAATAAAAATGTTTTTAATATTAATAAATTATTAAAAAAACATAAAATTCATTATAAAAGGGATAAATTATGATAAACCAATATTTTTTCAAAAAAAAATACATAGACATTTATGATAAAATGATATATAAATATTTATATTATTAAAAAATAAAAAATAATAATTTTGATTACTACAAGAAAACTTTGAAAACATTTATCATAAGATAATAATGTTTCAAAGCAAAATAAAGTATGTAATTACGTCTTATCTTAATTTATGTAAGAAACTTCACTTACAAAAAGTAAACCAGAAAACATTTTTTTTTTTTTTTTTTTTTTTTTTTTTTTTTGAATCGTCCTTCCAGCGAGAAATAAAGCTCTGAGCAAGTATATTTCTTGTCCTTGACCAAGCCAGAATAAAAAAATAGAAAAATGAAAGTGAGCGGAAAACAATTCAAAATAGGAGGCTACAGGCTGTTAATGGGTGGGATCAAGATAGTTTGAAAATGACATGACAACTTTTTATACATACATGTGATTGTAAAGTTTCATCTCTTTCATCCCAGTTTTCAACTCAAAATTTAAGTAGATGGAAAATAATTCAAAATAGGAGGCGACAAGTTGTCACTGGGTTTGAATTTTTTTTTTTTTTGTGGAGAATTGTGAATTACATCGCACTTGATAATTAATAAAAAGTACTCCAAATATCCATTAAAAGGATTTGAGGTAGGGATGGATAGAAATACCCTTCACTTAAATTCATTATTTTTATTTTTATTTTTATACCATCATTCTTCACCTGCCACTTTTATAAAATTCTCTTTTATTTAATTATTTTTTTATTTTTCATTATTTTTTTAAAATATTTTAAAAATAATTAAAAAATATATATTATTTTCTATTTTTAAATTATAAATAAATAAAAATTATATTAATAATTCAAAAACTATTTTAAAAAATACTTTTGAAAAAATAAATGAGATCCCAATTATAGGGAAGACCATGCTCAGGTCACATGGTTGATGGGAGTAGTGTGGAAGTTTTCGAGTTTGAATAGTTTCAATACGACAAAATCCAATGTGAGGCTCTGTTTGCTTTTCTCATCCACCCAATGGTATGATTGGAATCTCCACACGAATATTTCCACTTAGACGTCATATCAAATAAGAAAATCAATGCAATTTATCAATCAACTTTGTCCCATATTTCAACTTGGCCTCCTCATTCTTTATCCACGAGGGACCACTACAATTCCAGGGTATTTCCTAAAAACTGAATTTTTATTATTTAATCACTTAACGTAACTTTAAATTAATCTATACTTAAAATATTGGCTTAAAACTTTTTTTCTTAATTTTTATTTTTAAGTATTAAAGTTTTTTGATAAAATTAATTTAAATTTTATTTGAAATCATCAAATTAATATTTTTATTTTCATAAATTATAATTAGAATAAAAAAGTCAAATAATAATAAAAGTCATGAAGTGTTAAAAAAAATCGTGAAGATAACTACGATAAACAGAATTTTAAAAATAAAATAAAGATATAGATTTAAAAATAAATTAATCATTTTTATTTGTTATATAAAGTTATTTTTTTACTTTAAATTACATCATTAAATTAATTTACAAAATATGCTTAATTTACTTAATAACTTAAGTTAAAATATTAAATCACTTTAAATTATTAAATTGATTTATCAAACACCCATACCAATATAAATTATTGTATTGTGAGATATTAATGTCTGCACGAAAAGGCCACTTGAAGTGGACAAAGAAAAAAAATGAGATAACATTTCACAAATTACATTTTTCTAGAGGCAGAAAATATTATAAAAAACTGTTCCTTTCGTTATTATTATTTTTTTATTGGACCATGTCAGGTCAACCCACTTGAATATCCAAACTTATTTTCAATTGAAAATGTAATAAATAAAATGACAACTTTTAAAATATATATAAATATACAATATTTTTATTGAAAAATTAAGTTAAAAAAACCATTTTTTTATAATTAAGTTTTATTTTATAAAACAATTAAAATTTTAAAAACATTATCAAATAGTGACTAATCTTTCATCTTGAAGCCTAGGGATTGACAATTATTAGCATAACCATCAAAATATGAAAAAAAGTCTCATATGGCCCGCTTGGGACATTGTATAATCTTTTTTATTTTTAAGAATAGAAACTTCCGTATTAAAAATAAAGTTTCTTATAAAAAAAACTAGATTTATCTTATATTCCTAAAAATCACTTTGAAAATTTAAATTTTGAAATAATAAAAAAATTATTTCTTAAATTTTTTAGTCAAATTTTAAAAATCATTACATTTTCAATATAAATCTTTATAAAATGGATGCAAACAAATACTAAATTTTCACTTTTATTAATTTTTTACTTGTTTTTAATATTTTTTTAATATATTTTTAAAATAGAACTTTATTTTTAATCATTTTATATATTTGTATAATTATTTTTTAAAATAATCGTCGAAAACAAATAAAAAAAAAATAAAAACAACTAAAAGATGTTATTCAAAAACATTTTATTTTTTATTCTTAAGAAGATAAAATAAAAAATAATTTTTAATTATCAAATGTATTTTTTTGTTTTTTTGTTTGTTTTTTTAATAACAGAAAGTTGTTTAAAAAAAAATTATCAAATAGATGTTATATTTAACATCTGTTTTTGAAAATATTGTCAAAATAACAATATATTTGAGAGTGATTTAAAAAAGTGTTTCTAATTTTTTTAATACAAAAAAGAAAAATTTATCCAAATATTAGAAATATTATAAACACTTTCTAAAATCAGTATCGCATTCAAATCACATGTTTAATAGTGATTATCATAAAAGTACTTTTAATCTATAGTGTTTTTGTCCGTAACACTTTTATGAGAATAGTGAAAGTGATTTTGGTAGTATTTTTTATAATACATCACATAACATAAAAATGTTTTTAATATTAATAAATTATTTAAAAAAAAACATAAAATTCATTATAAAAGGGATAAATTATGATAAACCAATCTTTTTCGAAAAAAAATATATATACATTTATGATAAAATGATATATAAATATTTATATTATTAGAAAAATAAAAAATAATAATTTTGATTACTACAAGAAAACTTTGAAAATTACTTACGAAAAGTACAACAAACATTTATCATAAGATAATAATTTTTCAAAGCAAAATAAAGTATGTAATTATGTCTTACCTTAATTTATGTAAGAAACTTCACTTACAAAAAGCAAACCAGAAAACAATTTTCTTTTTTTATTTATTTATTGAATTGTCCTTCCAGTGAGAAATAAAGCTCTGAGCAAGTATACAACCCGGCTCGAAACAATGGATTTCTTGTCCTTGACCAAGCCAGAATAAAAAAATAGAAAAAGGAAAGTAGGCGGAAAACAATTCAAAATAGGAGGCTACAGGCTGTCAAGGGGTTTGAATTTTTTTTTTTTTTTTTTTTGTGGAGAATTGTGCATTACATCGCACTTGATAATTAATAAAAAGTACTCCAAATATCCATTATTGATTAAAAGGATTTGAGGTAGGAATGGATAAAAATACCCTTGGCTTAAACCCATTATTTTTATTTTTATTTTTATACAATCATTCTTCACCTGCCACTTTTATAAAATTCTCTTTTATTTAATTATTTTTTTATTTTTCATTATTTTTTTAAACTCTTTTAAAAATAATTAAAAAATCAATATTATTTTCTATTTTTAAATTATAAATAAACAAAAATTATATTAATAATTCAAAAACTATTTTGAAAAATAATTTTGAAAAAATATTAATTTAAATGAATAAAACTTATCTTTTATATTTTATAAGTAAATAATTTAATGATTAAAATAGTATTTAAAATAAATATATTTACTATTTTTTTTTTCTTTTATACTAACAAATATTTTAAAGTTTATTTTTTTAACTATTATAAAATAAAAAATTTAATTTTTTTTAATCTTCTTCTTTTTTTATTTTAATGATTTTTTAAATATAGACTTTTGGTAATAAGTTATATGAAATATTACAAATTTGTTTATTAAGAAATTTTTTTAATGATTTGAATTAATTGAAAGTTTATTAAAATAAGAAAAAGAAAAAGAGAGAAAGAGGATGGATGAAGAGTTTTAATTTTAAATATCCAACTAAAATGTTTTCATATTTAAAAATGGATTATTTTAAATTTATTTTCTTTGATTCTTTATCTTAAATTTTATCTCAACTTGTTTTTTCTTACATTTTTATGTTTTCTATTATATCCCGTGATTTTCATCTAATTTGTACTCCATTATATTCTCTTTTTTTATTTTAATGTATTTTTATACCTTTTTGCATAACAAAAGATTTTGTCATTTTTCATCTATAAAACTTTATATAAAAGATATCATGTATGAGAAAAAAAAAGAAGAGAAAATTATGATATAATTATATGCACATCTCTTAATATAATACATTTGCTTGACTTGATGACATTGTATTTTAATAATTTAAACCATGCCAAGTTCACATTTATTTTAAATTTAAAAGGGTATTATAATATTTTTTAAATTATTAAATTATAATACATTATTCAATTAAAAATTAATTATCACCATTAGTTAAAGAATGATCATGTTACAAAATAATATATTAAGACAATGTCTATGTATTGTTCATAAAATAGAGAAAATATTCAAATAATTGTCTATAACCTTAAATATATTTATATAAAAAATAGCTTTTATATATATATATATATATATTAGATAAAAAAGAATAATAATATTTTTTAAGGTGTTTAAAAAAAATTTATTATATATTTTATAAGTTTGAAAAAAAAAATTATCATGTATTTAAAAAATATTTATTAAAAAAAATAATAATAATCATTTTTAATCATTGATTTTCAATATTCAATTTACACATGGTTTTAGGGAGAAAAATAATGAGCTGAAATATTAACACCTCTTTGGTTAGGAAATAATTTACATGGTCCTACCATGAGAGAGGTAAGGTGAATGAAGAGAGAGAGAGAGAGAGAGAGAGAGAGAGAGAGAGAGAGAGAGAGAGAGAGAGAGAGAGAGAGAGAGAGAGAGAGAGGGAAAGAGAGAATGAGAGAGAAGTGGGAAGCCGGTCGGAGCAAGAGGAGAGTTGACACGTGGATTCCTTTATGAGAGTGGATTTCCATTTCTTTAATTTTATAATTAATTGTGGGTGACTTGGCTTTTACCGTTGCCAACCACCATCAGAGTTTGGTGAAATAATTATTAAGGAAATGAGACCTCAATTATAGGGAAGACCATGCTCAGGTCGCATGGTTGACGGGAGTAGCGTGGAAGTGTTCGAGTGTGAATAGTTTCAAAACCACAAAATCCAATGTGAGGCTCTGTCTCCTTTTCTCATCCACCCAATGGAATGATTGAAATCTCCACAAGAATATTCCCAATTAGACGTCATATCAAATAAGAAAATCAATGCAATTTATCAATCAACTTTCTCCCATATTTCAACTTGGCCTCCTATTTTTTTATCCATGAGGGACCACTACAATTCCAGGATATTTCCTTAAAAACTTAATATTTATTATTTAATCACTTAATATAACTTTAAATTAAATTATAATTAAAATATTCACTTAAAACTTATTCCTTAATTTTTATTTTTAAGTTTTAAAATTTTTTTGGTAAAATTGACTTAAAACTTATTTTAAATCATCAAATTAATATTTTTATCCTTATAAATTATAATTATGATAAAAAAAAGTTAAGTAACAATAGAGGTCATAAAGTATTAAAGAAAATCGTGAATATAACTACTATAAATAGAATTTTAAAAATAAAATAAAAATATAAACTTAAAAATAAATTAATCATTTTTATTTCTTCCTTAAAGTTATTTTTTTTTACTTAAAAATAAATTAATTTACCAAATATACTTAATTTATTTAATGACTTAAATAAAATTATTAAATCATTTTAAGTTATTAAATTGATTTATCAAATACTCATTCCAATATCAATTATCATATTGTGAGATGTTAACGTCTGCACTATAAAAACCCACTTGAAGTGGACAAAGAAAAAAAGGGGATGACATTTTAGAAATTACATTTTTTTTTAGCCAGAAAATATTGTTAGAAATTGCTCCTCTCATTGTTTGTTTTTTTTTTTTTTTCTTGGTTCAAGTCAGGTCGGCCACTTGAATACCCAAACCTATTTCCAGTTGAAAATATAATAAATAAAATGAAAAATTTTGAAATATATATAAATATTTAATATTTTTATCGAAAAAGTAAGTTAAAAAACTATTTTTGGTCATGAACAGAATTTTATTCTCTAAAACAATTAAAATTTTAAAAAATTATCAAAGAGTTACTAATCTTTGATCTTGAAGCCTAGGGATTGACAATTATTAGCATAACCATCAAAATATGAAAGAAAGTCTCTTTGGGAAATTACACTTGTTTTTTATTTTTAAAACTAGATACTTCCATATTAAAAATCAAATTTCTTATTAAAAATATATTTATCTTATATTCTTAAAAATCACTTTTAATTTTTAAAATTTGAAATAATAAAAAATCATTTCTTAATTTTTTTTAATCAAAATTTTAAAATCTTAACATTTTCAATATAAATCTTTAGAAAATGGATGCAAACAAATACTAATTTTTCACTTTTATTCTTTTTTAATTTTAACATAATAATAATTTGATTACGTGGCATTAAGCAATTAATAATACTTATCTAAATATTTTATTAAATCTAATTGATTAATAGATATTAATCACACCAATCCCACGTTTTTGTTGTATGGACGACCACATGTACGAGGACACCCACTCTACTCGGAACACACACTTGGTTTAGTTTATTTTTGCTTCTAAATATTCACCACCCAACCGTACACTTCATTTTTGTTACCGCTAACATGAAAGATCTACCAATAATTCAAACTTAAATTTGGGGGCCCAAAATTATTTTATGGCAAAGTACTGATAATGAAACATTGCTTGAAAGCACATTCCTGTAAAAAAAAAAAAAAATTACATATTTGATAAGTTATTAAACATTGCTTTAAAAATATAAAGAATCGCTTAAAAATGATTTTGAACAATCATTGAAGTTATAATTCTT
The DNA here is from genome assembly GCA_030254885.1 of Vitis rotundifolia. Taxonomy (NCBI): domain Eukaryota; kingdom Viridiplantae; phylum Streptophyta; class Magnoliopsida; order Vitales; family Vitaceae; genus Vitis; species Vitis rotundifolia. The sequence continues at coordinate 7,716,783 of CM058164.1, read as the reverse complement.
TCAAAATCAATTTTCTTTTATAATACATGATAAAAAAAAAATTATCATAACAATTTTTTTTATATATATTTAAATACTAAGATATTATATGAAAACTATTATTGAAAACAATTTTTTAAGTCAAAAACATGTTTGATAAAAAATAATTTTTTGAAAGTTTCTTTAAAAATAAGTTGTTCTTAGAATAAATTTTAGATATTTTTAATTGTCTTTGTAGAATGGTCATAGCAACAATTCATAATATTAAAAATATTTTTCAAAACATTTGTATCATAGTGCAGAGTACCTTTGTAAACGAGTTGGGAAAATTTCTTTTTCATATTTGAGTTTTGAAATATAATTTTATTTTTGAAAACAGTTTAGAACTAATTTTAAAAATCATGTTCCTTTTTTATAACTGTATTTAAAAATAGTTTTAAATAATAATTTTTTAAAACTGTTTTTTAATATTTTGTAGAACAAAAGTCTATTTTGTAATTATAAATGTTTTTAATATTTTTTAAATATATTTTAAAATAGAGCTTTATTTTTAATAATTTTACATGCTTGTATAATTATTACTTTTTAAGACAATTGTAAAAAAATAAACAAATGAAAATAATAGAAAAAAATTGAAGGATATTATTTGAAAACAACTTATTTTTTATTCTTAAGAAGAGAAAATGGGAAATAATTTCTAATTTTTAAATGTATTTTTTTGTTTTGAAGAATAGAAAAGTGTTCTAAAAAACAGTTATTAAACAAATCTTATATTTGACATTTATTTTTAAAAATATTATCAAAATAACATTATGTTTTATAGTAATTTTATAAAGTGTTTTTAGTATTTTTAATACTCCAAAGATAAAAAATTTCAAATGTTAGAAAAGTTAGAAATATTATTTAAAATCACTACCAAACACTTTCAAATCACATGTTTGATAGTGATTAATTCTCACAAAAATACTTTTAAAGTATGTTTAGCAGTGATTTTAAAAAATATTTTTAATTATTCTAATAATTGAATGATAAAATTTTTTAATTGTTAAAAATAATAGAAGCTCTTCGTAAAATCACTGTCAAACGAGCTTTTAATTTATAATATTTTTATCTTTTATAATACATCACATAACACATAAAAAAGTTTTTAATATTAAGAAATTATAAAAAAAAGACATAAAATATCATTATAAAAGAGAAAAATTATAATAAACCAATATTTTTTGGTGAGAAAAGAATACATACACTTATGGTAAAATGATATATAAATATTTATATTATTAAAAAAAATAAAAATAAAAATTTTGATTACTATAAAATTTTTTTGAAAATTAGTTACAAAAAGTACAACAAACATTTATAATAAGATAATAATTTTTAAAGTAAAATAAAGTATATAATTACATCTTACCTTAATTTATCTAAGAAACTTCACTGAAAAAAAGCAAATGGGAAAACATTTTTTTTTTCTTTTTTTTAACTGAATCGTCCTTCCAACAGGACATAAAGTTGTGAGCAACTATACAACAAAGCAGGAAACAATTTACAACTCAAAATTTATTGTTATGAATTTTTTCTTTTGATATGAGAGGACGCTGTCATTTTTTGTCCTTTTTCTTTTGATCGCAGGACTATGTCATTTCCCCACCAATAATGTTATTAAGTCATTGCACTTTTTAAGTAGAACAGGACTCTTTCCCCACCAATAATGTTATTAAGTCATTGCACTTTTTAAGTAGAACAGGACTCTTTCCCTCTCTCAGTATTCATAAGCTAATACGGTTTTAAAAAACTAATAAAAAAAAAATTATTTCCATATTTAATTTTACTGTAAAAATATAATATAAAATTAAATATAATTAAAATTTACGTTAAACTCATATATTTTAAAATTTTTTAATTTTCATATAAAAAATTAAATTTCAATTAGATAGGTGTAAAATAATATATAAAAATAAATTATTAATTATTTTTTTATTTTTTCTTTCTTTTTATTTTTATTCTTTATTTTTTTCTTTAAATTTTTCATCAACAAAAAATAATCTATAAATTAATAAACTTTAAAAAAAATTTAATAAAATTTGACAAGTATAAGAGGGTGCCTTCTTGATTTTCTATATATTGTCACTTAGGAATTTTTAAAAAATTCATTAACCTATCTATTTAGCAGTTTATTTATTCAATAAACTAATCCAATTGGATCAAATATTTTATTATTTAAATAAGATTATTAATTTATTGAACATTTATCTATTAAGGTTTTATTATATTTATTTAAAGATCTATTTTTATTTCTTATTTAATTTATAAATAATAAAAATTTGAAAATGTTTATTTTTTAATTAATTTTTATTATATTTTATATATTTTTTCATACTTAGATGATAAACCAAATAATACAATTTTGACTATTTATTAAATAAAATGAAAACTTTTGAAATATATATTAATATTCAATATTTTTATTGGAAAAGTAAGTTAAAAAACTAATATTGATCGTAAATAGAATTTTATTCTTTAAAACAATTAAATTTTAAAAACATTATCAAAGAGTTACTAATCTTTTATCTTGAAACTTAAGGATTGACAATTATTAGCATAACCATCAAAATAAGAAAGAAAGTCTCATTGGGAAATTACACTTATTTTTTATTTTTAAAAATAGATACTTCCGCATTAAAAATCACTTTCAAATTTTAAATTTTAAAATAATAAAAAAACTTATTTCTTAATTTTTTAATCAAAATTTTAAAATCTTTACATTTTCAATATAAATCTTTAAAAAATGGATGCAAACAAATACTAATTTATCACTTTTATTCTTTTTTTATTTTAACATAATAATAATTTGATTACATGGTATTAAGCAATTGATAAAACTTATCCAAATATTTTATTAAATGTAATTAATTAATAGATATTAATCACATCAACCCCACCTTTTCGTTGTAAGGTCGGCCACATATATGAGGACACCCGCTCTAGTCGGAACACATGCTTGATTTAGTTTATTTTTGCTTCTAAATATTCACCGCCCAACCATACACTTCATTTTTGTTACCACCCACATAAAAGACCTGCCAATAATTCAAACTTAAATTTGGGGGGCCCAAAATTATTTTATCGCACAAGACTGATATTGAAACCAATTAAAAGCGACTTCAATGCTTGAAAGTACATTCCTGTAAAAAAAAAAAAATACATATTCGATAAATTATTAAACATTGCTTTAAAAATCTAAAGAATCACTTAAAAATGATTTTGAACAATCATTTAAGTGATAATTCTTTGGAAAATCATTTTTTTTATAATACATGATAAAAAAAAGAATATTATCATATTAATTTTTTATTTATATTTAAATACTAAGGTATTATATAAAAATTATTCTTAAAAACAGTTTTTTAATTAAAAAACATATGTCTGATAAATTTTTTGATAAAAATAATTTTTTAAAAATTTCTTTAAAAATAAGTTGTTTTTAGAATAAATTTTAGATATTTTTAATTGTTTTTGTAGAATGCTCATAGCAACAATTCATAATATTAAAAATATTTTTGAAAATATTTGTATCGCAGTATAGAGTACCTTTGTGAACGAGTTGGGAAAATTTCTTTTTCATATTTGTGTTTTGAATTATAATTTTGCTTTCAAAGGATCATCAAAGCTGATGCAGGGAAGCATAGTAAAGAATAAGGTTTCCCTTCATCATGCTCATTTGATTAATTGAAGTCAACTCCGATTGTGTCTATTACCCTTTTCCGGTCATCATGTTTTTTCTCTTCCGTTACTAAAGTGAAATTCCTTGAATTTGCAGTTGGCTCTTAATTTCAGTTTGCAGGCGTTGGCTAGGCAAGAAATCAAGTATGAAAAAATGTTACGATTTTCTCCGCAATATCTCTACAAGAGCATTGAGTGGATCATGTGCTACCTCGAATACAGAAATGTAAATGTCCCTTGAGGTTCCTTTTAGCTCAATTGGTGGATTTCACTGAAGAAGCATCCCCTCTTTAAGGGATTGGGAAAGAAAACCATAATTAAAAAATGAGATATTGCTCAGGGATGCACATTGGATACTGATAGTTTGCTTTGAATTTCTGACAGTATGTCTAATTAAGTACCCAATGCCGGGTGTAAAGAGGCATCATAGATCCATACAAACATTAAGAGCTGTTCTGTAGTAAAACCAGTTGATACATTTTTCCCAATTCCTTCTACTCCTTCATAACCTGAAGGAAGAGGTAACAGGGCCCTAAGGAGTATATGGTTAGAAATCCATTATAGGGTTATAAATTGATAATTGAATTGATTATCTTCATGCATAAGGGCATTAAATCACCTAGTAGAAAATATTTTAAAATCATCCATCTACAATATTTTATTTTCTCTTCTCATATGAAAATATGGTGCTAATACCTTTTGCACGAAATTATAACAGAATAGGGTACCCTGAACTTGACATTGGATATTTGATGAGACAAAGGGAGAAACTAATTGATTTCCTAATTTATCTAATTGAATTCTATGGTGTCCAATCTTGAACTGATGTTTGTTTTGCCTCAACAACCTGCCCATGATCACGGCTCAAAAAAAAAATAATAATAAACCAATATTTTTTGGTGAGAAACACTTATGGTAAAATAATATATAAATATTTGTATTATTAAAAATAATAATTTTGATTACTGCAAGAAAATTTTAAAAATTACTCATAAAAAGTACAACAAATATTTATGATAAGATAATAATTTTTAAAGTAAAATAAAGTATATAATTACATCTTACTTTAATTTATCTAAGAAACTTCACTGATAAAAATCAAACAGAAAAACAAATTTTTTTTCTTTTTTTCTTACTGAATTATCCTTCCAACAGGACATAAAGCTGTGAGCAACTATATAACAAAGCAGGAAACAATTTACAACTCAAAATTTATTGTTATGATTTCTTTCTTTTGATATCCTGTCATTTTTTGTCCTTGTTCTTTTGATCGCAGGACTGTCATTTTCCCACCAATAATGTCTTTTACTCACTGCACTTTTTAAGTAGGACAGGACTCTCTCCCTCCCTCAATATTCATAAGCTAATACGGTTTTAAAACACTAATAAAAACATATTATTTTCATATTTAATTTTACTATAAAAATATAATATAAAATTAAATATAAATAAAATTTATTTAAAACTCATATATTTTAAAATTATTTAATTTTCTTATAAAAAGTTAAATTTCAATTAGATAGGTGTAAAATAATATATACAAATAATTGATTAATTATTTTTTTTATTTTTTCTTTCTTTTTATTTTTATTCTTTATTTTTTCCTTTAAATTTTTAACCAACACAAAATAACCTAAAAATTAATAAACTTCAAAAAAAAATTAATAAAATTTGACAAGCATAAGAGGGTGTCTTCTTCATTTTCTATATATTGTCACTTAGGAATTTTAAAAAAATTCATTAACCTATCTATTTAGCAGTTTATTTATTTAATAAACTAATCCAATTAGATCAAATATTTTATTATTTAAATAAGATTATTAATTTATTGAGCATTTATTTATCAAGGTTTTATTATATTTATTTATAGATTTATTTTTCTTTTTTATTTTATTTATAAATAATAAAATTTTGAAAATGCATAATTTTTTAATTAATTTTTGTTATATTTTATATTTTTTTCATACTTAGATGATAAACCAAATAATACAATTTTGACTATTTATTCTTTTTGGATCTTGAAACATTTAAATAAATTATGAGAAAAAGAAAACAATAATAATAAAAAAAAAAAAGATGGTAGAAGAGAAAAACGGGAGAAAAGAAATTGAGGTAAAAAAGTTACACTCATTGTGTTTTTCTTATTCTTTTTAAATAAACGATGAAAAGATTAAAAAAGTATAAATATTTAAATAATCTTTATTATATAGAATTTTCTTTTAGAATAGAATATTTTAATTTTATATTTTATAATTTTTACCTTCTCGTTGTATATTATTTTTCAACTTTTTCATGACGCTAATAAAACCTTAAACCAATGATACTTTGGTTAACCCAAATATTGAAAGATATCAATTTATTATTAGAAACTGCAAATATGATAACACACTCATCAAATATTTGATATACATTCAAATAATAAGAATAAGTTAACAAGGATGAGTTTTTGTTTTTATAAAAATGAATTTTGATTTTGATTTTGATTTTTACTCTAATCAGTAATTCAAGGCAGGTTTCAAAACACAATTCATGACCTGGTACGAGCTTTGTCTCTTGAGTCTACATTTTCATCCTCATTCTCGCTAGGGATTTTCATTTTCATTTTGCTGGGTGAGAGCTTTCTTCACATTTGATTGCTGAAATCTTTCATTTCCTTGTTTCCTTTCTCACATCATCAGCCTTAACATCTCTGCTTCTGTTCTTCAAGTTGAATCCAATAGCATCCATATGCTTTTTCTCTCGATTCCCCTTCATAGCCCTTTGTCACATCATTTGCAACTCTCTCCACCCTCATACTCATTCTGATCACCACTACTCATTTTCACTCTCATTTTGCCCATGTCTATGTCGCTCTGCTCCTTCGCTTGCTAAACCTTTCAATTTCCTTGATTTCTGTTTGTGCGACACTGATTCCCGTAGCTAGCAACCTGTTGTTAGTTTACTGCTGCTGTTTTTTTGGTTTTCTGTCATCCATCTGATCTGTGTTCCAAAAGAGAAGAAAGGAGTAGCAACTAGAAAATGGTAGAAATTGTTTTTTCGGTCGCAGCAAAAGTTTCAGAGTACCTGGTTGATCCAGTTGTACGTCAGCTGGGTTATCTGTTTAACTACCGTACCAACATTGAGGATCTCTCTCAAGAGGTTGAGAAGCTGAGGGATGCCAGGGCTAGGCAGCAGCACTCTGTGGATGAAGCTATTAGGAATGGACATAAAATCGAGGATGATGTTTGCAAGTGGATGACACGTGCTGATGGGTTCATACAAAATGCTTGCAAATTCCTTGAACATGAGAAGGAGGCGCGGAAGAGTTGTTTCAATGGGTTGTGTCCTAATTTGAAGTCCCGATACCAGCTAAGCAGGGAAGCAAGGAAGAAGGCAGGGGTTTCTGTTCAAATCCTTGAAGATGGCCAATTTGAGAAGGTATCATATCGTGCCCCTCTGCAAGGGATAAGGTCTGCACCTTCCGAAGCTTTAGAATCAAGAATGTTGACTTTGAATGAAGTCATGGAGGCCTTAAGGGATGCCAATATCAACAGGATCGGGGTATGGGGGATGGGTGGTGTGGGGAAGTCCACGCTGGTGAAACAAGTGGCTGAACAAGCTAATCAAGACAAGTTATTCGACAAGGTGGTCAAGGTATCTGTGTTGCAGACTCCAGACTTCAAAGAAATTCAAAGGGAACTTGCAGACGGGCTAGGTATGAAATTAGAGGAGGAGAGTGAACAGGGAAGAGCAGATCGACTACATCAGAGGATGGAGGCGGAGAAGACCATCCTCATCATCTTGGATGATCTTTGGGCCGAACTTGAGTTGGAGAAAGTAGGAATTCCTTCGCCAGATGATCACAAGGGATGCAAATTAGTGCTAACTTCTAGAAATAAACAGGTCTTGTCAAATGAGATGAGTACTCAAAAAGATTTTCTAGTTCGACATTTGCAAGAAGATGAAACATGGATTTTATTTAAGAACACAGCTGGCGATTCCATTGAAAATCCAGAGTTGCAACCTATAGCTGTTGATGTAGCAAAAGAATGCGCGGGTTTGCCAATTGCAATAGTAACTGTGGCAAAGGCATTGAAAAACAAGAATGTGTCTATTTGGAAGGATGCCCTGCAACAACTGAAATCGCACACCTCGACAAACATAACAGGAATGGAGACAAAGGTACACTCAAGTCTGAAGTTGAGCTACGAACACTTGGAGGGAGATGAAGTGAAGTCATTGTGCTTGCTTTGTGGCCTACTTTCTAGTTATATCGATATTAGGGACTTGTTGAAATATGGTGTGGGTCTGCGATTGTTTCGAGGAACTAATACATTGGAAGAGGCGAAAAATAGAATAGATACATTGGTTGACAACCTCAAATCCTCAAACTTTTTACTAGAAACTGACCATAATGCATTTGTTAGAATGCATGATCTTGTTCGGAGTACTGCCAGAAAAATTGCATCTGAGCAACCTCATGTGTTTACACACCAGAAGACTACTGTAAGAGTGGAAGAATGGCCAAGGATAGATGAACTCCAAAAGGTCATCTGGGTATATCTGGATAAGTGTGATATTCATGAACTTCCAGAAGGGCTGGTATGTCCAAAACTTGAACTTTTTACTTGTTTTCTAAAGACCAATTCGGCAGTGAAAATCCCAAACACATTTTTTGTAGGGATGAAACAACTCCAAGTATTAGATTTCACCCGAATGCACCTTCCATCACTGCCCTCATCACTTCGGTGCCTTGCAAATCTTCAAACATTGCTTTTGTATGAATGCAAGTTGGGAGACATTGGTATAATTGCAGAGCTAAAGAAACTAGAAATTCTTAGCCTTATCGATTCTGATATTGAACAGTTGCCCAGAGAAATAGCACAGTTGACTCATCTGAGGCTGTTCGATTTGAAGGGTTCTTCCAAACTAAAAGTAATTCCACCTGATGTCATATCAAGCTTGTTCCGATTAGAGGATTTGTGTATGGAAAATAGCTTTACTCAATGGGAGGGGGAAGGAAAGAGTAATGCTTGCCTTGCTGAGTTGAAGCATTTGTCTCATTTAACCTCTTTGGACATACAAATACCAGATGCCAAGTTGCTGCCAAAAGACATAGTCTTTGATACCTTGGTGAGATATAGAATATTTGTAGGTGATGTCTGGAGCTGGGGAGGAATTTTTGAAGCCAATAATACATTGAAGCTCAATGAGTTCGATACAAGCCTTCATCTGGTGGATGGTATCAGCAAGTTGTTGAAGAGAACTGAAGATCTACACTTGCGTGAATTGTGTGGTGGTACTAATGTTCTTTCCAAATTAAATAGGGAGGGTTTTCTTAAATTAAAGCATCTTAATGTTGAAAGCAGTCCAGAGATTCAATATATTGTGAACTCGATGGATCTGACTTCATCACATGGTGCCTTTCCTGTTATGGAGACCTTGTCTCTCAATCAGCTGATTAACTTGCAAGAAGTATGCCATGGCCAATTTCCAGCACGGTCCTTTGGTTGCTTGAGAAAAGTGGAAGTGGAAGATTGCGATGGCTTGAAATTTCTCTTCTCATTGTCCGTGGCTAGAGGCCTTTCCAGACTTGAAGAAATAAAAGTAACCAGATGCAAGAGTATGGTTGAGATGGTTTCCCAAGGAAGGAAAGAAATAAAAGAAGATGCTGTTAATGTGCCTCTGTTCCCTGAATTGAGATCCTTGACATTAGAGGACTTACCCAAGCTCAGTAATTTCTGCTTTGAGGAGAGCCCGGTGCTTCCGAAGCCTGTAAGCACAATTGTTGGTCCTAGTACACCACCTCTCAACCAACCGGTATGTCAAACCTTGATAATCCTTTCTATCTAGTCAATGCTTTTTTAATCACTTCAATTCAAATACTTGGAGACTAGCCCCTCATTAATTGATTTGAGTCAGCAAGAATCCCCTCATTTAAATCAATCCCAAAACCCATCTGATGAGAAACATATTATCATCATGCTTTTATTTTCACTCTATGTTAATTGCTGCAATTTTATTTATACAATGCACTACATCTATGTTGTATGCAACGCTCTCAGAGGTTCTCATGTTACAGGAGATCAGGGATTGCCAACTTCTGCTTTCCTTGGGCGGCAACCTCCGGTCTCTCAAGTTGAAGAATTGCATGTCACTATCGAAACTATTCCCACCCAGTTTGTTACCGAATTTGGAAGAACTAATAGTGGAAAACTGTGGTCAGCTGGAACACGTATTTGATCTTGAAGGGCTAAATGTTGATGATGGGCATGTTGGGCTCCTCCCTAAATTAGGACTACTGAAGTTGATTGGTCTACCAAAGTTAAGGCATATATGCAACTGTGGCAGCTCCAGAAATCATTTCCCTTCTTCCATGGCTTCTGCTCCTGTAGGCAATATCATATTCCCTAAATTAATCTATATTGCACTGGAATCTTTGCCCAACCTCACAAGCTTCGTCTCCCCTGGATATCATTCCCTCCAAAGGCTTCACCATGCAGACCTCGATACCCCCTTCCCGGTGCTCTTTGATGAAAGGGTCGGTTTATCTCTCAGAATCCTTCTCTTTTTAATTCTTATGATTTTAATTTTCCTTTTAACATTGTTATCAATCAAATTATTGGAGGAAAATAAAGAAAATTTAGATTGAGCTGGTTCTTGTTTCTCTTTTTTTATTTTTATTTTTCACCTAAATTTAACTAAACTGTTAATAATAGAGTTTAATATAATTAAATGTTTAATTTATTTGTTTTTATTCAGGTTTGAATGTTGGACGTTGAATGTAGTTTGTATATATTAAAATATTTATGAAATTAATTATGATATTTCTTATTACTTTAATTTGGAAAAATAATATTCAAATATCCTAAAATATTTGAATTATTAATATTATAAAAGTTTTATAATAATTATTATGAAAATTTGTATTGGAATAATAAAAATGATTTCTAATTATACTTGATTAGTAAAAAAATGTTAGAAAAGTTTCTAAGTGAACACTTTTATGCAGTGTACATAACTTTGGATAATGGGTTTATAATTGAAATTAATTCATTAACTTCTATATTTGTAATTCGGGAAAGAATATCAAATTCAATTTTTTGATTTACAAAATTCATTGAATTATTTACTCTAATGAATATTTAGATGAATGTGAATTATGTTTTGGGTTTTTTTAATTCAGAAATTTATATTAGAATTAGTGGTAGTTTATTTTTATTTTGTTGTGTGATAAATGTATAGAATTTTAGTTTGATTTAGAATTTTATGGATTTATTTTTTATTAATTTATTATCTAGATAAAGGAATTATTTATAGACAAATAAAAAGTATTTAAGTCATATTTTTTTATGATAAGTTTTTGTAAGTTATAATGAATTCATTCTCATCCAAATTACATGAGATTGTGGTGGTTTAATTTTTTTTTTAAGACAATTAGATAAGAATCAATCAAAATATTTAAGGTTTAAAGTAATTTGCTTTAACAATTAAATAAAAAAATTGAAAAAAAAAAAACCAAACAAATGACTCTTTCGAAATATTTCAAATGTATGACAGTTATATTAAAATGAATTCCACAGGAACTCTGCTATTTCTTGACTCATTTTTTCTTATAAATTCTTATAGTTTTAGACAATGAAATTCAACTTGTTTAAGCATGTACATTTTTCTCCACCCTTCTTTAAGATGTAGTTTGTTGTGTTTTTCTTTTGAGATCCCCGATTCTGGCTGGTTCTACACATGGATTATTTTCCTTTTTCAGTTAGTCAAAACATATAAATAACAAAACAGTGGGATAAACTCTGCAGGTTGCATTTCCTATCTTGGCCTTCTTAAATATCTCATCATGTGGAGAAGTGTTGAATATTTTTCCATTTTGTATGTTGAAAAGGTTACAGAGTCTAAAGACTCTGTTCGTACGTGATTGTAGTTCATTAGAAGCGGTTTTTGATGTGGAAGGGACAAATGTGAATGTGGATCATAGTTCATTAGGGAATACGTTTGTATTCCCTAAAGTAACCGCTCTCATTCTCGGCAATCTACCTCAACTCTGGAGTTTCTACCCGGGGGCACATACTTCACAGTGGCCATTGTTGGAACAACTGTTGGTGTATGATTGTTATAAACTCAATGTATTTGCATTCGAAACTCCAACATTCCAACAAAGACATCGTGAGGGAAATCTTGATATGCCCCTTTTCTTGCTCCCACATGTAAGTTTCCTAATTTTACCTTATCACGTTTCCTAAAGTTTTACATTAAATAACTTGACCCATGAAAAGGTGGATGCAGAACCCAAAACTGATTATTGGCTCCTACTTGATGCACAACTTCCTTTAGAGAGCATCCTTGATTTCCATTTTTCCTCCTTGTATATCTCCATTAATTGAACTTTTTATGTTAAAATTTGAACTAATTCTTTCTTCTGACAATAATTTTTATAAATAGGGTATATGGTTCAAACCAATATTGCAATTTATTGTAAATTTTATTGGTTTCCAAAAATTATTTAATCTATAACCAGCCAACTTATAGTAAACAATTGTGAACCACCTTTCCAATCCATTTTTATTCAAGTGACTTACACCTTGCATCATCATACTTCTCAGATGCTAAATGATAGTATAAAATTAGAAATTTGGATGTGGATGTCTAGTGCATCTTCTGTAAATAACATAAAAAATTATATTAATTTTGCCATGTTCTTTACTTGGAATAGAGAAATAAAACAACACTTCTTTGTAGATGTGCGTATCTTATTTATATACTGGTTATAACTGAGATAACAAAATTTTTTTATTCCAACCATTTCCCAGGTTGCATTCCCTAATTTGGAGCAATTAAAATTGGCTCGCAACAGAGATACAGAAATATGGCCAGGGCAATTTCCAGTGGATTCCTTTCCCAGACTAAGAGTTTTGCATGTATATGATTATAGAGATATTTTGATTGTGATTCCTTCCTTTATGCTTCAAGGATTACATAATCTGGAAGTACTTGCGGTAGGAAGATGTAGTTCAGTCGAAGAGGTATTCCAACTTGAAGGACTTGACGAGGAAAATCAAGCCAAAAGGCTTGGACAGTTAAGAGAAATAAAGTTGCTTGATCTTCCTGGGCTGACACGTTTATGGAAGGAAAACTCCAAACCAGGCCTTGACTTGCAGAGTCTAGAGAGTCTTGTAGTGCAGAATTGTGTCAGTTTGATAAATTTTGTACCATCCTCGGTATCTTTCCAGAATCTAGCTACTCTAGATGTGCAGTCTTGTGGTAGTCTGAGAAGTTTGATATCACCCTCAGTAGCCAAAAGTCTGGTAAAACTCAAAACACTCAAAATAGGTGGATCAAATATGATGGAAGAAGTAGTTGCCAATGAAGGAGGGGAAGCAACAAATGAGATTACTTTATACAAATTACAACACATGGAGCTTCTATATTTGCCAAACCTCACAAGCTTCAGTTCAGGTGGTTATATATTCTCATTCCCATCCTTGGAGCAGATGCTAGTGAAAGAATGCCCCAAGATGAAAATGTTCTCTCCAAGCCTCGTAACTACACCAAGGCTAGAAAGAATAACAGTGGGAAATGATGACTGGCCTTGGCAGGATGATCTGAATACCACCATCCATAATTCGTTTATAAATGCACATGGTATGTACTGATGTGAGACTTTTTTAGATTTCTCAACCGCAATTCATACTTAGACATTTATTATGATACCAATTAGCAACCATTAAAATGAAATGTTTTGAATTATTTTCTGAAATATCTATCCTCTCATCAAAGGAAATGATATTACAGAATGTTCTGTTTCTGTATTTTGAAAATAAATAAAGTAGATCTGAAAACCTCTATTCTAAAACTGCAAATGGTATAAATAAATATATATACCATTTGCAATCACTAGTAATTGTAATTTCTTTATTTAACCTTATTAAATGCTCATAATGATTTATTTACGTTTTTTAGGTAATGTTGAGGCTGAGATTGTGGAATTGGGAGCAGGTTCAGCATTATGATTACATCATATTTTGTTCTTGGGAATGTTTCTCTTTGGCTGGATTGATTCAATGTTAATGCAATATGTATCACTCTATCTCAATCTATTTGGTTGTATTTTAGGTTTATATAGATTTGTTGGATTGTATGATGTTTTCCACATTGTTCATAATTATTGAAATTTCTTCATAATTATGGATGGTCACTATTTGAGTCACATAATGAATCTCCACTTGAATCATAGTATAAATCTCTATTTATGGATTTATTATTGCTTATAGTTGGTTGGGCTCGAAGCAATTGGGCTTGAGGCAAAAAAAAAGGGTATAGAAACATCCATCAATGAGAACAGTTGCAATTGATCTGGTAAATCGGTTAGCAGAATAGATATTATTTCAATGTAATTGAAATTCAACAAACATAGAAACCACCAATATGATTCCAAGTTTGCCAATATTACTAAAATAGTACTCGGTATAAAGTATGATACCATAGTACCTGGAAGTTTATTAACCGAAGAACAAGCTTTCTCAGCATGACTGGGAGTAAGATGAGCAATGCTTCCACCAATGCATCAATTATCATCCTGAACAGCCATCAAAAAATAAGGAGGGATATAATAGAACAAAGAATCAATACAAATATGAGAAAACACCCAACATTGTTTCTCCAACCAACTCTCTTTCTCACATGCTGCAAACCGTTTCTCAACTGTTTCAAGTATTTCTTTCCAGATAAAACCTTCCTCCTTAACCTAGGCAACTTGATGCTCAATTTATTCAAGGACAAAAAACCATGGACACCTCTTGCAACAAAAGGGATGTTACAAAAGCAATCAATAAATCATAAACATATCAGCAATATTAAACTTCTCTATTATAAAAGTCTAATGGCAGACTCCATAGCATCAATTACAAATTCCATTGCTCTATCTGCTTCTAAGACCACATTTGCCTTCCTACAAATCTCTTCTAGCTGTGAACTCTTCTTCAGAACAAGCCCTTTCATTTTCCTTGTTTTCAGCTATTCCAACCAAGAAACTTCTCCCTCAACCTGCACAATGAATTTACTTTTCCTTTACATCCTATAACAAAATCCATCCCCATGTTGCATAATAAAAATATGTAACATAAGATCAAAATTATATAAAACTTCAAAGTTGATATTTTGCATCCATCAACCAAATGAGACCTAGAAATGCATGTTTAGAAATTAGCATATGGAACTCAACCATTTGCAGAGTGCCAAAACATTCCGTTCACCAAAAAGATTAACCAATTCACAGGAATTTTCCAAATTTTGCTTGAAGTGACTCATCTATAGATGGATGGGTTGTAATGGCCAAGGATAAAGCCAATATGTAATACAACAAAGTCCAATATGAATCCAGTCCCCCTCCACTCATATATCCCACCTTTATCCTTATAAGCTCCATAACTCGAGCAAGGAAGCGGTGCTAATAAAAAATAAATTAAAAGATAAGATGAAATAAAAGGATGAAATGCCATTAGGCTTTTGTTTGATCTATTAATGGGAATGGAATACATAGTACCCTGCATATTTAGAAGAGTCTTGTAAGGTTCCCTTTATTTTGCTTTATTTCTTTTTTTTTTTTCTTGACAGCCCTCCATTTTTTCTAGCCAAATGTGAGATTAATCTTAATTATTATGTTTTATAATTATGTAAAGTTCCATTTCTCTATAATTAATAGTGTGATTGGGTCTTTTCAATTACTTTAGATGCCTCTTTAGCTGTAAGTCTAATTGCCATATCACCATGTTGCTTGTTTCATTCTCAAATCTGAAAATCTGATGCAAGTTTTTTCTATATTAATAAAATAATATTACATCCTATATTGACCATTAAATGAGAGAAAAACTTCTAACCATATTTGGATTTTAGAGTAATTTTTCGAAAGGAAAACTGAAAAATAATGGGATTAACTTCTCAAGACAAACTTAATAAATCACATTGCTTATATGTTTCAGCTTGTGTTTCGAGTTTGCTCTCACTCATAACTCACATCACACAACAAAAAACCCTCCCAAATTCTCTTTGATACTGCTAATAGTCTACACAAAACACATGTTGAACATGAGGAAGTGAGACTCTACCATCTTCTAATCTTTTTCAGGATCACTACCAAATTTTAACCTTAACCCATGTACATAGCCACATACATACTAAGAAACCAAAACCTTAACCCAGACTATCACATTGCATCCAAGTTTTGTATGGCCTATCTCAAAAATCAAAACTCTAAACCTACCCATTTCCAAAAGAGAATAGAAAACACTAGCCCAAACTCCATATATCTCGGTTTTGAAGGAAGAGAGCTGTTGCAGGGAAGGAGCAATCAGAATTACTGAAAACAGAAATCTCCACTGAAGATGGCCTTGAAAGGAGGAGCTGGTTTATGATTTGATGAAACCAGACATGGTCATAGAACTGAAGTCTGAATTGGTTAACATCTGTGGACCAAAAGAAATGGGATTTAGTGGTGAAGGATGTAGTTGGAGCAGCTGAGGATGATGACATGAGAGACGTTGAGAGGATTTAAAAAGAAGGGGCCATGTAAATAAAAAGTATCAAGCTGTGGTGTTTGAGAGCAGATATGGGCCTTTTATACTTAGGCACTTTTTAAGAGCATCAATATTAGACCAAACCAAAGGTTATGCTTATTAAAGAGGGCCAAGATTAGGTCCTCTGTACAATTCATCCCCTTTTCTAAAGATCAAGATTGGAGCCTTAGTCATAAAGGATATGATTTTTGTAGTAGTGCAATCATTCATATTACAATGACAATCATTTCAAGCTACTAAAAATATTTCTGCTATGAAAAGCATAGCAATGGATAGAGTGCCCTGGTGCCTAACTAGCAAACACATGAGAGAAAGGATCATTATAGACGTTCATGGAAAGCAAATTTGGTGAATTGGTACATACCATGCAGCTATATAAACAACTTTTGAATGGTGGTATTAAGGTCACCTTCCCAATGCATTCATTATCTACCACATCTACTCTCTGTAGCCTTGGTGTGGTTGAGAAGCCTTGAGAGAAAACTTTCATCTTCGGGCATTCTTCCACTACCAGATGGTCCAAGGATGGGAATGTGAAAGTATAGCCTCCTAAACAGAAACTTATGAGGTTTGCTAAACAAACAAAAGCAATATGTTCTAATTTGCAAAAAGCAATCTCATCTGTTGCTTCACCTCCTCCTCTGGAAACTACTTCTTTTATCATATCTGATCCACCTACTTTGAGGTTTTTGAGTTGCACCAGACTTTTAGCTGTTGATGGTGGTAGCAAATTAACCAGACTGCTGCAAGACCATACATCTAAAGTTGCTAGGTTCTAGAATGTCATTGAGCTTGGTACCAAACTTATCAAACGGTCACAGTTCCATACTTCAAGAGTTTCAAGATTTTGAAAACGAGGGCCTCGTTTGAAGTTTTCCTTGCACAAATGCGTTAGCTCAAGTAGGTCGTGCAGCTATACTTCTCTTAACTTAGCAAGTGCCATGGCATGACTTTCCTCATCAACAAGTTCTTCAAGCTGTACAACCTCTTTGACTGAACCACATCTTCTCACATTGAGCTTTTCCACATTATGTAACATATGAAGCATAAAGGATGGAATTGCAACCAAATTATCTCCATATCTAAGTACATTTAGAACTCTAAGTTTGCAAATGGACTCCATTGGAAATTGCTCTTGCTCTATTTCTGTGGCACTGTTCCTATCCAATGTCAATTCCTCCAAATTAGGTTATGCAACCTGATAAATCCCTTAAACAAAATAATTTAGTCTGTCAAATTACAACTATCATATAAATAAGGTGTTTGTATATATAAAGAAGTGCATTTGTATTTCTGTAATTCAAACAAAAGGCATGGCAAACTAATATAATATGTGATGTTGTTTATATATAAAAGTGAAGATGGGCACAACAGGTAGCAATGTCTAAAAGATTGACTTAGTAAAAATAGTTTTATAAACCAAATAAAAGAAAAAACTCGTTTGGAAGTTAGTTTTTAAAATTGAGTGTTTTCTTCCCATGATTAACATGATCAAAATAAATAATGTATAGATTCATAAAACTAAATTTTTTAGACATAAATATATACTTAATTAAAACATAAAAATTACATGCATCCATTTTTAAATAATTTCATTTTTTTTCAAAACAAATCATTATAGCGTAGATATGTCTATTAACATTCAATTTCAATATTCTTATTCACGCATGCATATCATAAATTGACCAAAATTTGAGCCGCATTTTGCTTCATTTATACTATTTGACAAAAATTTTACCTGAAAAATATCTATATATAATTCATTGCAATTAATAAACAAGCATAAGAAAACAATGGCTCACATACAATAGCCTGGATTTCTATTAGCTTCAAGAAAAATAGCAAGACTCAGCAGCAACTATGGATCAGATATGATTCAAACATTTCTTGATATTCTTTCTATTTTCAATCAACACCAATTCAAATCATATCAAAGCCTCCACCTAGAGATTTAATACCACCACCAACACCACCACCTCTGGTTGTTGGTGAGAAAAAATTAGGAAAGGACTACATCCACACTTAAGCTGATGATAGTCTCACTTTTCTTGGATATTAATAAAACCCACATCATAAAACTCAACACTTCCTTTCCTCTCATTGCTTTTCTTAGCAAGCAAACACTAAAACTCAAGTGAAGCAAACAATAACTAATCAAGATATCACATAAATGAAAGCATGTCTTGAGAAACAAAAACTGTAATGCATTTTGACAGAAGTGGTAAAGAGTTCTAAGGCTGTGAGCTGTAAAAGTGAGGGACAACATTTGAAAAATTTACATGGTTTTTTTACAGAAAGAAAATAGAAACAAAGACAAAAGATTAAACTGAAAATACTTCAAAGAATGGGATTTCGAGAAAATGGGAGTTGAAGGATGAGAACAAAAAAGGATTAGAAAAGGAGAGTGTGGGTTTGGAGGTGAAGAGATTCAAATTCAATCTTTTTTGGAGTGAAAGTGCTTTGAAAAAACAGAGAGAACACAAAAAAAAAAAAAAAAAAAAAATGTTTTCAGAAGTAAAAATATATAATTCTTCCTGCATTTTTTAGGAAACCAAATAGATTTGATGATGCATTTTGATGGAGACCCACCTCCCAATGCTCAACTCAGAAACCATTTGATGATGTATTTTTGTCTATAATTGAGATCTGTAACCTTCACAAGAACTAGGCTGAAGAACAAGAGGTTCTAGTGTGTTCTTTTCTTTATGTTTTTCTTTTGTTCTTAGAACAGTACCAAAAATAAGAAAAAAACAACTGAAAGGTGTTCTCTGAAAACCCCATGTTTTGGGAGGAGTTTCCAAAAAACTGTTTTCCAATCTTCTTCCTGCCAAACTTGTTTTCCATCTAAAAGGGGTGTTTCTGTTTTTTAGAACAGTTAACAAACAGGGCCGCATGAAGGTGTGTGCAATGATTGGACTTCAAAATAAGAAACGGGTTGCCTCAAACCCTAGAATGCTCAAGATTTACAGTTAAAGCTACGCCATTTTTGTGGTAAAGGGTTCAAGCTTACTATTTTAGGGGGTCTTACTTAGTACCAAAAATGTAAAAATAAAATAGAAAACAATGAGAAAGATTTGATCAGATGACTAAGTCTAACCTCACAATTTTGCAGTCCATTTCCTTCAGAACATTCAGAGCAGTCATTTGACAATTCAAAGATTTGATATGAATTTTCTCAAAGAGATGAAACAGTCAAATTGATGTAACTGATGTTGTGTATACTAATTGTCGACATGACATGAACCAAATGGAAAATTTAATGAAACATGGCAAGTATGCAACTTGAGGTTAATTAAACCCAGAAATGTTGGAATTCATACCGTCTCGAATAAGGCAAGTGGCTGTTGAATTGTGATATCGACATTGCCCTCTAGATGTACTTCTTGGAATGTTGGTATTTTGTAAGCAAATGTCTTCACTCTATCACATTCACACACCTCCAGCTTTTTCAACAAAGGCCATTATAGTATGTGTCCCAGGGTAGAAACTCTTGAATTGTTGCAGATTCATCAGTCTCAGAGAGGTCATTATAGGGAATACAAACCTAGGAGCTGTTTCTACTCCATCTTCCTTCACAACAAGTTCCTCTACTCCATAAGATGATACCCGTAGGTCCTGAAGTTGCACAAGGTCTCTAACTAAAGAGGCTGGAAAAAAGTATTTTAGACTCTGACAATGACCAACTTCTAATAACTTTATGTTTTGAAAGGTGAGAATTCCATAGGGATCCTTATTCCATATATGCTTAAGGCTTGGTAGAAAATATAAAACCAATTTACTCAACAGAGTGGCTATTACAACTTCTTTAACATTTATCCACTCCATGTCATAAACCACTTCTAATGAACTACAGTCCACCGCTCTCAGAAACTATAGACTCTGTTACCTGTTCAGCATACTGGATGGAAAAATATTCAGCAATTTTCTACAGGATGCTACCCTAATCTCTTTTAGTTGGGAAAAGGAATCTTCAAGAAGTTGGTTGTGCCATATCTTTTCCACATTATCCAGGCCTGAGATATTTAATAATTCCAAGCTAGGAAATGCTACCTGCAGAATTCATTTAACCATTCCATTAATGATATCTATATATTCCAAATGAATGACATGAAGACGCTATAAAACGCACAAGGTTGATATGAGACAAATAACCATGCTTGTGAATAGCTAGAATGGTGAAAGAAGGACAAAAACACATTAATGCTTTATGGTTTATGAAGTTGGTAGCAAAGCTACCTTTCCCTTTGAATTCCACATGCCGGGTGATTGGTGTTGACAAGTGCTAACCATATATTTAGAGTTTTTTTGTCTATTCTATATTAGCTTTCATATCCTAGTTGACCCTTTATTTTAGGATTGATTATTTTAATTTCTATAGGCAAGGAGTGCTTACAGCTTGGTTTTGTATTCTCCTTAGTGTCAAGTCCCTCAGAGCAAGAACTTTGAATTTATAGTACTCGATGAGTGTTTAGGTGTCAAACCCAAAAAAATGACTGAAACAAGTGCAAGAAGAGAATGAAAGACAGTTTTTGTATTTTTGTTATTTGTCTTTGAAATGGTAAGAGTCAAAAAACAAGGCATTTAATTAAGAAAACAACCAAAGTTTTGGGTTAGCATAAAGTATCCCCCATACAAGCTATCTTTGGAATATCATTGCGATGCATAGTTCATCACCACAAGTGTGGCACCATAACATTCAATGCATTCCTTCATCTAATTCCAACCCAAAGATACACAAACAAATTCTACTTCCCTTCACCATTCCAAACTGATCTACACTACGATAAGGTTCAAATGTACCAATTCTTAGTCCAGCATCAACTCCTTCAATTTGAGGCATTCCAAGCAACCTAAGGGTTACAGAGGCAACAAGAAATGTGCAGTATAAAACCTTTCCTAAGTGAGCTAATGCCTAGGACGAGATGAACAGGCCAAATTAGGGAGTGTCTCCTACAGTTTCCTCAAGTATATATGTTGGAAACAATAAGAATTGAGTAACCCAAGCTTTCCCTCACCTTGGCTTGGAAATTTAGCCACTCAGGTGGCAAAACAAAATAAATTACAACTGAAAATCAATGCTGAAACTGAAATTGAAGATTTTATATATGGAAATGAGGGTTTAAAACTACACGAATGTACTTCTCTTGAAAAGGATGATTATATTCTACATTTCTCCCTCTCTATTTCTCCATATGTAATGGTCAGCCTTCACCTCCCTTAAATAGAGCAAAAAGAAGCATGAGCAGCAAGAGACATAGCCGACAGTTGTAGAGAAAGCTAGCAGCTTCTGTAATGGTTATTTTGAGCATTGATAGCAGCTGGAAAGTGTAGAAGAACCAGTTGGAATATGTGGCAGGGACAATTAGATACATTATAAAATGCAGGACTGCTGGCAAGTTTTAGTTATAATGCTGCCAAAAATTACGAGACACGCTACAGAAATATATTATTACCAAAATTAGGGATTTAGTAGGAAATCAGAAGAAGTAATGTAATTACAGCTCAATATTAAATTTAAATACCTTAGTTTGGGCATAAAATAAGTAAATATTGAGATTCTATCAAAGAATAGATTTGTAGCTGTCATATTTAGCTTCTTGATTTTAGGGATATCAAAATTATTATTGCTGCAAATTAGGAACAGACTGTAGGGATTTGTTCTTGTTTTTTTTTTTTTTTTTTATAGACAAAAGCTTGTATTAAGAAGCACCAAAAGAATGGGGCACACCCAATGTATATAGGCAGTATACACAAAAAAACAACCCAAGCACCAAAAAAGAAAGAAGAAACCTAGAAAAGAGCAAGACTAGCCACTATAAAGAGACTCCAGAAAATTCAGATGAAAGGGAACCTCCAAATCCAGCAGTTTGGACCACTCCACAAGGGATCTGAAAAGGAGAACCCTCAACTTTTGGTCCAAAAATTCTTCGTCTTCGAAGATCATTTGGTTGCGCTCTCCCCAAATACACTAAAATAAGTAAATCGGAGCCAGTCGCCAAACTACTCTTTTCTTCTTCCCAAGTCCCTTGAATTTCCATTATAGGAGAAGATTTCTCACTGAAGCAGGGAACACCCAAACCAAACCAAAAGTTGTTAACAGCATAGTCCAAAGTTGTCTTGTCCTATCATAATGAATCAAAATATGATCAGCTAACTCTTCACTATCTTTACAAAGAATACATATACTAACCAAGTGTCATCCCCTCTTCATCAACATATCTATAGTTAATATCTTCCCCCACACTACTTCCCAAGCAAAAAAAAGAGTTTTGAGAGGAGCACATAATCCCTAAACCTCTTTAGCTGGAAATAAAAGATTGTTCTCAGCCCTTAGAGAAATATAATAAGACTTGACACTATACTTTCCCTTCCCATCATTTTTCCAAATTAAAGTGTCCTCCCCATCTTGCACTTTTGAAGAAGAGATGTGTTCCAAAAACCAAGACACCTCCTCTTGCTCCCAATCTTGGAAGGATCTTCTAAAAGAAACCTCCCAACATCCACCTCCAACCCCCTCCCCTTCCCCATAAATCTGCCATTGTTGCATTCTTGTGGGAAGAAAGCCTAAAAAAAGTTGGATAAACATCCTTCAACTTAATCTTCCCAACCCAACTATCCCACCAAAATCTTATACGTCTACCATTACCAATGCAGATGTTGGCTCTAAGAGTGAACTTATCCCAGCCTTTTCTAACGTCTTTCCAAAGACTTAACCTGTAAGAATCCCTCACCTCTCTAGTGGTCCAACCCCCCTCCACCTTCCCAAATTTTCCAAGAATGACTTTTCTCCAAATTTCCCATAAGGATTTGTTTTAGATTTGGCCTTGTATATAGTTTTTCTCTTTTCTTATATATATTGCACAGGCTATGAAGTAAATGTACAACAAAATTTCTCTCTAAATCATCATAGTACCAAAGACACCTCTATTAGTTTGATGCTTTTACTGCTCACCTATTCCCCTTGCCGCCTATCCTTGCTATTTGAGTTTGCAACTGCCCTTACACAAAGAATCATGTTTGAATTGGTGACAAAAGTTTTTGGTTTTAGAGCACCACCACTTATTCCTTCTGTTGTAATAGTTCAACATTATAATATGTACGTACAGATGACTTCTAACAAACTTGATGGTATAAATTACTTTGCATGGTCCTATTTTGTGAAGTTGCAGGAAAGGGGAAGTTGGGATACTTGAATAGAGAGAAGAACCAACCAATTTTTTCTGATTCATTCATCTATACTTGGTCGAGGAGAATGCAATGTTGATGTCATGGCTTCCTAATTCAATAACTTTAGATACTAGTGCACCTTTTTTTTGACTTCCTACAACTGATAATACTTATGATGCTATGGCTCAAACTTATTTCGATGGTAGTGATGCTTCCCAGATTTACAAACCTAGTCATAAGACACATGAGACTAGACAACAAGGGAAGACATTGACCAGCGATGTTTCTACTCCTTATGCTAATTGGCAAGACCTTGATTTTCTCTAGCCAATGTGATATGGAGTGTGTTGTAGATACAACAAACCTAAAGAAGAAAATCAAGAATGAGAGGATCAATTTTTTTTTTTGATAGGTAAATAAGAGTTGTTATAGCAACACCTAGAAGCGGCGAAAAAAGTACACACGAAATATACAAACAACACCCAAGAAGCTAGGCAAAAAGAAAGATAAAAAACCCTTCTCCTAACTAGACAAAAAGCCACTCTATAAAAACAATCATGGACAAAGACACCCTACCCTAATTCACAAAAGTGTACCAAAAAAAATGTTTTAAAGCTTGGTTGGACCATTCAATGTCATTGAACACTATTTCATTTCTTTCCTTACATAAGGTCCACATCAATCAAAGAGGGCTAGCCCTCTAAGCCTTCTCCCTTTTCTTACTCACAAAAGCTCCACGCCAACCAATCAAATTCCTTTTAATTGAGGAGTGCAGGACCCATTGTACATCAAATAGAGAGAAAAGCAAGCTCCATAGCATTGTAGCCTTCTTACAAAATAGGATCAGGTGGTCATTGGTTTCCTCTTCCTCTTTACACAACTAACACCTATTTGGCATATTCCAACCCCTTCTTTTGAGCTGATCAATGATCAAGATTCTGTTCCAAGACATTTCCCAAGTAAAAAAGCTTACCCTCAACAGAGCCCAAGACCTCCAAATAATACTCCAAGGAAAAGAGTCACTAAAGGCTCTAGTGAAGGAGTGGTAGAGCGAGCGATCTAACAAAAAAAAAAAAGGTCATTCTTGCTATTCTTCTAGCTCAAGACATCCTCCACATCTCTATTCAAAACCAAAGGATGCAGTTTTCCGGAACAAGCCCTCCACCTCTTCCATTTCCCAATCATTAAAGTGTCTTGAACTACCCTCCTCCCAAGCATTAAACACCCACTCATCCTTGTTGACCGCCAACCAAAATAAATTAAGGAAAGCTTCCTTTAACGTTTGGTCCTCACACCACAAATCCTTCCAAAATTTGACCATCCTCCCATATCCTTCAAACACCAACCTCCTTCCTCTACCCCAAACTTGTCTATGATGACTTGTTTCCACAAATAAACCCTCTCTACAATAAATCTCTAGTTCCACTTCCCAAGCAAGGATTTGTTTAGGGCCACAAGACTGAGAATACCTAAGCCTCCCTACCTTATATCAGC
The DNA here is from genome assembly GCA_030254885.1 of Vitis rotundifolia. NCBI lineage: Eukaryota > Viridiplantae > Streptophyta > Magnoliopsida > Vitales > Vitaceae > Vitis > Vitis rotundifolia. The sequence continues at coordinate 7,691,863 of CM058164.1, read as the reverse complement.
ACAAACCAATTCAAAGAGACTTTTTATGAGGCAGTGGTGCCTTAGAGGATCAATTATTTCCTAGTTGGTCTCAAGTTTTGAACAAATCATAGCACAAATTTTAAGGCTATATCCTCTTCCTAATCTTAATGGAGCATCTGCCTATGTTTGGTGTGAGAAGCTTCATCAGGCTACTATGCTTGTAAGTGTCTCACAGGTGAGTTCAACATTTAGTATTGTTCAAGCTCTAACTGCACTAGTTGTCTCTAACTCTAGGAAAGTTGGAAACAAGAAGTTTTTAATTTGTACACATTGTAATAAGATAAGGCATGCTCGAGAGACATATTTCAAGCTAAAAGGATATTAAAAAAGGTTTCATAAGAAGTGTTTTAACTCAAATTCTAGAGCACATCATACATCATCTAATACACAGTCATATTCCATGGCCCAACCATAAAAGAAGATCAAAGAAATGATAATGCTTAGAGGTTATCCTTGAAATATGCTTTTTGTAACTTAGCCAATATAGGAAAATTTGGATTTGCCTTAAGCACATCTAGTCATGATTTCTTTTTGGATTATATATTTAAGTACTACAAATCATATGACACATGCATGAATCTAGTCTTTTTTTTCTTCCTAGAACATTCATCCTAGTTTTTTTTTAGATAAAAAACAAAATATATATTGATAATAGTAAAGTTAAAGAGAAGGATGAGAGGTCCTTCCCACAAAGTACAAAACCTTATCAAAGTAAGACTATACTTCTCCACTGTACAAGGAGAAGTACTTATAAAATCATGTACAAAATATCTCAAAAACCAAAATCAAACTCTCTTAAACGTTATCCACCTCTTTTGAATTACAAACTAAAAGCCAAATAAGTAGAATAACATTAAGTGGAATTCCTCTTAAAGTAATAATACAAGAAGCCAAAAGGAGGAGTAGAAATGAATAAGATCCCATAATATCCCTTCCGTTTTACACTTCTTCTTTCTAGTATGAAAATCGTTAAAACAACAAATAGATTTTCTACTATGTTAGGGGTAAATTTCACTCTCTACTATCTTACATATTCCATGTTTATCTAGCAAGTTATTGCCCATTAGCTAGATAATTAAGGCTTTAAAGTATTTAATAACTTTCTTTAAAATTTATTGTGCCTTCCAAGATCATCTTATAAGAGCGAAGATTGTCTTGGTAGAGAGAGAGAGGTGGTTTGTACTACAAAAACATAAATTGACAAGATTTGCATATACAAGCAAATCAAGTAATGTGTAGGCCAACATCAGAAGAATAGATTTGGTTATCATATAGAAGATGTAGACATCTCTTATTTAGCTATTTGCACAAGTTCTTCCCATCCTTATTTTCCAAAGTTCATGTTTATAATTTTCATTGTGATAGTTGTATGTTAGTCAAACATCATCGAACTTAACTTCAAGCATTAATAAAATTTCGTTGTCTTTCTCAATTATTCATAGTGATGCATGGGAGTCATCCCCTATTACTAATCATTCAAGTTTTAAGTGGTTTGCTTCTTTTTTATTGATGATTGCACTTGTATTTCATGGATTTATTGTTTGAAAGAAAAATGTGATTTTTTTTCCATCTTTAAGTCCTTAATCAAATAGTTTTTACCCAATTTAACAATAAAACACAAGTTCTACAATTTGATAATGGAGAAGAGGACCTCAATAAGGGTCAAAGTGTTTATTTTTAGTCTCATGTGATTATTCATCAAATTTCACGTGTTAATACATCCTACCAAAATGGTATAGTCAAGTGTAAGAATCATCATCCCATAGAGGTTGTTGGATCCTTACTCTTTGCTATGAATGTCCCTAAATCCTTCTAAGGTAATGCAATTCTTACTGCAACATATCTCATTAACAGAATGCCTTCAAAGTCCTTCAGTTTCGAACCCCTCTTCAGTTATTGATCAAAACACATCCTATTCCAACTTGCCTTCATATCCCTTAAGAGTTTTTTATTGTGTTTGTTACATTCATATCCACAAACAAAATAAGAGTAAGCTTGATCCTTGGACATTCAAGTGAAATTTTTTTGGGGGTGCTCTACTAAAAAAGGGGAAATAAATGTTACCACCTACCTTTAGAAAAGATGCTTGTTTCTAAGGATGTTACTTTTGTTAAACATCAGGCTTACTATTTTAAGGGGAGATTTACATGCTTCTCTTAAAGGGGAAGAGAAGTCTTGGGATGTGTTACCACTACCTTTTACTAGTTTATCATCATCTGAAGCTTTTGCACTGACTTCAAGAGGATTTGTCAAGTCATATAGATTGATATATTCAACAAGATAGAAAACGTGAGCAACTCAGCCACCTTTTGATCAACCCAATGACTAATCAGATGCTCCTACAATAGGTAATCCTAAGGTAATTCCTCTTGAATGCTATTCTCTATTGGTACTTTTATTGAAAAGTCAACTTAATTAACTCTTAAGAACCAAACTTGTTATCCTTCTAAAGAGAAAAAAAAAAAAAAAACCACCCTCTTGTTATGGTTTTGCAAATTGTACTATAAATTATCCCATCTCTCATCATATGCCTTCACATTGTTTATCTCTTTCATGTAAAATATTTGGAAAACAGTTTTCCTCTCTGTCTATTCCTAATAAGTTACAGGAAGCTCTTGACAACCCTAAGTGAAAAGTAGTCATGATTGAAGAAATGAAAGCATTACAAAAAAATTGATACATAGAAACTAGTTAAGCTAGCAAAAGGAAAGAAGACAATTGGTTGTAAGTAGGTATACAAGGCAAATAGTTTTATGAAGAGGCTTGAAGCAAGATTGGTGACAAAAGGTTATATACAAAAGTACGGGGTAAATTATCATGAAACTTTTGCATCAGTGGCAAAAACAAATACCATCTAGGTCCTCTTATCCTTGGTTGTAAACCTAGATGATTCGTCCCCAATTGGTGTTCTGATTGATTCAAATCAATCAACTGATGTACCTTTGATTCAATCCTCAGATGGGAGTTATCAACAAAATTTATAAACCTAAATCACCATATACCAGGGTAGCATTAGCTAGCATAGCATAGTGGCTCTAGGATCGTCCACAGAGATGGGTTTTCACTTCGCAATTGATATTATTTCAAAAGATGAATTGGTGGTTTTCCTTTCCAAGGTTAGCTTTAAAAGAAAACAAAAGTTTGCATGGAAATGGTTTTAAGCTAACCAAACTGAAAATAACTAAAAGTAATTAGAAAGAAAGGTGTTTCTTGGGATTTCAGGTTACTAGGATCAGGTGCCATCTACAAAAGAGGAGATTCCGGTCACTTGTTTCTTTTCCTCGCATTGGGGATTTAACATATAGTTATTTCCCAAACCGGTGTGGTACAGATGCTTACCATTAATGGTTTCAACACTAAATCCCTCTCACTGATCCATCTTGCAATGGCTCGTGCCTCTCACCTAGCATTTGCCATTCAAGGGGATCTTTAACCTTGGATTATCCTTCAAAAGCTCGCAAGAGATAACTAATGGATGTCTCCTTGGAGTCCAAAAGCTTACCAAGTGTTGGCTGGTCTAGAAAATCCTACCTTTGAATCACCTCCCAAAGGCTCGCAAGAGGTAAACTAGTGAAACTCAATGGACGGAGTCCACTTGCCTTACCAAGTGTTGGCCCAGGTGATTCAAAGGCGTTTTAAGTTAACTAAAAAGATAAAAACCATAAACGGGTCACACTTTCTTTTCATTAAAAATGGAAACAACAAAAACTCACCCTCATGCATGCCGGCACCTTACCTGGCTTCCTTCACCCAAGAAACAAAAAGTCTAGCCTCTCATCCTCTGAGGAAAATTCCTCAAAGGATGTTTGGCTAGAAAGAAAATAAAAGAGAAAATAAAGACTAGAGGGAAAAAGAGAGCAAGGCTCTGTATATATCACTTTAAAAACTATACAAGGTGGTCTCTGAGAACAAGCTCCCGAGATATGTTTACATTTATAAGGGGTTATTCACCCTTTGCTTCTTACTTCCTAACTAAGGAATCATGTGATAGGAGGGTTACAAGGAGAGTTTGGGAAATTTAGACATCAAATATCTAAAGCAAAAATATCTCAAGATGTCGGTTGCAGCTATCGGGTGCTTCAGGAGGCGTTTCGCAGCCGGCACTGTAGCGCTGCGAAATTTCGCAGCCAAAGGACCAAATTTCGCAGCCCTGCGAAATTCTCCTTCAGCTTGGAGCGATCGGATTCCAATGGCTGTAACTTCTTCATTTGAACTCGGAATCGTGCACCGTTTGAAGCATTGGATTCTTGACTTCCGGAGCTTTGAAATGGTATATAGCGTGCATGAATTGGACTTCGGGAAGTGCTCCAAAAGTGGCCAAGAAGACTGCAACTTCTGTCCCCTGTTTTGCTTCATGGCAGATTCCTCTTTGCTTCCCTCCTTGCATTCCGGATTTGCTTATGGCAAAGGACTTTAAAGTTTCAAAGCTTTGGTTCTTCATGAATTTGAGCTTTCCAAAAGCTTTGCCATGGATTCCAAAGAACTCTCCTCAATCTTGGATTGCTTTGGTGATCAAAATACTAACAAAAACACCAAAACTTGCACATTTTGATTAGAATTGATTGCAAGGGTCCTTAACATGTCAATTGGGTTAAAAGGTGATAACTACTACTCAAAAGTGTTTAAAAGAGTTAATTACAAGCTTACAAAATAACATTTTTGAGTAATAATCACTAGACATGCCACTTCAACAATTTGATGTAAAAAATGCATTTCTTTATTGAGATCTAGAAGAAGAAGTATGCATGGACTTTCTCCTAGCTTTGCTAATGTAATAAAAGGGGGTAAGATATGTAGATTAAAGAAGTATGGACCCAGTTACCTAGAGCTTGGTTTAGTGGATTTATTCAGGCCATGAAGAAGTATGGATACCATCAAAACTTGTCTAATCATACTCTTTCACTCAAACATTCACTCAAAGGGAAATTACCGCCTTGATCACGTATGTGGATGATATTTTGGTGATGAGTAATGATAGTGAGAAGCTGAGTAAACTAAAGACATATTTGGCAATAGAATTTGAGATCAAAGATCTTGGTACTCTACGATATTTTCTATGTATTGAAGTTGCAAGGTTAAAGTAAGGGATTCTTGTTTCTTGAAAGAGATATATTATGGACTTGATGAAACTAGAATGTTGGCTTGTGAGCCCATTGATACTCCTATTAAACAAAACCACAGATTAGGTGAAGGTCCAAATGATACGTTAGTAGACAAAAAGAGATATCGAAGATTAGTTGGGAAGCTAACTACTTGGCTCATAGTCACCCTGACATAGCCTTTGCGGTGAGTTTGGTAAATCAATTCATGCATGCTCCTTGCAAAGCAAAAATTTTGGTTCTACAAAGGATTCTCAAGTATTTAAAATTTGCTCTTAGGATAGGTTTTATTTTTTCTAAACATGGCCATTTAGAAGTAGAATGATATATCAATGCTAATTGGGTAGATTATGTAATAGATAGAAGATCAACTTCAAGGTATTAAATGTTTGTGGGAGGGAATTCAATCAAATGGCATAGCAATAAATAATCTATTATGGCTAGATCAAGCACTAAAGCCAAATTTAGAAATATGGCTCATGATATATGTGAGATGTTATGGTTGAAGGCCTTAGTAAAGGAGTTGGGGCTTGGTTCTAGGGATCCAATGGAGCTTTATCGTGATAACAAAGCTGCTATTAGCATTACCCACTATCTAGTTGAACAGAATCTTACAAAACATATTAAAGTAGATAAATACTTTATCAAGAAGAAGTTGACTAAAGGATTAACACTCCTTTTCTAAAGACAGAGAATGAGCTTGTAGATATTTTAACAAAGGTGTCAAACGAGACTTTTAGATTAATACTTGACAAATTGGGCATTTGAGACATCTACACTCCTACTTAGGGTTAGTGTTGACAAGTGTTAATTGTATATTCAAAGATTTCCATCGTTTCACTTTCTATTTTAGCTTTCATATTTGATCCTAGTTTACCTTTTATTTTAGGGATTGACTATTTTAATTTCTATAAGCAAGAAGCAGATTTGTAGTTATAACATTTAGCTTCTTGATTTTAAGGATTTGATTATTATTATTATTATTTCTACAAGTTAGGAATAGATTTTGGGGATTTGCTTATATTCTTCCTTGTATAGTTTTTCTCTTTTCTTATATATATTGCAGAAGCTGTGAAGTAACTTATACAGAGAATTTTCTCTCTAAATTAGCAATTGGATTCTACAAAATGATTAAGTATCTCTCACTCAGCCCTTTATGCATAGAATAGTAGGGCTTATCAGTAACAACTGAGTGGTGTTTTAGAACACCCCTAATACCATCTTCATTGCTTGGACAGACTATAGAGATGTAGAATAATTTGGAATTACCTACCAAATTCCACATCAGCTATTGGTATTTGTAATTGGATTCTTTACAGTTGGGCATAGCATGATCTAGTAAAAACAAAAGTGGGAACCCACTCCAAGTTGCAGTTGTACTAGCAGAAGTTATCTAAAGAGCATCCACAACCTCCACCTGGTCACTACAACCTCAAACTAAAAAATGGCATATTTCCGTTTCTGTCAAGCAATCCCAGGAAGCTTCTTTTAAAATCAATAGGTCACAAGGCACCTTAAACAATAGTCAATCATCTACAAGCCTAATTCCACCATTCCCTCTTTAAAACCTGAAAACTAGAGCCCTACCTCACCATTATTCAGTATTAGGCAACAACTTGAATATTTCTCTAAATCAATGCCCACCAAAGATTCCCCATAACTGGAATAGACATGTGCCACAATGACTATTCACTAGGAATGAGGAAATTTTGGAGAAGATTTTCTTAAAATAAATAAATTATGTTGCCTGAAACCAGTAGAATTTCTAATGAAATTCACTCTAAAAATGATGGAATTTGGAGGGGAGGGGGAGTGATCATTTTAAGACTTAAAATTAGAAAATTGTATGATATCTAAAATGTTCCATGTGCAAATTTCAAACCATTTTACCCTAAACAAAGTGTTAAAAAGAAATATTATGAGATGGTAAAGTAAAGGATTTTAAGAGCCAAACTTACCTTTTCATTGAAGAGCACTCCAAAAGGCATATCTAGGTTTCCATGGTCAAGCTGTTGTAGAGAATGACATCCTGGATAGACACTTGTTAGGTTGGGCAAAGATTCCAGTGAAAGGTGGGTTAATTGAGGAAATACGATATTGCCTATAGCCATCACTTCTACACCTCCAAGTGGCACAGGATCTGAGGCCATAGAAGGAGGGAAAAGGTTTCTCAAGCTGCCACAGTTGTCCACATTCAGCCATTTATGGTTTTGGAAGCACAAATTGTCTCTAAGGTCCTTGTTGCATATATGCCTCAACTTAGGAAGACCAATTAAGCTTAATTTTGTCAACTTAGAGAGCAGCCAAACATGTTCATTATTAACATCTAGACCTTCAAGATCAAATACTTCTTCTAGTAGATCATAGTTTTTTTTAAATTACTACTTCCAAATTCTGTAAGCTACGTAGCAAATAGGATGGTAAGACTTTTAATAGTGATGCACAATTCTCGACATGTAGTGAGTGGAGGTTGCCGAAGGACTCAGATGGAATTTGACCATGCCATATCTTTACAACATGGAAATTTGACCATGCCATAAATTGTAGTAATTGCATATATCAAACTTGCAAGGACAAGAAACAGAACTATAATAAATATGTTTAGTCAATAATCATAATTTAACATGTATTAATGATAATTGAGATCTCAATGGAATTAGTGTCCTGTCATGCATTTATATAATTGCTAAAATGTTGAAAATAAGGTCTAATTTCTCATAATTTTAGGCATTTGCATTTTTCAATTAAAAAAAATATTGACAGCTAAATTTTATAAAATATAATTAATTTCCATGGATCATAGTATGAAAGAATAGCATTATTATATGTTAGGTCCAACATACATTGCCTTCATGTTATAGTAAGCCCTGAATGGGTTGTTGATAAACCAGAATAAACTGGCAAGAGAATTTTATACCAAGCCTCTCCATAACTAGTGGTATGTGGATAAATCACCAACAAAAACCTCACAAGCTCTGTGAGGATTGCAATAGTTTTCTCATTAAACATCAATGAAAAAAGATTGAATTGAGCTAGAACTAAGCAAACTTTTATAAGTACTTTATAAGTAGACAATGGAAATAAAAAATAAGTTGAGATTATTTTCTGCATCTTTCCCCATAATCATTTCGAATGCCACTTGCTATGGTAAGCAAATTGCTATTTGAGCTAAAGACTAAGCAAACCAGAGGTATGTATCCATAACTATGCACCATATTGTCCTGCTGCCCCTCATGTATAATGCATGAAGCATAAGATACTAACAGTGAATGATCATATAAAGGAGAAACATACAAATATTATTAAAGTTTGTTTCATGAAGGTACAACTCTTTGATGAAGAGCTTCAAAGACTGAAATAATAGTATTATCTTCTGTATTTTATAAAATACCTATTAGGCAAGCATTATTTTTCTTGTCTTTCATTAAAAGATTGAAATTTAGTACAATAGACAATCATTCATATCAAAGGTGAATATCTTTGCTGGCAAAGGGCTGTAAGAATAAGGGTTATAGATTATAGCACTTAGGACTTGAAGTGGAAGGGGGGCTTGTTGACCCAATTGCTTGACTAGCACATCCTGAGAATTTCTGCTTGAAGAATAACATTACCTAAATTGACAAGGGAAAATAAGATGCCATACTAAGGACTATTAAGCATAAAATACCTGTTTGCTGGAAAGCAGTATGTGAGTACCAGGTTCACCCTCCAAACAAATTCCTTCAGACTTTACTTGAGTTGACCTCAATTCTTTCATGCTTACATAAATGGAAGGCAGTGCCTTCACTTCTGAACAGAAGTTTAGCAGCCTTGGTAGATGTTGTAATGTCAAGAATGGTAATTAAGGGAACAAAATTGTATCAGCTACATCATTCCCATCTTTTAATTCTTTGCCATATTGTTCAACCATCTCATCCATAACCCTGCATCTTTTTATTTCTATTTCTTAGAGTTGTGGAAGCCTTCGAGCCAAAGATATTGAAAAGAGACATTTAATTCCATCACAATCATCAACTTTTACAATTCTTAAGTCCAAAGGACCCTGGTGGAAGTTGTCCATGGCACACTTCTTGCAAGTTCATCAGCTTCGTGAGATACAATGACTCCAAGGCAGGGAAGAGAGGATTTCCTGGAACTTGTTCCACTGAATGCATGATATATTGAATTTCTGGACTGCTTTCAACATGAAAATGCTTTAATGCTAGAAAACGTTCCCTATCTACTTCGGAAAGAACATGATTAGCACCACTAAGTTCACGCAAGTAGAGATCTTTTGCTCTTTTCAACAATTTACTAATACCATCCATTGAATGGAGGCTTGTGTTGAGCTTATTGAGCTTCAGTGATTCTGTGGTTTCACAATTTTCACACCAACTCCAGACATCACCGATAAGTATTTTAAATCTTATCAAGTTCTCAAAGAGTATGCCTTTTGGCAGTAACTTGGCATCTGGTACTTCCATATCTAAAGTGCCCAAGTGAGACAAATATTTAAGCTCAGCAAGGCTAGCATTAGTTTTTTTTATCATTGGATCCTTCAACCTCCCATCCTGTAAAGCTATTATCCATTCTCAAATACTCTAACTGAGACAAGCTTGATATGATATTTGGTGGAATTACTTGAAGTTTGGAACAATTACTCAAATCCAACAACCTTAGATGGATTAGTTGCTCTATTTCTTTGGGCAACTGTTCAATATTAGAACCTATAAGGCTAAGAGATTTTAATTTCTTCAGATCTGAAATTATAGCTATATCTCCCAATATGCACTAATCTAAACTCAGTGTTCGAAGATTTGCAAGGCAGCGAATTGATGAAGGGAGTGATGTAAAATGCATATTAGTGAGATCTAAAACTTTGAGCTTTTTCATCCCTTCAAAAATTGTATTTGGGATTTTCAGAATGGGATCACTGATGTGATATAACACAAAAGGTTCAAGTTCTGGACATACCAATCCTTCAGGAAGTTTGCGGATATCATTGTAGGCCAAAGAGATCTTGCTGCAGCTTTGGAGTTCATCCAGCTTTGGCCATTCTTCCAATCCAACACCTTCTCTCAATGAAAACACATGATCCTTGGATGCAATTGCTAAGGCAACATCACGAACAACATCATGCATTCTCACAAACGCTTCACCGGTTTCTAGTAACAACTTTGAGGCTTTGAGGTTGTCAACCAATGTCTCAACTCTGTTTCTTGTTTCTTCCAATGTATCAGTTCCTTGATACAATCGTAGAGCCATAACATATTTCAACAAGTCATCTATAAAAATATCATTGTCCATTAAACCACAAAGCAAGAACAATGACTTAGCTTCATCACCATGTAAATGCCTATAGCTCAACTCCAGACTTGAGTACACCATCGCATCCACTCCTCTTATATTTGTTGGCATAGACCTTTTTTAACTGTTGTAAAGCATTCTTCCATATAGACACTCTTATTTTTTAGAGCCTTTGCAACTATTACAAGTGCAATTGGCAAACCTTTACATTCCTTTGCTACATTGATTACTATAGCTTGCAAATCCTGTTTGTCAATGGAATCACCCACTATCTTCTTAAATAAAACTAATGCTTCTTTTTCCGTTAAATGTAAAACAGGTATATCCTTTTGGGTACCCATCTCATTGGACAATACATGTTTATTTCTAGAAGTCAACACAATTTTACACCTCTTATGGTCATCTCCAAAAGGAATTCTCACTTCCTCCAAATCAAGTTGTGCTCAAATATCATCCAAAATGATTAGGATCTTCTTCTCTTTCTTGATCCTCTCATTTAATCGAGCTGCTCTTCCCCATTCACTCTCCTCTTCAAATTTCAAACCTACCATGTCTGCCAGTTGTCCTTGAATTTTCCTCAAATCTGGATTTTGGAATACAGATGCCATAACCACTTCATCAAATAGCTTATGTTCCTTGGCCTGCTTCGCCACTTGTTCCGCCAGTGTTGTCTTCCCAACACCACCCATCCCCCAAACCCCTATCATGTTGTCATCACCATCCCTTAAGGCCTCCATAATTTGGTTCAAAGTTGACATTCTTGATTCTAAAGCTTTGTACCCTCTAAGAGTTGCAGAGCCTATCCCTGGCAGAGGAGCACGATATGACAGCCTCTCAAATTTCCTAGCTCCTTGAATTTCAACAACCTCCCTTGCCTTCTTCTTTGCTGCCCTGCTTAGCTTATACTACAACTTCAAATTAGGACACAACCCCATGAAACAGCTCTTGTTTGCCTTCTTTCCATCTTCAAGAAACTTCCCAGCCTCTTCCATGAACCCATTTGCGCCTATAAGCCACTTGTCAACATCAGCTTCAATTTCATCCCCGTTCCTGATAGCTTCATCCACGGAACGCTGCAGCCCAGCCCTGGCATCCCTCAACTTCTCAACTTGGTGGACGAGATTACCAATGTTGCTACGGTAGTTGAACAGATACCCAAAAGGACGTCCAATTGGAGCAACCAGATATTCAACAACTTTTGCTGCAATCGCAATAGCTATTTCTGCCATTTCCAATTTGGTTTTTTTTTTTTTTTCCTTTTTTGGTGGGGATAATAAATGCAAACCAAAAGCAGAGACTAAAAAAACAAAAGAAAACAACAACAACAGTAGCAATAGCAGCAACAGCTACAGACAAAGAAGAGAGTGGTAGCTAATGGATTGAAGGTGAGAAATGAAAACAAGGAAATGAAATATTGCAGGAAGCAGATGAGGACAGAATACAGAGAGACTCACTAGCAAAACGAAAATGCAAATCACAATCTCACTTGGGTTAGTAAAGAAAAAGAGAAGGAAAGAGGGCCCAACGATGAGAACCAATTTTCTAAGCTAATCCGATATTTTAATACATGACTTTGTTGGTGGCTTGCTGTCAAATGAGACAAAGGAAACACAGAGGAAGCCGGAGTTCAGACTGATAATGGGCTTACGAGACTTGATTTGGTTCAGCTAAGAACCCAACAGTACAGATGGACTTCACAACCATTCCCACCCCAAGGGCTTTATTAAATCAAACAACATTGATTTTTCATTCCTCAGCTTCTTCGTTCTTCTCTTGCTCTTTAGGCTATTTCGGATTGTTGTTATAGCAGTCTGAATCACCATTAAAATAAAAGTATCATCTTGATGCCAATAAGATGTGTTTGGTAGGAGTATGTTTGATTGTCATTTTAGGAATCACTTTTAAAATTTCTAATAATTCAAAATTTTGTTTTTCAAATATGAAAAAAATGATAAATACTTTTTAGAATTATTTTCAAAGACGTTCTTGATGAGAAACACAATAGCTTGAAAAGTGAATATGAGGAGCTTGTATAGAAGGAAATTGATTAATTTTAATTCTGAAATTATTTTAAAATTTGAAAATATTTATTGTACATTTAGATATTTTTATAAATGATACATATTCAAATATGAAATTATTTAATTAGAATATTTATTTTAAAATAATCAAATATTTAACAATTATTTTTAATATGAGAGTGAAAATGATCATTTTTTTTGTGAGTCCTTTTTTCGAGCTCTAATGCAAAAATCGATTTCTGTACATTCAGATCATATTTGGTATATGGGAATGCAGAATGGAAATGGATATTTTTATTTCATTTTCATTCATATATCTCTTTAAATAGAAATGAATAGGGTGATTTTAATTTTTTGTATTTAAATGCATTGAAGAATATAATATTAGAATGACTATTTGTTTCAATTTTAATGTTAGCAATAATGGAAATGAGAATACAAAAATAAATTGACAATAATATACATACACATGATTTAAAATATTTTTTATTTTCATTTAAAAAAAATCTCAAATTACATATAATTTAAAATAATTGTTTATTTTCATTTTATAAAAACATCATTTGAGAGTTTTTTTTCTTTTTTGCTAAATGATAAAATCTTATTTGACGATGTAATTTAAAAACAATGTTCTATTTTTAAAAACAACAAATTATTTTTAAAATTTATAACAAGGTTTGATTATTATCTTCTAGTAATAAATTTTTAAAATAAAGCGAAATAGAAAAAAAAAATAGAAAACAAGTAGAAGTTATTTTCATTAATTTAAAAGAAAAATACAAAGAAATAAGAAAAAAAAATAAAAACACCAAAATTAGAAAGAGTAAAACAGGATGTCTTTGTTTTTTTTCATCCTCATCCTCTCTATCACCCCATATCAAAAAAAAAAAAAAAAAAAAAAAAAAAAAAAAATCTTAAAATATGATCTTCTTTTGAATTATATCCGTTTTTATGAATTTCCTTTTAATTTCTCTAAAATTTTTTATGAAACAAATAAATTCCAAATTAATCAACTCTTAATGCAAAAAATATTCATTTTTAAAAACTATTGGTAACTCAAAAACCGATTGAATTAGTATTAGAAAGTCAGAAAACTCAAAATTAATTAAATTAACACTAAAAATTCACAAACCCAAATTCATTTTGAATGATTTTACTAATTTTTTCTTTATATATAATTATAATTTTGCAATTTTTTTTTACTAACTAAATATATTCCAAATTAAGTAAAACAAACGTTGGATTTACTAATAAATCTAGTAATTTTGGAAAATAATTTAAAAATCAAATAGTGATATAACAATATATTAGAAATTTATAAATAAAAAATTGGTATAAAATGACTCTATTATTTTTCTTCTATAGAGAACCATTTTTTTTTTACTTTCTCTCTCTAAAGAAATGAATTTCAAATTAAGCGACACTTTATATTGAATTTATTAATCAATTTAATAATTTTTAAAAATAATTTAAAACTTAAAAAATATATGCTAAAAAAATAATAGATAAAAACTGATATATATATATATAATTGCGACTTTATTGTTCTTTTATACATACAATTATGTTTTTTGAGTTTTCTCGTTATGTAAATAAATTTTAAATTAAATGAGGTATAATTAATGCTTTGAATTATTTAGAATTCAAAAAATTAATTAATTAATTATAGACTAAATAAAAATGTTCAAACACTTTATCCTAAATTAATTACTAGATTTGTACATGTAATAAACAACTTGAATAATTTATATCTTAAAAATTTTATTTATTTTTAAATTCATTTTAAATAAAATAGTATTAATAATAATTATTATTTATTTATTATTATTTTATTATAGTTTTACTATTCATATTTTATTGAAAACTATTGATTTTTTAATTTATTTGTAATTGAAAATTTATTTTTAATAAGATTTCAATGAAATTTAGTTTATGTTATATAAATTAAATTTGTAATTTTTTTTATAAAATCAAATAAAAAAATATTTTTATTTTTTAAAAAATATTTTAAAAATAAATTACATCAAATAAATTAAAATGTCTCCTAAGGGAAATTATTTTTCTTTCCATTCTTATAATCACTCCAGTCATCCAAATATAAAGAAAAATGACAAAAAAGGAAAATAGATATGTCCGTTTATAGTCTTCATCCCCACGTATCAAACATGTCAGCAAGAGAACTTGGAAAATGAATTTCCAAGGAACTTGATAAGAACAAGTAGACAATGCCCTTTTTTTCCTTACTGTATACAAGTCAGTAGACAAGGAAATGACTTTTCCTCGAAAGACGAAACGATACACTCTCAGAATGGCCATCACCATGGATTTGAACAGCAACCCGTGCCTTCTTCCTTGCTTCCCTGCTTAGCTCATAGGCTCATAGCTGCCGGGACTTCAAACTAGCACACAACCCATTGAAACGACTCTTCTGTGCTTCTTTCCCGTCTTCTAAGAAATTGCAAGCACCCTACCTCGTATGAACCCATCAGCCTGCATGTGTCAACCACTCGCAAACATCAGTCTGATTCTATTTCCATTCCTAAGAGCCCCATCCACGGGCTGCTGCTGCTGCTGCCGCCTAGCTCTGGCATCCCTCGGCATCTCAACCTGTTGAGAGAGGTCCTCAATGTTACACCGTTAGGGCATGTTTCTGGATTGGAACACATTCTATGTCTCAGTATTCATTACTTGGTTTGAATTACTAATTAAGATTAAAATAGGAACCAATTACAATTAGGGCTGAAATCAGGACAGGGTTGGATTAGATTGGTGGTTAAATTAAAAAATAATTAACTTAAATTCAACCCGATTCGGAGTCTAACTCTAACCCTGAGTACTTAACTTAAAATCATTTCAACCTCTTTCGTTTCTAAGGTTATTCCAAGTTTAAGTTAGTTGAATTAGATTTGAATTAGTTAAGTTCATCATATTATATTATTCAAAATTTATCCATAATATTTTTTTTCAAACTTTTTTTAATATATTTATACTAAAATTTAAATAGTAAATGAAACAAAATTTGAGGATAATCACAACAAAATAAAACAAATTTATATATCTTTACACAAAAATAAAAAAGTACATTATATAAAAGGTATTCGGTAAAATTTAATATTAATTATTTAATTACTTAAAATTGTCTTTGAATTAAATTATTTTTAAATTATTAAATTATATTAAGTGGTTAAGTTGAATTACTCAATCAATTTTAACTTTAAGTTGTAATATATTAAATTATTTTATCAAATATATTTAATATATTTAATTAATGATTTAAATTAAGTCATATTAAATCAATAAATTGACTTATCATACACTTTAATAGTTTTAATTTTACTTTTTCTTTAAAAATAATAAAAAAATAAATGAAATAAATATTATTATATCATATAATATAGATCATAAATATTATAAAATAATGGACTTCTAATTAGTATGATATTTTACATCAAATAAGAAAAAAGAAAGTTTTTAATACCATACATGTATCGAGTTCATGGATACAATATTAGCTCTTTTTTTTTTGAAAAAATAAATAATAAAAAGACGATACAAAATCTGAATAAATTAACAAAAATTGAAAACTATATAATGATGGGCTCACAAATTTTTTATACACAAAGGATAAGAGATTCAAATTTTTATTTTTATTTTGGTCAAATGAGATGGCTTCATTGCTAATAAAGTTGGAAAATTTTAATAAGCAAATTAATTTTAATTAGTTGAGTGTTGTCTTATTTGATGTGGTAGGTCCAAACAAGAAGCCAGAATTGACCAACTTGCTTCTCCTTTCGATTTTTTTTTTTGGCTTTTTTGTCTACCTTGACTATAATTCATTCCAGCAGCCTGGTAGAAGGTTCTACTTTTATTTTCATTTTTCATCACTTTCCTTAATCCAAGTAGAGTTGTGAAGACAGTGGCTTGTGGTTGAAAAATGCCACCAAAGCACAGGTAGCATGGTAAGCTTTCCAAGAGGAGTGAAATCAAAATCTCAACTACTGTTAGAAAATAGATAACAACATTAAAGACAGTAATAACAAACTCAGAAATTGTAATGATAACTTGGCTTACTGAGAACCCATCGATGGGTATGGTTGGAACTTTCAACTTTGAATGATTGAGAGGGTATACCCACGGCTGATTTGCATTTTCATTTCCATTTCCATTCGGCTGGTTAGTGGCTCCATCTCCTTTGCTTTCTAAAACCTTTCATTTCCTATTCCTTTTTTCCTTTTGTCACATTGAATCCAATTGCATGAGTTCTCTCTTGACCCATAGTCCTTTGAGGCCCTTTGCTTGCTAAAAGTAAAAACCCCTTCATTGAATCCGCACTGCTGGTATTTTTTGTCATCTGGTTTCCTGGAGGAGAAAAAGTGGGAAATCCCAAATAGGAAATGGAGGAAATTGTTGTTACGATTGCAGCAAAAGTTGCAAAGTACCTGGTTGCTCCAATTGGACGTTCATTTGGCTATCTGTTTAATTACCGCAGCAACATTGATGATCTCAGGCAACAAGTTGAGAAGTTGGGGGATGCCAGGGCTAGGTTGGAGCGATCTGTAGATGAAGCTATTAGGAATGGGGATGAAATTGAAGCTGATGTTGAGAAGTGGCTTTTACTTGTTAGTGGGTTCATGGAAGAGGCTAGCAAATTTTTTGAGGTTGAGAAGAAAGCAAACCATAGCTGTTTCAATGGGTCCTGTCCAAATTTGAAGTCACAATACCAGCTGAGCAGGGAAGCGAAGAAGAGGGCAAGGGTTGTTGTTGAAATCCAAGGAGATGGAAAATTTAAGAGGGTATCATATCGTGCTCCTCTGCCAGGGATAGGATCTGTGCCTTTCAAAGGTCATGAAGCTTTAGAATCAAGAATGATTACTTTGGATGAAATTATGGAGGCCTTGAGGGATGCTCATGTCAATATCGTTGGGGTATGGGGAATGGCTGGTGTGGGGAATGTAGGGGCCTTATCCCACAAATACTTCCATGCGTCCGTCCACGTGGCATCTTCCCAGCTATGCCATGTGTCACTTCTTTCACCCCTGCCCGGACAACCTTCGAGGCATCCGGAAATGTCCTGTCCGGACCATTTGCACTGCTGAGCAGCCCACATCTCCTTGATAGCCTCAAATCTTCTCTGATATATAAGACCATGCCTAACTGACACCAGATTGACTGATGGGACTCTTCCCATCCTCACGTCTGCTTCAGTAGATATGCATGCTCAACCTCAGCCATCAACAAGGGTGAAGGGACGACAAGCTATGTCATGACGTGCCGTCTGATACAGCCCTCAACCGTCCTATGGGTGTGATGATTGCCCTGTCACTAAATCATCACTACAAAGGATAGCTCAGCACTGTGGAGCTTGGCTCCACATCTGAACATTATAAAAACCCTACTGTAATAGAACAGAGAGGGGGGACTGTGAGCTCTCTCTCTCTCTAAGGGTTTCCATTCTTCCTAACATTTGACTTGGGTTTCGGAGGGTGTGTCTGGACCACTCGTCCGAACACCTTTGTGCAGAGACACAGGAAGTTCAGATTTCAGCATCTAAACAGGAGCTTTCACTGCCACCTCAAAGGGAGGAAACCATCCTCAGTTGACCTGGTATCAACAAGGAAGACCACACTGATGAAACAAGTAGCTAAACAAGCTGAAGAAGAGAAGTTATTTGACAAGGTGGTTATGGCTTATATATCTTCCACTCCTGAGTTGAAAAAAATTCAAGGTGAACTTGCAGACATGCTTGGTTTGAAATTTGAGGAGAAGAGTGAAATGGGAAGAGCGGCTTGACTATGTGAGAGGTTGAAAAAAGTGAAGAAGATCCTCATCATTTTGGATGATATTTGGACTGAACTCAATCTGGAGAAACTGGGAATTCCTTTTAGAGATGATCATAAGGGATGTAAAATGGTGCTCACCTCTAGAAATAAACATGTATTGTCCAATGAGATGGGTACTCAAAAGGATTTCCCTGTTGAACATTTACAAGAAGAAGAAGCATTGATTTTATTTAAGAAGATGGCAGGTGATTCCATTGAGGAGCCAGATTTGCAATCCATAGCAATTGATGTAGCAAAAGAATGTGCGGGTTTGCCAATTGCAATCATAACAGTGGCAAAGCCATTAAAAAACAAGGGTTTGTCTATATGGGAGGATGCCTTGCAACAACTAAAGAGGTTTATTCCAACAAACATTAAAGGAATGGATGCAATGGTATACTCAACTCTGGAGTTGAGTTACAAACACTTGGAGGGTGATGAAGTTAAGTCCTTGTTCTTACTTTGTGGTTTAATGTCTAATAAGATTTATATTGATGATTTATTGAAATATGGTATGGGTCTGCGATTGTTTCAAGGAACTAATACATTGGAAGAGGCAAAAAATAGAATTGATACATTGGTCGATAGCCTCAAAGCTTCAAAGCTGTTACTAGACACTGGCCACAATTCATTTGTTAGAATGCATGATGTTGTTCGTGATGTTGCCATAGCAATTGCATCCAAGGTCCACCATGTATTTTCTCTGCAAGAAGATGAATTGGCAGAGTGGCCAAAGATGGATGAACTCCAAACCTGCACCAAGATCTCTCTAGCTTACAATGACATTTGTGAGCTTCCTATAGGATTGGTATGTCTGAAACTTGAACTTTTTTTATTCTATCACACCATTGATTATCATCTGAAAATCCCAGAGACATTTTTTGAAGGGATGAAAAAACTCAGAGTTTTAGACCTTTCTAATATGCATTTTACATCACTACCTTCATCACTCCATTTCCTTACAAATCTTCGAACATTGAGTTTGAATTGGTGCAAGTTAGGAGACATTTCGATAATTGTAGAGCTAAAGAAACTAGAATTTCTTAGCTTTATGGGTTCGAATATTGAAAAGTTGCCCAGAGAAATAGCGCAGTTGACCCATCTAAGGCTGTTTGATATGCGGGACTGTTCCAAACTTAGAGAAATTCCACCAAATGTCATATCAAGCTTGTCCAAAATAGAAAATTTGTTCATGGAAAATAGTTTTACTCTATGGGAGGTGGAAGGAAAAAGTAATGCTTCCATTGCTGAGTTAAAATATTTGCCCCATTAAACTACTTTAGACATACAAATACCAGATGCCAAACTGTTGTTGACAGACGTCCTGTTTGAGAAGTTGATAAGATATAGAATATTTATAGGTGATGTCTGGAGCTGGGATAAAAATTGTCCAACTACAAAAACATTGAAGCTCAATAAGCTCGATACAAGCCTTCGTCTAGCTGATGGTATTAGCTTACTGCTGAAAGAAGCAAAAGATCTACACTTGCGTGAACTGAGTGGTGCTGCAAATGTTTTTCCCAAGTTAGATAGGGAAGGTTTTCTTGAATTAAAGCATCTCCATGTTGAAAGAAGTCCAGAGATGCAACATATCATGAATTCAATGGATCCAATTCTGTCACCTTGTGCTTTTCCTGCTCTGGAGTCATTATTTCTCAATCAGTTGATTAACTTGCAAGAAGTATGTCATGGCCAACTTCTAGTAGGGTCCTTTAGTTACTTAAGGCTTGTAAAAGTGGAACATTGTGATGGTTTAAAATTCCTCTTTTCATTGTCTAGAGGCCTTTCAAGACTTGAAAAAATAGAAATAACTAGATGCAAAAACATGTATAAGATGGTTGCACAAGGAAAATAAGATGGAGATGATGTTGTTGATGCAATTTTGTTCGCTGAGCTGAGATATTTGACATTACAAAATTTACCAAAACTCAGAAATTTCTGCTTAGAAGGGAAAATAATGCCTTCCACCACGAAGAGGTCACCAACAATTAATGTAAGGTTCAATGGCATTTGTTCAGAGGGTGAACTTGAAAATCGGACATCGGTTTTCAACCAACTGGTAGGTCATAGCTCAATAATACTTTCTAGCTAGTCATTTTATTTTTGAATCTCTTCAGTTTAAAAATTGCTATTTTTGGAAAAAAAATTTCAGGACTTGCCACTCAGTTGATTTGGGTCAATAGGTCTTCCTTCAATTATATCCCAAAAATTATCACTGTTAATGCCTCTTCTTCTAAGACTTTAAGAGAATGAGTTTCAACTAATACCCAACCTATTAATAAATGAAAGGAAAATGTGACATGACATCATGCCTTTTGTAGGTTACATGTTCTCTTTTAATATTTGAAACTCTAGGTTCAAACTGAAAACTGTGCAAAGATTTAAGGTTTTTCCATTGATGTAATAGAAAACTGTTCACAATCCAAATAGACCCAGTGAATCTTGTCTTGGTGCGATGTCCAAATACCAGACCATTAGTTCTAGAGAGCTTAGTATAAAATCCATATATAAACACACGCACAATACGTGTGTATGTATATATGTGTATGAAAATCTTGACAGAAACTACAAATGCCTAAAGTTATAAGAAATTGCATATCATTTATAACATTTTTGGAAACTATAAACACGCTTGATAGAAAACTCTAATTTTATTTGAGATTACAGCTGTCATGATAATTGTTTTCACTATATTTATTGCAGTATTATGCCTTGTCCTCAGTAGTTTGACATATACAAATGATGCAATATACCATTGTTCTTATGCTCTCCGAGATTCTCATGTTACAGGAGGGTTGGCATGGTCAACTTCTACTTTCCTTTCGCAACCTCCGGTCCCTGAAGATAAAGAATTGCGCCTCACTGTTGAAATTACTCCCACCCAGTTTGCTTCAAAACTTACAGAATTTGGAAGTACTAATAGTGGAAAACTGTAAACAATTTGAAGAAGTACTTGATCTTGAAGGGCAAAATGTTGATGATGGACATGTTGGGCTCCTGCCCGAGTTAGAAAAACTGAGTTTAATTGGCTTGCCTATGTTGAGACATATATGCAACAAGAACCCTCGACACATTCTGTGCTTCCAAAACCTGAAATGGTTAAAAGTACACAAATGTGGCAGCTTGAGAAACCTTTTCCCTACTTCTATGGCCTTGGGTCTTATGGGCACTATCATATTTCCTAAGTTAATCCATCTTTCACTAGAATCTTTAGCCAGCCTAACAAGTTTCTATCAAGCATATCATGTTCTAAAAAGGTTTGATTCTGCAGATGATATCCCAGTTGCAGTGCTCTTTAATGAGAAGGTCAGTTCTCTTTTAGAATCCTTTTCTTTTTACTTCTTATGATATTAAATTTCCTTATAATGCTGTTTAGAATCAAATTTTGAATGAAAAGAAAGAACATTTAGATTAAATCTTGCTTCTGGAATATTTTAATTGTATGACAGTTTTCTATTTATATTAGAATGAATTTCATCCAAATTCTGTTATTTGTTCACAGATTTTTTTTCCTTACAAATTGTAATTATTTTAGGTGATGGAATTCAACTTTTTTAAGCATGTACATTCCCTCCACCCCCTCTTCAATGGGGATCTCTGGTAAACATATACAGGATAACCCAAAGTGGTTGCCTATAATAATGTTAAGGTAGAACTTTAGTTTTTTTTTTTTGTTTTAAGGAAAGGTGGATTTGGGTTTTATAAGATGGTTAGAGTATCTTATTGCTTACCATAAGTTTTTCCACCATTTGTATGTAAATGCTATTTGAGATGTGCTTCTAATCATTTTCTAGGATCTGAAATTTGTGTTCCATCCACAAAATTTCAGCTGCAAATGTGAATTTCTCTGCTCAGCTAACAAAATAATTCATGTGAAAGTGGCAAGAAAAAAGAAAAGATTTAGCAATTGTAGGATCCTCCTCCTTGTCTTTTTCTTTATTGTATCTGAATATTTGAATTAGTATAGACCAAGGTCAAATGCTAGTCAGTGCCTTGGACTTAAATTGATGCATTGAGATCAAATAATGCATGTTTTCTCTTTAAAAAGTTCTTTCTTAGATGGGAAGGACACCTCATAACCAACCAGTCACCTGGAACATGGAATTTTGATTTCAATGGTATTGATAGCATTGATGTCAACTTCATAAGCAATATTTTGAATATTTCTGAGAAGATGAAGTGATGAAATTTATTTATTTATTTATTTATTTTCTTGCCCCAATTCTAGTTGGTTCTAGACAAGGATAATTTTCTTCTATTAACCTTTTGCCTTAATTGTCTTTATGTCAAATTATTCAAAATATATAAATAACAAAATGGTGGGATGAACTCCACAGGCTGCGTTGCCTAGCTTGGAGCTATTAAACATCTCAGGACTGGATAATGTGAAAAAGATATGGCACAACCAACTTCCTCAAGATTCCTTCACCAAACTAAAAGATGTGAAGGTGGCATCCTGTGGACAACTGTTGAACATTTTTCCATCTAGTATGTTGAAAAGGTTACAGAGTCTACAGTTTCTGAAAGAAGTGGATTGTAGTTCATTAGAAGAGGTTTTTGATATGGAAGGGATAAATGTGAAGGATGCTGTAGTAGTTGAGTAAATTGATTCTACAATTTCTGCCAAAGGTTAAGCAGATATGGAATAAGGAACCCCACTGAATTCTCACTTTTCAAAACTTAAAATCAGTAACGATTTATCAATGTCAAAGTTTGAAAAACCTTTTTCCAGCATCTTTAGTGAGAGATCTAGTGCAACTTCAGGAACTGCAAGTGTGGTCTTGTGGGATAGAGGTAATTGTTGCAAAGGACAATGGAGTCAAGACAGCAGCTAAGTTTGTATTCCCTAAAATAACCTTTCTTAGACTCTCCCATCTACATCAACTCAGGAGTTTCTACCCAGGGGCACATACTTAATAGTGGCCATTGTTGAAAGAACTGAAGGTGCATGAGTGCCCTGAAGTCAATTTATTTGCATTTGAAACTCCAACATTCCAACAAATACATCATACGGGAAATCTTGATATGCTGATTCACCAGCCCCTTTTCTTGGTGCAACAGGTAAGGTCCCAAACCTTTCTGGATGTGATTTACCTCATCAAGTTTCATAATTGTCAAGTTTTGTTTAATTGTACATTAAAGTTTCATGTTATTGTAGCGATCACAATTAGTTTGCTCAGCAGATCATGTATTGGATTGCTCCCTTGCCACTATATTTTCAGTTTTGCGAACCCTTATATATGTTTATAAAACCCGTCTAATCAAAGACTATTCATGAATTTTCTAGATATCCCTTCAAAGAAACTAGTGGGAGACTTCAATTAATTATATTATGCAATTGAATTTATCTGATTGAGCAGGTCTTTCAGTACAAGTAAACTAATAACTTGACCTGAAAAGGTGGATGCAAAGACAAAAACAACATGCTATCAACACGATTTGGCCCACACTTGATCCAGAAGTTCCTTTAGAGAGGATCCTAGATTTCTTTGTTTCTCCCTATTGCAGTAGAACTTTTAAGCTAAAATTTGACCTAATCCTTTCTTGTGAGAGGAATTTATATGACTAGTCTATATAGTTCAAACCAATATTGCAATTTATAGTAAATTTTATTGGTTTTCAGAAATTATTTAATTTTTAAAACTATTATATAACCTGCCAAATAGTAAACAATTCTGCACCACCATTCCAATCCATTTTTATTAAAGTGATTTACACCTTGCACTGAACTTCTCAAATGCCAAATGATCCTAATTAGACATTGAGAGGTGGTTGTCCATTGCATCTTCTGTGAATTGATTATTTTGCCATGTTCTTTGCTTGGGTTAGAGAAATAAAACAGCTCCTCTTTGTAGATATGCATATGTTATTTGTATACTTGTTTTAATTGACAAAACAAATCTGTTTTGTTTGAGCCATTTATCAGGTTGCATTCCCTAACTTGGAGGAATTAACATTGGATTACAACGACACTACAGAAATATGGCAAGAGCAATTTCCAGTTAATTCCTTTTGCGGACTAAGAGTTCTAAATGTATGTGAATATGGAGATATTTTGGTTGTCATTCCTTCCTTTATGCTTCAAATATTACATAATCTGGGAAAACTTAACGTGAAAAGATGTAGTTCAGTCAAAGAGATATTCCAACTTGAAGGACGTGATGAGGAAAATCAAGCCAAGAGGCTTGGACAGTTAAGAGAAATATGGTTGCGTGATCTTCCAGGGATGACCCATTTATGGAAAGAAAACTCCAAACCAGGCCTTGATTTGCAAAGTCTAGAGAGTCTTGAAGTGTGGAATTGTGACAGTTTGATAAATTTGGCAGCATGCTCAGCATCTTTCCAAAATCTAGATACTCTAGATGTCTGGTTGTGTGGCAGTCTGAGAAGTTTGATATCACCCTCGGTAGCTAAAAGTCTAGTAAAACTCAAAAAACTCAAAATAGGTGGATCACATATGATGAAAGTAGTAGTTGAAAATGAAGGAGGGGAAGGAGCAGATGAGATTGTTTTCTGCAAATTACAACACGTGGTACTTCTGTGTTTGCCAAAGCTCACAAGCTTCAGTTCAGGTGGTTATATATTCTCATTCCCATCCTTGGAGCATATGGTGGTGGAAGAATGCCCCAAGATGAAAATTTTCTCTTTAGGCCCCATAACTACACCAAGGCTAGAAAGAGTAGAAGTGGCAGATGATGAGTGGCACTGGCAGGATGATCTAAATACCACCATCCATAATTTGTTTATAATTAAGGACACATGGTATGTACTAATTCAGCAATCTTAGTTACAGAGGATGATTTAAGATTTTCTTTACTTGTGGTGAATGATAATAGTATGACTATTAGGGAGGCACCATCAATGTTGTTTCCTGCACTGAAATCAAATATAAGAGGGCTTTACCTTCCCATTGTCTTCAGATTTTTCATACCTATCCTAGATTCTCTATTTGTTTTTTCTATATTTAAATGATATATCAATTCCTGATTAAGTTGCCATGCTCCTTGGCAGTGAATAGAGAATGCTATTGCTCTTGCAACTTATTTTATGTGCAATCAAGTCAGGGTATTGCATCTTTTGTTTTAGTATTACATTGAATTGTTGTGAGACAAGTATTTACATGATGCTAGGCCTGTTAAGATTGCTCAACTAGCAATTCATAGTTAATATGTTCTTGTTATACCTATTAGCAACCGTTAAAATGAAAGCTTGTGACCTATTTTCTGAAATATTTATCCTATAATAGAAGGAAATGGTATTGCAGAATGATCTGTTACTGTATTTTGAAAATAAATAAAGCAGTTCTGAAACCACAAAACCATGAATTAGTAATTGGGTTCTACTAATTGTGAATAGAGTGAAAAAATAGGTGAGGATGGTCACTTGTCGTTAGGATCTTTTGTTATCTTTCTAATGCTAAATGCTTTGTGGTCTTTTGATGCTGGGTTTATAAATTCCTCAGATTCCAAGATGCTTTGTGGAAGGTAGCTGCATGTCATGGTATACACCCCAAGAGAACTTAATTGGGAACATCAATTGGGGACAATTTGTATTAAAATTCTTATTCAATCTATACATGATTTTAAGTGAAAGGAAAGTATATATATTAATGTTGTTTAATGTTTTTATAGGTAACTTGTTCTCTTTAAAATAAGTCTATCATGAAGTTTTTGAAATTCAATAATGTAATTAGACTATATTGGTAATGATGTTACCATTATTTGTGTAATATGTATTGGAACAAATATTTTACCTTTCCATACCCCATTTTCTAGCAATTTCTATGAAAATTACAGTACCATGATGTGTTGCATAGACAGATGCTTTGGTGAGGTGATGGCTAAAGTTGGAGTTGGAGATGCTTGGAGAATTTGGTCATGTGTGGGTATAATTCAAGATTGTTTTCATTATGACACTTAATCACCTTCTCATGTACCAAACATGGCCTTGGAGTTTTTGGACTAGGGTTTGATTTAAAATCTGAGCTTTTTTACTATTTATCATTCATATTAGGCTATTGATTTTCTTTTGTAATTTCTTTTACCCTTTCTTTTGTTTCTGCAGAAATGCAAGAAAAGAAATGGACAATAAATTTTGAATCTAGATGTAACTATGTCAAATCAATCTTTTAACTATCAAATTTGATCTTTCGTTGTATTGTGTTTAGTGTTTAACAATTAAGGTCTTGGGTATCTTGTGATATTAGGCAAGAAATTTGATAATCAACGATCTTCTTTTTATTTTTTATTTTAGCATGTCATTCTAGTAGATGACCATAGTCTGTGTTATCAGTTTTTTCCTCAAAGGGTTAAAAGGCCGAGAGTGAGAGAAATGGCATCAAGATCTTTGTAACTTGTCTACTTTCTCCGTGACAAGTTAGGAGTAGATGAAATATCTACATGACTATATAAAACATTATTTACTTATATCTTTTGTAAATGGTGTCTATGATCACAAACTCTAAGGCTATTTTTGGTTCCCAAAAAGTTTGAAGGAAAATGCGAGGAAAAGAAAATAAAGAGGAAAAATAGAAGAAAAGAAAAAGTAAAGAAAAGTAAAAATTGATTTAAAAAATCAATAAATTATTTTTATATGTTATTTCACATTCATTTCACCTCCTTTTCTTCTTTATGGAAAGATTAAATAACTTAAAAATGTATAAATTTGTAATTAATTTTAATTATATTTGATTTTCTTTCCTATTTAATTTTCACAATGAAACCAAATATGAGAAAATCATTTTTCTTAGTATTTTTTTTTTCTTTCCTTAGTAATTAATTTCCATAAACCAAACATAGCATAAAAGTAACTTTACTTCTATACAAAAACAAATTATGATGCTTGTTTTCCATACATTTTCTTTCAATTACTGGCCTTCTTTCTATCTACCAAGTGCACTTCATTACCTTTGTATTGGATACTTTAATGTGATACTATATCCGTTATGAGGACTCCTGAGTACTCATAGGCCTCAGGATGCCATGGCTGTTACTAACAGAAAGGTCAGTCTCCGGACTAATTTTTCCAGCTTGGATTGATGCTCCATTTGAAAATTATGAACATATTTTTGTTGAAATAAGGTTCAACCCAAGATGATTCATGGCTGGGATGAACCTTATTTATGAACATATTTTGGGTTAGAATATTCTGTTAATATAAGGTTTGTTGACGTGATTCTAAATCATTGTTTTGTATTTGAATTTCTTGTACAGGCTATAGTTGAGTTCTAAAAAGCTCAATTTGAGGGAAAATTGGCTGGTGGAAGAGTGGTAATGGAATGTGATCAAATTCTTATCGATGTTATTCTACCTAGTCGGTTGCTCAATTGATTTTCTAATCCCAATTTCTTTGCTTTAAAGTCAATATAACGAAAATTTAGAAAGTGTTAATCCATTTCAAGTACCACTTGTGTTTGTTGATGAAATTCTAAAATTGGAGATCTATTTCAAGAAAATGGACAAGCAAACATATGACCAAATAAAGAACCATGTGTTAAATTTTGCTTTCAAAGGACCGTCAAAGCTGATGCAGGGAAGCATAGTAAAGAATAAGGTTTCCCTTCATGTTCATTTGATTAATTGAAGGGGTAGAGAATTGTAAATGGGAAGTCGTCTTAATTTTGGAAATTTGAGGCATGAATTTCTTGAATGGAAGTTTGAAAACATGAAGATACATACTTACATATCATTTGATAAGAAATAAAGATTGTAATCATATAATTTAAAATTGTTTTTAGTTTTAAATGATCAATAATAGAATCTTTAGAAGAAAAGGAAATTAAATTAACGATACAACTCATTCTTGGCTTATAGTTTGTAGAGTAGAATTTTTAAGGCAAATTAAATTAATGGTATAACTCATTATTGGTTTATGGTGTGTGGAGTGGAATCTTGAAGGAAAATTAAATTAATGATGCAACTCATTTTTGGTTTATAGAAATACATTTTTACATGTGATTGAGTTAATATCATCTCCATTGAGCCATCATGTGTGACAAATTGATGTTCTTCTTTATAGTTCCCTATGTGAAAATAAGATAGTTCACATATTTCCCTAAAATGTGGATATTATTGAGTTTTCTTTTGGAAAACATTAGCATATTTGTTTTCACTAATTAAACTTTTGATCCATTTGACAATGATTTTAGTAAACACTTTTAGTTTAAGTAATATTTTTTTTTTTAAAAAAATGATATTTGACAAATTTTTAAAAACATTTTTAAAAATCTTAAAATTATTTGTAATATGTTTTTTGGAGAAACACTCGGCAAGAGATTTTCTTAAAAACACTTGTCCTATTAAGTTTCAATCATAATTATTATAATAAATATTTTCATGATAATTATATAAACATTTTAAGAATTGAGACAGGAAATTATAGTATTTGTAAATCTTTATACACATTGATAATATTTATAAGATCTATCAATAAAACATACTATAATAAAATTTTAATAGGCAAAGATCTCCACTCCCATAATCAATCTTCTTGACATATGAATCATGAAATGAAATTATAGAATAAATAGTTAGTTTTATGAATTGTACACCATTCTTTCTCTTTTTTCATATAGAGGTTAAACCTAAGCCTAATCAATAAAAGTAAGGTTGTTCCAAAGTTGGAGCAAAGATATCATATTTCCCTTATTCTTTTTATTTTATTTTCTTATTATTATGTATATATTTTTTTTAATATTTTATTTAATTATATGATAGTCTAAAAATCGATTATGTGCATTAGAAATTAAAAATTAGGATCAATTTTTCAAACAAAGGGATAGTTGGAATTTTAAAGGATGATCCTTAAAGAATATTTTCTATAATATTGAAAGAGTCTTAACAGGTAATAATAATGATGATTATAATGGTAATAACTCATGTAAGTAAAGGATATTTTCAATTTTCAAATTAATATAATTTTTTATTAGCAAAAAGTATTTAAATATATTATAAACAGCTATGTTACAACAATACAAACATCTTTTGAGCAATTTTCATTTTCCCATCAATTACAGTTACAAGCACTTTAAAAATGTGATATTTTAAAGAACAAAACTGTTAATAATGTTTTTATGTAAAAAAAAAAAAAAAATTAATTATATACTTAAGAAACTAAATTAATAATAATAAGAATAAATTGTAGGAACTTAGGTGGTGTTTTTTTTTTTTTTTTAATAGAAAAAGTAAAATATTTTTATTTTTTATATTTAAGTAAAATAATCTATTAATATCAACCAACTTAATTAAATTGAATCTATTAATAATAAATTTACTTTACTTATGTCATTGTTATCAATGAATTACTTTTATCTAAATAGAAAAAATTAAATATATTTTTCTTTTAAGTCAAAAAACCAAACACTACCTTAGTGAAATTAATATTTAACAGGATAAACCTATTTTACATTCGTTGCAGTAAATTCTAATAACTAATATTAATAAGGAGGAGGTATTAGGGCACTTTGGCATTATATTAATTTTCGGTCATTTTTGTATTAATGCAATGTAGATGGGGCCTGCTCCCCCTTTCTCGATTAATGCAATGCACTTGGGGGCAGCCTTGGAATTATATTTTCGATTAATGCAATTCACATGGGGCTTCGCTCTGAAGACTGAATTATATTAATTTTCAACTATTTTTCTATTGATGCAATTCACATAGGCCTTTTCGCTCTCTGAATTATATTAAATTTCAGCCAATTTTCTATTAGTGGAATGCACATGGGCATGTCTCTCTACAAACTTATTTTAAAAGCATTCCTTGAGCTTTCTCCCTATCTTCACTCTCTACACCTTTGCCATCTTATCATCCATTCCTAACTTCACTCATTTTCAGCTTCACCTCTGTTTCTCCTTTCCATTTTCATACTCACCATCCCTTTGCTTGGAACAAATACTCTTCTCCTTTATTTCTTGTGCTCTCTTCTGTTAGTTTCTTCTTAGGATAACTAATTAAAAGGGGCAAAAACCCTCAATATTGTAAAACTAACACCCCACTTTTAATAGCCTTCAAAATGACCAAATTTGAATAAAAATATCCTACAATTACATTATTTTCTTCCATGGATAAACAGTTATGACTGAATATTTTTTTTTTTTTTTTTTTTTTGGATGAAATTTTTTACTCCTATAGGTGGAACTCATGTATTGTTACTTTAGTAAATAAGAATATAAAATGAGGGGTGAGTTGGGTGATAATTTGGTATTATAATTTTTTTTAAATTTAGAAATAAAAAAATGTTATATCTTTATTTAAAAAATTTTGTTATCAAATTTTAAAATTAAAAAGTAAAAATAGATTATCAAATATGATTTGTAAAATTATTTTTAAATATTTTATTTCTTAAAAAAAAATATGAAAAAATGTTTAAATCAATGTTTCTAAAATCAATTATTGAACTAGAAAAGTTGTTGATGTACAATTCAATAATTAGACCAATAGTTGAATCAAAGTCAAATCAATAATATTATAAATATTTAATTTATATATTATTAAAATTAAAAATAATTATAAAAAGTTTAAAACGTATAAATAAATTAAAAATCAATAATTTTTATTTTTTTTATTTTTGTTATTATCAAATTTAATCATATATAAGTATAAATGTTTTAATATTTTAAATTTAATTAAATACAATATGTGTAATATTTAAATGTGAATATATTAAAAATGAAAAAAAATCAATTATTTAATTTTAAGTATATATTAAAAGCTATATATATATATATTCTGGTCATCATGTTTTTTCTCTTCCGTTACTAAAGTGAAATTCCTTGAATTTGCAGTTGGTTCTTAATTTCAGTTTGCAGGTGTTGGCTAGGCAAGAAATCATGAAAAAACGTTATGATTTTCTCTGCAATATCTCTACAAGAGAATTGAGTGGATCATGTGCTACCTCGAATACAGAAATGTAAATGTCCCTTGAGGTTTCTTTTAGCTCAATTGGTGGATTTCACTGAAGAAGCATCCCCTCTTTAAGGGATTGGGAAAGAAAACCACAATTAAAAAATGAGATATTGCTCAGGAATGCACATTGAATACTGATAGTTTGCTTTGAATTTCTGGCAGTATGTCTATTATAAAACAAATCCTTGTCATTGTTACAGAAGAACAAGTCTTTGTCAGTGTACCAAAGAAATGAAACAAAACATACAGTAGAGCTGGGGCAGTTAGTGTATGAGAAGTACCCAATGCTGGGTGTAAAGGTGCATCATAGATCCATACAAACATCATGAACTGTTCTGTAGTAAAACCAGTTGATACATTTTTCCCGATTCCTTCTACTCCTTCATAACCTGAAGGAAGAGGTAACAGGGCCCTAAGGAGTATATGGTTAGAAATCCATTATAGGGTTATAAATTGATAATTGAATTGATTATCTTCATGCATAAGTCAAAAAACTAAACACTACCTTAGTGAAATTAAGGTTTAATGGGATAAACCTATCTTACATTCGTTGCAGTAAATTCTAATAACTAATATTAATAAGGAAGAGATATTAGGGCACTTTGGCATTATATTAATATTCGGTCATTTTTGTATTAATGCAATGTAGATGGGGCCCTGCTCCCTCTTTCTTGATTAATGCAATGCACATGGGGGCAGCCTTGGAATTATATTTTCGATTAATGCAATTCACATGGGGCTTCGCTCTGAAGACTGAATTATATTAATTTTCAACTATTTTTCTATTGATGCAGTTCACATGGGCCTTCTCGCTCTCTGAATTACATTAATTTTCAGCCAATTTTCTATTAGTGGAATGCACATGGGCATGTCTCTCTACAAACTTATTTTAAAAGCATTCCTTGAGCTTTCTCCCTATCTTCACTCTCTACACCTTTGCCATCGTATCATCCATTCCTAACTTCACTAATTTTCAGTTTCACCTCTGTTTTTGGAAGTGATTCTTTTAAAAACACTTTCATAAAAATATTTCAAATAAAAATATTATTAAACACATTCATATATGCTTTTAGAAAACCAATAAAAAAATATTTTTAATATTTAATTTTACTATAAAAAATGTAATAGAAAATTAAATATAATTAAAATTTATTAAAAACTAATATATTTTAAAATTACTTAATTTTTATATAAAAGTTGTAATAATATATAAAATTAATTTTTTATTTTTTATTTTTTCTCATTTTTTTTACTTTTTATTTTCTTTCCTTTAAAATTGTCACAAATAGAAAAAACCTAAAAATTAATAAACTTTGAAAAATGGAGATGACATTTTAGAAATTATATTTTTTTAAGCCAAAAAATATTGCTAGAAATTGCTCTTCTCATTGTTTTTTTTTTTTTTTTTTCTTGGTTCAAGTTAAATCCTCCCACTTGAATACCCAAACCTATTTACAGTTAAAAATATAATAAATAAAATGAAAACTTTTGAAATACATATAAATATTCAGTATTTTTGTCAAAAAAAGTAAGTTAAAAAACTATTTTTGGTCATAAACAGAATTTTATTCTTTAAAACAATGAAAATTTTAAAAACATTATCAAAGAGTTACTAATCTTTCATCTTGAAGCATAGGGATTGATAATTATTTGCATAACCATCAAAATATGAACGAAAGTCTCCTTGGAAAATTATACTTCTTTTTTATTTTTTAAAATAAATACTTTCATATTAAAAATCAAATTTCTTATAAAAAAATAGATTTATCTTATATTCTTAAATTGAATTTATTAATAATAAATTCATTTTACTTATATCATTGTTATCAATAAATTACTTTTACTTAAATATAAAAAGTTAAATATTTTTTTTTTTAAGTAAAAAAACCAAACACTATCTTAGTAAAATTAAGGTTTAACAGGATAAACCTATTTTACATTCGTAAATTCTAATATCTAATATTAATAAGTAAGAGATATTAGGGCACTTTGGCATTATATTAATTTTCGGTCATTTTTGTATTAATGCAACGTAGATGGAGCCCTGCTCCCTCTTTCTCGATTAATGCAATGCACATGGGGGCAGCTTGGAATTATATTTTCGATTAATGCAATTCACATGGGGCTTCGATCTGAAGACTGAATTATATTAATTTTCAACTATTTTTCTATTGATGCAATTCACATGGGCCTTCTCGCTCTCTGAATTATATTAATTTTCAGCCATTTTTCTATTAGTGGAATGCACATGGGCATGTCTCTCTACAAACTTATTT
Organism: Vitis rotundifolia; assembly: GCA_030254885.1. Classification (NCBI taxonomy): domain Eukaryota; kingdom Viridiplantae; phylum Streptophyta; class Magnoliopsida; order Vitales; family Vitaceae; genus Vitis; species Vitis rotundifolia. The sequence goes on along the minus strand of CM058164.1, from coordinate 7,658,435 downwards.
TACAAGCATTCCTTGAGCTTTCTCCCTATCTTCACTCTCTACACCTTTGCCATCTAAATGTTTTAATATTTTAAGTTTAATTAAATAAAATAAGTATAATATTTAAATGTGAATATATTAAAAATGAAAAAAATCAATTATTAAATTTTAAGTATATATTAAAAGCTATATATATATATATATATATTCTGGTCATCATGTTTTTTCTCTTCGGTTACTAAAGTGAAATTCCTTGAATTTGTAGTTGGTTCTTAATTTCAGTTTGAAGGTGTTGGCTAGGCAAGAAATCAAGTATGAAAAAATGTTATGATTTTCTCTGCAATATCTCTACAAGAGCATTGAGTGGATCCTGTGCTAGCTCGAATACAGAAATGTAAATGTCCCTTGAGGTTCCTTTTAGCTCAATTGGTGGATTTCACTGAAGAAGCATCCCCTCTTTAAGGGATTGGGAAAGAAAACCATAATTAAAAAATGAGATATTGCTCAGGATGCACATTGAATACTGATAGTTTGCTTTGAATTTCTGGCAGTATGTCTAATTAGGTACCCAATGCCGGGTGTAAAGAGGCATCATAGATCCATACAAACATTAAGAACTGTTCTGTAGTAAAACCGGTTGATACATTTTTCTCAATTCCTTCTACTCCTTCAAAACCTGAAGGAAGAGGTAACAGGGCCTAAGGAGTATATGGTTAGAAATCCATTATAGGGTTATAAATTGATAATTGAATTGATTATCTTCATGCATAAGGGCATTAAATCACCTAGTAGAAAATATTTTAAAATCATCCATCTACAATATTTTATTTTCTCTTCTCATATGAAAATATGGTGCTAATACCTTTTGCACTAAATTATAACAAAATAGGGTACCCTGAACTTGACAGTGGATATTTGATGAGACAATGGGAGAAACTAATTGATTTCCTAATTTATCTAATTGAATTCTATGGTGTCCAATCTTGAACTGATATTTGTTTTGCCTCAACAACCTGCCCATGATGTGTATATCATGATCACGGCTCAAAAAAAAAATATAATAAACCAATATTTTTTGGTGAGAAACACTTATGGTAAAATAATATATAAATATTTGTATTATTAAAAATAATAATTTTGATTACTACAAGAAAATTTTAAAAATTACTCATAAAAAGTACAACAAATATTTATGATAAGATAATAATTTTTAAAGTAAAATAAAGTATATAATTACATCTTACTTTAATTTATCTAAGAAATTTCACTGATAAAAAGCAAACAGAAAAACATTTTTTTTTTCTTTTTTTTCTTACTGAATTATCCTTCCAACAGGGCATAAAGCTGTGAGCAACTATACAACAAAGCAGGAAACAATTTACAACTCAAAATTTATTGTTATGAATTTTTTTCTTTTGATATGACAGCGTCCTGTCATTTTTTGTCCTTGTTCTTTTGATCGCAGGACAGTCATTTTCCCACCAATAATGTCTTTTACTCATTGCACTTTTTAAGTAGGACAGGACTCTCTCCCTCTCTCAATATTCATAAGCTAATACGATTTTAAAAAACTAATAAAAACATATTATTTTCATATTTAATTTTGCTATAAAAATATAATATAAAATTAAATATAAGTAAAATTTATTTAAAACTCATATATTTTAAAATTATTTAATTTTCATATAAAAAGTTAAATTTCAATTAAATAGGTGTAAAATAATATATAAAATTAATTGATTAATTATTATTTTTTATTTTTTCTTTCTTTTTATTTTTATTCTTTATTTTTCCTTTAAATTTTTCACCAACACAAAATAACCTAAAAATTAATAAACTTCAAAAAAAAAAAAAAAAAAATTTGACAAGCATAAGAGGGTGTCTTCTTCATTTTCTATATATTGTCACTTAGGAATTTTTAAAAAATTCATTAACCTATCTATTTAGCAGTTTATTTATTTAATAAACTAATCCAATTAGATCAAATATTTTATTATTTAAATAAGATTATTAATATATTGAGCATTTATTTATCAAGGTTTTATTATATTTATTTATAGATTTATTTTTTTTTCTTATTTTATTTATAAATAATAAAATTTTGAAAATGTATAATTTTTAATTAATTTTTGTTATATTTTATATTTATTTCATACTTAGATGATAAACCAAATAATACAATTTTGACTATTTATTCTTTTTGGATCTTGAAACATTTAAATAAATTATGAGAAAAAGAAAACAATAATAAAAAAAAAAAAAAAAAAGGATGGTAGAAGAGAAAAACGGGGGGAAAAGAAATTGAGGTAAAAAAGTTACACTCATTGTGTTTTTCTTACTCAAATAAACGATGAAAAGATTAAAAAAGTATAAATTTTTGAATAATCTTTATTATATAGAATTTTCTTTTAGAATAGAATATTTTAATTTTATATTTTATAATTTTTACCTTTTCGTTTTATATTATTTTTCAACTTTTTCATGACGCCAATAAAACCTTAAACCAATGATACTTTGGTTAACCCAAATATTGAAAGATATCAATTTATTATTAGAAACTGCAAATATGATAACAGACTCATCAAATATTTGATATACATTCAAATAATAAGAATAAGTTAACAAGGATGAGTTTTTCTTTTTATAAAAATGAATTTTGATTTTGATTTTTATTTTTACTCTAATCAGTAATTCAAGGCAGGTTTCAAAACACAATTCATGACCTGGTACGAGCTTTGTCTCTTGACTCTACATTTTCATCCTCATTCTCGCTAGGGATTTTCATTTTCATTTTGCTGGGTGAGAGCTTTCTTCACATTTGATTGCTGAAATCTTTCATTTCCTTGTTTCCTTTCTCACATCATCAGCCTTAACATCTCTGCTTCTGTTCTTCAAGTTGAATCCAATAGCAGCCATATGCTTTTTCTCTCTATTCCCCTCCATAGCCCTTTGTCAGATCGTTTGCAACTCTCCCCACCCTCATACTCATTCTGATCTCCTCTACTCATTTCATTCTCATTTTGCCCATATGTCTATGTCGGTCTGCTCCTTTGCTTGCTAAACCTTTCAATTTCCTTGATTTCTGTTTTTGGGACACTGATTCCCGTAGCCAGCAGCCTGTTGTTAGTTTACAGCTGCCGTTTTTTTGGTTTTCTGTCATCCATCTGATCTGTGTTCCAAAAGAGAAGAAAGGAGTAGCAAGTAGAAAATGGTAGATATTGTTTTTTCGGTTGCAGCAAAAGTTTCAGAGTACCTGGTTGTTCCAGTTGTGCGTCAGCTGGGTTATCTGTTTAACTACCGTACCAACATTGAGGATCTCTCTCAAAAGGTTGAGAAGCTGAGGGATGCCAGGGCTAGGCAGCAGCACTCTGTGGATGAAGCTATTAGGAATGGACATAAAATCGAGGATGATGTTTGCAAGTGGATGACACGTGCTGATGGGTTCATACAAAATGCTTGCAAATTCCTTGAACATGAGAAGGAGGCGCGGAAGAGTTGTTTCAATGGGTTGTGTCCTAATTTGAAGTCCCGATACCAGCTAAGCAGGGAAGCAAGGAAGAAGGCAGGGGTTTCTGTTCAAATCCTTGAAGATGGCCAATTAGAGAAGGTATCATATCGTGCCCCTCTGCAAGGGATAAGGTCTGCACCTTCCGAAGCTTTAGAATCAAGAATGTTGACTTTGAATGAAGTCATGGAGGCCTTAAGGGATGCCAATATCAACAGGATCGGGGTATGGGGGATGGGTGGTGTGGGGAAGTCCACGCTGGTGAAACAAGTGGCTGAACAAGCTAATCAAGACAAGTTATTCGACAAGGTGGTCAAGGTATCTGTGTTGCAGACTCCAGACTTCAAAGAAATTCAAAGGGAACTTGCAGACGGGCTAGGTATGAAATTAGAGGAGGAGAGTGAACAGGGAAGAGCAGCTCGACTACTTCAGAGGATGGAGGATGAGAAGACCATCCTCATCATCTTGGATGATCTTTGGGCCGAACTTGAGTTGGAGAAAGTAGGAATTCCTTCGCCAGATGATCACAAGGGATGCAAATTAGTACTAACTTCTAGAAATAAACAGGTCTTGTCAAATGAGATGAGTACTCAAAAAGATTTTCGAGTTCGACATTTGCAAGAAGATGAAACATGGATTTTATTTAAGAACACAGCTGGCGATTCCATTGAAAATCCAGAGTTGCAACCTATAGCTGTTGATGTAGCAAAAGAATGCGCGGGTTTGCCAATTGCAATAGTAACAGTGGCAAAGGCATTGAAAAACAAGAATGTGTCTATTTGGAAGGATGCCCTGCAACAACTGAAATCGCAAACCTCGACAAACATAACAGGATTGGAGACAAAGGTATACTCAAGTCTAAAGTTGAGCTACGAACACTTGGAGGGAGATGAAGTGAAGTCATTGTGCTTGCTTTGTGGCCTATTTTCTAGTTCTATCCATATTAGGGACTTGTTGAAATATGGTGTGGGTCTGCGATTGTTTCGAGGAACTAATACATTGGAAGAGGCGAAAAATAGAATAGATACATTGGTTGACAACCTCAAATCCTCAAACTTTTTACTAGAAACTGACGATAATGCATTTGTTAGAATGCATGATCTTGTTCGGAGTACTGCCAGAAAAATTGCATCTGAGCAACGTCATGTGTTTACACAACAGAAGACTACTGTAAGAGTGGAAGAATGGTCAAGGATAGATGAACTCCAGGTCACCTGGGTAAAACTGCATAACTGTGATGTTCATGAACTTCCAGAAGGGCTGGTATGTCCAAAACTTGAATTTTTTGAATGTTTTCTAAAGACCAATTTGGCAGTGGAAATCCCAAACACATTTTTTGAAGGGATGAAGCAACTCAAAGTATTAGATTTATCTCGAATGCAACTTCCATCGCTGCCCTTATCACTTCAGTGCCTTGCAAATCTTCGAACATTGTGTTTGGATGGATGCAAGTTGGGAGACATTGTTCTAATTGCAGAGCTAAAGAAACTAGAAATTCTTAGCCTTATGGATTCTGATATTGAACAGTTGCCCAGAGAAATAGCACAGTTGACTCATCTGAGGCTGTTCGATTTGGCGGATTCTTCCAAACTAAAAGTAATTCCACCAGATGTCATATCAAGCTTGTTCCGATTAGAGGATCTGAGTATGGAAAATAGCTTTACTCAATGGGAGGAGGAAGGAAAGAGTAATGCTTGCCTTGCTGAGTTGAAACATTTATCTCACTTAACCTCTTTGGACATACAAATACCAGATGCCAAGTTGCTGCCAAAAGACCTAGTCTTTGATAACTTGGTGAGATACAGAATATTTGTAGGTGATGTCTGGAGCTGGGGAGGAATTTTCGAAGCCAATAGTACATTGAAGCTCAACAAGTTCGACACAAGCCTTCATCTGGTGGATGGTATCAGCAAGTTGTTGAAGAGAACCGAAGATCTACACTTGCATGAATTGTGTGGTGGTACTAATGTTCTTTCCAAATTAAATAGGGAGGGTTTTCTTAAATTAAAGCATCTTAATGTTGAAAGCAGTCCAGAGATTCAATATATTGTGAACTCGATGGATCTGACTTCGTCACATGGTGCCTTTCCTGTTATGGACACCTTGTCTCTCAATCAGCTGATTAACTTGCAAGAAGTATGCCATGGCCAATTTCCACCAGGGTCCTTTGGTTGCTTGAGAAAAGTGGAAGTGGAAGATTGCGACGGCTTGAAATGTCTCTTCTCGTTGTCTGTGGCTAGAGGCCTGTCCCGACTTGAAGAAATTAAAGTAACTAGATGCAAGAGTATGGTTGAGATGGTTTCCCAAGGAAGGAAAGAAATAAAAGAAGATGCTGTTAATGTGCCTCTGTTCCCTGAATTGAGATCCTTGACATTACAGGACTTACCCAAGCTCAGTAATTTCTGCTTTGAGGAGAACCCGGTGCTTTCCAAGCCTGCAAGCACAATTGTTGGTCCTAGTACACCACCTCTCAACCAACCGGTATGTCAAACCTTGATAATCCTTTCTATCTAGTCAATGCTTTTTTAATCACTTCAATTCAAATACTTGGAGACTAGCCCCTCATTAATTGATTTGAGTCAGCAAGAATCCCTTCATTTAAATCAATCCCAAAACCCATCTGATGAGAAACATATTATCATCATGCTTTTATTTTCACTCTATGTTAATTGCTGCAATTTTATTTATACAATGCACTACATCTATGTTGTATGCAACGCTCTCAGAGGTTCTCATGTTACAGGAGATCAGGGATTGCCAACTTCTGCTTTCCTTGGGCGGCAACCTCCGGTCTCTCAAGTTGAAGAATTGCATGTCACTATCGAAACTATTCCCACCCAGTTTGTTACCGAATTTGGAAGAACTAATAGTGGAAAACTGTGGTCAGCTGGAACACGTATTTGATCTTGAAGGGCTAAATGTTGATGATGGGCATGTTGGGCTCCTCCCTAAATTAGGAGTACTGAAGTTGATTGGTCTACCAAAGTTAAGGCATATATGCAACTGTGGCAGCTCCAGAAATCATTTCCCTTCTTCCATGGCTTCTGCTTCTGTAAGCAATATCATCTTCCCTAAATTATTCCGTATTTCACTGGAATCTTTGCCCACCCTCACAAGCTTCGTCTCCCCTGGATATCATTCCCTCCAAAGGCTTCACCATGCAGACCTTGATACCCCCTTCCCGGTGCTCTTTGATGAAAGGGTCAGTTTATCTCTCAGAATCCTTCTCTTTTTAATTCTTATGATTTTAATTTTCCTTTTAATATTGATATCAATCAAATTATTGGAGGAAAATAAAGAAAATTTAGATTGAGCTGGTTCTTGTTTCTCTTTTTTTTTTTTTCACCTAAATTTAACTTAATTGTTAATAATAGAATTTAATATAATTAAATGTTTAATTTATTTGTTTTTATTCAAGTTTGAATGTTGGACGTTGAATGTAGTTTGTATATATTAAAATATTTATGAAATTACTTATGATATTTCTTCTTACTCGAATTTGAAAAAATAATATTCAAATATCCTAAAATATTTGAATTATTAATGTTATAAAAGTTTTATAATAATTATTATGAAAATTTGTATTGGAATAATAAAAATGATTTCTAATTATACTTAATTAGTAAAAAAATGTTAGAAAATTTTCTAAGTGAACACATCTATACAGTGTACATATCTTTGGATAATGAGTTTATAATTGAAATTAATTCATTAACTTTTATATTTTTAATTTGGGAAAGAATATCAAATTCAATTTTTTGATTTACAAAATTCATTGAATTATTTACTCTAATGAATATTTAGATGAATGTGAATTACGTTTTGGGTTTTTTTAATTAAGAAATATATATTAGAATTAGTGGTAGTTTATTTTTATTTTGTTGTGCGATAAATGTATAGAATTTTAGTTTGATTTAGAATTTTATGGATTTATTTTTTTATTAATTTATTATCTAGATAAAGGAATTTTTTATAGACAAATAAAAAGTATTTAAGTCATTCTTTTTTATGATAATTTTTTGTAATTTATAATGAATTCATTCTCATCCAAATTACATGAGATTGTAGTGGTTTAATTTTTTTAAGACAATTAGATAAGAATCAATCAAAATATTTAAGGCTCAAAGTAATTTGCTTTAACAATTAAAAAGAAAAATTGGAAAAAAAAAAATCAAACAAACGTACTCTTTTGGAACATTTCAAATGTATGAGAGTTATATGTATTAAAATGAATTTCACGAGAACTCTGCTATTTCTTGACTGATTTTTTCCTCCACCCTTCTTTAAGATGTAGTTATTGTGTTTTTCTTTTGAGGTCCCCGATTCTGGATGGTTCTACACATGGATTATTTTCTTTTTTCAGTTAATCAAAATATATAAATAACAAAATAGTGGGATGAAATCTGCAGGTTGCATTTCCTAGTTTGAAGTTCTTAAAAATCTCGGGACTGGATAATGTGAAAAAAATACGGCACAACCAAATTCCTCAAGATTCCTTCTCCAAACTAGAAATGGTGACCGTAGAATTTTGTGGACAATTGTTGAATATTTTTTCATCTTGTATGCTGAAAAGGTTACAGAGTCTAGAGGATCTGTCCGTACGTGATTGTAGCTCATTAGAAGCGATTTTTGATGTGGAAGGGACAAATGATAATGTGGATCGTAGTTCGTTAGGGAATACGTCTGTATTTCCTAAACTAACCTCTCTCTCACTCATCAATCTACATCAACTCAGGAGTTTCTACCCAGGGGCACTTACTTCACAGTGGTCATTGTTGAAAAAACTGAAAGTGCAGGAGTGTCATAAACTCAATGTATTTGCATTCGAAACTCCAACATTCCAACAAAGACATCATGAGGGAAATCATGATATGCCCCTTTTCTTGCTCCCACATGTAAGTTTCCTAATTTTACCTTACCACGTTTCCTTAAATTTTACATTAAATAACTTGACCCATGAAAAGGTGAATGCAGAACCCAAAACTGATTATTGGCCCCTACTTGATCCACAACTTCCTTTAGAGAGCATTCTTGATTTCCATTTTTCCTCCCTATATATCTCCATTAATTGAACTTTTTATATTAAAATTTGAACTAATTCTTTCTTCTGACAAGAATTTTTATAAATAGGGTATATGGTTCAAACCAATATTGCAATTTATTGTAAATTTTATTGCTTTCCAAAAATTATTTAATCTATAACCAGCCAACTTATAGTAAACAATTGTGAACCACCTTTCCAATCCATTTTTATTCAAGTGACTTACACCTTGCATCATCATACTTCTTAGATGCTAAATGACAGCATAAAATTAGAAATTTGGACGTGGATGTCCAATGCATCTTCTGTAAACAGCATAAAAAGTTATATTAATTTGGCCATGTTCTTTACTTGGAATAGAGAAATAAAACAACACTTCTTTGTAGATGTGCGTATCTTATTTATATACTGGTTATAACTGACAGAACAAATTTATTTTATTCCAACCATTTCCCAGGTTGCATTCCCTAATTTGGAGGAGTTAACATTGGGTCAGAACAGAGACACAGAAATATGGCCAGAGCAATTTCTAGTGGATTCCTTTCCCAAACTAAGAGTTCTGTCCTTGTATGATTGCAAAGATATTGTGATTGTGATTCCTTCCTTTATGCTTCAAGGATTACATAATCTGGAAGTACTGAAGGTAGGAAGATGTAGTTCAGTCGAAGAGGTATTCCAACTTGAAGGACTTGACGAGGAAAATCAAGCCAAGAGGCTTGGACAGTTAAGAGAAATAGAGTTGCATGATCTTCCTGGGCTGACACGTTTGTGGAAGGAAAACTCCAAACCAGGCCTTGACTTGCAGAGTCTTGAGAGTCTTGACGAGGTATTCCAACCTTGATAATCCTTTCTATCTAGTCAATGCTTTTTTAATCACTTCAAATCAAATACTTGGAGACTAGCCCCTCATTAATTGATTTGAGTCAGCAAGAATCCCTTCATTTAAATATATCCCAAAACCCATCTGATGAGACTTTACCAGCAAAGATAAAACGTCACCAATCAAAACAGAGCATTGACTGAATACAATTACTAGACTGGTTTTTTAATTTGACACACACATTATCATCATGCTTTATTTTCACCCTATGTTAATATCAGCAATTTTATGTATACAATGCAATACATCTATGTTGTATTCAACGCTCTCAGAGGTTCTCATGTTACAGGAGATCAGGGATGGCCAACTTCTGCTTTCCTTGAGCGGCAACCTCCGATCTCTCAAGTTGAAGAATTGCATGTCACTATGGAAACTATTCCCACCCAGTTTGTTACAGAATTTGGAAGAACTAATAGTGGAAAACTGTGGTCAGCTGGAACACGTATTTGATCTTGAAGGGCTAAATGTTGATGATGGGCATGTTGGGCTCCTCCCTAAATTAGGAGTACTGAAGTTGATTGGTCTACCAAAGTTAAGGCATACATGCAACTGTGGCAGCTCCAGAAATCATTTCCCTTCTTCCATGGCTTCTGCTCCTGTAGGCAATATCATATTCCCTAAATTAAGCCATATTTTACTGGAATCTTTGCCCAACCTCACAAGCTTCGTCTCCCCTGGATATCATTCCCTCCAAAGGCTTCACCATGCAGACCTTGATACCCCCTTCCCGGTGCTCTTTGATGAAAGGGTCAGTTTATCTCTCAGAATCCTTCTCTTTTTAATTCTTATGATTTTAATTTTCCTTTTAACATTGTTATCAATCAAATTATTGGAGGAAAATAAAGAAAATTTAGATTGAGCTGGTTCTTGTTTCTCTTTTTTTATTTTTATTTTTCACCTAAATTTAACTTAATTGTTAATAATAGAATTTAATATAATTAAATGTTTAATTTATTTGTTTTTATTCAAGTTTGAATGTTGGACGTTGAATGTAGTTTGTATATATTAAAATATTTATGAAATTACTTATGATATTTCTTCTTACTCGAATTTGAAAAAATAATATTCAAATATCCTAAAATATTTGAATTATTAATGTTATAAAAGTTTTATAATAATTATTATGAAAATTTGTATTGGAATAATAAAAATGATTTCTAATTATACTTGATTAGTAAAAAAATGTTAGAAAATTTTCTAAGTTAATACTTCTATACGGTGTACATATCTTTGGATAATGGATTTATAATTGAAGTATATGTTTGATTATTGAAATTAATTCATTAACTTTTATAATTTTAATATGGGAAAGAATATCAAATTCTATTTTTTAATTGACAAAACTTATTGAATTATTTACTTTAATGAATATTTAGATGGATGTGAATTATGTTTTGGGTTTTTTTTAATTAAGAAATATATATTATAATTAATGGTAGTTTGTTTTTATTTTGTTGTGTGATAAATGTATAGAATTTTAGTTTTATTTTGAATTTTTTGAATTTATTTTTTATTAATTTATTATCTAGATAAAGAAATTTTTTATAAACAAATAAAAAGTATTTAAGTCATATTTTTTATGATAATTTTTTGTAATTTATAATGAATTCATTCTCATCCAAATTACACGAGATTGTGGTGGTTTAATTTTTTAAAGACAATTAGATAAGAATCAATCAAAATATTTAAGGCTTAAAGTAATTTGCTTTAACAATTAAATAAAAAAATTGGAGAAAAAAAAAAAAACATACAAACGAGTCTTTTGGAACATTTCAAATGTATAATAGTTATATTAAAATGAATTCCACGGGAACTCTGCTATTTCTTGATTGATTTTTTCCTTATAAATTCTTATAGTTTTAGACAATGAAATTCAACTTGTTTAAGCATATACATTTTCCTCCACCCTTCTTTAAGATGTAGTGTGTTGTGTTTTTCTTTTGAGGTCCCTGATTCTAGCTGGTTCTAGACATGGATAATTTTCTTTTTTCAGTTAGTCAAAATATATAAATAACAAAATGGTGGGATGAACTCTGCAGGTTGCATTTCCTAGCTTGGAGCTCTTAGACATCTCGGGACTGGATAATGTGAAAAAAATATGGCACAACCAAAATCCTCAAGATTCCTTCTCCAAGCTAGAAGTGGTGAACGTAGCATCATGTGGAGAATTGTTGAATATTTTTCCATCTTGTATGCTGAAAAGGTTACAGTGTCTACAGGTTCTGAAAGTAGTGGATTGTAGTTTATTAGAAGAGGTTTTTGATGTGGAAGGGACAACTGTGAATGTGAATGTGAAGGAAGGTGTAACTGTCACCCAGTTGAGTCAATTGATACTAGAATCGCTGCCAAAAGTTGAGAAGATATGGAATAAGGATCCCCATGGAATTCTCAAATTTCAAAACTTAAAATCAATATTGATTGAAAAATGTCAGAGTCTGAAAAACCTTTTTCCAGCATCTTTTGTCAAAGATCTTGTGCAACTTGAGAACCTGGAGTTGCGTTCTTGTGGGATAGAGGAAATTGTTGCAAAGGACAATGAAGTCGAGACAGCAGCTGAGTTTGTATTCCCTAAAGTAACCTCTCTCGAACTCTTCAATCTACATCAACTCAGGAGTTTCTACCCAGGGGCACATACTTCACGGTGGCCATTGTTGAAAGAACTGATAGTGCGTGCGTGTGATAAAGTCAATGTATTTGCATCCGAAACTCCAACATTCCAACGAAGACATCACGAGGGAGGTTTTGATATGCCGATTCTCCAGCCCCTTTTCTTGCTCCAGCAGGTAAGGTCCCAAACCTTTTCGGATTTGGTTCACCTCATCAAGTTTCATAATTGCCAAGTTTCGATAAATCGTACATTAAATTCTCATGTTATTGTGGCACTCGTAATTAGTTTGCTCAGCGGACAATGCATTAGATTGCTCCCTTGCCACTATTATTTCAACTTTGTAAACCTCTAGATATGTTTATAAAATCTGTCCAATCAGATATTATTTTAGCTCATAACCTAGGTACAAGATGGATGCAGAGACCAAAACTATGTGCTGGAAACACGGTTGTTGGCCCCCACTTGATCTAGAAGTTCCTTTAGAGAGGACCCTAATTCCTAGATTCACAGTTGAACCTTTTTAAGTCAAAATTTGACCTAATCCTTTCGTGTGAGTTATGAGTGGAATTTATATAACTAGTCTATACAGTTTAACAATGAAGAGATAACAGGTTATTGTTATCTGGTTATGAAATTAGTTACACACTGTTACCTATTTATCACATATTGTTAGAAGTAGTTAGATACAGAGAGGGTTATTTAAGTTGTAAACTCTGTTTTCTCATTAGCAAGATATGCCCATTTTATCAATTCTAGTACAAACCAATATTGCAATTTGTAGTAAATTTTATTGGTGTCCAAAAATTATTTAATTTGTAAAACTATCAATATAACCAGCCAACTTTTCAAATGCCAAATGATCCTAATTAGACATTGAGAGGTTGCTGTCCAGTGCATCTTCTCTAAATAGCAGCATTACTTCTTTGTAAATATGCATATCTTATTTATATGCTAGTTATAACTGACATAACAAATTTGTTTTATTCGAACCATTTCCCAGGTTGCATTCCCTTACTTGGAGGAATTAACATTGAATGACAACAACAATACCGAAATATGGCAAGAGCAATTTCCAATGGATTCCTTTCCTAGACTAAGATATCTGAATGTACGTGGATATGGAGATATTTTGGTTGTGATTCCTTCCTTTATGCTTCAAAGATTACATAATCTGGAAAACCTAGTTGTGAGAAGATGTAGTTCAGTTAAAGAGATATTCCAACTTGAAGGACTTGATGAGAAAAATCAAGCCAAGAGGCTTGGACGGTTAAGAGAAATAAGGTTGCATGGTCTTCCTGCGCTGACACATTTGTGGAAGGAAAACTCCAAATCAGGCTCTGATTTGCAAAGTCTAGAGAGTCTTGAAGTGTGGCATTGTGACAGTTTGATAAATTTGGTGTCATGCTCAGTATCTTTCCAAAATCTAGATACTCTAGAAGTGTGGTCTTGTGGTAGTCTGAGAAGTTTGATACCACCCTCGGTAGCTAAAAGTCTGGTAAAACTCAAAAAGCTTAAAGTAGGTGGATCGCAAATGATGGAAGAAGTAGTTGCTAATGAAGGAGGAGAAGCAGCAGATGAGATTGCTTTTTGCGAATTACAACACATGGCACTTCAGTGTTTGCCAAACCTCACAAGCTTCAATTCAAGGGGCTACGTATTCTCATTCCCATCCTTGGAGCATATGGTGGTGGAAGAATGCCCCAAGATGAAAATTTTCTCTCCAAGCCTTGTAACTACACCAAAGCTAGAAAGAGTAGAAGTGGCAGATGATGAGTGGCACTGGCAAGATGATTTAAATACCACAATCCATAATTTGTTTATCAAGACACATGGTATGTATTGATTCCCCAATCTTAGTTACAAAGGATGATTTAAGATTTTCTTTACTTACTGTGAATGATTATAGTGCGACTATTAGATAGACACCATCAAATATGAAAGAGTTTTACCTTTCAGTGTCTTCAAATTTTTTATACCTATCTTGGATTTTCTGTTTTTTTTTTCTATATTTAAATGATATATCAATCCCGAATTAAGTTGCCATGCTTGTTGCCAGCCAATGCTAATTATTTTGAGATAATACTTATTCAGTCAAGTTATTATCATGTTGAATTGATTATTTTGTTAATTATAGACTAATAAACTTAAATTAGTATTTTTTTAATTCAATCAAATTTGATATATAATATATACCATTTGCAATCACTAGCAATTCTAATATGTTTATTTAACCTTATTAAACTCCCATGATGATTTATTTACGTTTTTAAGGTAATGTTGAGGTTGAGAATGTGGAATTGGGAGCTGGTTCAACATTATGATACACCATGTTTGGTTCTTGGGAATGTTACCGTGGCTGAATTTCTAACCATGCTAATGCAGTATGTATCACTCTATCCTAGTCTATTTGGTTATATTTTGGGTTCATATAGTTGGATGGTATGATATTTACACTACAACAAATTTCACATTTTCCTACCATAATTTTATGCATAAATAAATTTTTATAGAAAAAAAAAGAAGATTTTTGCAACAATATTATTTATGATAAAAATAATTTTTTTTAAAGATGAAATTTATACTTATGACAACATATTATATTTAACCACATCATATATTCATGACAAATAATTTTCCATAAGCTTTTAACATGAATTTTGTGTTGAATTACAACATATTACAATTAAGCCTAATTAATATTAATTTCACACAAATTAATTAGAAAAAAAGGTCTTAAGCATGTCAAGTGACAAATATATTTTTCACCTATCATGTGATTTTAGAAAAATCAATAATTATTTTTTGGATTTAATCGAGCATTAAATCTTTCTTTTTTTTTTTTTTTTGGAAAAAAATAATTTTTTTTATGGTTATTTGCCTTTCGTATTAATATATATGTATATATATAATTTAATGTTAAACATTTTAAACTCAAATCTGCATCTGCTTCTATTCCTTGAATTTTTTCCCTGTAACCAAACATAGGTGTTTTCCTGAGAAATCTAGGGCTTCTACCCACATGGCGGTGATGAAATAAGAGATTGCAGAGAAAAGTCACAGATGTTGATGAAGTTGGGTTGTTGGTCTCTCCTCGTCGTCCTTCTTACTATGGCAATGAATCCAATGATCTCACTCTTCAGTCACAACAACAAACCCTACCACTATGTGAAGGTATTTCTTTTACCTTCTGTTTGGCTTCTGAGAAAATCGAGCAAAGGAAAAGAAAAATGAAAGTGAGGTGGTTAGTCTCAGATGAGTAGAGGGTTCTTTTTTCATTTCCTACATTTTATCATTAACCAATTACATGGTTTGATTTGAAATTTTGTGCATTTTGGTATTTGAGTTTTGAATTTTTCTCAGTCAAAGAACTAGTTTTGTTTTATTAAATTTTCTCCAGAAGATGAACTCTAACTTGAGAGTTGAACCTAAATAAGCACTTTTTTAATTGTTGAAAGGATTGAAATTTTATAACTAATTATGATTTTATTATAATGAGTTTTGCAGTTAATTATGTTTTTATTATAATTGGTTTAGATTATTGAACGATTTTTTTATAATTATGAGCATAGAGTTACTCCACTAGGCTTGCTTTCATTGGTCTTAATGACAAATTAGACTTGAAATTGATGCAGCTATTTGTGTTTCAGCTTCTCATTATATACTTGCCTTTGACATTTTGCCCAAATATTTCAAATAAATGTCAAGTTTGTTTTTGCAAATTATATATTTATTTATTGCTTACAAGTTAAAAGTCTCATGTGGGAGCGGCTGGATGATGATATTTACTCTTTTATAACTCATGTTTTGCCAATTTAAGATTTTTTGTTGTGTTATTGTACAGCTAACTAGGTTTTTTTGTTTTTGAATGAATATTCAACTTTGAAAGAATTGACTATTGAGTGTGTTAACTCTGGTTTTTTAGATTTCTATTGTTAGCCATTAAGTCATCAGAAGCAGTTACTGATTGTACTTATCATAAATTTTGGACCTTTAATCTTGCAAAAGGTTCAAGTTTTTTTCTTTTTGTGAATTATTATTTTTTTATTTTTAGCTATAGGCTTTGCCTAAGTTAAGACACTTGTCTCTCTTTTAATTTAATATCTTTATGGGATTCCTTTCATTTCATCATCATTTTAGGAAGTAAGGGGATATTTTCTATGGCTAGTGTATTCAAGGTATGATTAATTGAGTCATTAATGTTTTTTTTCTTTTTTCCTATTGATTATTGATGTCTTGTGGTCTCAAGTTTTGTATATCATGGGTGATTTTATTTATTTTTTTCAATTAAACCCAGAGATATACACTGGTAAATCCAGTGATATATGAGATTAATGATTTGAATTCAAGAGTTCCATTTGCTCACTGTGTGGGACTTCTGTCAGATGAACTCTATAAGGTAATTTGAGCCTCTTTCATAACCCCCTTCTCAGGTTTCTTAATGAAATATATATATATATAATGGTTTATCCCCGGTTAGTCTTCGTTGTTTGATGCATAAGCCCTACCAATAGAAGATCTTTCTGGAGCCATGTAGCGAGGTGTTTCTCCAATTGCTTTGTTGGAATGGTGAGTTTGATTACTTGGATTAATGGTTGATTTTGGGGATGAGAGAAAAAAAGCCATTAGAGAATCCATTTTTAAATAAGCTAAATCTGAATTTGTTTGTACATTATTCTTCAACTCTACCTTCATTTTCATATTCTTTTTTTTTTTTTTTTTGGTAGAAATTGTTAGTGGAATTGTGTCCAATGTGGCCTCTGCCCTTGTGAAATGGCTATGGTCATTGAAGTCTACCACCAATATAGATACATATCCTTTACTGATCTCACATTTAGCTTTATCCCTCTTCTTCTCGTGGTTATTTATACCTATAGGCTGGACATTGCTCTTTGCAATTTTGTGGTTAATGGGTTTGATGGGATTTAATTTTTCAAAAATTTCTAGCTGTTCCACGATGAATTTGAGCCTGGATATACCATGGAAACCATGTTTGATGGTAGTAAGCTCAAAGTCGAACCATACTTTCTTGAGGTATCCCCAAGTGGTGAGCTTCTAGTTTTGGACTTTGAAAACAGTAATATTTACAAGATCTCATCCCCACTCACTTGATGTAAGCTACTTTCAATATAATGGTTAGGAATTGTTATTAATTGAGTGTGTCAAGTTGAGTTCTATTATTAATTATCCAAGTTCCATCTTTCTAGAAAGTTGTAGTCTTTACTTGGTTTTAATAAGTTTGCCTTAACACCCAGTTCAAGTTCCATGGTAGCAGGGCTTATGTTTTATATGGTTCAGGCAAAAAAGGTCAAGTCAGATTATGTTATTGATTATGGTTCTACATCCTTAGTTTCTTAGTTGTTTTGGTACAGTTCTACCTATTTTGCATATTAAAGTTGATTGATGAACTGCAGATGGTAGACCCAAGCTGGTTGTTGGCTTGCCTAAAGGGTAATCTAGGCATGTAGATGGGAAACTAAGAGAAGCAAGGATGAACCATCCAAAAGGGCTTACAATGGATGAGAAAAGAAATATTTACATTATAGACACTATGAATATGGCTATCAGGAAAATCAGTACTGATGCAAGTAAACTTTAGGTGTGTAAGACATTCCCTCAATTAATGAACACAAACTATCTTCTCAATCAATCATCCATGATACTAATTTTTAATTAAGATATCACCTCTTTTCGTCAATTAGAAATCTAATAACCTTGACTTTCATAACATTATTTACCTTTTCTTTTTTCACATGCCCTGTCTCTCTCTATATATATGGCGCTGTCTACATCAAATTGGTATTGAACCCAAGGATTTTATTTATGCAGGGGTTACAACATTGCTAGAGGAAAGTGGGGACGAGGAGAAGGTCATGTTGATGATCCAATTCAAGATACAAAGTTCTCAAATGATTTTGACAAAGTTTACATTGGAAGTAGCTGCTCTCTTATGGTTATAGACAAAGTTCTCAAATGAAAACAAATACCCATAGTTTGTCTATACAGAGTTTCTATTGTTCAAAAAGTTATTGTTGAGCAAGAAAATGTTTCTATCAACCATTTCATTTGAAATGTTAATATTGAATTTATTAGAAAAGATATTTAAAATTGAAGGAAGGGAAATGAATTAAAGATGAAACATGTGAGATGCATAAGAATAATTTTTTGCATAAAACATATTTCACCATCAATTTTTTTTTTTTTTTGTGGTAAAAGGGTAATTTTTCACTATGATTTTTTTTTTATACAGCAAAAAATTGACCTTTTACCATGATTATTTTTTTTAAAAAATGACATATTGCTATAAACTTGTTTTATGGCGAAAAATGACATGTTGCTACAAATTTTCTTTTGTGGTGAAAAGTGACATGTTGCCACAAATTTTGTTTTAGAAAAATTATTTATTCTTACTATAAAATTAAGTTTTATGGTTAAAAATAATTGCTCATAGATTTATGGCAACAAACTTGCAACAATAATTTTTTATAGAAAAAAATATTCTATTACAAAATATTCTCTTTTAACCATAAATTAATTTATGGAAAAACCCCTTATTTGTTGTAGTGTTCCTACACTATTCATAGTTGTTGAAATTCCTTCATAATTGTGGATGGTTACTATTTGAGTCACATTATGAATCTCCACTTGGATCATGGTGTAAATCTCTATTTGTGGATTTATCATTTCTTATATTTGGTTGGGCTTGAAGCAATCGGGCTTGAGGCATGAAAAGGGCATCAAATTAAAGCATAAATTTAAGGTTCTACAAGACTCATCATATGAGGACCATCAAATTTGA
Organism: Vitis rotundifolia; assembly: GCA_030254885.1. Lineage (NCBI taxonomy): Eukaryota > Viridiplantae > Streptophyta > Magnoliopsida > Vitales > Vitaceae > Vitis > Vitis rotundifolia. Next base: position 7,639,626 of record CM058164.1, on the reverse strand, counting down.
GATTAAGAGCTATGAGTATACTACCAACAAAACTGCTATAGGTTAAAAATATTTTTGCCAAAATCAATCCCAAACAAACCCTAAATAAGTATAAACCCCAAGAATTATAGAAGTTAGAATCCATACCTGGCATGGAGTTCAAATTTTGTTTAATGTGTTTTTGCTTAGACTCTACAAGCTAGAATCATCAACTATGAAATAGACAAATTGTGAAATTTATATTCAAACTTGTGATTCAATATTTCTTATGATATCTTCAGATTTGATAGTGATACTAACATATTAAATTTAAACTATTTAGAGTTTTAACAATTCAATTATATTTAATTTTTTTACTCATAAGATGAGAAGATAGGATAAAAGAATAATAGTATGTATATTTGATGATATTAATGGAATAGTAACAATTTGCGAATAGAGCTTGTCAAATGAAAACTATATGTCAGGAAGAAATGAATTCTATTCATATATGAGATTGTAAATTGTAAAATAATCCAAAAATTATTTGATACATTAGAGGATAAAGTATAAAATAATTTTACATGGTTAACAAATGATATTTTGAATTGAAGATGTTTGTATGAAAAAAAAAAATTAACACTCCCCTCAAATTTACAAGTTTTCTTATAAATTGATATTGTGCTATACCTTATGGTATCTTGACTCCAACTATAAATTCTCCGACCAAAATTTGTCACCAACCAAGAATTTGTTGGTTCAATAAACTACTAGGCAACGGACAAGGATGGAACATGAACATAGAGAAACATAGATTTGATCTAGCTACTACATCGAGACTATTGCTTGGCATTAAAGACATGACCATATGTAGAAGAAAAAAGACAAAGAAAAGACACATGCTTTTATTCGACTCCTACACTTTGGCATCCTCCATGGGGAAGATGCAACCATGTTAGAAAGATTGGAGCAAAAAGAAAGGTTTATAAGGGAGGACCATGCTTTAAGAGAGTACTTTCACCAAATCATGGAGTGTATGGAACAACAAAGAGTGCATTTTGATAAATAGTTGAACAATTAATGCAATAAAATGAAGATTTGATGAAGGATAATGAGGAGATGAAGGCTCGATTAAAGATAAGGCATTCTCAATCCTTGATTATCATCTCAATGCCACCCACTATGAAGAGGTCCTTCTAGGTAGACTCACCTCTTTAGAAGAAGATAAGTATTTTAGGAATGAGAGTTACGGTCTTTTAAAGACAAGGCAACATTAGAAATATAATCGGATAAGTTGAAAGCTCATGTTGATTCTGTTAGAAACCCTAGATTAATATGTTTCCATGCTCTGAATTGAATAGGTACATGCAACCTCCCCTAGGCCTCTAGATCATATGCAATGGAAGCTAAAATAGCATTTTTAGAACTTAAGGAAGGGCTTCAAAAGGGAAGGTGCTTTGGCTCTCTCTCTTTAGAGGTGGTAGACAACAGTCACCCCAAAGGTCTTAGAAACCCTAACCCTTAAGCGGGTATTTATAAGGTTCCCCTACTAGGCTTAAGTGACTTGAGCCTTCATGAGCTTAGGTTACTTAATTTAGTCTAAAATGGGTCCTAATTAATTAATTAATCACATAGAGTCATCTAATTAATTAATTAGCTCAATCCAGAGACCTTTTTTAGTATCCCCTGTGTAACCTTGTGTAATTACTAAAATGTTCTTATGTACAAGAATGAAACTAGAGTCAATCTAATACTCATAAACTGTGTCATGATGGTATATGAGCTTAGAGTGGGGACCATTGAGACTCATAGAAGTATTGACTTCCTAATAATCCGATTTTGAAGTTGATTTAACATTTCACTACAAAGAATCAATTGCACTCCAATATCGTATGTAAATAACAATAAGATGAAGCTCGGGTCCGTGACCTACTATCTACTGCATGTAAACTCCTCATAAACTGATGTTTGTAATCTAACAAGGTAGTGCTATCATATATTAAGATTGTCTCTCTAATCCTTGAGTTATAGATCCCACTTATTATGTGATCAATTAATACACTCTAACTCCAGGGAGCATATCTCAAATTTCTACTAAAGAAAATGTTATGGTCATAGTCTTCTAGGTCACATGTCCTTTAGATCACACAAGGGAAAACACTATCTCAAACCCATGATATATCATGGTGCCTCTATTAAAAATACCTATTGCCACCAGCCTTTATCAACAATGACCTAATCCATAGGGATATGAGATCACCTTAGGGTCTCACCTATAGGTTAAAGCCTTATGTTGACTTTAGCATAGACTCAATATCTTCTCAAGATTGAGAGTCCATGCAATATAGTAGATTCGTGAATCATGATAATCGATAACTTTACATCATGATTCACCATAAGTCTTATCTAGTGTGCATCACATATATTAATACACTTATTATGGGAAACCTATCCCAATGGCCATGACAAGTCATCTCTCCAATTAAGAGGTAATGCACTATAGTCTTTATTGGAGAGCTCAAATCCATGAATTGACTATGGATAATTTATCTACTTACGAGGAACCCCTGACTTGTATCCTCTATGCAATTCCTAATGTAACCAAGTCATGTACAATGTAAGAGATACAAGTCGCATACTCAAATCAATGTCAATGCATAAAAGGGATAGCCTAAGGATAGTGAAGCCTAACTTTGTTACATCATGTCTTGGTTTTAGATGCTCAATCGCAACAAACTCCTACTAGCCTTAAAAGCAAACTAGGCACTATAAAAAGGATGTGCTCCATGGCCACATCACCTCTTTGTAATATCTCATAAAACAAGTAGTACTTTTTTTCTCTGTGTTTTCTTTTCTAGTGGTATCTTGGTTTTTTAGACTGTGTCACTATCCCACTGTTATAAAAAAATAGGATCTTGGATGATACAACTAAGAGAACTACCTTTAGTACCTATAGGGAACATCTTAAGCCAAAAAACTTCTTTTGTTGCTTCAAAAGTAATAAAAACCACTTAGAATATATACATATCTAGAGGTAAACCTGTAAGAGGCCTCATTAGACTAAAAGTCTAATTCTTAGTACCCAAGAAGCACCAACTCTACACAAAGACTTACAAGCATATGCTCCTTCATTCTTCTAAAATATTTGAGTATATGCTTGACATCTGCCTAAAACTCTAAATCCTAGATTGGAATAATATCTACCCACCACCCTTATAGCAAAGGAAATATCTAGTCTAGCATATAACATCACATACATGAGTCTACTTATAGCAAAAGCATAGGATATCGCCTTAATGTGATTTATCTCCTCAAATGTCCAAGGACACTAATTGTGAGAGAGACAACTCCTCAAATGGTGTGTGAGACAATCGAGCCTTCACTCTCTCCTTGCACAGTCGCGCCATGTATCGGTAATCGGCCTCAGTAGGAATGAACCCAAGTCCAAATGTCGTATCATGGTCAATAGCAACTATAAACTCACTAGGTCCCTACTGACATCGTCTTAACCCCATGCCAGGAGAAAAGACATACCCCTCATCATGTCAAGAACCATTGTACTGTTGTGCTGATCAAATGACATAGCTACAAAATTTATGCAAAAATCCTCAATCTCAAGAGTCTGTATCTCATCAAAAGTAAACCCAATAAAAAATAAGTCATCCTCACAATGGCTGATCTGAAGTATAGGCTCGGAAGAGGCAAGCATATCTCTAGTAAACTATATCGTGATGACCTGTCCATCATGAATAAACTTCACCTTCTAATGAAAGGAAGAAGGAATAACTCCAGCTCTATGAATCCAAGGTCAGCCTAGTAGCAGGTTAAAGGATGTAAGAATCCCCAAAACCTAGAACAAAGTAGAAAATGTGGTTGGACCAATCAATAAATCAATCACCAAGGTACCCATAACCTCCCTCTTAGTGCTATCATATGCTCTGACTGTATGAGTAGAATGACCAAAATTTGAAGGTGCGAAATCAAGGGCCATGTAGTGGCTAAAGGGAAGACATTTAAGGCTAAGCCATTGTCCAACAAGACAGATGGAACTCTATGGCTTGAACAACCAACTATGATATATAGAGGGCGTACGTGGTCTAAACCTTCAGGTGGCAAATCATCATCTAAAAACACAATGCAAGTGGCCCTACCGGCCATCATCATATAAATCAACCCCTCTAGAGTGGTGGTAGTCTCGACTCTGATCTGACTAAAGGCTCGAATCAAAGCATTTCTATTAGTACTGGATGATGCTAATAAACTCCAAACAGAAATACTAGCCTGGGTGCTCTGTAACTGTCTCAAAACCTCATCATCCTCCCTCATAACCTCCTCGCGAGAGACTGCATCCTCAAATGGCCTGACTGCTGGTGATGGTGGCTGAGCTATCCTCCTACTACGAGTCACAATCTATATATCTCTCCCCTCCAAATCATCATCCTCTAACCATAAAGTGAACAAGACAAAGGTATCATGTCGTCTGATAACCAAATGTGTAGAATGAGTGAACTGGAACAGTGCCCCGTCTAGGATCAAACTTGACGGTGTAGGAACCTGAAGACCCAATGAAACCCCATCAACCTCATAACTGTCATGCAAAACAATTGGCTCGGGCAATCCATCATCCCAACTTAACATATGTATACTGTCATCCTCTATAAGGTCTATGTGATGGATATCTCTTAGAGGTGGAGGCATTGCATGTGTAGAATGGGCAAGAAGAGGGTTAATGGTTACACTTGGTTGTCCCAAGTTAACCCAACCATGGTCTATCAAATCCTGAATAGCATGTCTCAAAGCGTTGTAGTGGTCTGTGTCATGTCTTGGCCCTCTGATAATAAGAATTGTGTAGATCTAATCTAAAGTGGGGCGGCATTGGCTAAGGTACTGGCTTGGGTGCCAATAGAATCAATAATCCACCCTCGATGTGTTTTTGAAAAGCTCGACTCAAAAGCATACCCAACTGAGCAAACTGAAGTGATGGCCTCTGTGTGCTTAAGGTGGGCCTATGTGAACCTAAGTGTGCCTAGATGAACCGAGGTGGACCTAGGTGAATCTAGGTGGGCCTAACTAGGCCTAGGTGGGCTAAGTGAGCCTAGATGTGCCAAATATGCCTAAATGGGCCTAGGTGAACCTAAGTAGGCTAGGTGTGCCTAGGTGAGTCTAAGTGGACCAAGTGTACCAAGTGTACCTAGGTGAATCTAAGTGGGCCAAGTGTGCCTAGGTGAATCTAAGTGGGCCAAGTGTGTCTAAGTGAATCTAAGTGGTCTAAAGGGTCTCAGGTGGCCTAAAAAAAAAAAAAAAAAAACCAAAGTGATCCTAAATGGGCCAAACATGCCTACATGGACCTAAGTGACCTAGGTGGGCTTAAGGTGGTGCCTAATAAGCCAAGTAGACCTAAATGGGCCTAAGGTGAGTCTAGGTGGGCCTAAGTGACCTAATTGAGTTTGACATAAAGTGCACCTAAGTGAAACCAAATCTAAACTCGAATGGCAGCCAAGGTCACAATGAGGAGTTGGATAAACCCCTTAGCCAAAGTCTCCAAGGTGGCTAAAAAAAAAAAAAAGATAAGCTACATGAGTAGTAATGGGCCACCAGGGAATTACTATAAAGTACAAAACGAACATCTAATAAGACATGTGCTAGGAAGACAAAATGGAGGGTCCACATTAAGGATGATAACAAAATGGGTCATTCCTTGATCTCAAACCATCCCATCTATATAAACCTATTCTCATTCTCCTCCCAATAAAAAATTTAAATAAAATGGGATAGAATGGATATGAGAATTTCTATACTCCTCTTATCCCCTTTATTTTTTTTTTTTTTTAAAATATATATTTTATAAATAAGTAAATATTCTATAAATTTTAAAAATTTATTTTATTTGATAAGTAACTTTTTTATTATTTTATATGTTTAAAAATAAAAAATAAATTAAAATTATTTTAAAATTTAATTATATATACAAAGAGATGGAGTAAGATGAGACAAAACAAGATAAAACTCAAACCCATACTTGATTTTTTTTTACCAAAAAACAAAAAACAAAAAAAAAACTTAGTTAAAGTAGCTTTCTTGTTAACCTGTCCACTTACTACACATCCCTTTTCTCTTCCTTATTTTCTCACCCTATCATTTTTACTCAAATGTCAGCTTACTTGAAAAGTAAGGGGAAAGGGCATAATTTGAAGTATATGTCAATATGAATCCATGAAAAATGGACACTTGGATTCCAACTCAACCACACCCCTAATGCATGTGTTTTGTCATCAACCAAGATTTCATTTTTTTCTTCTTTCTTTCTTCTTTTCTCCTCTTTTCATTGGCTTTTAAGAAAGACAAAGAGCACACAAACAATAAGAATTGTGTGTTTCACATTCACATATTCGCCTCATAACACGCTAGGATTTCTAGTATATTCTATGGTTTAAACTAGAATTTTAGTTTTTTTTAGGAAAAAAAATAAAAAGAAAGAAAGAAAAATATATATATTCTCATCGTCTCCTAGGGAAGAACTAGAGGAAAAGTCAATTTGCAAATTTTCATTTCTCCACCAGATTAAACAATTAAAAAACATCAAATAACTTTTCAAAAACTAAAATAATTGATAGGATTGAATGACAATTTCAACTCCTAAGAATATTAATTAAATTAATGTTTTTGGGAAGGCATAGATTGATATTTTTGCCCTCACCTAATAGACTGAAGTCCAAAATCTCAAATGATGATCCTGGCAGCTCCAATGTTGATTAGTTGAAAAATTGTGTGGGTTATGGATCTGCATTTGATACTTACTTTTCATTAATTTAATTTTATAAATTCTTACTTATCTTTCTTGAAAAAAATTAATTTATGCTTTTTGACTACACTAGAAGCATTTGGGTTTAATTTTATTTGTTCTTTGAACATTATGTTTGGGTTTGATAAAATTTGAGGAAAAAATAAGAATAAAGATAAAAATAAAAAATAAATTTAAAGTCAATAAATTATTTTTATATATTACTTCAAATCCATTTCATTTACTTTTAGAAATATATAAATTTCTAACTAATTTTCAAATGAGATTTCTCCTTAACTCTTGGAAATTGTAAAGGTCTTGGCGAGAAGAAGACACGTATTATTGACTAGAAGAGTAGAAGAGGTGTCAAAACCTTGAACATCATTCTACCTACATTCTCGAAGCCTATTGAGTGAACCCCCAAGCCATGTTTCAATCGAGATCTTTTCTTAACCCTAAAAAATTATAGAGGCAATTGTAAAGGTGCTTTGTGAAGAGATGTCAAGACCTTAAAAATCATTATGCCTACCTATATCATTATACCTCCCTTCAAGTGAAAAGCACATATTGCTCTCCAAGTTACTATTTGAGCAACACCAAAGAGGAAGGCCAACCTAATTTGATAGGCCCTTTGAGGTGGAGAACATATTGAATTGATGTCAAATTGGATAGATTGGCGATTGGACCACTAAATCAGTAACCCACCTTTTTCCTTTTTTTTTTTTTTTTTTAATCTTAATGAATTAGCCTATCAATGGCTTTCCCTAGGGCCCTCATGCACCATAGCATTCAATGGATGAATAGAGAAATATAAATGAATATAAACCCTTCTAGTTCTTATCATCTTTAGATGTGGGGTCAATGTCGAACCAAACACATTGAATTAGCCAGTCAATGGGCTTTCCCTAGGGTCCGCTCCTTATTATCTTTAGATCTTCATATATGTCCCCCATCTTCTTAATCCTTACCATCTTCATGATCAACCCTTATTAGTCCTCATAGCATTTTGTGTATAAAGAACCTTATAGCATTCTGTGTATGAGAAATATAAATGAATATAAACCCTTCTTGGTTCTTCATCTTCAAATCTTTAGATGTGTTCCCAACATTTGATGGGCTTTCCTTTGGACTCTCACTCGCCATAGTATTCAATGGATGAATGAGGAATATAAAAGAATATAAAACTTTGTTGGTTTTTACCATATTCATATGTGGCTTCAAATATGGGGCTAGATGATATTGAGTTTTGATATAAATTAAGGACAAATGTAAGATAGATAGTATTGAGTTTGAGTTTTAATGTAGATTAAGGGCGGATGTGGCTTTCCCTAGGGCCCTCATGTGCCATAGTATATCAGTGGATGAATGGGGTATATAAAAAAAATATAAACCCTTGTTGGTTTGAGCCATTCCCACACCATTACATTCAATAAAGGATTAAGGAATATAAATGACCATAAAGCCTTGTTAGTCCTAGGGACCTCATGCGCCATGGTATTTAATGAATAGATAAGGAATATAAAAGAATATAAACTTTTATTCGCATTATGCAGATCTTCATATGTAGCATTAGTTTCAAATGTTGGTCCTTATAATCTTCAAATGTGGGATAGGTGATATTATGTTTAAATTTTAATTTAATTAATGAAATTAATTTAAATTAATGAAATTAATTTATCCTTAATTGAGAAAACAAAGTAGAGTTGAACTAGGTAATTCAAGCATTGGATGGGAACCATTCCTCTAAGTGACTAAATGTCACAAACAAAAACTAGAAAAATGATTCTTTTAAAATTTTATAATAATAAATATGTAAATAATATAAATAAAATAATTTAATTTTTTTAAATTATAGAATTAGGATATACAACTTTTAATATATAGTCAAAATTAAATAATAATTTTTTTATTTTCAATATACATCTTCACATTTAAATTTTTTATAATTATGTGTGATTTAATTTAATAATATAATAATAAATTTTATTAATTTAAATTTGTATATATGTTATATAAATTTTAGCTTTCTATAATTATTTTTAGCTTTAATAATATATACATTAAACGGATAATTGTTTGGTTTAATTGAAAGAACTAATGAATTCTCCCATTCTCTCTGTACCATGAATGGATAATGTGTTTTGAGGGTCTGGAAATTCATCAGGCGATCGGAGCAAGAGGAAAGTTGACACGTGGATTCCTTTATGAGAGTGGATTTCCATTTCTTTAATTTTATAATTAATTGTGGGTGACTTGGCTTTTAGAGCTGCCAACCACCATCGGAATTGGGTGAAATAATTATTAAGTTAAGGAAATGAGACCTCAATTATAGGGAAGACCATGCTCTGGTCGCATGGTTGATGGGAGTAGCGTGGAAGTTTTCGAGTGTGAATAATTTCAATACGACAAAATCCAATGTGAGGCTGTGTCTCCTTTTCTCATCCACCCGATGGAATGATTGGAATCTCCACACGAATATTCCCACTTAGACGTCATATCAAATAAGAAAATCAATGCAATTTATCAATCAACTTTGTCTCATATTTCAACTTGGCCTCCTAATTCTTTGTCCACGAGGGACCACTACAATTCCAGGATATTTCCTAAAAACTGAATTTTTATTATTTAATCACTTAACGTAACTTTAAATTAATCTATACTTAAAATATTTACTTAAAACTTTTTTTCTTAATTTTTACTTTTAAGTATTAAAATTTTTTGATAAAATTAATTTAAAATTTATTTTAAATCATCAAATTAATATTTTTATTTTCATAAATTATAATTAGAATAAAAAAGTCAAGTAATAATAAAAATTATGAAGTATTAAAAAAGATCATGAAGATACAATAAATAGAATTTTAAAAATAAAATAAAGATATAGACTTAAAAATAAATTAATTATTTTTATTTGTTATATAAAATTATTTTTTTACTTTAAGTTACACCATTAAATTAATTTACTAAATATGCTTAATTTATTTAATAACTTAAGTTAAATTATTAAATCACTTTAAATTATTAAATTGATTTATCAAACACCCATTCTAATATAAATTATTGTATTGTGAGATATTAATGTCTGCACTAAAAGGCCACTTGAAGTGGACAAAGAAAAAAAATAAGATAACATTTCACAAATTATATTTTTCTAGAGGCAGAAAATATTATCAGAAACTGTTCCTTTCGTTATTATTATTTTTTCATTGGACCATGTCAGGTCAACCCACTTGAATGCCCAAACTTATTTCCAATTGAAAATGTAATAAATAAAATGACAACTTTTAAAATATATATAAATATACAATATTTTTATTGAAAAATTAAGTTAAAAAAACCATTTTTTTTTATGATTAAGGTCATACACAGAATTTTATTTTATAAAACAATTAAAAATTTAAAAACATTATCAAAGAGTGACTAATCTTTCATCTTAAAGCCTAAGGATTGACAATTATTAGCATAACCATCAAAATATGAAAGAAAGTCTCCTATGGCCCGCTTGGGACGTTGCACAGTCTTTTTTATTTTTAAGAATAAAAACTTCCATATTAAAAATAAAGTTTCTTATAAAAAAAAAAATAGATTTATCTTATATTCCTAAAAATCACTTTGAAATTTTAAAGTTTGAAATAATAAAAAAATTATTTCTTAATTTTTTTAGTCAAATTTTAAAAATCATTACATTTTCAATATAAATCTTTACAAAATGGATGCAATCAAATACTAAATTTTCACTTTTATTAATTTTTTACTTGTTTTTAATATTTTTTGAATATATTTTTAAAATAGAACTCTATTTTTAATCATTTTATATATTTGTAATTATTTTTTAAAACAATCGTCGAAAACAAAAAAACAATAAAAAATAATTAAAAGATGTTATTCGAAAACATTTTATTTTTTATTCTTAAGAAGATAAAATAGAAAATAATTTTTAATTATCAAATGTATTTTTTTCTTTTTTTGTTTGTTTTTTTAATAACAGAAAGTTGTTTTCAAAAAAAATTATCAAATAGATGTTATATTTAACATCTGTTTTTAAAAATATTGTCAAAATAACAATGTATTTGAGAGTGATTTAAAGAATGTTTCTAATTTTTTTAATACAAAAAAGAGAAATTTATCCAAATATTAAAAATGTTATAAACACTTTCTAAAATCATTATCGAATTCAAATCACATGTTTAATAGTGATTATCATAAAAGTACTTTTAATCTATAGTGTTTTTGTTCGTAACACTTTTATGAGAATAGTGAAAGTGATTTAGGTAGTATTTTTTTATAATATATCACATAACATAAAAATGTTTTTAATATTAATAAATTATTTAAAAAACATAAAATTCATTATAAAAGGGATAAATTATGAAAAACCAATATTTTTTGAAAAAAAAAATACATAGACATTTATGATAAAATGATATATAAATATTTATATTATTAGAAAAATAAAAAATAATAATTTTGATTACTATAAGAAAACTTTGAAAATTACTTACAAAAAGTACAACAAATATTTATCATAAGATAATAATTTTTCAAAGCAAAATAAAGTATGTAATTACGTCTTACCTTAATTTATGTAAGAAACTTCACTTACAAAAAGCAAACCAGAAAGCATTTTTTTTTTTTTTTTTTTTTATTGAATCGTCCTTCCAGCGAGAAATAAAGCTCTGAGCAAGTGTACAACCCGGCTCGAAACAGTAGATTTCTTGTCCTTAACCAAGCCAGAATAAAAAAATAAAAAAAGGAAAGTAGGCGAAAAATAATTCAAAATAGGAGGCTACAGGCTATCAATGGGTGGGATCAAGATAATTTGAAAATGACATGACAACTTTTTATACATGCATGTGATTGTAAAGTTTCACCTCTTTCATCCCAATTTTCAACTCAAAATTTAAGTAGGCGGAAAAAATTCAAAATAAGAGGTGACAGGCTGTCAGTGGGTCTGATTTTTTTTTTTTGGAAAATTGTGCATTACATCACACTTGATAATTAATAAAAATTACTCCAAATATCCACTATTGATTAAAAGGATTTGAGGTAGGAATGGACAAAAATATCCTGACTTAAACCCCTTATTTTTATTTTTATTTTTATACCATCATTTCTCACATGCCACTTTTATAAAATTCTCTTTTATTTAATTATTTTTTTTATTTTTTATTATTTTTTTAAACTCTTTTAAAAATAATTAAAAAAAATGGAAATTATTTTCTATTTTTAAATTAGAAATAAACAAAAATTATATTAATAATTCAAAAACTATTTTGAAAAATACTTTTGAAAAAAATATTAATTTAAATGAATAAAAATTATCTTTTACATTTTAAAAGTAAATAATTTAATGATTAAAATACTATTTAAAATAAATATATTTACTACTTTTTTTCTTTTATACTAAAAAATATTTTAAAGTTTATTTTTTTTACTATTATAAAATGAAAAGTTTAATTTTTTTTTTTTTTAATCTTCTTCCTTTCTTATTTTAATAATTTTTTAAATATAGACTTTTGGTAATAAGTTATATGAAATATTGCAAATTTGTTTATTAAGGAATTTTTTTAATGATTTGAATTAATTAAAAATTTATTAAAATAAGAAAAAGAAAAAGAGAGAAAGAGGATGGATGAAGAGTTTTAATTTTAAATATCCAACTAAAATATTTTCATATTTATAAATGGATTATTTATAATTTATTTTCTTTAATTCTTTGTCTTAAATTTCATCTAAACTTGTTTTTTTCTTACATTTTCATGTTTTCTATTATATGTCTATTTAAGGTGATTTTCATCTAATTTGTGCTCCATTATATTCTCTTTTTTATTTTAATGTGTTTCTATACCTCTTTGCATAGCAAAAGTTTTATCATTTTTCATCTATAAAACTTTATACAAAAGATATCATGTATAAGAAAAAAAGAAGAGAAAATTATGATATAATTACATGCACATCTCTTAATATGATACATTTGCTTGACTTGATGACATTGTATTTTAATAATTGAAACCATGCCAAGTTCACATTTATTTTAGATTTAAAAAAGATATTATAATATTTTTCAAATTATTAAATTATAATACATTATTCAATTAAAAATTAATTATCACCATTAATTAAAGGATGATTATATTACAAAATAATATATTAAGACAATGTCTATGTATTGTCCATAAAATAGAGAAAATATTCAAATAATTGTCTATAACCTTCAATATATTTATATAAAAAATAGTTTATATATATATATATATATATATATATTATAGATAAAAAAGAATAATAATATTTTTTAAGGTGTTTAAAAAATATTTATTATATATTTTATAAGTTTGAAAAAAAATATTATGAGATATTTAAAAAATATTTATTAAAAATGTAGTAATAATTATTTTTAATTATTGATTTTTAATATTTAATTTACACATGGTTTTTGGAAGAAAAATAATTAGTGGAAATATTAACACCTCTCTAGTTAGGAAATAATTTACATGGTCCCACCACGAGAGAAAGGTAAGGTGAACGAAGAGAGAGAGAAAGGGAAAGAGAGAATGGGAGAGAAGTGGGAAGCAGGTCGGGAGCAAGAGGAAAGTTGACATGTGGATTCCTTTATGAGAGTGGATTTCCATTTCTTTAATTTTATAATTAATTGTGGGTGACTTCTGCCAACCACCATCAGAATTTGGTGAAATAATTATTAAGGAAATGAGACCTCAATTATAGGAAACACCATGCTCAGGTCACATGGTTGATGGGAGTAGAGTGGAAGTTTTCGAGTGTGAATAGTTTCAATATGACAAAATCCAATGTGAGGCTATCTCCTTTTCTCATTCTATGGATGAAAATATCAATAATCATAAATGCTTAGATTTTATTTATATATCAAATATATCGAAGATATATCGATGGATATTTTAACACAAAATATCGATAGACCAAAAATCATCAAAACTTATAAAAATATAAAAAAAAACTCTTAAAAATGAAATTAAAAGTATAATAGACATTTTAAAATTATTTTATCGAAAAAATTAATATATGTATGATATAATTTACGATATTAAATTTAATTATATAGTGTTGACTGATAAGAAATATGAATTTTATAAATGTAGACTCATTATAAAGTTAAATTATTACAAATATACTAATTATATGATTTAAACATATTAGTATATTAAGTTAATTTACTTACCTCTATTAAAAATATATTAATTAATTAATTGTAAAAATATACTAATTTAAATTCAATTTTATACTAATTTAAAAATGTAATAAGTTAATTTATTCTCAATATATTATTATTATACTTGAATATCAAAATAAAATAAAATTATTAATTTTAAAAAAATTATTGAAAATTTACTAATTATGTTATTTAAATATATTTATTATTTTTATTTTAAAATATTGGCACATTTTGATATAAAATATTTTTATTTAAAAATATTGATAATTTTATTTATGATTTTATATTAGTTTTATATTTAATTAATATACAAAATAAATTATAAGATAATTAAAATCAACTTATTTATAATAATTTAATTTTTTATCGATTTTTCATTGATATATCCAATATATCTCCAAAATTTCAGCGATTTTTTCCCATTTAAGATCGATATTTTGCTTGTATTACCGATATATCCGTGATTACCAATATATAATTGATATATCACCGATATTTACTAATATTTCCGATTAGACGATATATCTTACCTATATATCATATTTACTTTATCCGATACATGATATATCCCTATATTTTCTTCCTTGCATCCACCCAATGAAATGATTGGAATCTCCACACGAGTATTCCCACTTAGACCTCATATCAAATAAGAAAATCAATCAACTTTGTCCAATATTTCAACTTGGCCTCCTAATTCTTTATCCACGAGGGACCACTACAATTCCAGCGTATTTCCTTATAAACTTAATATTTATTATTTAATCACTTAACATAACTTTAAATTAATCTATACTTTAAATATTGGCTTAAAACTTTTTTTTCTTAATTTTTACTTTTAAGTATTAAAGTTTTTTGATAAAATTAACTTAAAACTTATTTTAAATTATCAAATTAATATTTTTATCCTTATAAATTTTAATTAAGATAAAAAAAGTCAAGTAACAATAAAGTTCGTGAAGTATTAAAGAAAATCATAAAAATAACTATAATAAATAGAATTTAATATATATATATATATATGTAAACTTAAAAATAAATTAATCATTTTTATTTATTACTTAAAGTTATTTTTTTTTTTTACTTTAAGTTACATCATTAAATTAATTTACCAAATATGCTTAATTTATTTAATAACTTAAGTTAAATTATTAAATCACTTTAAGTTCTTAAATTGATTTATCAAACACTCATTCCAATATCAATTATTGTATTATGAGATATTAATGTTTGCACTATAAAAACCCACTTGAAGTGGACAGAAAAAAATGGAGATGACATTTTAGAAATTACATTTTTCTAGAGCCAGAAAATATTGCTAGAAATTGCTCCTCTCATTGTTTTTTTTTTTTTTTTTTCTTGGTTCAAGTCAAGTCGGCCCACTTGAATACCCAAACCAATTTCCAGTTAAAAATATAATAAATAAAATGAAAACTTTTGAAATATATATAAATATTAAATATTTTTGTCAAAAACAAGTAAGTTTAAAAACTATTTTTGGTCATAAACAGAATTTTATTCTTTAAAACAATTAAAATTTTTGAAAACATTATCAAAGAGTTACCAATCTTTCATGTTGAAGCCTAGGAATTGAAAATTATTAGCATAACCATCAAAATATGAAAGAAAGTCTCCTTGAGAAATTACACTTGTTTTTTATTTTTAAAAATAAATGCTTCCATATTAAAAATCAAAATTCTTATAAAAAAATAGATTTATCTTATATTCTTAAAAATCACTTTCAAATTTTAAAATTTGAAATAATAATAAAAAATTATTTCTTAATTTTTTTTAATCAAATTTTAAAAATCATTCCATTTTCAATATAAATCTTTAAAAAATGGATGCAAACAAATACTAATTTATCACTTTTATTCTTTTTTAATTTTAACATAACAATAATTTGATTACGTGGCATTAAGCAATTGAAAAGACTTATCTAAATATTTTATTAAATGTAATTAATTAATAGATATTAATCACATCAACCCCACGTTTTCGTTGTAAGGTCGGCCACATGTATGAGGACACCCGCTCTACTCAAAACACACGCTTGGTTTAGTTTATTTTTGCTTCTAAATATTCGCCCCCAAACATACACTTCCTTTTTGTTACTGCCCACATGAAACATCTACCAATAATTCAAACTTAAATTCAGGGGCCCAAAATTATTTTATCACTTAGGACTGATATTGAAACCAATTAAAAGTGACTTCAATGCTTGAAAACACATTCCTATAAAAAAGAAAATTACATATTTAATAAATTATTAAACATTGCTTTAAAAATCTAAAGAATTGCTTAAAAATGATTTTGAACAATCATTTAAGGGATAATTCTTTCAAAATTTTTTATTTTATTTTATAAAACATGATAAAAAAATATTATCATAACAGTTTTTTTATTTATATTTAAACACTAAGGTGTTGTTTGAAAATGCAAACAGTTTTTTAAGTAAAAAACACATGTTTAATGAACTTTTGATGAAAAATAATTTTTTGAAAATTTCTTTAAAAATAAGTTGTTTTTAGAATAAATTTTAGATATTTTTAATTATTTTTCTAGAATGCTCATAGCAACCATTCATAATATTAAAAATATTTTTGAAAACCTTTGTATTATACGTTACTACATAGTACCTTCATAAACAAGTTAGGAAAATTTCATTTTTCATATTTGAGTTTTGAAATATAATTTTATTTTTGAAAACAATTTAGAACTATTTCTAAAAATCATTCTTAAAAATTATGGTCATGCTTGATAACTATTTTTTAAAAATAGTTTTAAAAAATAATTTTTGAAAATAGTTTTTGAAAACTATTTTCTAATGATTTGTAGAATAAAAGTTTGTTTGAAACTATAAATGTTTTTATCTTGTTTTTAATATTTTTGAATATATTTTTAAAATAGAGTTTTATTTTTAATCATTTTACATGCTTGTATAATTATTTTTTAAAACAACCGTAAAAAAATAAATGAAAACAACTAAGAGATGTTATTTGAAAATATCTTATTTTTTATTCTTAAGAAGAGAAAACATAAAATAGTTTTTAATTATCAAACGTATTTTTTTATTTTGAATAATAAAAAGTTGTTCTCGTAAACAATTATAAAATAAATACTATATTTGACATCCATTTTTTAAAATATTGTTAAAATAATAGTATATTTGATAATAATTTTAAAAAATATTTTTAACTTTTTTTAATTAATGAAAGAAAAAAAAAATTCAAATATTAAAAATAACACTTTCTAAAACTACTATCCATCGCATTCAAAGCATGTTTGATAGTACTTTTAATCTATAATGTTTTAATGCATAGAGCTTTTATGAAAATAGTGAAAGTGATTTTGATAGTATTTTTTTATAATACATCACATAATATAAAAACGCTTTAATATTAATAAATTATAAAAAAAAAACATAAAAATTCATTATAAAAGGGAGAAATTATAATAAATTAATATTTTTTTGACAAAAAAAATACATAGACATTTATCGTAAAATGATATATAAATATTTGTATTATTAGAAAAATAAAAAATAATAATTTTGATTACTACAAAAAAATTTTGAAAATGACTTACAAAAAATACAACAAATGTTTATCATAAGATAATAATTTTTCAAAGCAAAATAAAGTATATAACTACATCTTAACTTAATTTATCTAAGAAACTTCACTTACCAAAAGCAAACAAGAAAACAATTTTTTATTTTATTTTATTTTTTGTTTATTGAATCGTGCTCCCAATAAGACATAAAACTCTGAGCAAGTATACAACCAGGCTGAAAACAGTAAAGATTCCTTGTCATTGACCAAAGCCAAAATAAAAAAAATAGAAAAAGGAAAGTAATTTAAAATAGGAAGTGACAGGCTTTTAATGGGTGGGGGGCCACGATACTTTGAAAATTACATGACAACTTTTTATACATATATGAGATTGTAAAGTTTCTTCAAGTAACCTCTTTTATCCCGATTTCTAAGTCAAAATTTATTGGTATAATTTTTTTTCTTTGATATGACAGAACAGAACCCTGTCATTTTCCGTCCCTTTTAAATTTTTTTTTTTCTTTTATGACAGGACCATGTCATATTCTCTCCAACAATGCCTATCGGATAAAGCTCTCTCCCTCTCTCGATAGGGTTATGCTAGCTGGTACCTCCTTCGGTATTGTAGAATTTTCCTTCTCAATATTGATAAACAAATATGGTTTTAAAAAATTAATAAAAAATATTATTTTCATATTTAATTTTACTATAAAAATATAATATAAAATTAAATATAATTAAAATTTATTTAAAACTCATATATTTTAAAATTATTTAATTTTTATATAAAAACTTAAATTTCAATTAGATAGATGTGAAATAATGTATAAAAATAATTTATTAATTATTCTTTATTTTTTATTTTTTCTTTCATTCTATTTTTACTCTTTATTTTTCCTTTCAATTTTTCATCAAGAAAAAATAACCTAAAAATTAATAAAATTAAAAAAAAATTTAATAAAATTTGACAAGTATAAGAGGTGGTCTTCTTGATTTTCTATACATGGTCACTTCAATTTTTTTTAAAAATTTCATTAACCTATCTATTTGGTAGTTTATTTATTTAATAAATCAATCCGGTTGTATGAAAAATTTTATTATTTAAATAAGATTATTAATTTATAGAACATTTATTTATCAAGGTTTTATTATATTTATTTACAAATTTATTTATTTTTTCTTATTTTATTTACAAAAAATAAAATTTTGAAAATGTTTAGTTTTTAATTAATTTTTATTATATTTGATTTTTTTTTTTTTTTTTATACTTAGATGATAAACCAAATAATACAATTTTGACTATTTATTCTTTTTTTGGATCTTGAAATATTTAAATAAATTATGAGAAAAAGAAAATATATATATAAAGATTGTAAAGAGAAAAACGGAAGAAAAGAAAGTGGAAGAAAAAAAAGTTATTGATTGTGTTTTTTCTTACTTTTTTTTAAATAAACTATGAAAAGATTAAAAATATATAAATATTTATATAATCTTTCTTATATAGAATTTTCTTTTATACTTTTCAAGCAATGGGAACATATATATTTTTTTAATTTTATATTTTATAATTTTTACCTTTTGGTTTCCTATTATTTTTCAACTTTTTCCTGATGCCAATCAACCCTTAAACCAATTATACTTTGGTTAACCCAAATATTCAAAGATATCAATTTATTATTAGAAACTGCAAATATGATAACACACTCATCAAATATTTGATATACATTCAAATAATAAGAATAAGTTAACAATTATTGACCTGGCTTGGGTTTCAGTTTCAATTTTGAATAATTGAGAGGCCTTGTTTGAGGATCGTCTCCTGACTCTACATTTTCATCCTCCAGGGATTTTCATTTTCATTTTGCTGGTGAGAGCTCTCTTCACATTTCATTGCTGAAATCTTTCATTTCCTTGTTTCCTTTCTCACATCATCAGCCTTAACATCTCTGCTTCTGTTCTTCAAGTTGAATCCAATAGCATCCATATGTTTTTCTTCTCGATTGCGCTCCACAGCCCTTTGTCACATCGTTTGCAACTCTCTCCACCCTCGTACTCATTCTGACCACCACTACTCATTTTGCCCATGTCTATGTCCCTCTGCTCATTTGCTTGCTTTCCTTGATTTCTGCTTTTGCGATACTGATTCCCGTAGCTAGCAGCCTGTTGTTAGTTTACTGCTGCTGTTTTTTTGTTTTCTGTTTTCTGTCATCGATTTGATCTGTGTTCCAAAAGGGAAGAAAGGAGTAGCAAGTAGAAAATGGTAGAAATTATTGTTTCGGTTGCAGCAAAAGTTTCGGAGTACCTGGTTGATCCAGTTGTACGTCAGCTGGGTTATCTGTTTAACTACCGTACCAACATTGAGGATCTCTCTCAAAAGGTTGAGAAGCTGAGGGATGCCAGGGCTAGGCAGCAGCACTCTGTGGATGAAGCTATTGGAAATGGACATATAATCGAAGATGATGTTTGCAAGTGGATGAAACGTGCTGATGGGTTCATACAAAATGCTTGCAAATTCCTTGAAGATGAGAAGGAGGCGCGGAAGAGTTGTTTCAATGGGTTGTGTCCTAATTTGAATTCCCGGTACCAGTTAAGCAGGGAAGCAAGGAAGAAGGCAGGGGTTTCTGTTCAAATCCTTGCAGATGGCCAATTTGAGAAGGTATCATATCGTGCCCCTCTGCAAGGGATAAGGTCTGCACCTTCCGAAGCTTTAGAATCAAGAATGTTGACTTTGAATGAAGTCATGGAGGCCTTAAGGGATGCCAATATCAATAGGATCGGGGTATGGGGGTTGGGTGGTGTCGGGAAGTCCACGCTGGTGAAACAAGTGGCTGAACAAGCCGAACAAGAGAAGTTATTCCGCAAGGTGGTCATGGTACCTGTGTTCCAGACTCCAGACTTCAAAGAAATTCAACAACAAATTGCAGACAAGCTAGGTATGAAATTTGAGGAAGTGAGTGAACAGGGACGAGCAGATCGACTACATCAGAGGATCAAGCAAGAGAATACCATCCTCATCATCTTGGATGATCTTTGGGCCGAACTTAAGTTGGAGAAAGTAGGAATTCCTTCGCCAGATGATCACAAGGGATGCAAATTAGTGCTAACTTCTAGAAATAAACAGGTCTTGTCAAATGAGATGAGTACTCAAAAAGATTTTCGAGTTCGACATTTGCAAGAGGATGAAACATGGATTTTATTTAAGAACACAGCTGGCGATTCGATTGAAAATCCAGAGTTGCAACCTATAGCTGTTGATGTAGCAAAAGAATGCGCGGGTTTGCCAATTGCAATAGTAACTGTGGCAAAGGCATTGAAAAACAAGAATGTGTCTATTTGGAAGGATGCCCTGCAACAACTGAAATCGCAAACCTCAACAAACATATCAGGAATGGAGACAAAGGTATACTCAAGTCTGAAGTTGAGCTACGAACACTTGGAGGGAGATGAAGCGAAGTCATCGTTCTTGCTTTGTGGCCTATTTTCTAATTATATCTATATTAGGGACTTGTTGAAATATGGTATGGGTCTGCGATTATTTCAAGGAACTAATACACTGGAAGAGGCGAAAAATAGAATAGATACATTGGTTGACAACCTCAAATCCTCAAATTTGTTATTAGAAACTGGCCATAATGCAATTTTTAGAATGCATGATTTTGTTCGGAGTACTGCCAGAAAAATTGTATCCGAGCAACATCATGTGTTTACAGATCAGAAAACTACTGTAAGAGTGGAAGAATGGCCAAGGATAGATGAACTCCAGAAGGTCACCTGGGTAAGTCTGGATGACTGTGATGTTCATGAACTTCCAGAAGGGCTGGTATGTCCAAAACTTGAACTTTTTATTTGTCTTCTAAAGACCAATTCGGCAGTGCAAATCCCAAACAATTTTTTTGAACAGATGAAGCAACTCAAAGTATTAGATTTATCTCGAATGCAACTTCCATCGCTGCCCGTATCACTTCACTGCCTTACAAATCTTCGAACATTGTGTTTGGATATATGCAAGTTGGGAGACATTGGTATAATTGCAGAGCTAAAGAAACTAGAAATTCTTAGCCTTATGGATTCTGATATTGAACAGTTGCCCAGAGAAATAGCACAGTTGACTCATTTGAGGCTGTTCGATTTGAAGGGTTCTGACAAACTAAAAGTAATTCCACCAAATGTCATATCAAGCTTGTTCCGATTAGAGGATTTGCGTATGGAAAATAGCTTTACTCAATGGGAGGGGGAAGGAAAGAGTAATGCTTGCCTTGCTGAGTTGAAACATTTATCTCACTTAACCTCTTTGGACATACAAATACCAGATGCCCAGTTGCTGCCAAAAGACTTAGTCTTTGATAACTTGGTGAGATACAGAATATTTGTAGGTGATGTCTGGAGCTGGGATGAAATTTTCGAAGCCAATAGTACATTGAAGCTCAACAAGTTCGACACAAGCCTTCATCTGGTGGATGGTATCAGCAAGTTGTTGAAGAGAACCGAAGATCTACGCTTGCGTGAATTGTGTGGTGGTACTAATGTTCTTTCCAAATTAAATGGGGAGGGTTTTCTTAAATTAAAGCATCTTAATGTTGAAAGCAGTCCAGAGATTCAATATATTATGAACTCGATGGATCTGACTTCATCACATGGTGCCTTTCCTGTTATGGAGACCTTGTCTCTCAATCAGCTGATTAACTTGCAAGAAGTATGCCATGGCCAATTTCCAGCAGGGTCCTTTGGTTGCTTGAGAAAAGTGCAAGTGGAAGATTGTGATGGCTTGAAATTTCTCTTCTCGTTGTCTGTGGCTAGAGGCCTTTCCCAACTTGTAGAAATAAAAGTAACTAGATGCAAGAGTATGGTTGAGATGGTGGTTTCCCAAGAAAGGAAAGAAATAAAAGAAGATGCTGTTAATGTGCCTCTGTTCCCTGAATTGAGATACTTGACATTAGAGGACTTGCCCAAGCTCAGTAATTTTTGCTTTGAGGAGAACCCGGTGCTTTCGAAGCCTGCAAGCACAATTGTTGGTCCTAGTACACCACCTCTCAACCAACCGGTATGTCAAACCTTGATAATCCTTTCTATCTAGTCAATGCATTTTTAATCACTTCAATTCAAATACTTGGAGACTAACCCCTCATTAATTGATTTGAGTCAGCAAGAATCCCCTCATTTAAATCGATCCCAAAACCCATCTGATGAGACTTTACCAGCAAAGATAAAACGTCACCAATTAAAACAGAGCATTGACTGAATACAATTAATAGACTGGTTTTTTTAATTTGACAAACATATTATCATCATGCTTTTATTTTCACTCTATGTTAATATCTGCAATTTTATGTATACAATGCAATACATCTATGTTGTATTCAACGCTCTCAGAGGTTCTCATGTTACAGGAGATTAGGGATAGCCAACTTCTGCTTTCCTTGGGCGGCAACCTCCGATCTCTCAAGTTGAAGAATTGCATGTCACTATTGAAACTATTCCCACCCAGTTTGTTACAGAATTTGGAAGAACTAATAGTGGAAAACTGTGGTCAGCTGGAACACGTATTTGATCTTGAAGGGCTAAATGTTGATGATGGGCATGTTGGGCTCCTCCTTAAATTAGGAGAAATGAGGTTGATTGGTCTACCAAAGTTGAGGCATATATGCAACTGTGGCAGCTCCAGAAATCATTTCCCTTCTTCCGTGGCTTCTGCTCCTGTAGGCAACATCATATTCCCTAAATTAAGCAATATTTTACTGGAATCTTTGCCCAACC
Source organism: Vitis rotundifolia (assembly GCA_030254885.1). Classification (NCBI taxonomy): domain Eukaryota; kingdom Viridiplantae; phylum Streptophyta; class Magnoliopsida; order Vitales; family Vitaceae; genus Vitis; species Vitis rotundifolia. Next base: position 7,616,387 of record CM058164.1, on the reverse strand, counting down.
TCACAAGCTTCGTCTCCCCTGGATATCATTCCCTCCAAAGGCTTCACCATGCAGACCTTGATACCCCCTTCCCGGTGCTTTTTGATGAAAGGGTCAGTTTATCTCTCAGAATCTCTCTCTTTTTAATTCTTATGATTTTAATTTTCCTTTTAACATTGTTATCAATCAAATTATTGGAGGAAAATAAAGAAAATTTAGATTTGAGCTGGTTGTTGTTTCTCTTTTTTTATTTTTATTTTTCACCTAAATTTAACTTAATTGTTAATAATAGAGTTTAATATAATTCAATGTTTAATTTATTTGTTTTTATTTAGGTTTGAATGTTGGACGTTGAATGTAGTTTGTATATATTAAAATATTTATGATATTTCTTCTTACTCTAATTTGAAAAAATAATATTCAAATATCCTAAAATATTTGAATTATTAATATTATAAAAGTTTTATAATAATTAATTATATAATTATTATGAAAATTTGTATTGGAATAATAAAAATGATTTCTAATTATACTTGATTAGTAAAAAAATGTTAGAAAATTTTGTAAGTGAACACTTCTATACTGTGTACATATCTTTGGATAATGGGTTTAAAATTGAAATTAATTCATTAACTTTTACATTTTAAATTTGGGAAAGAATATCAAATTCTATTTTTTGATTTACAAAATTCATTGAATTATTTACTCTAATGAAAATTTAGATGAATGTGAATTATGTTTTGAGTTTTTTTAATTAAGAAATATATATTAGAATTAGTGGTAGTTTATTTTTATTTTGTTGTGTGATAAATGTATAGAATTTTAGTTTGATTTAGAATTTTATGGATTTATTTTTTATTAATTTATTATCTAGATAAAGGAATTTTTTATAGGCAAATAAAAAGTATTTAAGTCATATTTTTTATGATAATTTTTTGTGATTTGTAATGAATTCATTCTCATCCAAATTACACGATATTATGGTGGTTTAATTTTTTTTGAAGACAATTAGATTAGAATCAATCAAGACATTTAAGGCTTAAAGTAATTTGCTTTAACAATTAAATAAACAAATTGGAAAAAAAAAAAAAACAAATAAAAGACTCTTTTGGAACATTTCAAATGTATGACAGTTGTATTAAAAGGAATTCCACGGGAACTCCGCTATTTCTTGACTGATTTTTCCTTACAAATTCTTATCGTTTTAGATAATGAAATTCAACTTGTTTAAGCATGTGCATTTTCCTCCACCCTTCTTTAAGATGTAGTTTGTTGTGTTTTCCTACACATGGATTATTTTCTTTTTTCAGTTAGTCAAAATATATAAATAACAAAACGGTGGGATGAACTCTACAGGTTGCATTTCCTAGCTTGGCCTTCTTAGAAATCTCGGGACTCGATAATATGAAAAAAATATGGCACAACCAAATTCCTCAAGGCTCCTTTTCCAAAGTAAAAATGGTGAATGTAAAGTCATGTGGAGAACTGTTGAATATTTTTCCATTTTGTATGCTGAAAAGGTTACAGAGTCTAAAGACTCTGTTCGTACATGATTGTAGTTCATTAGAAGCGGTTTTTGATGTGGAAGGGACAAATGTGAATGTGAATGTGGATCGTGGTTCATTAGGGAATACGTTTGTACTCCCTAAAGTAACCCGTCTCATTCTCAACGAAATAGCTCAACTCAGGAGTTTCTACCCAGGGACACATACTTCACGGTGGCCATTGTTGGAACGACTGGGGGTGTTTCAGTGTCATAAACTCAATGTATTTGCATTCGATACTCCTACATTCCAGCAAAGACGTCATGAGGGAAATCTTGATATGCCCCTTTTCTTGCTCCCACATGTAAGTTTCCTAATTTTACCTTATCACGTTTCCTTAAATTTTACATTAAATAACTTGACCCATGAAAAGGTGGATGCAGAACCCAAAACCGATTATTGGCCCCTACTTGATCCACAACTTCCTTTAGAGGGCATCCTTGATTTCCATTTTTCCTCCCTGTATATCTCCATTGAACTTTTTATGTTAAATTTTGAACTAATTCTTACTTCTGACAAGAATGTTTATAAATAGGTATATGGTTCAAACCAATATTGCAATTTATTGTAAATTTTATTGGTTACCAGAAATTATTTAATCTATAATTAGCCAACTTATGGTAAACAATTGTGAACCACGTTTTCAATCCATTTTTATTCAAGTGACTTACACCTTGCATCATCATACTTCTCAGGTGCTAAATGACAGCAATTAGAAATCTGGATGTAGATATCCGGTGCATCTTCTGTAAACAGCATAAAGAATTATATTAATTTTGCCATGTTTTTCATGAGAAATAAAACAATACTTCTTTGTAGATGTGCGTATCTTATTTATATACTAGTTATAACTGAGATAACAACTTTGTTTTATTCCTACCATTTCCCAGGTTGCATTCCCTAATTTGGAGGAATTAATATTGGGTGACAACAGAGATACAGAAATATGGCCGGAGCAATTTCCAGTGGATTCCTTTCCCAGACTAAGAGTTTTGCGTGTATATGACTATAAAGATATTTTGGTTGTGATTCCTTCCTTTATGCTTCAAAGATTACATAATCTGGAAGTACTTAAAGTGGGAAGATGTAGTTCAGTCAAAGAGGTATTCCAACTTGAAGGACTTGACGAGGAAAATCAAGCCAATAGGCTTGCACGGTTAAGAGAAATAGAGTTGCATGATCTTCCTGAGCTGACACATTTGTGGAAGGAAAACTCTAAACCAGGCCTTGACTTGCAGAGTCTGGAGATTCTTGACGAGGTATTCCAACCTTGATAATCCTTTCTATCTAGTCAATGCTTTTTTAATCACTTCAATTCAAATACTTGGAGACTAGCCCCTCATTAATTGATTTGAGTCAGCAAGAATCCCCTCATTTAAATCGATCCCAAAACCCATCTGATGAGACTTTACCAGCAAAGATAAAACGTCACCAATCAAAACAGGGCATTGACTGAATACAATTAATAGACTGGTTTTTTAATTTGACAAACATACTATCATCTTGCTTCTATTTTCACTCTATGTTAATATCTGCAATTTTATGTATACATTGCAATACGTCTATGTTGTATTCAACGCTCTCAGAGGTTCTCATGTTACAGGAGATTAGGGATGGCCAACTTCTGCTTTCCTTGGGCGGCAACCTCCGGTCTCTCAAGTTGAAGAATTGCATGTCACTATTGAAACTATTCCCACCCAGTTTGTTACAGAATTTGGAAGAACTAATAGTGGAAAACTGTGGTCAGCTGGAACACGTATTTGATCTTGAAGGGCTAAATGTTGATGATGGGCATGTTGGGCTCCTCCTTAAATTAGGAGAAATGAGGTTGATTGGTCTACCAAAGTTGAGGCATATATGCAACTGTGGCAGCTCCAGAAATCATTTCCCTTCTTCCGTGGCTTCTGCTCCTGTAGGCAACATCATATTCCCTAAATTAAGCAATATTTTACTGGAATCTTTGCCCAACCTCACAAGCTTCTCCCCTGGATATCATTCCCTCCAAAGGCTTCACCATGCAGACCTTGATACCCCCTTCCCGGTGCTTTTTGATGAAAGGGTCAGTTTATCTCTCAGAATCTTTCTCTTTTTAATTCTTATGATTTTAATTTTCCTTTTAACATTGTTATCAATCAAATTATTGGAGGAAAATAAAGAAAATTTAGATTTGAGCTGGTTATTGTTTCTCTTTTTTTATTTTTATTTTTCACCTAAATTTAACTTAATTGTTAATAATAGAGTTTAATATAATTCAATGTTTAATTTATTTGTTTTTATTTAGGTTTGAATGTTGGACGTTGAATGTAGTTTGTATATATTAAAATATTTATGATATTTCTTCTTACTCTAATTTGAAAAAATAATATTTAAATATCCTAAAATATTTGAATTATTAATATTATAAAAGTTTTATAATAATTAATTATATAATTATTATGAAAATTTGTATTGGAATAATAAAAATGATTTCTAATTATACTTGATTAGTAAAAAAATGTTAGAAAATTTTGTAAGTGAACACTTCTATACTGTGTACATATCTTTGGATAATGGGTTTATAATTGAAATTAATTCATTAACTTTTACATTTTAAATTTGGGAAAGAATATCAAATTCTATTTTTTGATTTACAAAATTCATTGAATTATTTACTCTAATGAATATTTAGATGAATGTGAATTATGTTTTGAGTTTTTTTAATTAAGAAATATATATTAGAATTAGTGGTAGTTTATTTTTATTTTGTTGTGTGATAAATGTATAGAATTTTAGTTTGATTTAGAATTTTATGGATTTATTTTTTATTAATTTATTATCTAGATAAAGGAATTTTTTATAGGCAAATAAAAAGTATTTAAGTCATATTTTTTATGATAATTTTTTGTAATTTATAATGAATTCATTCTCATCCAAATTACATGAGATTGTGGTGGTTTAATTTTTTTAAGACAATTAGATAAGAATCAATCAAGATACTTAAGGCTTAAAGTAATTTGCTTTAACAATTAAATAAAAAAAATTGGTAAAAAAAAAAAAATTCAAATAAACGACTCTTTTGGAACATTTCAAATGTATGACAGTTGTATTAAAAGGAATTCCACGGGAGCTTTGCTATTTCTTGACTGATTTTTTCCTTACAAATTCTTATAGTTTTAGACAATGAAATTCAACTTGTTTAAGCATGTACATTTTCCTCCACCCTTCTTTAAGATGTAGTTTGTTGTGTTTTTTTTTAGGTCCCTGATTCTAGTTGGTTCTAGACATATATAATTTTCTTTTTTCAGTTAGTCAAAATATATAAATAACAAAATGGTGGGATGAACTCTGCAGGTTGCATTTCCTAGCTTGAAGTTTTTATTCATCAGGGGACTGGATAATGTGAAAAAAATATGGCACAACCAAATTCCTCAAGATTCCTTCTCCAAACTAGAAAAGGTGACCATATCATCATGTGGACAATTGTTGAATATTTTTCCATCTTGTATGCTGAAAAGGTTACAGAGTCTAGACGGTCTGGTCATATGTGATTGTAGTTCATTAGAAGCGGTTTTTGATATGGAATGGACAAATGTGAATATGGATTGTAGTTCATTAGGGAATACATTTGTATTCCCTAAAGTAACCTTTCTCTCACTCATCAGTCTACATCAACTCAGGAGTTTCTACCCGGGGGCACTTACTTTACAGTGGCCATTGTTGAAAAAACTGATGGTGTATGGTTGTCATAAACTCAATGTATTTGTATTCGAAACTCCAACATTCCAACAAAGACATCGTGAGGGAAATCTTGATATGCCCCTTTTCTTGCTCCCACATGTAAGTTTCCTAATTTTACCTTATCACGTTTCCTTAAATTTTACATTAAATAACTTGACCCATGAAAAGGTGGATGCAGAACCCAAAACTGATTATTGGCCCCTACTTGATCCACAACTTCCTTTAGAGAGCATCCTTGATTTCCATTTTTCCTCCCTGCATATCTCCATTAATTGAACTTTTTATGTTAAATTTTGAACTAATTCTTTCTTCTGACAAGAATTTTTATAAATAAGGTATATGGTTCAAACCAATATTGCAATTTATTATAAATTTTATTGGTTTCCAAAAATTATTTAATCTATAACCAGCCAACTTATAGTAAACAATTGTGAACCACCTTTCCAATCCATTTTTATTCAAGTGACTTACACCTGCCATCATCATACTTCTAAGATGCTAAATGACAGCATAAAATTAGAAATCTGGATGTGGATGTCCAGTGCATCTCCTGTAAACAGCATAAAAAATTATATTAATTTTGCCATGTTCTTTACTTGGAATAGAGAAATAAAACAACACTTCTTTGTAGATGTGTGTATCTTATTTATATACTAGTTATAACTGAGATAATAAATTTGTTTTATTCCAACCATTTCCCAGGTTGCATTCGCTAATTTGGAGGAATTAAGATTGGGTGACAACAGAGATACAGAAATATGGCCAGAGCAGTCTCCAGTGGATTCCTTTCCCAGACTAAGAGTTTTGTATGTAGATGACTGTAGAGGTATTTTGGTTGTGATTCCTTCCTTTATGCTTCAAAGATTACATAATTTGGAAGTACTTAAGGTAGGAAGATGTAGTTCAGTCAAAGAGGTATTCCAACTTAAAGGACTTGACGAGGAAAATCAAGCCAAGAGGCTTGGACTGTTAAGAGAAATAGAGTTGCATGATCTTCTTGGGTTGACACATTTGTGGAAGCAAAACTCCAAACCAGGCCTTGACTTGCAGAGTCTAGAGAGTCTTGAAGTGTGGAATTGTGTCAGTTTGATAAATTTGGTACCATCCTCTGTATCTTTCCAGAATCTAGCTACTCTAGATGTGCAGTCTTGTGGTAGTCTGAGAAGTTTGATATCACCCTCGGTAGCTAAAAGTCTGGTAAAACTCAAGACACTCAAAATACGTAGATCAGATATGATGGAAGAAGTAGTTGCCAACGAAGGAGGGGAAGCAACATATGAGATTACTTTCTACAAATTACAACACATGGAGCTTCTGTATTTGTCAAACCTCACAAGCTTCAGTTCAGGTGGTTATATATTCTCATTGCCATCCTTGGAGCAGATGTTGGTGAAAGAATGCCCCAAGATGAAAATGTTCTCTTCAAGCCTCGTAACTACACCAAGGCTAGAAAGAATAACAGTGGGAGATGATGACTGGCCTTGGCAGGATGATCTGAATACCACCATCCATAATTCGTTTATAAATGCACATGGTATGTACTAATGTGAGACTTGTTTAGATTTCTCAAGCGCAATTCATACTTAGACATTTATTATTATACCAATTAGCAACCATTAAAATGAAATGTTTTGAACTATTTTCTGAAATATCTATCCTATCATCAAAGGAAATGATATTGAAGAATGTTCTATTTCTGTATTTTGAAAATAAATAAAGTAGATCCGCAAACCTTTATTCTGAAACTGCAAATGGTATAAATAAATATATATACCATTTGCAATCACTAGTAATTGTAATCTCTTTATTTAACCTTATTAAATGCTCATAATGATTTATTTACGTTTTTTAGGTAATATTGAGGCTGAGATTGTGGAATTGGAAGCTGGTTCAGCATTATGATTACATCATGTTTTGTTCTTGGGAATGTTACTCTTTGGCTGGATTGATTCCATGTTAATGCAATATGTATCACTCTATCTCAATCTATTTGGTAATATTTTAGGTTTATATAGATTTGTTGGATTGTATGATGTTTTCCACATTGTTCATAATTATTGAAATTTCTTCATAATTATGGATGGTCACTATTTGAGTCGCATAATGAATCTCCACTTGAATCATAGTATAAATCTCTATTTATGGATTTATTATTGCTTATAGTTGGTTGGGCTCGAAGCAATTGGGCTTGAGGCAAAAAAAGGGCATAGAAACATTCATCAATGAGAACAATTGCAATTGATTTGGTAAATCGGTTAGCAGAATAGATATTATTTCAATGTAATTGAAATTCAACAAACATAGAAACCACTAGTATGATTCCAAGTTTGCCAATATTACTAAAATAGTACTCAGTATAAAGTATGATACCATAGTACCTGGAAGTTTATTAAGCGAAGAACAAGCTTTCTCAGCATGACTGGGAGTAAGATGAGTAACGCTTCCACCAATGCATCAATTATCATCCTGAACAACCATCAAAAAATAAGGAGGGATATAATAGAATAAAGAATTAATACAAATATGAGAAAACACCCAACATTGTTTCTCCAACCAACTCTCTTTCTCACATGCTGCTCTACTTCTCACATGCTGCTAACCGTTTCTCAACTGTTTCAAGTATTTCTTTGCAGATAAAACCTTCCTCTTTAACCTAGGCAACTTGATGCTCAATTTATTCAAGGACAAAAAACCATAGACACTTCCTACGACAAAAGGGATGTTACAAAAGCAATCAATAAATCATAAACATATTAGCAATATTAAACTTCTATATCATAAAAGTCTAATGGCAAACTCCATAGCATCTATTACATATTCCATTGCTCTATTTGCTTCTAGGACCACATTTGCCTTCCTACAAATCTCTTCTAGCTGTGAACTCTTCTTTAGAACAAGCCCTTTCATTTTCCTTGTTTTCAGCTATTCCAACCAAGAAACTTCTCCCTCCTGCACAAGGAATTTACTTTTCCTTTACATCCTAGAACAAAATCCATCCCCATGTTGCATAATAAAAATATGTAACATAAGATCAAAATTATATAGAACTTCAAAGTTGATATTTTGCATCCATCAACCAAATGAGACCTAGAAATGCATGTTTAGAAATTAGCATATGGAACTCAACCATTGGCAGAGTACCAAAACATTTCGTTCACCAAAAAGGTTAACCAATTCACAGGAATTTTCCATATTCTGCTTGAAGTGACTCATCTATAGATGGATGGGTTGTAATGGCCAAAGATAAAGCCAATATGTAATACAACAAGGTCCAATATGAATCCAGTCCCCCTCCACTCATATATCCCGCCTTTATCCTTATAAGCTCCATAACTCGAGCAAGGATGAAATAAATTAAAAGATAAGATGAAATAAAAGGATGAAATGCCATTAGGTTTTTGCTTGATCTATTAATGGGAATGGAATACATAGTACCCTGCATATTTAGAAGAGTCTTGTAAGGTTCCCTTTAATTTGCTTTATTTCTTCTTCTTTTTTCTTGACAGCCCTCCATTTTTTCTAGCTAAATGTGAGATTGATCTTAGTTGTTATGTTTTATAATTATGTAGAGTTCCATTTCTCTACAATTAACAGTGTGATTGGGTCTTTTCAATTATTTTAGATGCCTCTTTAGCTATAAGTCTAATTGCCATATCACCATGTTGCTTGTTCCATTCTCAAATCCAAAAATTTGATGCAAGTTTTTTCTATATTAATAAAATAATATTACATCCTATATTGACCATTAAAGGAGAGAAAAACTTCTAACAATATTTGGATTTTAGAGTAATTTTTCGAAAGGAAAACTGAAAAATAATGGGATTAACTTCTCAAGACAAACTTAATATATCACATTGCTTATATGTTTCAACTTGTGTTTCGAGTTTGCTTTCACTCATATCTCACATCACACACCAAAAAACCCTCCCAAATTCTCTTTGATACTGCTAATAGCCTACGCAAAACACATGTTGAACATGAGGAAGTGAGACTCTACCATCTTCTAATCTTTTTCAGGATCACTACCAAACAACCTCAGGGAGCAACAACCACCTGTACATAGCCACATACATACTAAGAAACCAAAACCTTAACCTAGACTATCACATTGCATCCAAGTTCTGTATGACCTATCTCAAAAATCAAAACTCTAAACCTACCCATTTCCAAAAGAGAATAGAAAACACTAGCCCAAACTCCATATCTCTCGGTTTTGAAGGAAGAGAGCTGTTGCAGGGAAGGAGCAATCAAAATTACTGAAAACATAAATCTTCACTGAAGATGGCCTTGAAAGGAGGAACTGGTTTATGATTTGATGAAACCAGACATGGTCATAGAACTGAAGTCTGAACTGGTTAACATCTGTGGACCAAAAGAAATGGGATTTAGTGGTGAAGGATGTAGCTGGAGCAGCTGAGGATGATGGTAGGAGAGATGTTGAGAGGGTTTAAAAAGAAGGGGCCATGAAAATAAAAAGTATCAAGTTGTGGTGTTTGAGAGCAGATATGGGCCTTTTATACTTAGGCACTTATTAAGAGCATCAATATTAGACCAAACCAAAGGTTATGCTTATTAAAGAGGGCCAAGATTGGGTCCTCTGTACAATTCATTGCCTTTTCTAAAGATCAAGATTGGAGCCTTAGTCATCAAGGATATAATTTTTGTAGTAGTGCATTCATTCATATTACAATGACAATCATTTTAAGCTACTAAAAATATTTCTGCTAGGAAAAGCATAGCAATGGATAGAGTGCCCTGGTGCCTAACTAGCAAACACATGAGGGAAAGGATCATTATAAACGTTCATGGAAAGCAAATTTGGTGAATTGGTACATACCATGCAGCTATATAAACAACTTTGGAATGGTGGTATTAAGGTCACCTTCCCAATTCCATTCATTATCTACCACATCTACTCTCTCTAGCTTTGGTGTGGTTGAGAAGCTGTGGACAACGCATTTTCACGTGCACCCCCACTCGAGCGGCGAGACTCTCTTTTATTTTATTTGGTGAAAAATATGATTTTTAGAAAAGACTTGGAATTGCCACTTACTTTTATTTATTTTTAAAGGGGAAAACAAGTAAGAATAAAACCCCTAAAATGACTCTTGATTTTTGTGGAAAAGCTATATGCGAAAAACCTGAGTCTGGGTCCGGGGATCAGGTTACTTACTGGGAAGGTACGGTAAAGACCGTAGCACCCCTCTAAGCCCTATAAAGGTCTCTACTGACTAAGTTAAAGGAAATGTGGCAATTAATTGATTGATTGAGGATACCTAGGTAGACTAAGGTGATTTAAAAAAATAACATGCCAAATAAGATCAAATCACAATAAAGGAGAGTTAGGGTGCGTACCTGAACCACTTCTTAAGCGCCATCATAAAACATCAATGGTTAGTTTATCTAATATATCATCCAACATGCGTTTTATCATAAATGATCAAACAATGTAACAAATATCAAGACATCCCAAGCATTCTCAAACATAAGTATAATTCACAATGATAATCATATTTATAGAATTTAGAAAGTGGGTGTTAGGGAGCATACCTGGATAGCATAGATAACTCATAATACGCTTCCTCAGGACATAAGGGGTTAGATAATAAATAATAAAATAAGAAATCCTAGCATGCTCAGTATCTAATTAGCATAGCAAAAATGACCAGAATATATGAAATAATCAATAATCACACATCTTGTATACAATTCCTAAAAAATAGATAGATAAGATTACAACAAATAACAAGGGTGGTAGCAAAAATAAGTTTCGAAAATATTTTATTATGTAGGGGTTTCACCAATTCTCCAATTGATATACACAAATCTAACCTGGAATCATCCCATTTATTTGGGATCACAAGCTTTGATTCATGTTTTGTTTTAAAACCAAAATTTTCATTAAAAACCGAGAAAGATGCAAATCGATAAAAAAATTGGTTGCATATTATTTTAAGAAAATGAGATTTTTTATTCTAAGGACCCTAAATGAATTTTTAAAATAGATTTTTATGAGGAACATTTTGAGAAAAGTATTTTATTTTAAAATAAAATAAATTAATTTGAAAAACAACAAAATGTATGAGACAAAATACCAGTCAAAACAAAAGAAAACAAAATCACCAAGTAGAATTTTCGACAACCGAGAAAAAATTGAAGTGGTGAGAATGAAAACCAATCTTCATTGTTTTCCGATGGCCTCCGAAAAGTAAATTTTATCGGACACTACCTAAATAATAAACTATCCAAACTCAGATCAAATAAGCTAGCAAGATACCCATCAAGAATTAATGACTAATATTCAAGAAACATATCAATTAAGAGTAATGATCGAGAATTGGCACAAGGTCGATTAAACACAAACGCATCTAGACTGATTAAAATGGATCAAATTAAATCAGGACGAATATGAATGGTCAATCATAGAATTAATTTTATTAGTGAGCTAATATTACAGAAAATACTTGAATTGAATGGATGAGTGAAAATCAGAGTAAACTAAGCAAAGCCCCTTCTAAATGTGGATTTTATTAATAACTTAGAATTATATAAAAAAAAAAACACCTAAACAATTAAAATGAATTAAATGAAATGAAAGCAAGCTAAAAAAAAATATGAGTTCATGGAATTAGCTTCCTAGATGAATTTATATTATTAAATTTAAATCTAAACTCAAAATGAATTAAACACTAATTTAGGCAAATCTAAAAATCACATATTTAACACGTGAGGTCAATTATTTTAACAAACTAAAATTTTACTTAAACCTAAAATTAAATTGAAAAACTATTCAAAACAAATTTTAAAACTAAACTATAAAATCAATCTCATTAACAAATGGATAAATAGATAACACATGAACAAATAAGTATGACTAAAACGATATATGAACTCATGGAATCAAAATTTTCAAATAAATTTACATTACTAAAATGAAATCTAAATTTAAAAATGTTTTTAACACCAATTATGGCAATCCTAAAATCAAATATTTAACACTTAATATTAACTATTTTAACGAACACAAATTTCACTTAAACCAAAAATTAAATTAAAGAAAAATTATCTAAGACAAATTTTAGAACTATGTCTCTAACCTATAACATATATCTTGTTAATAAATAGATAAGTAGTTAGCGTACAGATAAATAAATACCAAGCTTTAACAATGACTTATAATGGCATAATAGTAAATCCACAAAGAACTTTTAACATATTGTATTGATGGATTAAAAAAATATAAGAATAGAGAAGCTTACCCAACCGGATGTGTGTACGGGATCTTCCCAAAGTGGCAGCTACTGTGGCGCTACCAAAACAGCTCGGATGTGTGCGATTGACTCGATGAAGGGCAAGCAAATGACCAATTGCTGTGCTTGGAGCAAATCTGGATGTGTGCGGCTGGTTCTTCTCTTGTCTTTCAATGATGCGGCTATCCCGGAAATTCTCTCAATGGCGCGACTGTTCCGGAAATTCCCCCGAGGGTGTGGCTGCACCTTGCACCTCCAGAAGTTGCTTCTCCTCAAGGGTGCGGCTGCAGCTGTGCTTGCTTGACAATGGTTCCCCTCACGTCAAGAATGGTGCAGCTGCTCTAAAAGAAAAGCTCCATGGTGCGGCTGCCTTCTCATGCTCAGAAAAAAATCACCCCTTCTCATCCTTTCTTGATTTCTTTTCTTTGGTGCAGCTGGTGCTTCTTTCAATGATGCGCCTCTCACCTCAAAACTGATGCGACTGTTTTCCCTCCAATGGTGCGCCTCTCACGCTCGCAAAACTCTCTCTTTCTTATCCCTTCCTACAGCACCCCTCACACTCTAAACTCTCTTTTTGGATCGTCTCAAACAGCAACTTTTCACGCTCTGAAAACGTGGACTGATCTTTGTTTGAAAAGCAGCCTCTGATCCCTTCGAAACGCCTACTGATCTCCTCCCAAATGGCAGCTTTTAATACCCTCAAAAAATGTTTTCTTCCTCCTCTCTTTCCTTCTCAATAAAATTCTGAATATCCTCTCTAAGAAATCCTCGTATTGTCTTTTAAAAAACCCCCCGTATCTTTCCTTCCATTCCCTCAAAACTCCGTCAGACTCCCTTATCTCAGCCAATCCGTCGTTCCTCTAATCAATCCCATTGACCCTACCAATATGAAAAAAAAAACCCCTCACCAGTTTGGAGAAAAACCTGCAATTTTCCGCGTCAGCCCAACATCATCAGAACCCTCCCTTTCGAACCTAGCCTTCATTCTCTCCCTATCACACCCCTTGATGAACTCACAGCCCCCTTCTAAACCGAAGTTTGATTGTGTCTTCTTCAAACTAGAATTCTGGTGGTGTGGTGTTGAGACTTGGAGAGTTGAGAGAGCCTCTTTCTCTCTTCATTCTTATGCAGGTTCTCCCCTTTTCTGCCATGAAAGCCTTCTGGAAGAAGTGTCTGCTGAAAGTTGAATTAAGATGGGATCAACTGTGTCTCCACGCTCATAGCATAAGGAATGATCATCTTCGTGGGCGAGGATCTTTCTAGACTACATGACAAAAAAATCGCGTGACTGCAGGAGGCTGAGGCTTGAGTCACATGTCTTGAAGGCATGCTGCTGAACCAGATCCTCGTCGATGAAGTGAAGAAGACGAGCATCTTGGCTTCGGGTGCAAGACGAGCCATGAGAACAGCCACCCCATGACCGGCCTTGTTCTCCTCTATGAAACTTCTCATTCCATGAAATTGGGCCCTATCATTTTTCCTGCAAAATAAACAGAGAATCAAGAAGAAAAGAATAGGACTGTAAGCGGTATAGGAAGGAACCAGGAAATGAAAAATCGTGGTGCGCTATATATGCAGTGTCTCGATTTGATTGCCCCACTGAAAGTCTCTCTTGATCCCTCTTCAAGACTCAGTGCCCTCTCTTGTAAAATTCTTCCCAAATTCTTTAGAGACGAGTTGTGAGCTGGTTATGGGTCCAGAAACTGCAAGCAATCCATGAAGAACCCAAAATCAACAGCATCATGTAGTCTTTAACAACCACTCCAATCATCCCAACGAATATCAATAATTGCAAATGGAATCAAAGCAAAAAGGAACATGGATGTAAAATGAAAAACTTATCTTAGAAAGACGCAGGCTGACCAATATTCCCTCAAGAATCCCAGTGAGGTCCTCCCCTTTCTTGCCTTTTTCTTTTTTTCTTAATATCTTCTCAATCCCCCCATTCAGCTCCTCTCTACCACCATGGTAATGGAAGGAACAACAGAAACAGTTCATTTTTTCCATTCGGATCACCCTCCATCTTTCTCTGCCGATCCTTTTCTTCTTCTCCAAGACTTCCCATCTCTGCTTCTTCCAAAATCGCCTCCAGTTCTTCCCCATGCAGAGAAGACTCCTCGGGAACTCTTCTTTTTCTCTTTCCGAAACCTTTTTTTTTTCCTTAAGACTTCCCATACAGCTCCATTTTTCCACAGCCTCCTCAGTCAACCCCCTTTTTCTTTCTCTTTTCCCAGAAATAAAAAAACTTTGGAAATCTGGCCACCCTTTTTTTCAAGCATCAATTTTTTTTTTTTTTTTTTTTTACCTTTCATTTTTCCAAATATCCTTTTTTTCCCATGCAATCCCACCGGTTCCCATGCCTCTCCATTTTTTTTATTTTTTTATTTTTTTAAGGTAAATAAAATAAAATAAAATAAAATAAACATTTTAAAAAATGAAAATAAAATAAAAAAATAAAAACATCAAGTAAATAAACAAATAATAATAATAATAATAATAATATCAAATGCACATAAACAATAATCTCAATATTAAACTAAAACACAAAAAATAAAATAAAATAAAATAAAATAAAATAAAATATCAAATTGACACAATTAAATATCGAAAATTCATCTTAAGCAATCAAAAATCAAAATCAATATCAGGCCAAATACTCACCTAATCTCAAACATCTAGCAATCAAGAAATTAATCTTAGGGAATTAAGCCCAAAAAAGCATCTAAGTGACCTAGGTGAAAAAGTGTCTAAGTGACCTAAGTGATGTAGGGTGATTAGAAATGTGTCAAGTAACCTAAGAGTGTACCTAGTGGGGCAAGTGCATCTAAATGGGCTTAGGATGCAAAGGTGAGCCTAAGGTGGTGCCCAATGGGTCACCAAAGAATTATTGTAAAGTATTAAACAGACACGTAATAAGACATGTGCTAGTAGGACAAAATTGAGGGTCTACAAATATGCCCCTCTTCGGTAGAGATCATAAGTGTAGGGAATATGAGTGAAAACATGAGTAATAAGTGGAACGAAATAAACTATACCGAAGAACTAAGAAAGACCTGAAATTTTGTCCTAGCACATGATGCAATAAATTCTAAGATAAAACATATACAACGAAATAAATACCCTAAATAAGGGGTTTATAGGAAGTGACTCTGAATGTCTATGCAAATGATGCCTTTGAACACCTATGAAAATGGTGGCTTTGAACGCCTATGTAAATGATGGTGGCTCTGAACGCCTATGAAAATGGTGGCTCTAAACCCCTATGAAAATGATGGCTCTGAACGCCTATGAAAGTGATGGCTCTGAACGCCTATAGAAATGATGGCTCTGAACACCTATGCAAATGGTGGCTCTAAACGCCTATGCAGATGATGGCTTTGAACGCCTATGAAAATGATGGCTCTGAACGCCTATGAAAATGATGGCTCTGAATGCTTATGAAAATGATGACTCTAAATGCCTATGAAAATGATGGCTCTGAATGCCTATGAAGATGGTGGCTTTGAATGCCTATGAAAATGATGATGGCTTTGAACGCCTATGAAGATGGTGGCTTTGAATGCCTATGGAAATGATTACTCTGAATGCCTATGCAAATGATGACTTTGAACGCCTATGCAGATGGTGGCTCTGAACGCCTATGAAAATGATGATGGTGGCTCTGAACGCCTATGTAGATGGTCACCAGAGAATTATTGTAAAGTATCAAACAGACACGTAATAAGACATGTGCTAGTAGGACAAAATTGAGGGTCTACAGAAGCCTTGAGAGAAAACTTTCATCTTCGGGCATTCTTCCATTACCAGATGGTCCAAGGATGGGAATGTGAAAGTATAGCCTCTTGAACAGAAGCTTGTGAGGTTTGCTAAACAAACAAGGGCAATGTGTTCTAATTTGCAAAAAGCAATCTCATCTGTTGCTTCACCTCCTCCTTCGGAAACTACTTCTTTCATCATATCTAATCCACCTACTTTGAGGTTTTTGAGTTGCACCAAACTTTTAGCTGTTGATGGTGGTAGCAAATTAACTAGACTTCCACAAGACCATACATCTAAAGTTGCTAGGTTCTGGAATGTCACTGAGCTTGGTACCAAACTTATCAAAAGGTCACAGTTTCATACTTTAAGAGTTTCAAGATTTTGAAAACGAGGGCCTCGTTTGAAGTTTTCCTTGCACAAATACGTCAGCTCAGGTAGGTCATGCAGCTGTACTTCTCTTAACTTAGTAAGTGCCATGGCATGACTTTCCTCATCAGCAAGTTCTTCAAGTTGTACAACCTCTTTGACTGAACCACATCTTCTCACATTGAGCTTTTCCACATTATGTAACGTATGAAGCATAAAGAATGGAATTGCAACCAAATTATCTCTATATCTAAGTACATTCAGAACTCTAAGTTTGCAATGGACTCTATTGGAAATTGCTCTTGCTGTATTTTTGTGGCATTGTTCCTATCCAATGTCAATTCCTCCAAATTAGGTTATGCAACCTGATAAATCCCTCAAACAAAATAATTTAGTCTGTCAAATTACAACTATCATATAAATAAGGTGTTTGTATATATAAAGAAGTGCATTTTTATTTCTCTAATTCAAACAAAAGGCATGACAAAACTAATATAATATGTGATGTTGTTTATATATAAAAGTGACGATGGCCATGACGGGTAGCAATGTCTAAAAGATTGACTTAGTAAAAACAGTTTTATAAACCAAATAAAAGAAAAAACTTGTTTGGAAGTTAGTTTTTAAAATTGAGTGTTTTCTTCCCATGATTAACATGATCAAAATAAATAATGAATAGATTCATAAAACTAAATTTTTTAGACATAAATATATACTTAATTAAAACATAAAAATTACATGCATCCATTTTTAAATAATTTCATCTTTTTTCAAAACAAATCATTATAGCGTAGATATGTCTATTTACATTCAATTTCAATATTCTTATTCACGCATGCAAATGATAAATTGACCAAAATTTCAGCCGCATTTTGCTTCATTTATACTATTTGACAAAAATTTTACCTAAAAAATATCTATATATAATTCATTGCAATTAATAAATAAGCATAAGAAAACAAGGTCCCACATACAATAGCCTGGATTTCTATTAGCTTCAAGAAAAATAGCAAGACTCAGCAGCAACTATGGTTGAGATATGATTCGAACATTTCTTGATTTGCTTTCTATTTTCAATCAACACCAATTCAAATCATATCAAAGCCTCCACTCAGAGATTTAATACCACCACCAACACCACCACCTCTGGTTGTTGGTGAGAAAAAATTAGGAAAGGACTACATCCACGCTTAAGCTGATGATAGTCTCACTTTTCTTGGATATTCACAAAACCCACATCATAAAACTCAACACTTCCTTTCCTCCCATTTCTTTTCTTAGCAAGCAAACACTAAAACTCAAGTGAAGCAAACAATAACAAATTAAGATATCACAGAAATGAAAGCATGTCTTGAGAAACAAAAACTGTAATGCATTTTGATAGAAGTGGTAAAGAGTTTTAAGGCTGTAAGTTGTAAAAGTAAGGGACAACATTTGAAAAATTTACATGATTTTTTTACAAAAAGAAAATAGAAACAAAGACAAAAGATTAAACTGAAAATACTTCAAAGAATGGGATTTCGAGAACATGGGAGTTGAAGGATGAGAACAAAAAAGGATTAGAAAAGGAGAGTATGGGTTTGAAGGTGAAGAGATTCAAATTCAATCTTTTTTGGAGTGAAACTGCTTTGAAAAAACAGAGAGAACACAAAAAAAAAAAAAAAAAAAAAATGTTTTCAGAAGTAAAAATATATCATTTTTCCTGCATTTTCTAGGAAACCAAATAGATTTGATGATGCATTTTGATGGAGACCCACCTCCCGATGCTCAACTCAGAAACCATTTGATGATGTATTTTTTTCTGTAATTGAGATCTGTAAGGACCTTCACAAGAACTAGGTTGAAGAACAAAAGGTTTTGGTGTGTTCTTTTCTTCATGTAGTTCTTTTGTTCTTAGAAGAGTACTAAAAATAAGAAAAAAACAATTGAAAGGTGTTCTCTGAAAATACCATGTTTTGGGAGGAGTTTCCAAAAAACTGTTTTCCAATCTTCTTCTTGCCAAACTTGTTTTCCATCTAAAAGGGTTGTTTCTATTTTTTAGAACAGTTAACAAACAGGGCTGCATGAAGGTGTGTGCAATGATTGGACTTCAAAATAAGAAACGGGTTGCCTCAAGCCCTAGAATGCTCAAGATTTATAGTTAAAGCTACGCCATTTCTATAGTAAAGGGTTCAAGATTACTATTTTAGGGGGTCTTACTTAGTACCCAAAATGTAAAAATAAAAAAGAAAAAAATAAGAAAGATCTGATCAAATTACTAAGTTTAACCTTACAATTTTGCAAGCCACTTCCTTCAGAACATTCAGAGCAGTCATTTGACAATTCAAAGATTTGATATGAATTTTCTCAAAGAGATTAAACAATCAAATTGATGTAACTGATGTTGTGTATACTAATTGTTGACATGACATGAACCAAATGGAAAATTTAATGAAACATGGGAAGTATGCAACTTGAGGTTAATTAAACCCAGAAATGTTGGAATTCATATCGTCACGAATAAGGCAAGTGACTGTTGAATTATGATATCGACATTGCCCTCCAGATGTACTTCTTGGAATGTTGGAATTTTGTAAGCAAATGTCTTCACTCTATCACATTCACGTACCTCCAGTTTTTTCAACAAAGGCCATTATAGTATGTGTTCCAGGGTAGAAACTCTTGAATTGTTGCAGATTCATCAGTCTTAGAGAGGTCATTATAGAAATACAAACCTAGGAGTTGTTTCCACTCCATCTTCCTTCACAACAAGTTCCTCTACTCCACAAGATGATACCCATAGGTCCTGAAGTTGCACAAAGTCTCTAACTAAAGAGGTTGGAAAAAGATATTTTTGACTCTAACAATGACTAACTTCTAATAACTTTATGTTTTGAAAGGTGAGAATTCCATAGGGATCCTTATTCCATATATGCTTAAGGCTTGGTAGAAAATATAAAACCAGTTTACTCAACAGAGCGACTGTTACAGCTTCTTTAACATTTATCCACTCCATGTCATAAAACACTTCTAATGAACTACAATGCACCATTCTCAGAAACTATAGACTCTGTAACCTGTTCAGCATACTGAATGGAAAAATATTCAACAATTTTCCATAGGATGCTACCCTAATCTCTTTTAGTTGGGAAAAGGAATCTTCAAGAAGTTGGTTGTGCCATATCTTTTCCATATTATCCAGGCCTGAGATATTTAATAATTCCAAGCTAGGAAATGCTACCTGCAGAATTCATTTAACCATTCCATTAATGATATCTATATATTCCAAATGAATGACATAAAGACGATATAAAACACACAAGGTTGATATGAGACAAATAACTATGCGTGTGAATAGCTAGAACGGTGAAAGAAGGACAAAAACACATTAATGCTTTATGGTTTATGAAGCTGCTAGTAGAGCTACCTTTCCATTTGAATTCCACATGCCGGGTGATTGGTGTTGACAAGTGCTAACCATATATTTAGAGATTTCTAGTCTTATTTTATATTAGCTTTCATATCCTAGTTGACCCTTTATTTTAGGATTGATTATTTTAATTTCTATAGGCAAGGAGTGGTTACAGCTTGGTTTTGTATTCTCTTTAGTGTCAAGTCCCTCAGAGCAAGAACTTTGAATTTATAGTACTCAATGAGTATTTGGGTGTCAAACCCAAAAAAATGACTGAAACAAGTGCAAGAAGAGAATGAAAGACAATTTTTGTATTTTTGTTATTTGTCTTTGAAATGGTAAGAGTAAAAAAAACAAGGCATTTAATTACAAAAACAACCAAAGTTTTGGGTTAGCATAAAGTATCCCCCATACAAGCTATCTTTGGAATATCATTGCGATGCATAGTTCATCACCACAAGTGTGGCACCATAATATTCAATGCATTCCTTCATCTAATTCTAACCCAAAGATACACAAACAAATTCTATTTCCCTTCACCATTCCAAACTGATCTACACTATGATAAGGTTCAAATGTACCAATTCTTACTCCAACATCAACTCCTTCAATTTGAAGCATTCCAAGCAACCTAAGGGTTACAGAGGCAACAAGAAATGTGCAGTATAAAACCTTTCCTAAGTGAGCTAATGCCTAGGACGAGATGAACAGGCCAAATTAGGGAATGTCTTCTACAGGTTTCTCAAGTATATATGTTGGAAACAATAAGAATGGAGTAACCCAAGCTTTCTCTCACCTTGGCTTAGAAATTTAGCCGCTCAGGTGGCAACACAAAATAAATTACAGCTGAAAATCAATGCTGAAACTAAAATTGAAGATTTTATAAATGGAAATGAGGGTTTAAAACTACACCAATCTACTTCCTCTTGAAAAGGATGATTATATTCTACATTTCTCCCTCTCTATTTCTCCATATGTAATGGTTAGCCTTCACCTCCCTTAAATAGAGCAAAAAAGAAGCATGAGTAGCAAGAGATATAGCCGACAGTTGTAGAGAAAGCTAGCAGCTGCTGTAATGGTTATTTTGAGCATTGATAGCAGCTGGAAAGTGTAGGAGAACCAGTTAGAATATGTGGCAGGGACAATTAGATACATTATAAAGTGTAGAGCTGCTTGCAAGTTTTAGTTATAATGCTACCAAAAATTACGAGACACGCTACAGAAATATATTAGTACCAAAATTAGGGATTTAGTAGGAAATCGGAAGAAGTAATGTAATTACATATCAATATTAAATTTAAATACCTTAGTTTGGACATAAAATAAGTAAATATTGAGCTTCTATCAAATAATAGATTTGTAGCTGTCATATTTAGCTTCTTGATTTTAGGGGTTTCATTATTATTATTGCTGCAAGTTAGGAACAGACTGTAGGGCTTTGTTTTTTTTTTTTTTTTTGATAGACAAAAGCTTGTATTAAAAAGCACCAAAAAAATGGGGCACACCCAACGTATATAGGAAGTATACACAAAAAAAAAAAAAAAAAACCCAAGCACCAAAAAAGAAAGAAGAAACCTAGAAAAGAGCAAGACTAGCCACTATAAAGAGACTCCAGAAAATTCAGATGAGAGGGGATCTCCAAATCCAGCAGTTTGGACCACTCCACAAGGGATCTAAAAAAGAGAACCCTCAACTTTTGGTCCGACAATTCTTCGTCTTCGAAGATCATTTGGTTGCGTTCTCCCCAAATACACTAAAATAAGTAAATCGGAGCCAGCCGCCAAATTGCTCTTTTTTTCTTCCCAAGTCCCTTAAATTTCCATTCTAGGAGAAGATTTCTCATTGAAGTCGGGAACACCCAAACCAAACCAAAAGTTGTTAACAGCATAGTCCAAAGTTGTCTTGTCCTATCACAATGAATCAAAATATGATTAGCTGACTCTTCACTATCTTTACAAAGAATACATCTATTAACCAAGGGGCATCCCCTCTTCATCAACATATCTACAGTTAATATCTTCCCTCACATTGCTTCCTAAGCAAAAAAAGGAGTTTTGAGAGGAGCACCTGATCCCTAAACCTCTTTAGCTGGAAATAAAAGATTGTTCTCAGCCCTTAGAGAAATATAATAAGACTTGACACTATACTTTCCCTTCCCATCATTTTTCCAAATTAAAGTGTCCTCCCCTTCTTGCACTTTTGAAGAAGAGATGTGTTCCAAAAACCAAGACATCTTCTCTTGCTCCTAATCTTGGAAGGATCTTCTAAAAGAAACCTCCCAACATCCGCCTCCACCCCCGCCCCTTCCACATAAATCTGCCACTATTGCATTCTTGTGGGAAGAAAGCCTGAAAAAAGTTGGATAAACATCCTTCAAGTTAATCTTCCCAACCCAACTATTCCACCAAAATCTTATGCGTTTACCATTACCAATGTGGATGTTGGCTCTAAGAGTGAACTTATCCCAGCCTTTTCTAATGTCTTTCCAAAGACTTAACCTGTAAGAATCTCTCACCTCTCTAGTGGTCCAACCCCCCTCCACCTCCCCAAATTTTCCAAGAATGACTTTTCTCCAAATTTCCCATAAGTATTTGTTTTAGATTTGGCCTTGTATATAGTTTTTCTCTTTTCTTATATATATTGCACAAGCTATGAAGTAAACGTACAACAAAATTTATCTCTAAATCATCATAGTACCAAAGACACCTCTATTAGTTTGATGCTTTTATTGCTCACCTATTCCCCTTGCCGCTTATCCTTGCTGTTTGAGTTTGCAACTGCCCTCACACAAAGAATCATGTTTGAATTGGTGACAAAAGTTTTTGGTTCTGGAGCACCACCACTTATTCCTTCTGTTGTAACAGTTCAACATTATAATATGTACGTTGATTCATCCCTAATTGGTGTTCTGATTGATTCAGATCAATCAACTGATGTGCTTTGATTTCAATCCTCAGACGGGAGTTATCAACAAAATTTATAAACCTATTTCACCATATACTAGGGTAGCATAGCTAGCATAGCATAGTGGCTCTAGGATCGTCCACAGAGATGGGTTTTCACTTCACAATTGATATTAATTCAGAGATGAATTGATGGTTTTCCTTTCAAGGTTAGCTTTAAAAGAAAACATAAGTTTGCATGAAAACTGATGGTTTTAAGCTAACCAAACAAAAAGTAACTGAAATTAACTAGGAAGAAAAGTGTTTCTTGGGATCTCAGGTTACTAGGATCAGGTGCCAATACAAAAGAAGAGATTCCGGTCACTTGTTTCTTTTCCTCGCATTGGGGATTTAACATATAGTTATTATTCCCGAACCGGTGTGGTACAGATGCTTACCATTAATGGTTTCAACACTAAATCCCTCTCACTGATCCATCTTGCAATGACTCGTGCCTCTCACCTAGCATTTGCCACTCAAAAGGATCTTTAACCTTGGATTACCCGTCAAAAGCTCGCAAGAGATAACTAATGGATGTCTCCTTAGAGTCCAAAAACTTACCAAGTGTTGGCTATTCAAGAAAATCCCACCTTCAAGTCACCTCCCAAAAGCTCGCAAGAGGTAAACTAGTGCATCTCCACGGACGGAGATCACTTGCCTTACCAAGTGTTCGCTCAGGTGAATTGCAAGGTGTTTTAAGTTAACTAAAAACATAGAAATCACTAACGGGTCACACTTTCTTTTCATTAAAAATGGAAACAACAAAAACTCACCCTCATGCAGCCGGCACCTTACTTGGCTTCCTTCACCCAAGAGACAAAAAGTCTAGCCTCTCATCCTCTGAGGAAAAATCCTCAGAGTTTGTTTGGCTAGAAAGAAAATGAAAGAGAAAACAAAAACGAGAGAGAAAAACAGAGCAAGGCTCTGTATATTTTATATATCTACATATCTACATTAGGTTGTCTCTGAGAACAAGCTCCCGAGATATATTTTTACAACGGATGCAAGAGAACATATATAGGGAAGTTTTTCCAACCTTCCTAGCTAAGGAATTCTCTAATAGGTGGGTTACAAGGAGAGTTTGGGAATTTAGACATCAAATATCCAAAGAAAAAATATCTCAAGATGTCGGTTGCAGCTATCGGGTAGCTTCAGGAGGACACCACGGCACTGTGCAAAATGGTTGCGAAATTTCGCAGCAAAAGAACAACATTTTCGCAGCCAAAGGCTGATTTCACAGCCGTGCAACATTCTGCCTTCAGCTTGGAGTGATCTTCTTGCAATGGCTGTAACTCCTTCATTTCAACTCCGAATCGTACACCGTTTGAAGCATTGGATTCTTGACTTCCTGAGCTTTGAAATGGTATATAACATGTAGAAAATTGACTCTAGGAAGTGCTCCAAAAGTGCCCAAGAAGACTGCAGCTGCTGTCCTCTCTTTTGCTTCATGGCAGATTTCTCTTTGCTTCCCCTCCTTGCATTCCGGATTTGCCTATGGCAAAGGACTTTAAAGCTCCAAGGCTTTGGTTCTTCATGTTTCTGAGCTTTCCAAAAGCTTTGCCATGGATTCCAAAGAACTCTCCTCAATCTTGGATTGCTTTGGTGAGCAAAAAGCTATCAAAAACACCAAAACTTACACATTTTGATTAGAATTGATTGCAAGGGTTCTTAATATGTTAATTGGGTTAAAAGGCAATAACTACTACTCAAAAGTGTTTAAAAGAGTTAATTACAAGCTTACAAAATAGCATTTTTGAGTAGTAATCATACGTACAGATGACTTCTAACAAACTTGATGGTATGAATTACTCTGCATGGTCCTAGTTTGCGAAATTGCAGGAAAGGGGAAGTTGGGATACTTGAATAGAGAGAAGAACTAACCAATTTTTTTTGATTCATTCATCTATACTTGGTCGAGGAGAATGCAATGTTGATGTCATGGCTTCCTAATTCAATAACTTTAGATATTAGTGCACCTTTTCTTTGACTTCCTACAACTGATGATACTTAGGGTGTTATGGCTCAAACTTATTTCGATGGTAGTGATGCTTCCCAGATTTACAAACCTAGTCATAAGACACATGAGACTAGACAACAAGGGAAGACATTGACCAGCGATGTTTCTACTCCTTATGCTAATTGGCAAGACCTTGATTTTCTCTAGCCAATATGATATGAAGTGTGTTGTAGATACAACAAACCTAAGGAAGAAAATCAAGAATGAGAGGATCAATTTTTTTTTTTGATAGGTAAATAAGAGTTGTAATAGCAACACCTAGAAGCGGCGAAAAAGTACACACGAAATATACAAAAAACACCCAAGAAGCTAGGCAAAAAGAAAGATGAAAAACCCTTCTCCTAACTAGACAAAAAGCCACTCTATAAAAACAATCATGGACAAAGACAACCTACCCCAATTCACAAAAGTGTACAAAAAAAATGTTTTAAAGCTTGGTTAGACCGTTCAATGTCATTGAACACTCTTTCATTTCTTTCCTTACATAAGGTCCACATCAATCAAAGGGGGCCAACCCTCCAAGCCTTCTCTCTTCTCTTACTAACAAAAGCTCCATGCCAACCAATCAAATTCCTTTTAATTGAGGAGTGTAGGACCCATAGTACATCAAATAGAGAGAAAAGCAAACTCCATAGCATTGTAGCCTTCTTACAAAATAGGATCAGGTGGTGATTAGTTTTTTCTTCCTCTTTGCACAAGTAACACCTATTTGGCATATTCCAACCCCTTCTTTTGAGCTGATCAATTGTCAAGATTCTGTTCCGAGACGTTTCCCAAGAAAAAAGCTTACCCTCAATAGAGCCCAAGACCTCCAAATAATACTCCAAGGAAAAGGGTCACTAAAGGCTCTTGTGAAGGAGCGGGTAGAGCGATCTAACAAAAAAAAAGAAGTCATTCTTGCTATTTTTCCAGCTCAAGACATCCTCCACATCTCTATTCAAAACCAAAGGATGCAGTTTTTCGGAACAAGCCCTCCACCTCTTCCATTTCCCAATCATTAAAGTGTCTTGAACTACCCTCCTCCCAAGCATCAAACACTCACTCATTCTTGTTGACCGCCAACCAAAATAAATTAGGGAAAGCTTTTTTTAACGTTTGGTCCTCACACCACAAATCCTTCCAAAATTTAACCATCCTCTCATTCCCTTCAAACACCAACCTTCTTCCTCTACCCTAAACTTGTCTATGATGACTTGTTTCCACAAAGAAACCCTCTCTACAATAAATCTCCAGCTCCACTTCCCAAGCAAGGCTTTGTTTAGTGCCACAAGATTGAGAATACCTAAGCCTCCCTACCTTATATCAGCACAAACCAATTCAAAGAGACTTCTTGTGAGGCAGTGGTGCCTTAAAGGATCAATTATTTCCTAGTTAGTGATTACTACTCAAAAATGCTATTTTGGAAGCTTGTAATTAACTCTTTTAATCAATTTTGAGTAGTAGTTATCACCTTTTAACCCAATTAACATATTAAGGACCCTTGCAATCAATTCTAATCAAATTGTGTAAGTTTTGGTGTTTTTGATAGCTTTTTGCTCACCAAAGCAATCCAAGATTGAGGAGAGTTCTTTGGAATCCATGGCAAAGCTTTTGGAAAGCTCAGAAACATGAAGAACCGAAGCTTTAAAGTCCTTTGCCATAAGCAAATCCGGAATGCAAGGAGGGAAGCAAAGAGGAAAAACAGAGTGAAGCAAAACAGGGGACAAAAGTTGCAGTCTTCTTGGCCACTTTTGGAGCACTTTCCGAAGTTCAATTCATGCACGCTATATACCATTTCAAAGCTCAGGAAGTCAAGAATCCAATGCTTCAAACGGTGCACGATTCCGAGTTCAAATGAAGAAGTTACAGCCATTGGAATCCGATCGCTCCAAGCTGAAGGAGAATTTCGCAGGACTGCGAAATTTGGTCCTTTGGCTGCGAAATTTCGCAGCGCTACAGTGCCGGCTGCGAAACGCCTCCTGAAGCACCCGATAGCTGCAACCGAAATCTTGAGATATTTTTGCTTTAGATATTTGATGTCTAAATTTCCCAAACTCTCCTTGTAACCCTCCTATCACATGATTCCTTAGTTAGGAAGTAAGAAGCAAAGGGTGAATAACCCCTTATATATATGTTTGTAATTTTCCGAATGTAGAGATATCTCGGGAGCTTGTTCTCAGAGAAAACCTTATGTAGATATATAAAATATACAGAGCCTTGCTCTGTTTTTCTCTCTCGTTTGTGTTTTCTCTTTCATTTTCTTTCTAGCCAAACAAACTCTGAGGATTTTTCCTCAGAGGATGAGAGGCTAGGCTTTTTGTCTCTTGGGTGAAGGGAGCCAGGTAAGGTGCCGGCATGCATGAGGGTGAGTTTTTGTTGTTTCCATTTTTAATGAAGAGAAAGTGTGACCCGTTAATGGTTTTTATCTTTTTAGTTAACTTAAAATGTCTTTGAATCACCTGGGCCAACACTTGGTAAGGCAAGTGGACTCCGTCCATTGAGTTTCACTAGTTTACCTCTTGCGAGCCTTTGGGAGGTGGTTTGAAGGTAGGATTTTCTAGACCAGCCAACACTTGGTAAGCTTTTGGACTCCAAGGAGACATCCATTAGTTATCTCTTGCGAGCTTTTGAAGGATAATCCAAGGTTAAAGATCCCCTTGAATGACAAATGCTAAGTGAGAGGCACGAGTCATTGCAAGGTGTATCAGTGAGAGGGATTTAGTGTTGAAACCATTAATGGTAAGCATCTGTACCACACCGGTTTGGGAAATAACTATATGTTAAATCCCCAACGTGAGGAAAAGAAACAAGTGACCGGAACCTCCTCTTTTGTAGATGGCACCTGATCCTAGTAACCTGAGATCCCAAGAAACATCTTTCTTTCTAATTACTTTTAGTTATTTTCAGTTTGGTTAGCTTAAAACCAACCATTTTCATGCAAACTTATGTTTTCTTTTAAAGCTAATTTAGGAAAGGAAAAGCACCAATTCATCTTTGAATTAATATCAATTGTGAAGTGAAAACCCATCTCTGTGGACGATCCTAGAGCCACTATGCTATGCTAGCTAATGCTACCCTGGTATATGGTGATTTAGGTTTATAAATTTTGTTGATAACTCCCATCTGAGGATTGAATCAAAGATACATCAGTTGATTGATTTGAATCAATCAGAACACCAATTGGGGACGAATCAGTTGGTCTCGACTCAAGTTTTCAACAAATCATAGCACAAATTTTAAGGCAATATCCTCTTCCTAATCTTAATGGAGCATCTGCTTATGTTTGGTGTGAGAAGCTTCATCAGGTTACTATGCTTGTAAGTGTCTCACAGGTAAGTTCAACATTTAGTATTGTTCAAACTCCAACCGCAATAGTTGTCTCTAACTCTAAGAAAGTTGGAAATAAGAAGTTTTAAATTTGTACACATTGTAATAAGATAAGGCATGCTCGAGAGACATATTTTAGGATAAAACGATATTAAAAAAGGTTTCATAAGAAGTGCTTTAACTCAAATTCTAGAGCACATCATATATCATCTAATACACAGTCATATTTCATGGCCCAACCATAAAAGAAGATCAAAGAAATGATAATGCTTAGAGGTTATCCTTGAAAGATGCTTTTTGTAACTTAGCCAATACAGGAAAATTTGGATTTGCCTTAATCACATCTAGTCATGATTTCTTTTTGGATTATATATTTAGGTACTACAAATCATAAGACACATGCATGAATCTAGTTTTTTTTTTCTTCCTAGAACATTCATCCTAGTTTTTTTTTGGATAAAAAACAAAATATGTATTGATAATAGTAAAGTTAAAGAGAAGGATGAGAGGTCCTTCCCACAAAGTACAAAACCTTATCAAAGTAAGACTATACTCCTCCACTGTACAAAGAGAAGTACTGATAAAATCATGTACAAAATATCTCAAAAACCAAAATCAAACTCTCTCAAACATTATCCACCTCTTTTGAATTACAAACTGAAAGCCAAATAAGTAGAATAACATTAAGTGGAATTCCTTTTGAAGTAATAATACAAGAAGCCAAAAGGAGGAGTAGAAATGAATAAGATCCCATAATATCCCTTCTATTTTGCACTTCTTCTTTCTAGTATGAAAATCGTTAAAACAACAAATAGATCTTCTACTATGTTAGGGGTAAATTTTACTCTCTACTATCTTACATATTCCATGTTTATCCAACAAGTTATTGCCCATTAGCTAGATAATTAAGGCTTTAAAGTATTTAATAACTTTCTTTAAGATTTATTGTGCCTTCCAAGATCATCTTATAAGAGCGAAGATTGTCTTGGTAGAGAGATGGGTGGTTTGTACTACAAAAACATAAATCGGCAAGATTTGCATATACAAGCAAATCAAGTAATGGGTAGG
Source organism: Vitis rotundifolia (assembly GCA_030254885.1). Taxonomy (NCBI): domain Eukaryota; kingdom Viridiplantae; phylum Streptophyta; class Magnoliopsida; order Vitales; family Vitaceae; genus Vitis; species Vitis rotundifolia. The sequence continues at coordinate 7,587,048 of CM058164.1, read as the reverse complement.
CCAACATCAGAAGAATAGATTTGGTTATCATATAGAAGATGTAGACATCTCTTATTTAGCTATTTGCACAAGTTCTTCCCATCCTTATTTTCCAAAGTTCATGTTTATAATTTTCATTGTGATAGTTGTATGTTAGTCAAACATCATCGAACTTGCTTAACTTCAAGCATTAATAAAATTTCGTTGTCTTTCTCAATTATTCATAGTGATGTGTGAGAGTCATCCCCTATTACTAATCATTCAAGTTGTAAGTAGTTTGCTTTTTTTATTTTATTGATGATTGCATTCGTATTTCATGGATCTATTGTTTGAAAGAAAAATGTGATATTTTTTTCCACCTTTAAGTCCTTAATCAAATAGTTTTTACCCAATTTAATAATAAAACACAAGTTCTACAATTTTATAATGGAGGAGAGGACCTCAATAAGGGTCAAAGTGTTTATTTTTAGTCTTATGTGATTATTCATCAAACTGTATGTGTTAATACATCCTAACAAAATGGTATAGTCAAGTGTAAGAATCATCATCTCATAGAGGTTGTTGGATCCTTACTCTTTGCTATGAATGTTCCTAAATCCTTCTAAGGTAATGCAATTCTTACTGCAACATATCTCATTAACAGAATGCCATCAAAGTCCTTCAGTTTCAAACCCCTCTTCAGTTATTGGTCAAAACACATCCTATTCCAACTTGCCTTCATATCCCTCCAGAGTTTTTTATTGTGTTTGTTACATTCATATCCATAAACAAAATAGGAGTAAGCTTGATCCTTGGACATTCAAGTGAAATTTTTTTGCGGGTGCTCTACTACAAAAAGGGGAAATAAATGTTATCACCTACCTTTAGAAAATATGCTTGTTTATAAGGATGTTACTTTTGTTAACCATCAGACTTACTATTTAAGGGGAGATTTACATGCTTCTCTTAAAGGGGAAGAGAAGTCTTGGGATGTGTTACCACTACCTTTTACTAGTTTATCATCATCTGAAACTTTTGCACTGACTTCAACAGGATTTCTTAAGTCATATAGATTGATATATTTAACAAGATAGAAGACTCGAGCAACTCAGCCACCTTTTAATCAACCTAATGACTATTCAAATGCTCCTACAATAAGTAATCCTAAGGTAACTCCTCTTGAATGTTATTCTCTATTGGTATTTTTATTGAAGAGTCAACTTAATTAACTCTTAAGAACCAAACTTGTTATCCTTCTAAAGAGAAAAAAAAAACCACCCTCTTGTTATGGTTTTGCAAGTTGTACTATAAATTATCCCATCTCTCATCATATGCCTTCACATTGTTTATCTCTTTCATGTAAAATATTTGCAAAACAGTTTTCCTCTATGTCTATTCCTAATAAACTATAAGAAGCTTTTGACAACCCTAAGTGAAAAGTTGTCATGATTGAAGAAATGAAAGCATTACAAAAAAAATTGGTACATAGAAACTAGTTAAGCTAGCAAAAGGAAAGAAAACAATTGGTTGTAAGTAGGTATACAAGGCAAATAGTTTTATGAAGAGGTTTGAAGCAAGATTGGTGAAAAAAGGTTGTATACAAAAGTACGGGGTAAATTATCATGAAACTTTTGCATCAGTGGCAAAAACAAATACCATCCAGGTCCTCTTATCCTTGCTTGTAAACCTAGACATGCCACTTCAACAATTTGATGTAAAAAATGCATTTCTTTATTGAGATCTAGAAGAAGAAGTATGCATGGACTTTCTTCTAGCTTTGCTAATGTAATAAAAGGGGGTAAGATATGTAGATTAAAGAAGTATGGACCCAGGTAATCACCTAGAGCTTGGTTTAGTGGATTTACTCAGGCCATGAAGAAGTATGGATACCTTCAAAACTTGTCTAATCATACTCTTTCACTCAAAGGGAAATTACTGCCTTGATCATGTATGTGGATGATATTTTGGTGATAAGTAATGATAGTGAGAAGCTGAGTAAAATAAAGACATATTTGGCAGAAGAATTTGAAATCAAAGATCTTAGTACTCTACGATATTTTCTATGTATTGAAGTAGCAAGGTTAAAGTAAGGGATTCTTGTTTCTTGAAAGAAATATATGAAGATGAATTTTTTGTTAATTCTTTTACTTTCCATAGAATACAACATAGTATATATATACAAGAGAATGGTGCAATCAGCCACCATAAGGACCGGGACTCAATCTTAACTAATTAGAGAACAAAATCTCCACTAAACAAGGAAATGCATTAAATTAGGAACTAATAACAAAATACCAAAAAAAATGGCCTTAACAAACCCTAGAATTCATCAATAACTTTAAACTAGAATTCCACACCCCCCCTCAAGCTGGGGCATAGATATTGTACATGCACAGCTTGTGACTCAGTTCTTCAAAGTTAGTTCTTGAAAGAGCTTTAGTGAGTATATCTGCCGTTTGGGATCTTGTAGGAGTACAGACCAACTGTACAATTGCCTTCTCAATCTTTTCTGAAATGAAATGCCGATCTATCTTGATGTGTTTCGTCCTATCATGATGTACAAGATTCTTTGCAATGCTTATGGCAGCTTGGTTGTCACAGAACATCTTAATAGGCTTCTTAGTAGATATTCCCAACTCATTCAGTAGTCTCTGTATCCAAATTCCTTCGCAAATACTAAGAGTCAGAGATCTAAATTCGGCTTCTGCACTACTTCTTGAGACTACAGACTATTTTTTGCTTCTCCAAGTCACGAGATTTCCCCATACATAGGAACAATATCCAGATGTTGATCGTCTATCTAACACATCACCTACCCAGTCTGCATCTGAGAAAACTTCAACATCTCTAGTATCATTCTTTTTGTACAACAGTCCTTTTCCTGTGGTCATCTTCAGATACCTCAAAATTCTATTCACAACTTCCATGTGTTCTTTTGTTGGGTTGTTCATAAATTGACTCACAACGCTAATAGAGAATCCAATGTCAGATCGAGTATGTGAAAGGTAAATGAGACGTCCTACAAGTCTCTGGTATCTCACCCTATCAACTGGTGCACTATTCTTCTCAGTTCCTATTTTCTTGGTTGAGTCCATTGGAGTGTCTACAGGTTACATTCAATCATACCTGTCTCTTTTAGTAAGTCTAGAACATACTTACGTTGGGAGACAAATATGCCTTTCTTAGATCTTGCCACCTCCATACCGAGAAAGTATCTAAGATAGCCGAGGTCTTTGATTTCAAATTCTTTGGCTAAGTGCTTCTTCATTCCCGATAGTTCCTCTTCATAATCACCTGTTAAGATGATATCATCAATATACATTATGAGGACTGCTATTTTCTTTTCTGAAGAGAACTTCACAAATAGTGTATGATTTGCTTGACATTGAGTATATCCTTGCTTTGTAACTGACTTTGCAAACCTGTCAAACCATGCTTGAGGTGATTGTTTGAGTCCAAACAGAGATTTCTTAAGCTTGCACACCTTGTTGTTGTTGTAAGAAGTTTCCAACCCCGATGGTATCTCCATATACACTTCTTCCTCTAAGTTACCATTCAAAAAAGCATTTTTGACATCCAGTTGATGTAATGGCCAATCTTGGTTTGCTGCAAGAGAAAAAAGAACTTGAATAGTGTTGAGTTTGGCTACTGGAGCAAATGTTTCTCGATAGTCTATTCCATAAGACTGAGTAAAGCCTTTGACAACAAGACGAGCTTTCAATCTCTCAATACTTCCATCAGCCTTATGCTTAATGGTAAAAATCCACTTACACCCGACTGGTTTCTTTCCATGAGGAAGGTCAGAGATTGCCCATGTTCCACTCTTTTCCAAAGCTCTGATTTCTTCGCTAACTGCCTTTCTCCACTCTGGATTCTTGAGAGCCTCTTGAATAGAATTAGGAACCTGCACGCTATCAAGAACTGGAACAAAATCTTTGTAGGAGGGAAACAATCCATCATATGGAATAAATCTACAGATAGGATGGTTTGTACAAGTTCTAACACTTTTTCTCAAAGCAATCGGAATATTTGAATCATCTACAAATGGTACTGGCTTCTCAAGATCAATAGTTCCCTTACCTGGGTGAATTTGAGTAGGACTTGGACTTGATTGAGATTCTTGGTCATATGTGAGAGGAGTTGGCTGCTCTATTGTTCTCTTAGGCCTTTTAGAGTAATTATGGACTGCAGTTTGAGGTGAGATAGTAGGAAGATGACTCTCAGGTTCAGGTTGTGCAGGCATTGAAATTTGAACTGGAATTTGATTAATGACTTCTGGTTGTTGACTGACAATTGGCTAAGAAGTAGGAGCAGGTAATGGTAGGATGTCCTAAGATCAAGTGTCTGAGAAGTAGGAAGAAGTAATGGTAGGGTGTCCCCAAGATCAAGTTTCTCCCAAAACTAAAATGCTCTCATGTTCTCCCCTTGCATGTCGGTTTTGTGGTAGTAAGCTTGATGTTAAAAAAATGTCACATCCATAGAGTTGTATACCTTTTTGGTGATAGGAGAATAACACTTATAACCCTTTTGGTGTGAAGAGTACCCTATAAAGATACATTTGATGAATTTAAGGTCTAATTTGCTACGATGTTGCTGATGTATATGGACAAAAACTGAACACCCGAATATTTTTGGATCTAATGAAGAGATGATTTTTGTATGTGGAAAGATTTGAAGAAGGGATTGATAAGGGGTTTTAAATTTAAGAATTCTGGATGGCATTCTATTGATAAGATACGTGGCTGTAAGTACTGCCTCCCCTAAAAAATGTTTAGGAACATGAGTGGAAAACATAAGGGACCTAGCTATCTCTAACAAATGTCGATTTTTTCTTTCCGCAATCCCATTTTGTTGAAGGGTGTCAACACAAGAACTTAGGTGGACTATTCCTTGACTCATGAGGTAACTACCCAGAATAGACTTGAAGTACTCTTTGACATTATCAATTTTTAGAACTTGGATTTTGGTCTGGAATTGAGTTTGGATCATGGAATTGAAATTTTGAAAAATTTGTCCAACTTCAGATTTTTCTTTCATCAGGAATACCCAGGTCAATCTAGTGTGATCATCAACAAACGAGACAAACCACCTTGCTCCTGTTACATTGTTTTTCCTTGAGAGACCCCACACATCACTATGAATCATGGCAAATGGGTGAGATGGTGTATATGAAAGACTAGGGTAACCATTGTGAGTATGTTTTGTAAGATGGTAGATTTCACAACTGAAAAATTTTGGACTTTTATTGACGAATAAAGATGGAAACAATTTTTCAAGATATATAAAATTTGGATGACCCAGACGATAATGCCATAACATGACCTCATTATCTTTATTGACACAAGAATAAAAAATTGACTGACTCTTAAGCGACACACAACTTGCATTTTGAGTTTGTCTTCTTAGAGGAGTATCGCCCTTGAGAAGATAGAGTCCAAAGCACATCTCAGCATTGCCAATCATCCTCCCCGAATCCAATTCCTGAAATTTACACAAGTTTGAGAAAAATTTAGCTTCACAAAGAAGATCACGAGTTAATTTGCTGATTGAGAGTAAATTACAGTCCAAATTAGGGACATGGAGAACAGAGTTTAGATTTAGGTCGTTTATAACCCTGATTGAGCCTGTTCCAGCAACTTTGGATAGAGATCCATCAGCAATCCGAACTATATATTTCTCTTTACAGGGGTTGTACTCATGAAATATGGTTCCATCTCCCGTCATGTGATCTGATGCTCTAGAGTCAATAATCCACGGATTCAAGTGTTGTTTATTTACTGCAAAGGCATTTGAAAAATCACCTTTTTGTGCCAACATGCCTATACCAGATGATGAGTTACTGGATTAAGATATGGAGTTTTGATTCATGAGTTGTTGAAGCATCTCAAGCTGCTCTTTGGTGAAAGGATTGGTCTTGGTTTAGGTTGGCTTGTCTTCTAAGACAGCAACATTATGGGCACTACTTTCTCTATAATTGAATGTTTTGGATGGCTTCCAATCAGCTGGTTTGCCATGAATCTTCCAACAATTTTCTCTAGAATGTCCCAGTTTTCGGCAGTGGTCACACCAAGGTCTCCCCTTTTTCTGGCGATTTTCATTGTTGGTGTTTGATGGAGGTCCTCGTGCTACAAGGACAGATCCCTCAATGGATATGGCAGAATTCTGAGAACCCATTATAACCTTTTTCCTGCTTTCCTCACGGCGAACTTCTGAGAATGCCTCTCTAATACTTGGAAGAGGTTTGGTCCCCATCACTCTCAACCTAACCTCGTCCAAATTCTTGTTGAGGCCAAGGAGAAACTTGAATGTTCGCTTTTGCTCCACAATTTTTCGGTACGGTGCAGTGTCTTCAGGGCACTTCCAAGTGTGAACTTCAAACATGTCTAAGTGCTGCCAATGACGAGAAAGAATGTTGAAGTATTGGGTAATAGAGAGATCTCCCTGGCAAAGGTCGTGTAATGTGGCTTCAATCTCAAATATTTCGGAAGTGTTTTTAGAATTTGAGTATGTCTCCCTTGCTGCATCCCATATTTTTTTGGCAGTTCCATAGAGGAGAAAATTCTCTCCTATGTCGGTATTCATCGAGTTAATCAACCAAGACATCACCATGTGATTCTCAGTCTTCCACACCCTGAATTTGGGATCGGTCTTCTCAGGGATAGCTACTTCACCGGTGAGATATTCATCCTTGCCCTTTCCACAGACATACATCATCACTGACTGAGACCACTGGAGAAAATTATGCTCGTTGAGTTTGTGACCTGTGATGAGCAAAGATGGGTTCTCGGCTCCTCCATGGTTGTTCATCGTTGGCATCGTTTCTGGATTAGAGGTTACTTCAAAGGTTGAGATTTGTCTCTCAGTAGCCATAACGAATTTGGTGATGTGGGAAATTAGGGTTTTAGAGGGAAAGCTCTGATACCATGAAGATGAATTTTTTTATTAATTCTCTTACTTTCCATAGAATACAACATGGTATATATATACAAGAGAATGGTGCAATCAGCCACCATAAGGACCGGGACTCAATCTTAACTAATTAGAGAACAAAATCTCCACTAAACAAGGAAAGACATTAAATTAGGAACTAATAACAAAATACCAAAAAAAATGGCCTTAACAAACCCTAGAATTCATCACTAACTTTAAGCTAGAATTCCATAATATATTATGGACTTGATGAAACTAGAATGTTGGCTTGTGAGCCTATTGATACTCTTATTAAACAAAACAACAGATTAGGTACAGGTCCAAATGGTACGCCAATAGACAGAAAGAGATATCGGAGATTAGTTGGGAAGCTAATATACTTGGCTCATACTCACCTTGACATAGCCTTTGCGGTGAGTATGGTAAATCAATTCATGCATGCTCCTTACAAAGAAAAAATTTTGGTTCTACAAAGGATTCTCAAGTACTTAAAATCTGCTCTTAGGACAGGTTTTATTTTTTCTAAACATGGCCATTTAGAAGTAGAAGGATATATCAATGTTAATTGGGTAGATTATGTAATAAATAGAAGATCAACTTCAAGGTATTAAATGTTTGTGGGAGGGAATTCAATCACATCGCATAGCAAGAAACAATCTATTATGGCTAGATCAAGCACTAAAGCCAAATTTAGAAATATGGCTCATGATATATGTGAGATGTTATGGTTGAAGGCTTTAGTAAAGGAGTTGGGGCTTGGTTCTAGGGATCCAATGGAGCTTTACCGTGATAACAAAATTGCTATTAGCATTTCCCACTATCTAGTTGAACATAATCTTACAAAACATATTAAAGTAGATAAATACTTTATCAAAGAGAAGTTGACTAAAGGATTAACACTCCTTTCTCTAAAGACAGAGAATGAGCTTGTAGATATTTTAACAAAGGTGTCAAACGAGACTTTTAGATTAATACTTGACAAATTGGGCATTTGAGACATCTACACTCCTACTTAAGGGGAAGTGTTGACAAGTGTTAATTGTATATTCAAAGATTTCCATCGTTTCACTTTCTATTTTAGCTTTCATATTTGATCCTAGTTTACCTTTTATTTTAGGGATTGACTATTTTAATTTCTATAAGCAAGAAGTAGATTTGTAGTTATCATATTTAGCTTCTTGATTTTAAGGATTTGATTATTATTATTTCTACAAGTTAGGAATAGATTTTGGGATTTGTTTATATTCTTTCTTATATAGTTTTTCTCTTTTCTTATATATATTGAAAAAGCTGTGAAGTAACATATACAAAGAATTTTCTCTCTAAATTAGCAATTGGATTCTACAAAATGATTAAGTATCTCTCGCTCAGCCATTTATGCATAGAATAGTATAGCTTATTAGTAACAACTGAGTGGTGTTTTAGAACACCCCTAATACCATCTTCATTGCTTGGACAGATTATAGAGATGTAGAATAATTTGGAATTACCTACCAAATTCCACATCAGCTATTGCTATTTGTAATTGGATTCTTTACAGTTGGCCATAGCATGATCTAGTAAAAACCAAAGTGGGAACCCAGTCCTAGTTGCAGTTGTACTAGTAGAAGTTATCTAAAGAGCATCCACAACCTCCACTTGGTCACTACAACCTCAAACTAAAAAATGGCATATTTTCGTTTTTGTCAAGCAATCCCAGGAAGCTTCTTTTAATATCAGTAGGTCACAAGGCACCTTAAACAATAGTCAATCATCTACAAGCCTAATTCCACCATTCCCTCTTTAAAACCTGAAAACTAGAGCCCTACCTCACCGTTATTCAGTATTAGGCAACAACTTGAATATTTCTCTAAATCAATGCCCACCAAAGATTCCCCAAGACTGGAATAGATACGTGCCATATATTACATGTGGTGAGTGGAGGTTGCTGAAAGACTCAGATGGAATTTGACCATGCCATATCTCTACAACATGGAAATTTGACCATGCCATATATTGCAGTAATTGCATATATCAAACTTGCAAGGACAAGAAACAGAACTGCAATAAATATGTTTAGTCAATAATCATAATTTAACATGTATTAATGATAATTGAGATCTCAATGGAATTAGTGTCCTGTCATGCATTTATATAATTGCTAAAATGTTGAAAATAAGGTCTGATTTCTCATAATTTTAGGCATTTGCATTTTTTAATTAAAAAAAATATTAACAGCTAAATTTTATAAAATATAATTAATTTCCAGGGATTATAGAGTATGAAAGAATAGCATTATTATATGTTAGGTCTAACATAGTTATATGTTAAGTTGGAGTTGGCTTAGGATGTCCAACATACATTGCCTTCATGTTATAGTAAGCCCTGAATGGGTTGTTGATAAACCAGAATAAATTGGCAAGAGAATTTTACACCAAGCCTCTCCATAATTAGCGGTATGTGGATAAATCACCAATATAAACCTCACAGGCTCTGTGAGGATTGCAACAGTTTTCTCATTAAACATCAATGAAAAAAAATTGAATTGAGCTAGAACTAAGCAACTTTTTATAAGTACTTTATAAGTGGACAATGGAAATAAAAAATAAGTTGAGATTATTTTCTGCATCTTTCCCTATTATCATTTTGAATGCCACTTGTTATGGTAAGCAAATTGCTATTTGAGCTAAAGACTAAGCAAACCAGAGGTATGTATCCATAACATATGCACCATATTTTCCTACTGCCCTCATGTATAATGCATGAAGCATAAGATACTAACATAATAGTGAATGATCATATAAAGGAGAAACATACAAATATTATTGAGTTTGTTTCATGAAGGTACCACTCTTTGATAAAGAGCTTCAACGACTGAAATAATAGTATTATCTTCTGTATTTTATAAAATACCTATTAGGCAAGCATTATTTTCCTTGCCTTTCAATAAAAGATTGAAATTTAGTACAATAGACAATCATTCATATCAAAGGTGAATATCTTTGCTGGTAAAGGCCTATAAGAATAAGGGCTATAGATTATAGCACTTAGGACTTGAAGTGGAAGGGGGGCTTGTTGACCCAATTTCTTGACTAGCACATCCTGAGAATTTATGGTTGAAGAATAACATTACCTAAAGTGACAAGGGAAAATAAGATGCCATACAAAGGACTATTAAGCATAAAATACCTGTTTGCTGGAAAGCAGTATGTGAGTACCAAGTTCACCCTCCAAACAAATTCCTTCAGACTTTACTTGAGTTGACCTCAATTCTTTCATGCTTACATAAATGGAAGGTAGTGCCTTCACTTCTGAACAGAAGTTTAGCAGCCTTGGTAAATGTTGTAATGTCAAGGATAGTAATTGAGGGAATAAAATTGTATGAGCTACATTATTCCCATTTTTTAATTCTTTGCCATATTGTTCAACCATCTCATCCATAACCCTGCATCTTTTTATTTCTATTTCTTGGAGTTGTGGAAGGCTTCGAGCCAAAGATATTGAAAAGAGACATTTAATTCCATCACAATCATCAACTTTTACAATTCTTAAGTCCAAAGGACCCTGGTGGAAGTTGTCCATGGCACACTTCTTGCAAGTTAATCAGCTTCGTGAGATACAATGACTCCAAGGCAGGGAAAATAGGATTTCCCGGAACTTGTTCCACCGAATGCATGATATATTGAATTTTTGGACTGTTTTCAACATGAAAATGCTTTAATACTGGAAAACTGATTCATTCCTAGACGGTGCCATTTGATTCTGGTTCCCAGACAGGTGTTATCAACAAAATTTATAAAACCTAAATCACTGTACACTAGGGTAGCATGGCTAACATAGTATAGTGGCTCTAGGATCGTCCACAAGGATGGGTTTTCTTCGCACAAGTGACTTTAGTGAAGGTAATGAAATGGTGTTTTTCCTTATGAAAATTAGTTTTTAAAGAAAATGGAATTTTAGTTGAAAAGGTTGATTTTAAGTTAAGCAAAAAACAAAAGTAATTGAAGTTAAACTATAAAGAGAAGATCTCTTGGAGCTTTAGGTCACTAGGATCGGGTTCCTTAGGCAAATGGGGAGATTCTGGATCTTCTCCTCGCATTGGGGACAATAACATAAAGGATGGTTATCTCCCGAATCGGTTTTGTATTTAACAATTAAGAATTGATCCAAAGGGTTCATGAAAAATGGTAGTTGCTTTCCATTAATGGGTTCAAACATTAAAGACCCTCACCTTGAACCACCTTCCAATGGCTCGTACTTGATAACTAATAGACATCCATGGATCTAGCAATAAGCATCCATAGTGTCTGAAAAGCTTACCAAGTATTGGCCATTCAAGGTAATTTTAAGGGATTTAAAGCTAAACCTTGAAATAAAAACCATTAATGGTTACCAACTACCTTCATTTAAAGCAAGGAAAACTCCCACCTTTGCATTCGGGTCCTTCACCTAGCTTCCATCACTCCAAGAAACGTGAAACCTAGCCACTCATCCCCTGAGAAATCATCCTCAGAGGTTGTTTGGCTAGAAAGAAAATGAAAATGAAAAGGAAAGGTAGAGCAAAAGCTTTGTATATTTCTTCATACGGGAAAATTACAAGTGAAAATCTATATATTAAGATTATGATACAAAGGTTATATATATAGAGAGGTCTTTTTTAAACCCCCTTTAAAGTTCCTAACTAAGAAATTCTATTATTGGTTGATTACATGGAGAAAATAGGAAATTACACAAATATCTGGAGGTAAAAAATCTAACTGAGTCGGTGCACAGGAAGATTTTGCAGACCATGCTAAATTTCGCATGGTGTGCGAAATTCATTTGTTGTTGTCTTGTGGTTTCATAGGGTGTGCGGAATTTTGCACAGGGTGCGAAATTGTCTTTCACTCAGTCCTGCAGCTGCTGCTTCTCTTGATTTTTGCATGCTATGCGAAAATTTTGCATAACCATGCGAAATTGCTACATGCTGGATTTCTTTCTCTGTTTTTCTTCCTTGCATCTTTGATTGGCTTGGCAACCTATTACCAAGCTTGGCAAAGGCTATGAAGTGCTCCAAAGCTCAAATTTTTCATGTATTTGAGCTTCAACTTGCATTGCCATGGATTGCACAAAATTCTCCCTCACTCTTGGTTTGTTTCAATGAGAAAAAAGCTACCAAAAACACCAAAACTTGCCAAAAACTTATTAGTAACCTTTGCTAGGTTCCTTAATGTGCCAATTGAGTTAAAAGGTATTAATTACTATTCAAAAGTGTTTAAAACAGTTAATTTCAAGCTATAAAAGAACACTTTTTAAGTAGTAATCACTTCCCCCAACCGACACATTGCTAGTTCCTTAGCAATAAAAGAGAGATAAAGAAAAATAGATAGTAAAATAATTTACAAAATCATGCTAATCATTGCAAAAAAAAAATTTCAAGTGGCAAGATGTGGATCATATTCTCTCATGGAACATTAAAGAGGCAAAACCCAACCTTCAACAAGAGTCATCAAATCTCTTGCCTAATCACAATTTATAAAGAGTAGGCATTATGCAAATTTAAGCATCAAAAGAGTTTCCACTCCCAAAGGTCCAACCCTTATTCTTCCACAAAAATCTAAGTGTTAAGCTTATTAGTTTCCGATTATAGTATGTCGAACTATTCTCTCCCCCCAACCTAGTTCTTTCTCAAACCTTAGCAAACTGACCGAACTCCAATAGGCTAAGAATGCACCTCCTTTATTTTATAAATTTTTTTCATTGTAGGAGTGCAATGCTAAAGGTATTGTTTTTTAAAGTGTCCAAGTAACGAGGATCCATCGATGACTCCCAACCAATCAAGGTTTAGGGCATCAAGCTTTAAGGATTTTTCAACCACTAACTCCTCAGATTTCACCCTGGACTTTTGAGATTGAAATTCAATACCCAAGCACCTACAATATGTTAAACTCCACCTATTCACCCTTGTAACGAGCATTGAGGTCGGTGACTCCCAACCAATAAAGGCTTAGGGCACCAGGTTTTAAAGACTTTTGTCATATACCCCTCGAACCTTGCTCAGGTTTCAAGGCAAGTGCAACACTCTATTCTTTTTTTTTTTTTTTTTTTTTTTAAAGGCTCATTGGCCTTTTATAAGGTGTCCCAACACTATTAAAACGAGGTCAAAAGTACCAAGTCAAAATTTTCCTAAGTTCAGGGGGTGAGATAGTTTTTCATCTTATAATCAGAACCTAATGTGCACAGTGTGTGGTAAGATTAAAGTGGAAGAAATAAGGTTGAATTCAATAGGAGTTTCAATAATTCATCAACATCAACAAGCATAATACAAACTCTAAGATTCAAGTAAAAAGACAAGAATTCAATTTCTCCCATTTCATTTTGAGAATTTTTCCCTAATAACCATGGAGAGTAGAGTAAAAACTTTTAAAATTAAGGAAAAAGTAACTAAATTAACAAATTAACCTAGCATTATTAACAATACTTCCTTCCTCAACTCTTCCCCCAACCATGATCAACATTGCTCTCAATGTGTCAAGAGCAATTGAAAATAAAGGGAGGAAGTGGTACCTCCTGAGTGAAATAGAGTCTGAGTCGTATAGGAGAAACCACATGATTCAAAAAAAACAAAAGAGTAATGAGTAGAGGAAATAGAAAAATGCCAAGTATAATAAAAAATGATGTCTATAGATTAATCTGAGAAAGTACAATATGAGATGTCATCAGGTAATACATCCAATCCCAGAATATAAAACATCAAATCAAGGAACAATCTCCACTAATATAATATGTAAATACAATAAGATAAAGAGATGTCCTATGATCAAGTAGTGGTACCCTCAGGTGGAGATGATGCATCCTCAGGTGTAGCTGTGACTGTGTCAATTGTTTAAGGCTCATCTTGAGGATCATCTGAAGCAATGGCATCTGTGGTGGCCTTTTGAGGTGGCGGAATCGAGACCTGTGTTGTGATAGTGTCCTCAGCTAGAATAGTATCCTCAGTTGGAGCTAAAGGCTCCGATGATGTAGGAAGGTCAGGCTGAGGTGGAGGTAGAAGACCCAGGTGTTGCTGGATCTGTTGAAGTATAGCCGTCTGCTGGTTCTACTGGGAATGCATCACAGCCATCTGCTGGAAGAGTGCATTATGTGTGGTGGTCAGTGTCCGCAAGGTATATACAATGTCACAAAACTCCGAAGTAGAGATGGTGATAAAAGGCTTGGATGTAGTAGGAGCAACAGGTGGAGTAGTAGGAGTCATAGGGGGAGCAGCAGAAACAGCCTTAGGCATGGGCACTGGTGGTATAGTCTCTGTCGGAAGCTCGCCCTGCTCTGTAGGTACTGGAGTAGTCTGAGCCTGCTCAGTCTGTGGGGGCACTGAAGGTGCTACCATGGGAGGGGCTCCTAGAGGTGCAAAATAGCTCGCCAACTGATTCCAATTGTCAATAGTGAATCGCTCTCAACAAAGGTGGCGGCGCTCGTGCTGAGGCTCAATAGGAAAACCCATATACTCCAAGATCTGGCAAAGCAACCTCGGGAATAGCAATGGAATGGTGTCCGCCCTCTGAAGCTTCTTTCTATGGACCTTCTCCTCAAAGTAGACAAGGGAGGCCATGATCAAGTGGTGTGGGCCAAAGTAGAAGCCCTTTGATATGCAGAACAAAGCATCCAAGATAGCCCTTCGCCTCTGTACCGAATACTGTAGGGGAAAGAGGTTGGAGCGTAGCACCACTTCTACGAGGAGCATCCCAGGTGAAAGCTCCTTCTGAAGAAGGATCGAATCTGTAGAGGTCCCCCTGGATAAAATGTGGACCATGTCCCTCTGAGATACTGGGGACCACTAGCGAAAAACAAATAGATCAACTGGCTCGAAAGGAATCTGTAAAGCCTCTGCAATATCTCTGGCCTCAAGGATACCATGACGTCCATCAATGGTGAAGTGAATCGAGGTAGGACTCAGGACGCCACGAGCAGTCATAGACTGGTAAAAGTCTAATGCTACTCTGGGATAAAAGAACTCACGAGGAGTCATAAACTGCTCAAGATAGTACTTCTACAATATGTCATAAGAGTCTCGGAGCTTAGGCTACTGTCGAAATGCCTCCTGATCAAAATAGAACTCCAAGTGAAAAGGTCTCGATTTGCAATCTGAGTTGCCCTCAATGGGCGGTGCTGTGAGCATCGGGCGTCTGATAATAGACTCCGGTGACATGTCGGAAGGAAGCTTAGTATCTGCAAGAGGCTCAAGCTATGAAGCTCTGGACGACTCGCCTGGGCCTGAAGTCCTAGCCCTCTTGGCAAGAGGGCGCCGCATTGAACTCTCAGGGTGCGAAGCCGTCGCCCCTGGTGTAATAGCTGCTCTCCTAGTCTCATACCTACGCTGAGGAGTAGAAGAGGAGGGACTAGTGGGCGCTCCACCCTCAGAAGGTGGAATAAAGGGGGCCTCTGTGGCCTGAGATGGCGAATGACGAGGTGCCCGAGAAGAGGAGGCTCTTTGCCTCGGAGTACGACTTGGCAAAGGGGCAGCAAGGGCTCCTCGGGTCTGTGCCATATAGAAATGAAAAAATGGGCGAATGGGGAAATGAAGGGACGGAGAAGTGAGATGCGACCGGGGGGAGTGATGCGTCAAATGGGAGAGGGATGAGGGGAGATGAGGTCGCAAGGTGGCAGAAAGATTCGCAATGGGAGGGTGCTTGCGAAATGAGGGCTCGGGAGGAATTTAAAAAGAGATTCGGAGAGCCCCTTCAATTTTCGTACACGCCGTTTGGACTTTCGCACAGGCCCTTTAGACTTTCACACAGTGCGCGAACTGGTGGTGGGTGTGCGAAATGAGTTCGCAGATCCCTTATATTTTCACACAGTGTGCGAAATTAAAAATGGGGCTACAAAATAGGTTCGCAGACCCCTCAGATTTTCGCACTATGTGCGAAATGACTTAATGCATTTTTTTTCTTCAAGGCTTTTCCTCTGCCAAAAATCTTTAAAGACTTGCCCAATTGCTTTGAAGTCCCCCCTGCAATTGATCATCAAAAACCTAAGTTAAATCAGACCAAAATGAAATTAAAGCGGGAATTCAAAATCAAAACAAGTAATAATACAAGAAAACTCTGAAATAAAAAATAAAACAAAAAGATATGGACTTGATAGTCTTTAAAAAGATTGAGTCCATCCAAAAACTGGTCTTGTCAAGCTTGATGTGGATCAAAGAGGATGAATTCCTCCTTGTCACAAGAAAAAGGCTCCACAAAGGGCTTAAGACGGCGGCCATTCACTTTGAAGCTTTGAGTGCTGTTGGAGTTGAGTAGTTCCACTACTCCATTTGAATGCACTTGGTGAACGATAAAAGGACCTATCCACCTTGATTTCAGCTTGCCTGAAAAGATGTGGAACTTAGAGTCATAAAGCAAGACTCTTTGTCCCTTTTGAAAATCCTTGCAGGAAATCAACTGATCATGTCATCTCTTCAATCTCTCTTTTGCAATTTTTGAATTGATATAGGCATCATTTCTTAGTTTCTCCAACTCATTGAGGTCTAAGAACCTCTTCAACCCAACTCTGCTCAAATCCATGTTGAGCTTCTTGATTGCCCACCAAGCCTTGTAATCCAATTCCACAGGGAGATGGCATGCTTTGCCATAAACTAGGCAATAAGGAAACATCCCAAGAAAGGTCTTGTAAGCTATTCTATATGCCCATAGTGAATCAAGGAGCTTGACAGACCAATCTTTTCTGTTCGTGTTCACCACCTTCATCAATATGTTTTTAATCTCCCGGTTTGCTAACTCAACTTGCCCACTAGTTTGAGAGTGGTAAGGTGTAGCTACCTTATGCCTCACCCCATACTTGGCTAGGAGAGTTTCAAAAGGCTTGTTGCAAAAATGAGTACCCCCATCACTAATTATGGCTTTGGGCACCCCAAATCTTGAGAAGATGTTTTCTTTGAGAAACTTGAGAACCACTTTATGGTCATTGTGCTTGCATGGGACTGCCTCAACCCATTTAGACACATAATCTACTCCCACCAAGATGTAAGAGTAGCCAAAAGACATAGGGAAAGGTCCCATGAAGTCAATGCCCCAAACATAAAAAAGATCAAC
This sequence comes from Vitis rotundifolia, assembly GCA_030254885.1. NCBI lineage: Eukaryota > Viridiplantae > Streptophyta > Magnoliopsida > Vitales > Vitaceae > Vitis > Vitis rotundifolia. The sequence goes on along the minus strand of CM058164.1, from coordinate 7,570,111 downwards.
TATCAAAATGGGGTTCAAAGGCATCATGTTCCTGCGTGTCAACTTCCCAAGTCTCTGGCATCGATCACAACTCTTGCACATGGTGTGGGTATCTTTGAAAAGTGATGGCCAACAAAAACCTGATTACAATACCCTCATGGCTGTCTTCTAAGAAGCAAAGTGGCCTCTACATGCACTTTCATGGCAATGACTGAGGATCCCCTGTTGCTCTTCTTCAGGAACACACTTCCTTATTATTTGATCCGCACAATACTTGAATAGAAATGACTCTTCCCAATAGTAGGCATGAATTTTTGCAAAGAAGTGCTTCTTATCTTGTGCTGTCCACTCACTTGGAACTTCTCTTATGACTAGGTAGTTAGCAATATGAGCATACCAAGGAGCAACTTCCGCCAACATGAGAGACTCCTCTGGAAAATCATCATTGATGGGCAAAGCATGGGAATTATGTGCGATAGCTAGCCTTGAAAGGTGGTCTGCTACCACATTTGATTCGTCCCCAATTGGTGTTCCAATTTGATTCTTGTTCAATCAACTGATGTGCTTTGATTTCAATCCTCAAACGGGAGTTATCAACAAAATTTATAAACATAATTCACCATATACTAGGGTAGCACTAGCTAGCATAGTATAATGGCTCTAGAATCGTCCACAGAGATGGGTTTTCACTCCACAATTAATATTAGTTCAAAACTGAAATGGTGCTTTTTCTTTTCAAGGTTAGCTTTAAAAGAAAACATAAATTTGTATGGAAATGGTTGGTTTTAAACTAAACAAACTTAAGGTAACTGAAATTAATTAGAAAGAAAGGTGTTTCTTGGGGTCTTAGGTCACTAGGATCAGGTGCCTTATACAAAAAGGGAGATTCCAGTCACTTGAATCTTTTCCTCGCATTGGGGATTTAACATATAGTTATTTTCCCAAACCGGTGTGGTATAGATGCTTACCAGTAAAGGTTTCAAACACTAAATCCTTGTCACTAAATCATCTTGCAATGGTTCATACCTCTCACCTGGTATTAGCCATTCAAGGTGTTCCTTAACCTTGGATCACCCTTCGAAAGCGAACAAGAGATAACAATTAGATCTCCATGGAGCAAGATTGCAAGTAATAAGAATCCATGGAATCTGAAAGCTTACCAAGTATTGGCTATTCAAGGTGATCCTTAGTTAACTAAAAATATAAAAACCATTAACGGGTCACAATTTCTCTTCATTAAAAACTGAAACAACAAAAACTCACACTTTTGAATTCGGAACCTTACCTAGCTTCCTTCACCCAAGAAACAAAAAGCTTAGCCACTCATCCTTTGAGACAACATCTCCAAGGTTGATTTGGTAGAAATAAAAGAGAAAACAAAATGAGAAGGTAAGGCAGAGCAAAACTCTATATATTACTTTAGAAAAACTATACAAGTGTTCTCTGAGAAAAACTCCTGAGATATGTTTTTGAGATTACAAGAGATATTATATAGGGAGGCTATTTACCCTTCCCTGATTACTTCCTAACTAAGGAATTACATGAGTGGTGGATTATAAGGAGAAAAAAAGGATTTATACACAAATATCTGAAGAAAAATATCAAAAGGAGCCGATGCGCAAATATCTCAGATTGCAGGTGGAATTCGCGAGTTGAAACATGACTTGCGAAAATTTCACAAGTTGATTTCGCAAGTTGAACTTCAATTTCGCAAGTTGAACTTCCATTTTTGCAAGTTGAGTTCTCTGTGATTTGGCGACTGTGTTCCTCTTTCCATTTCGCAAGTTACTTCCACAACTTGCGAAATTGCTTTATGGATGATTTCTTCTCTTCTTTTCTCCCTTGCATACTTTGAATGACTTTGGCAAAGGGCTATGAAGCTCTAAAGCTTGGTTTCTTCATGAATTTAAGCTTCAACTTGCTTTGCCATGAATTATACAAAGGTCTCCCTCATTCTTGGATTGCTTTGGTGATAAAAAAGCTATCAAAAACACCAAAACTTAACACAATTTGATTAGAAACAATTGCAAAGGTCCTTAACATGCCAATTGAGTTAAAAGGTAATAACTACTACTCAAAAGTGTTTAAAAGAGTTAATTACAAGCTATAAAATAGCACTTTTTGAGTAGTAATCAACATTCTTCATTCCTTTCTAGTCTTTGATCTAGAGATTGAACTCTTGAAGCAAGAGGATCCATCTAATCAGCCTTGCTTTAGCATCTTGCTTAGTCAATAAATACTTTAAAGCAGAGTGATCAGTGAAAACCCCACAATGAAGGACCCCACCAAGTAAGCACGAAACTTATCCAAGGCAAAAATTACAAATAACAATTCTTTCTTGGTGGTTGTGTAGTTTCTTTGCGCCTCGTTCAATGTCTTGCTCACATAGTAGATCACATAGGGTTTTCCATCATCTATTTGCCCAAGAACAGCTCCTATGGCAAAGTCACTGGCATCACACATTACCTCAAAGGGCAGTTGCCAGTTGGGAGCCCTCACTATTGGTGCGGTTGTCAGAAATAGCTTCAATGCTTCAAAACTCCTTTGGCATCTATCATCCCATATGAATTTAGCATCCTTCACTAATAGTTCACAAAGAGGTCTTGCAAGCTTAGAGAAATCTTTGATAAACCTTCTATAGAACCCGGCATGGCCAAGGAATTGCCTTACTCCTTTGACATTTGTTGAGGATGGCAACTTGACAATGAGTTCAACCTTTGCTTTGTCAACTTCAATGCCTTGCTTGGAGATGATGTGCCCAAGGACAATCCCTTGTTGTACCATGAAATGACACTTATCCCAGTTAAGCACTAAGTCTTTCTTAATGCATCGGTTCAAAACAGCTTCTAAGTTGACCAAGCATTCATCAAATGCACTTTCATATATGGTGATATCATCCATAAAGACTTCCATAATACGCTCCACCATATCACTGAAAATGCTTAACATGCATCTTTGGAAAGTTGTGGGTGCATTGCATAAGCCAAAAGGCATTCTCCTATATGCATAGGTACCAAATGGGCATGTGAAGGTGGTCTTCTCCTGGTCTTCAACATCAATTTCTATCTTAAAGTACCCAGAGTAGTCATCCAAGAAATAATAAAAAGGATGCCCAGAGTCCCTCTCAAGTACCTGATCAATAAAGGGCAACGGGAAATGGTTCTTCCTTGTCACTGCATTCAACCTCCTATAATCAATACACACCCTCCAACCTGTAGTGAGGCGTGTAGAGACATCTTCTCCCTTATCATTTTGCACCACTATGATCCCTGACTTCTTTGGCACAACTTGAGTAGGACTCACCCATGGGCTATCTGATATGGGGTAGATAATACAGCCTGAAGCAACTTAAGAACTTCAGCTCGCACCACCTCTTGCATGTGAGGGTTCAACCTTCTCTGAGGTTGACGAACTGGCTTAGCTTCATCCTCCCTGTAAATATGATAAGTGCAGACTAAAGGGCTAATCCCTTTCAAATCAGAAATTTGCCACCCCATTGCCTTCTTACATCTTCTAAGGACTTCAAGTAGACAATCCTCCTGATGAATGGTAAGAACTGAAGATATAACAATAGGGCACTGCTTGTCTTCTTCCAAGTATGCATACTGATTCGTCCCCAATTGGTGTTCTGATTGATTCAGATCAATCAACTGATGAGCTTTGATTTCAATCCTCAGATGGGAGTTATCAACAAAATTTATAAACCTAATTCACCATATACTAGCGTAGCATAGCTAGCATAGCATAGTGGCTCTAGGATCGTTCACTGGGATGGGTTTTCACTTCACAATTGATATTACTTCAAAGATGAATTGGTGCTTTTTCATTTCAAGGTTAGCTTTAAAAGAAAACATAAAGATGTTTGAAAAGGAATGGTTTTAAGCTAACCAAACTAAAAATAACTAAAAGTAATTAGAAAGAAAGATGTTTCTTGGGATTTCAGGTCACTAGGATCAGGTGCCATCTACAAAAGAGGAGATTCCGGTCACTTGTTTCTTTTCCTCGCATTGGGGATTTAACATATAGTTATTTCCCGAACCGGTGTGGTACAGATGCTTACCATTAATGATTTCAACACTAAATCCCTTTCACTGATCCATCTTGCAATGGCTCGTGCCTCTCACTTAGCATTTGCCATTCAAGGGGATCTTTAACCTTGGATTTCCCTTCTCAAGCTCGCAAGAGATAACTAATGGATGTCTCCTTGGAGTCCAAAAGCTTACCAAGTGTTGGCAATTCAAGAAAATCCCACCTTCAAGTCACCTCCCAAAAGCTCGCAAGAGGTAAACTAGTGCATCTCCACGGACGGAGATCACTTGCCTTACCAAGTGTTGGCTCAGGTGAATTGCAAGGTGTTTTAAGTTAACTAAAAAGATAAAAACCATTAACGGGTCACACTTTCTCTTCATTAAAAACTGAAACAACAAAAACTCACCCTCATGCATGCCGGCACCTTACCTGGCTTCCTTCACCCAAGAAACAAAGAGCCTAGCCACTCATCCTTTGAGGAAACATCCTCAAAGGATGTTTGGCTAGAAAGAAAATAAAAGAGAAAATAAAGACGAGAAGGAAAAAGAGAGCAAGGCTCTGTATATCACTTTAAAAAAACTATACAAAGTGATCTCTGGAAAAGCTCCCGAGATATTTACATTTATAAGGGGTTATTCACCCTTTGCTTCTTACTTCCTAACTAAGGAATCATGTGATAGGAGGGTTACAAGGAGAGTTTGGGAAATTTAGACATCAAATATCTAAAGCAAAAATATCTCAAGATGTCGGTTGCAGCTATCGGGTGCTTCAGGAGGCGTTTCGCAGCCGGCACTGTAGCGCTGCGAAATTTCGCAGCCAAAGGACCAAATTTCGCAGCCCTGCGAAATTCTCCTTCAGCTTGGAGCAATCGGATTCCAATGGCTGTAACTTCTTCATTTGAACTCGGAATCATGCACCGTTTGAAGCATTAGATTCTTGACTTCCTGAGCTTTGAAATGGTATATAGCATGCATGAATTGGACTTCAGGAAGTGCTCCAAAAGTGGCCAAGAAGACTGCAACTTCTGTCCCCTGTCTTGCTTCACTCTGTTTTTCCTCTTTGCTTCCCTCCTTGCATTCCGGATTTGCTTATGGCAAAGGACTTTAAAGCTTCGGTTCTTCATGTTTCTGAGCTTTCCAAAAGCTTTGCCATGGATTCCAAAGAACTCTCCTCAATCTTGGATTGCTTTGGTGAGCAAAAAGCTATCAAAAACACCAAAACTTACACAATTTGATTAGAATTGATTGCAAGGGTCCTTAATATGTTAATTGGGTTAAAAGCTGATAACTACTACTCAAAATTGATTAAAAGAGTTAATTACAAGCTTCCAAAATAGCATTTTTGAGTAGTAATCACTTACTTCAACTTTGTGGGTAGTGGCTTAAGAGTAAGCTTTAGGGGCTCCTCCTTAGTAGTTTTTTGTGTCTCCTCCTCATTGAATAAGGGTAGGATTTCTTCTCTCCTCCTCCAAGGGGACAGGGTAGCAAGCAAATCTGAGGGTTCAGGTAACCCTTCATCAAGATCCCCAAGACTCTCAATCAAATCCTCCTGCATTCTCTGATCACAATGCTCCTCCACTAAAGTGTCAATCATCCACACTTCCTTTGGACCTTCTTCTTCTTCTGGATGGATATGCTTCTGGCACAAATGGAAGATGTTGAGCTCTAATTTCATGTTACCAAATGTGAGTTGCATGACTCCGTTCCTACAATTGATGATTTTATTTGATGTAGCTAGGAATGGTCTTCCAAGTATGATAGGAACATAATTAGTTCCTTTTACAACCAGATCCGTATCAAGAACAACAAAATCCACTGGATAGTAGAATTTGTCAACTTGAACCAAGACATCTTCGATCATCCTTCTTGGAATCTTCACTGATCTATCTGCCAGAGATAGAGTGATGGATGTTGGCTTCAACTCTCTAAGTCTCAATTGCTTGTAGACAGAGTAGGGTAGCAAATTCACACTTGCACCCAAGTCCAACAAAGCTTTCTCCACACAAGTCCCTCCAATACTCACTGAGATGGTAGGGCAGCCCGGATCTTTGTACTTCACTGGAGACTTGCACTGTATGATGGCACCCACTTGCTTAGTCAAGAAGGCTTTTTTGTTCACATTAAACCCTCTCTTTATAGTGCACAAGTCCTTTAAGAATTTTGCATATGTTGGCACTTGTTTGATCATATCTAGCAAAGGGATATTGACCTTCACTTGCATCAACACTTCAAAAAATTTTGATGCATTATTGGTTCCCTTTTTGCCATGCAAAGCTTAGGGGAAAGGTGGAGGCATGTGTTTCTTCATCATATCTTCCTTGATGACTATCCTCTCGGGTTCTTCATCCATACTAGAATCATGGTCATCTTTCTTTGTACTTTTCCGTTTCCTCTTTCCTTTAATTTCCTCAGTCTTTTCTTTTTCTGTTACCCTCTCTTCATCATACTTTAGCTTGGATGTGGGCTGATCAACCTCTTTACCACTCCTTAAGGTGATAACTGCTTTCATTTCTCTCACCTTTGAAGATTCTCCCTCTTGAGCCTCCACTTCATGGATACCCTTGGGATTTTGATGAGGTTGAGAAGGAAACTTTCCTTTCTTTTGCACTGTGTTAAGGTTGGTAAGCCTTGAGATTGCGTATTGGACATTGTCTATCTTCTGAAACAGATCATTTTGCTTCTCATCCATCATTTTGTTCAATGTACTCTCCACACTATCAATTCTATATTCATTTGAGCATTGATGGACTTTTGATCTCCCACAAAGTCTCCCACAACCTTGCTAAGGTTCACTATAGCTTGTTCAAGATTCGAAGCTTGCTGAGGTGCTTAAGCAGGTTGTGTGTATTGAGGTGGCTTTGGTTTCCAAGAGAAATTTGGATGGTTCCTCCAATTTGAATTGTAGGTGTTGCCATAAGGAGCATTGTTACTGGGCTTGAATTGACCAATAACATTTGCTTGATCACCAAACATTTCTCTCACTATTGGAATGGTAGGACACTCCTCCACCAAGTGGTCATAAGATTGACAAATGGAACAAGACATAGCTTGTATTGGTGTTTCAGAAATGGCTTGCACTTCTTGTACTTTCTTCATTTCTAGCTCTTCCAATCTTCTTGCCATAGCTGCAACCTTTGCCTTCATGTCCATGTCTTCATTCAAAACATACATCCCACCCTTAGCATTAGGTTGAGACTTCATTCTTCCTACCTCTCTAACATTTGGTTCATCTCATCCTCTTGAAACTTCAGCCACATAACTCAAAAAGTCCATGGCTTCCTCCGAATTCTTATTCATGAAGTCTCCTCTACACATAGCTTCTAGGAGTTGCTTCATTGAAGAAGACATACCATCGTAAAAATAACTCACTAAGAGCCATGTATCAAAGCCATGGTGAGGACAAGCGTTAATAGCTTCCATGTACCTCTCCCAACACTCATAGAATTTCTCATTCTCCTTAGTTGAGAAGTTAGAAATCTGCATTTTCAAACCATTGGTCCTATGAGTAGGGAAGAACTTTTTGAGAAACTCAGCTTGTAAATCAGGCCAAGTTCTGATACTTCTTGGCCTTAGAGAATTGAGACAAACCTTGGCCTTATCCTTCAAGGTGAAAGGAAATAGTTTGAGCCTCATCAAGTCAATTGAAGCTCCTCCTTCTTGGAATGTATTACAAACTTCCTCGAATTCCTTAATATGTGAGTAGGGATTCTCACTTTCCATCCCATGGAAAGTAGGTAGGAGTGGCACAATGTGAGGTCGGATTACTAGCTACTCAGTGGGAGGCACTATGCATGAAGGTGCACTCATTCGAGGTGGATGCATGCGGTCCCTCATGGATCGGTATGCATTGAAATTTTCCTCTTGACCATGTTGGCTATTCTAATCTTCAAGTGGAACATCCATGATGTTCAAGCACACTTCCAACTCAGTTTCTTGAGGAGTTTCAATCTTCACAAGTCTTCCCTCAATATCTCTTATCCAATAGGGCATACACAACTAGAGATCACTGAAACAAAAACAAAGAAAACAAAAGAAATACAATTCTAGGAAAAGGTTAAGGTTAGCTAAAAACTAAATAAAAGATAAGCTAAAATAGAGACAAAGAAAAAGAGTTAGTAAAAGAAAAATCACCAAACTTGTGATGAAGATCACAAGTGTTCACCAAAGGTAATGTCACTGTATCTTGGCACCATCCACGGCAACGTCGCCATTTGATTCGTCCCCAGACGGTGCCATTTGATTCTGGTTCCCGGACGGGTGTTATCAACAAAATTTATAAAACCTAAATCACCGTACACTAGGGTAGCATGGCTAACATAGTATAGTGTCTCTAGGATCATCCATAGGGATGGGTTTTCTTCGTACAAGTGACTTTAGTGAAGGTAATAAAATGGTGTTTTTCCTTATGAAAATTAGTTTTTAAAGAAAATGGAATTTTAGTTGAAAATGTTGATTTTAAGTTAAGCAAAAAGCAATAGTAATTGAAGTTAACTATAAAGAGAAGATCTCTTGGAGCTTTAGGTCACTAGGATCAGGTTCCTTAGGCAAATGGGGAGATTCAGGATCTTCTCCTCGTATTGGGGACAATAACATAAAGGATGGTTATCTCCCGAACCAGTTTTGTATTTAGCAATTAAGAATTGATCCAAAGGGTTCATGAAAAATGGTAGTTGCTTTCCATTAATGGGTTCAAACAATAAAGACCCTCACCTGAAACCACCTTCCAATGGCTTGTACTTGATAACTAATAGACATCCATGGATTTAGTAATAAGCATCTATAGAGTCCGAAAAGCTTACCAAGTATTGGCCATTCAAGGTAATTCTAAGGGATTTAAAGCTAAACCTTGAAATAAAAACCATTAATAGTTACCAACTACCTTCATTTAAAGCAAGGAAAACTCTCACCTTTGCATTCGGGTCCTTTACCTAGCTTCTATCACTCCAAGAAATGTGAAACCTAGCCATTAATCCCCTAAGAAATCATCCTCAGAGGTTGTTTGGTTAGAAAGAAAATGAAAATGAAAAGGAAAGGCAGAGCAAAAGCTCTGTATATTTTTTCTTACGAGAAAATTACAAGTGAAAATCTATATATTAAGATTATGATACAAGGTTATATATATAGAGCGGTTTTTTTTAACCCCCCTTTAAAGTTCCTAACTGAAAAATTCTATCATTGGTTTATTACAAGGAGAAAATAGGAAATTGCACAAATATCTGGAGGTAAAAAATCTAACTAAGTTGGTGCACAGGAAGATTTCGCAGACCATGCTAAATTTCGCATGGTGTGCGAAATTCATTTGTTGCTGTCTTGTGGTTTGGTAGGGTGTGCGGAATTTCGCACAGGGTGCGAAATTGTCTTTTACTCAGTCCTACAACTGCTCCTTCTCTTGATTTTCGCATGCTATGCGAAATTGCTACATGCTGGATTTCTTTCTCTATTTTTCTTCCTTGCATATCTAATTGGCTTGGCAACCTATTGCCAAGCTTGGCAAAGGCTATGAAGTGCTCCAAAGCTCGGATTTTTCATGTATTTGAGCTTCAACTTGCATTGCCATGGATTGCACAAAATTCTCTCTCACTCTTGGTTTGTTTCAATGATAAAAAAGCTACCAAAAACACCAAAACTTGCCAAAAATTGATTAGTAACCCTTGCTAGGTTCCTTAATGTGCTAATTGAGTTAAAAGGTATTAACTACTACTCAAAAGTGTTTAAAATAGTTAATTTCAAGCTATAAAAGAGCACTTTTTGAGTAGTAATCAAAAACCTTCCTTATCTACTTCGGAAATAACATGATTAGCACCACTAAGTTCACGCAAGTATAGATCTTTTGCTCTTTTCAACAATTTACTAATATCATCCATCGAATGGAGGCTTGTGTTGAGCTTATTGAGCTTCAGTGATTCTGTGGTTTCACAATTTTCACACCAACTCCAGACATCATCGATAAGTATTTTAAATCTTATCAAGTTCACAAAGAGTAAGCCTTTTGGCAGTAACTTGGCATCTGGTACTTCTATATCTAAAATGCCCAAGTGAGACAAATATTTAAGCTAAGCAAGGCTAGCATTAGTTTTTTTATCATTGGATCTTTCAACCTCCCATCCTGTAAAGATATTTTCCATTCTCAAATACTCTAACTGAGACAAGCTTGATATGATATTCGGTGGAATTACTTGAAGTTTGGAACAATTACTCAAATCCAACTACCTTAGATGGATTAGTTGCTCTATTTCTTTGGGCAACTATTCAATATTAGAACCTATAAGGCTAAGAGATTCTAATTTCTTCAGCTCTGAAATTATAGCTATATCTCCCAATATGCACTAATCTAAACTCAGTGTTTGATTTACAAGGCAGCGAATTGATGAAGGGAGTGATGTAAAATGCATATTAGTGAGATCTAAAACTTTGAGCTTTTTCATCCCTTTAAAAGTTGTATTTGGGATTTTCATAATGGGATCACTGATGTGATATAACACAAAAGGTTCAAGTTCTGGACATATCAATCCTTCAGGAAGTTTGCGAATATCATTGTAGGCCAAAGAGATCTTGCTGCAGCTTTAGAGTTCATCCAGCTTTGGCCATTCTTCCAATCCAACACCTTCTCTCAATGAAAACACATAATCCTTGGATGCAATTGCTAAGGCAACATTACGAACAACATCATGCATTCTGATTCATTCCCAATTGGTGTCTCAGCTGATTCACGTCCAACTGGTGTTCCTTGATTGAGGGAGTAATCAACAAAATTTATAACATATATCACCATGCATTAGGATAGCTTTAGCTAATATAGCATAGTGGCTCTAGGATCGTTCACTGGGAAGGGTTTTTAACTCACAACGGATACCAATTCATAGTTAAATTGGTGCTTTTTCATTTCAAGGTTAGCTTAAGAAAAAACACAAACTTTGGTTGAAAAAGGTTTTGTTTCAAGCTAACTAAAAAGAAAGTAATGAAAATTACTTATGAAGAAAAGCATTCCTTGGAGGTTTAGGTTTGCAGGGGAGACTCCTCTTGCAAAAACAGAGTTTACGTCACTTGGTTCATTTCCTCGCATTAGAGAATTAACATATAGTCAATTCTCTAATCGGTGTTGTACAGATGCTACCCTTTAATGGATTTCAGCACTAATTCCCTCTCACTGATTCAACTTGCAATGGCTCGTGCCTCTCACCTAACATTTCCCGTCTCAATCGGAGGTGGGACGACTCGTGGCCGCGGCGGCTCGGATGTGGAACCTTTGACAGGCGTGTCTCTTGGGATTCTCAAGTGAGTCGATGGGGACGAGGACTTAACTCCTCGAGTTCTAGCCATGGCTGTGTAGGAGAAGACGGCCGGAAATGCGCGCAGTTTGCTCAGGCGGAGGAGGCAGATAGGAGGGTGCTCTGGCTTGGATCCTCTTGGTACCTTTTTGAAGTTCAAATGACGGTTTAAAATAGGAAAAATGGAATTTATACCATTTAAAAGGGACACCAAGGGTCACTGTTTAGTTTCGTAGTAGGGGGGCAATTTCGCAGCGGGGGGCATATTTCGCAAAGGGAGGCATTTTGGCATCGATTTCGCAGCTGCGAAACGGGCGTACGGCGCTGCGAAGTGGCAAGCGTGTGCCAAGGGGTGGTTTCGCAGCTGCGAAACACCCTGCGAGATGGTGCCTCGGCTGTGAAATAGCGGATCTCCAGGCGTGAAAAATTTGCAGCCATTTCGCAGTTGCAAAACAAGTGTACTCGGTTGCGAAATGGCACTCGTGTGCCAAGGGGCCTCTTCGCAGCTGCGAAAATTTTCGCAGAGGGCGCAAGGTTGCTGCGAAATGGTTTCGCAGCAGGAATCGATTTTCGCAGCGAGGAGGGGGATTTTCGCAGCGACTGGTGAGGGCTGTGAAATGATTTCGCAGTGAGAGGCGATTTTAGCAGCGGTCCACTTTAGGCTGCGAAATTTCGCAGCCCAAGCTTTCACCTTGTTTTTGAGCTCCTTTTGATTCCTAGTTCCTTTCTTTCAATTTCCTTGCAATTCCTCCTGATTTTGATCATTCAAAAAGATTAAGTTACATACAATTAACACAATTTAAGACCAAAATTAAAATCAAAACAATTTACAAAGCTTATAAATTAACATATTTAAACAAAAATATGGACTTTGGTGAAACCAAGTCCATCTAACCCTTCTCTGATCAGGCTTTTCGTGGCTCAAGGAGGTTGATTTCCTCCTTTTCTTGCTTGAACGGCTCAATGAATGGCTTGAGGCGATGACCATTGACTTTAAAGGTGTCTGTGCCATTGGAATTCAGTAATTCCACCACTCCATTGAGATGCACTTGGTGAATAATGAAAGGACCTATCCACCTTGACTTGAGCTTCCCTGGAAAGATATGGAGCCTTGAGTCATAGAGTAGGACTCTTTGTCCTTTCCGGAATTCTTTGTTGGAGATTAGTTGATCATGCCACCTCTTCATCCTCTGTTTTGCAACTTTGGAATTGATGTAAGCATCATTTCTTAATTCCTCCATCTCATTAAGGTCTAAGCACCTCTTTGCCCCAGCTTTGATCAAGTCCATGTTCAACCTCTTGATTGCCCACCAAGCCTTATATTCAACTTCCACAGGGAGATGGCATGCTTTGCCATAGACTAGACGATAGGGAGACATGCCAAGAATAGTCTTATAAGCTGTTCTATACACCCATAATGAATCATGAAGCTTAATAGACCAATCTTTTCTGCTTGTAATCACCACTTTCATCAATATGTTCTTGATTTCCCTGTTTGCTAGCTCCACTTGTCCGGAAGTTTGAGGGTGATAAGGTGTAGCTACCTTATGCTTCACTCCATACTTGGCTAATAGGGTTTCAAAAGGTTTGTTGCAAAAATGAGTACCTCCATCACTGATTATGGCCTTGGGCACCCCAAATCTTGAGAAGATGTTCTCCTTAAGAAATTTAAGAACCACACTGTGATCATTGTGTTTACAGGGGATTGCCTCAACCCATTTAGAAACATAGTCCACCCCCACCAATATATAGGAGTTATCAAAAGACATTGGGAAAGGTCCCATGAAGTCAATACCCCAAACATCAAAAAGATCAACTATAAGGATGGGGTTCATGGGCATTTGATTTCTTTTTGTAAGCTTCCTAAGTCTTTGGCATCTATCACAACTCCTACACATGATGTGGGAATCTTTAAAAAGTGACGGCCAAGTAAACCCTGATTGCAAGACCTTCATGGCTGTTTTCTGAGAGGCAAAGTGGACTCCACATGCATTCTCTTGGCTATGGCTGAGGATTCCTTGTTGCTCTTGTTCAGGGACACACTTCCTTATGATCTGATCTGCACAATACTTGAAAAGAAAGGGCTCTTCCTAATAATAAGCATGAATCTTTGCAAAGAAGTGCTTCCTGTCTTGTGCTTTCCACTCACTTGGAACTTCACCAGTAACCAAATAGTTAGCAATGTGAGCATACCAAGGAGCTTTCTCTAGCAACATGAGTGATTCCTCAGGAAAGTCATCATTAATAGGTAAGACATGGGAATTGTGTGCTATAGCCAACCTTGAAAGATGGTCAGCTACCACATTCTCCACTCCTTTCTTGTCTCTGATTTGGAGATCGAACTCTTGTAACAAAAGAATCCATCTAATCAACCTTGCTTTTGCATCTTGCTTTGTCAATAAATACTTCAAGGCTGAATGGTTAGTGAAAACAATGATGAAAGACCCTACCAAATAAGCACGAAACTTGTCTAAGGCAAACACCACAGCTAACAACTCTTTCTCTGTAGTTGTGTAGTTCCTTTGAGCTTCGTTCAATGTTTTTCTTGCATAGTAGATCACATAGGTCTTCCCATCTTCTCTTTGGCCAAGTACAGCTCCTATAGCAAAGTCACTAGCATCACACATTACTTCAAAGGGTAGTTGCCAGTTAGGAGCCCTCACTATTGGAGCGGTTGTCAAAAATTGCTTCAATTGATCAAAACTCTTTTGACCTCTTTCATCCCATATAAACTTAGCATCCTTAGCTAAAAGTTCACAAAGAGGCTTTGAAAGCTTAAAGAAGTCTTGTATAAATCTCCTGTAGAACCCCGCATGGCCAAAGAATTACCTTACTCCTTTTACAGTGGTTGGGGATGGCAATTTGACAATGAGTTCCACCTTTGCTTTATCAACTTCAATCCCTTTCTCGGAGATGATATGGCCGAGGACAATTCCTTGATGTACCATAAAATGACATTTCTCTCAGTTGAGCACCAAGTCTTTCTCAATGCATCTGTTAAGAACCGCTTCCAAATTGACTAAGCATTCTTCAAATGTACCTCCATATATGGTGATAGCATCCATGAAAACCTCCATAATTCGCTCCACCATATCACTAAAGATACTAAGCATACATCTTTGGAATGTTGCAGGTGCATTGCATAAACCAAAAGGCATTCTTCTGTAGGCGTATGTTCCAAATGGACATGTGAAAGTGGTCTTCTCCTGATCTTCAACATCAATTTCAATTTGGAAATACCCTGAGTACCCGTCCAAAAAATAATAAAAAAGATGGCCAGAGACTCTCTCCAGCACTTGATCAATAAATGAGAGTGGAAAATGATTTTTCCTTGTCACAGCATTCAATTTCCTATAATCAATACACACCTTCCAACCTGAAGTGAGGCGTGTAGCAATTTCTTCTCCTTTTTCATTTTAAATTACAGTAATCCCTGACTTCTTTGGTACCACTTGAGTAGGACTCACCCAAGGGCTGTCAGATATGGGATAAATAATACTTGCTTGAAGTAACTTCATCACCTCAGCTCGTACCACTTCTTGTAAATGAGGATTCAATCTTCTTTGAGGTTGACGAATTGGTTTAGCTTCTTCCTCCATATATATGTGATGTGTACAAACCAAAGGACTGATTCCTTTCAAGTCAGATATTTGCCATCCTATTGCTTTCTTACACCTCTTAAGAACTTTAAGTAGAGAAATCTCCTGATGAGTAGTAAGAGATGAAGATATAACAACAAGGCATTGGTTATTTTCTTCCAGGTACGTATATTTCAACTCCATGGGCAGAGGTTTCAAATTGAGCTTTGGGATCTCTTCCTTATCATCTTCTTGTGCCTCCTCTTTATTAAAAAAAGGTAGAATCTCTTCTTTCCTTTTCCAACCTTGTAGAGTAGTAAGCACATCAGCGGGTTCAGACAACCCTTCTTCAAGATCCTCAAGACTTTCATTCAACTTGTCTTGCATATTCTGATTACAATGCTCCTCCACTAGAGTGTCAATGATGCATACCTCTTCTAGACCTTCTTCTTCTTCCGGAGTAATTAGCTTCTTAGACATATAAAAGATATTAAGCTCAAGTATCATGTTGCCAAAAGTGAGTTGCATAAGTCCATTCCTATAATTGATGATTGCATTTGAAGTAGCAAGAAATGGCCTTCCAAGGATGATAGGAACATAATTAGCTTCCTTAACAGAAGGATCAGTATCAAGAACAACAAAATCTACTGGATAGTAGAAATTATCAACTTGAACTAAGACATCTTCAATTATCCCCCTTGGAATTTTCACTGATCTATCAGCTAAGGATAGAGTGATTGATGTTGGCTTCAATTCACCAAGTCCCAATTGCTTGTAGACAGAGTATGGTAACAAATTCACACTTGCTCCCAAATCTAACAAAGCTTTTTCCACTACCTTTCCTCCAATCATGACTGAAATGGTAGGACATCCCGGATCTTTGTACTTCAAAGGAGACTTGCATTGTATGATGGCACTTACTTGCTCAGTCAAGAAGGCTTTCTTATTCACATTCAACCCTCTTTTGATAGTACACAGGTCCTTTAGGAATTTTGCATATGTTGGAACTTGCTTAATCATATCCAGCAATGAAATATTGAGGAAAAGCTTGAGGAAAAGGTGGAGATGTGTGTTTCTTCACTTGCCTCAATACTTCAAGGATTTCTGATGCATTTTTTATCCTCTTTTTCCCATGCAAAGCTTGAGGAAAAGGTGGAGATGTGTGTTTCTTCATCAGTTCTTCCTTAATAAGCTCTTTCTCCGAATTTGCATTCACTGTTGAATCATGGTCCCCTTTCCCTTCACTGATATCTTTCTTCTTCTCTTTCATTTCCTCCCTCTTCTTTGTCTCTTCTTCTTCTTTCTCTTCAACATGTGGCTTGGGTGTTGGTGACTCAACCTTTTTACCACTCCTTAGAGTGATCAAGGCTTTGACATCTCTCACCTGTGAAGATCCTCCCTCATGAGTTTCCATTTCATGGATACCCTTGGGGTTTTGGTGAGGTTGAGAAGGAAATCTACCCTTCTCTTGCATTGTGTTCAAATTAGTGAGCCTTGAGATTGAGTATTGGAGATTGTCTATCTTCTGAGATAAGTCATTTTGCATTCCATCCATTTTTTTGTTCAATGTGCTCTCTACACTGTTAATTCTTTGACTGAGTTGAGCATTGATGGATTTTTGGTCTCCAACAAAATCTCCCACAACCTTGCTTAGATTCACTATTGCTTGCTCAAGATTTGAAGCTTGTTGAGATGGTTGAGACTGCTGTTGGTACTGAGGTGCTCTTGGCTTCCATGAAAAATTTGGATGATTCCTCCAACTTGAGTTGTAACTATTGTCATACAAAGCATTGCTATTGGGCTTGAATTGTCCAATGACATTTGCTTGATCTCCAAACATTTCTCTAGCAACTGGAATTGTAGGGTACTCCTCCACCAAGTGCTCATAGGACTGACAAATGGGACATGACTTGAATTGCACTGGTGTCTTAGCAACAGCTTGCACTTCATGTATCTTTTTCAGTTCTAGCTCCTCCAATCTTCTTGTTATTGCCGCAACTTTTGCTTTCATATCAATATCTTCATTCAAGGTATACATCCCAGCCTTAGCATTAGAGGCATTTGGTTGAGACTTCATCTTCCCCACTTCTCCTTTATTCGGTTCATCCCATCCCCTTGAGACTTCAGCTACATAACTCAAGAAATTCATAGCTTCCTCAGGATTCTTACTCATGAAATCCCCTCCACACATTGTTTCGAGGAGTTGCTTCATTGAGGAAGACATCCCATCATAGAAATAACTCACCAACAGCCATGTATCAAAACCATGGTGAGGACAAGCATTGATGGCCTCCATGTATCTTTCTCAACACTCATAGAATTTCTCATTCTCTTTAGTTGAGAAATTTGAAATTTGCCTTTTCAACCCATTTGTTTTGTGAGTAGGAAAAAACTTCTTAAGGAATTCAACTTGTAAATCAGTCCAAGTACGGATACTCCTTGGCCTTAAAGAATTAAGCCAAATCTTGGCCTTATCCTTTAAAGTAAAAGGAAATAGTTTAAGCCTCATCAAGTCGATCGAAGCTCCTCCCTCTTGGAATGTATTACAGACTTCTTCAAATTCCTTGATGTGCGCATATGGATTCTCACTTTCCGTCCCATGGAAAGTAGGTAGAAGTGGAATAATATGCGGTCTGATAACTAGCTGCTCCGTAGGAGGCACTATACATGATGGTGCACTCATACGAGGTGGATGCATGCGGTCCCTCATTGATTTGAATTCATTGGGATTGTCCTGATGACCATGGTGACTATGCTGATCTTCAGTTGTAGCTTCCATGATGTTCAAGCTCAATTCCAACTCCTTTTTATGAGGTGTTTCAAGTTTCACAAGCCTTCCTCCACTGTTTCGTATCCAATTTGGCATACACAACTAGTATCAACTGTAACAAAAAAAAAAAAAAAAACAAAACAAAAACAAAAACAGAGGAAAAGAAAAACAGAGGAAAACAAAAAAAAAAAAAAACTACCAAAAAGACGTAGATTAACTAAAACTAAATTAAAAGCTATGTTAGAATATGAACAAGTAAAAGAAACAACTAAAAGAGTTAGTAAAATGAAAGAGAATTCACCAAACTTGTGATGAAAACCACAAGTACGCTGAAATAATATTACTGTGAAGTTGGCACCTGCCCCGGCAACGGCGCCATTTGATTCATTCCCAATTGGTGTCTCAGCTGATTCACGTCCAGCTAGTGTTCCTTGATTGAGGTAGTAATCAACAAAATTTATAACCTATATCACCATGCATTAAGATAGCTTTAGCTAATATAGCATAGTGGCTCTAGGATCATTCACTGGGAAGGGTTTTCAACTCACAACTGATACCAATTCATAGTTAAATTGGTGCTTTTTCATTTCAAGGTTAGCTTAAGAAAAAACACAAACTTTGATTGAAAAAGGTTTTGTTTCAAGCTAACTAAAAAGAAAGTAATGGAAATTACTTATGAAGAAAAGCATTCCTTGGAGGTTTAGGTTCACAGGGGAGACTCATCTTGCAAATACAGAGTTCCGATCACTTGGTTCATTTCCTCGCATTAGAGAATTAACATATAGTCAATTCTCTAATCGGTGTTGTACAGATGCTACCCTTTAATGAATTTCAGCACTAATTCATTTTCACTGATTCAACTTGCAATGGCTCGTGCCTCTCACCTAACATTTGTCATTCAAGGTGATCATTAACCTTGGACTTCCCTTCTCAAGCTCGCAAGAGATAACTAATGGATGTCTCTTTGGAGTCCAAAAGCTTACCAAGTGTTGGCAATTCTAGAAAATCCCACCTTCAAGTCACCTCCCAAAAGCTCGCAAGAGGGAAACTAGTGCATTTCCATGGACGGAGATCACTTGCCTTACCAAGTGTTAGTTCAGGTGAATTGAAGGTGTTTTAAGTTAACTAAAAATATAGAAATCATTAATGGGTTACACTTTCTCTTCATTAATGGCTGAAACAGCAAAACTACCAATTCTTGCAGTTGAAATCTTCCCCGGCAACCTTAGCTCCAAGGAACTAAAAGCCTAGCCACTCATTCTCTGAGGAAACAAAATTTATAACCTATATCACCATGCATTAAGATAGCTTTAGCTAATATAGCATAGTGGCTCTAGGATCATTCACTGGGAAGGGTTTTCAACTCACAACTGATACCAATTCATAGTTAAATTGGTGCTTTTTCATTTCAAGGTTAGCTTAAGAAAAAACACAAACTTTGATTGAAAAAGGTTTTGTTTCAAGCTAACTAAAAAGAAAGTAATGGAAATTACTTATGAAGAAAAGCATTCCTTGGAGGTTTAGGTTCACAGGGGAGACTCATCTTGCAAATACAGAGTTCCGATCACTTGGTTCATTTCCTCGCATTAGAGAATTAACATATAGTCAATTCTCTAATCGGTGTTGTACAGATGCTACCCTTTAATGAATTTCAGCACTAATTCCTTTTCACTGATTCAACTTGCAATGGCTCGTGCCTCTCACCTAACATTTGTCATTCAAGGTGATCATTAACCTTGGACTTCCCTTCTCAAGCTCGCAAGAGATAACTAATGGATGTCTCTTTGGAGTCCAAAAGCTTACCAAGTGTTGGCAATTCTAGAAAATCCCACCTTCAAGTCACCTCCCAAAAGCTCGCAAGAGGGAAACTAGTGCATTTCCATGGACGGAGATCACTTGCCTTACCAAGTGTTAGTTCAGGTGAATTGAAGGTGTTTTAAGTTAACTAAAAATATAGAAATCATTAATGGGTTACACTTTCTCTTCATTAATGGCTGAAACAGCAAAACTACCAATTCTTGCAGTTGAAATCTTCCCCGGCAACCTTAGCTCCAAGGAACTAAAAGCCTAGCCACTCATTCTCTGAGGAAACTTCCTCAGAGCTTGTTTGGCTAGTAAGAGAAATACAATCAAAATGGGAAGGTAAGGTAGAGAAAAGCTCTGAATTTTACTTCCTTCAAAAACTATACAAAGTTGTCTGAGAACAAGCTTCCGTCTCTCTTTCAATGGAAACTTACAAGCATTAAATATGGATTTATTTACCCTTTATTCTTACTTAAAGACTAAGGAATCCTATGATAGGTGGGTTACAAGGAGAGTTTGGGGATTTAGACATCAAATATCTAAAGCAAAAAATCTCAAAATGTCAGTCGCAAATATCGGGAAGCTTCAGGAGAATTTCGCAGCTGTGCAAGAGGGTTGCGAAATTTCGCAGCATAAAGGACACCATTTCGCAGCCGTGCAAAATTTGCCTTTAGCTTGGAGTGATCGGCTTCCAATGGCTGTAACTCCTTCATTTCAACTTCGAATCGTGCACCGTTTGAAGCATTGGATTCTTGACTTCCTAAGCTTTGAAATGGTATATAGCATGTAGAAAATGGACTCCGGGAAGTGCTCCAAAAGTGTGAAAGAAGACTGCAATTACTGTCCTCTATTTTTCTTCAAGATTTCCTTCTCTCTGTTTTTCCTCCTTGTATGCTGTTGAACGACTTTGGCAAAGGGCTATGGAGCTCCAAAGCTTGGTTCTTTCTAAATTTGAGCTTCCAAAAGCTTTGCCATGAACTACATACAGCTCTCCCTCATTCTTGGATTGCTTTGGTGAGCAAAAAGCTATCAAAAACACCAAAGCTTACACACTTTGATTAGAAATGATTGCAAAGGTCCTTAATATGTTAATTGGGTTAAAAGGTAATAACTACTACTCAAAAGTGTTTAAAAGAGTTAATTACAAGTTTACAAAATAGCACTTTCGAGTAGTAATCACATTCTCACAAACGCATTGTCACCAGTTTCTAGTAACAAATTTGAGGCTTTGAGGTTGTCAACCAATGTCTCAACTCTGTTTCTTGTTTCTTCCAATGTATCAGTTCTTTGATACAATCGTAGAGCCATAACATATTTCAACAAGTCATCTATAAAAATATCAGTATCCATTAAACCACAAAGCAAGAACAATGATAGCTTCATCACCATGTAAATGCTTGTAGCTCAACTCCAGACTTGAGTACACCATCGCATCCATTCTTCTTATGTTTGTTGGCATAGACCTTTTTAACTGTTGTAAAGCATCCTTCCATATAGACACACTCTTATTTTTTAGAGCCTTTGCAACTGTTACAAGTGCAATTGGCAAACCTGCACATTCCTTTGCCACATTGATTACTATAGCTTGCAAATCCTGCTTGTCAATGGAATCACCCACTATCTTCTTAAATAAAACTAATGCTTCTTTTTCCGGTAAATGTAAAACTGGTATATCCTTCTGGGTACCCATCTCATTGGACAATACATGTTTATTTCTAGAAGTCAACACAATTTTACACCCCTTATGGTCATCTCCAAAAGGAATTCCCACTTCCTCCAAATCAAGTTGTGCCCAAATATCGTCCAAAATGATTAGGATCTTCTTCTCTTTCTTGATCCTCTCATTTAATCAAGCTGCTCTTCCCCATTCACTCTCCTCTTCAAATTTCAAACCTAGCATGTCTGCCAGTTGTCCTTGAATTTTCCTCAAATCTGGATTTTGGAATACAGATGCCATAACCACTTCATCAAATAGCTTATGTTCCTTGGCATGCTTAGCCACTTGTTCCACCAGTGTTGTCTTTCCAACACCACCCATCCCCCAAACCCCTATCATGTTGTCATCACCATCCCTTAAGGCCTCCATAATTTGGTTCAAAGTTGACATTCTTGATTCTAAAGCTTTGTACCCTCTAAGACTTGCAGAGCCTATCCTTGGCAGAGGAGCACGACATGACAGCCTCTCAAATTTCCTAGCTCTTTGAATTTCAACAACCTCCTTTGCCTTCTTCTTTGCTGCCCTGCTTAGCTTATACTGCAACTTCAAATTAGGACACAACCCCATGAAACAGCTCTTGTTTGCCTTCTTCCCATCTTCAAGAAACTTCCCAGCCTCTTCCATGAACCCATTTGCGCCTATAAGCCACTTGTCAACATCAACTTCGATTTCATCCCCGTTCCTGATAGCTTCATCCATGAAATGCTGCAGCCCAGCCCTGGCATCCCCTAGCTTCTCAACTTGGTGGACGAGATTATCAATGTTGCTACGGTAGTTGAACAGATACCCAAAAGGACGTCCAATTGGAGCAACCAGATATTCAACAACTTTTGCTGCAATCGCAATAGCTATTTCTGCCATTTCCAATTTGGGGTTTTTTTTTTGGTGGGGATAATAAATGCAAACCAAAAGCAGAGACTAAAAAAACAAAAGAAAACAACAACAGTAGCAGTAGCAGCAGCAGCTACAGACAAAGAAGAGAGTGGTAGCCAATGGATTGAAGGTAAGAAATGAAAACAAGAAAATGAAAGATTGCAGGAAGCAGATGAGGACAGAATACAGAGACTCACCAGCAAAACGAAAATGCAAATCACAATCTCACTTGGGTTAGTAAAGAAAAAGAGAAAAAAAGAGGGGCCAATGATGAGAACCAATTTTCTAAGCTAATCCGGTATTTTAATACATGACTTTGTTGGTGGCTTGCCGTCAAATGAGACAAAGGAAACACAGAGGAAGCTGGAGTTCAGACTGATAATGGGCTTACGAGACTTGATTTGGTTCAGCTAAGAACCCAACAGTACAGATGGACTTCACAGCCATTCCCACCCCAAGGGCTTTATTAAATCAAACAACATTGATTTTTCACTCCTCGGCTTCTTCGTTCTTCTCTTGCTCTTTAGGCCCTTTCAGATTGTTGTTATAGCAGTCTGAATCACCATTAAAATAAAAGTATCATCTCGATACCAATAAGATGTGTTTGGTAGGAGTATGTTTGATTGTGATTTTAGGAATCACTTTTTAAATTTCTAACAATTCAAAATTTTGTTTTTCAAATATGAAAAAAATGATAAATACTTTTTAGAATTATTGTTAAAGACGTTCTAAACTTGATGAGAAACACAATCGCTTGAAAAGTGAATATGAGGAGCTTGTACCGAAGGAAATTTATTAATTTTAATTATGAAATTATTTTAAAATTTGAAAATATTTATTGTACATTTAGATATTTTTATCAATGATACATATTCAAATATAAAATTATTTAATTAGAATATTTATTTTTAAATAATCAAATATTTAACAATTATTTTTAATATGAGAGTGAAAATGATCATTTTTTTTTTGTGAGTTCCTTTTTCGAGCTCTAATGCAAAAACCAATTTCTGTACATTAAGAGCATATTTGGTATGTGGGAATGCAGAATGGAAATGAATATTTCCATTTTGTTTTCATTCATATATCTCTTTAAATAGAAATGAATTGGGTGATTTTAATTTTTTGTATTTAAATGCATTGAAGAATATAATATTAGAATGACCATTTGTTTCAATTTTAATGTTAGCAATAATGGAAATGAGAATACAAAAATAAATTGACAATAATATACATACACATGATTTAAAATATTTTTTATTTTCATTTTTTTAAAAATCGCAAATTACACATAATTTAAAATAATTGTTTATTTTCATTTTATAAAAACATCTTTTGAGAGCTTGTTTTCTTTTTTGCTAAATGATAAAATCTTATTTGAGGATGTAATTTAAAAACAATGTTCTATTTTTAAAAACAACAAATTATTTTTAAAATTTATAACACGGTTTGGTTATTATCTTCTAGTAATAATTTTAAAAAATAAAGTGAAATAAAAAACCATTTTTAAAAAAACAAGTAAAAGTTATTTTTATTAATTTAAAAGAAAAATACAAAGAAATAAGAAAAAATTAAAAACAACAAAATTAGAAAGAGTAAAACATGATGTCTTTGTTTTTTTTCATCCTCTCTATCACCCATATAAAAAAAAAAAAAAAAAATCTTAAAACACGATCTTCTTTTGAATTATATCCCTTTTTATGAATTTCCTTTTAATTTCTCTAAATTTTTTGATGAAACAAATAAATTCCAAATTAATCAACTCTTAATGCAAAAAATATTCATTTTTAAAAACAATGTGTAACTCAAAAATTGATTGAATTAGTATTAGAAAGTTAGAAAACTCAAAATTAATAAAAATTAACACTAAAAATTTACAAACCCAAATTCATTTGGAATGATTTTACTAATTTTTTCTTTATATATAATTATAATTTTGTAAATTTTTTTACTAAGTAAATATATTCCAAATTAAGTAAAACAAACGTGGGATTTACTAATAAATCTAGTAATTTTAGAAAATAATTTAAAAATCAAATAGTAATATAACAATATATTAGAAATTTATAAATAAAAATTGATCTAAAATAACTATTATTTTTCTTCCATAGAGAAACATATATTTTTTCTACTTTCTCTCTCTAGAGAAATGAAGTTCAAATTAAAAGACACTTTATATTGAATTTATTAATGGATTTAATAATTTTTAAAAATAATTTAAAGCTTAAAAAACATATGCACTCACTGAAAAAATAATAGATGAAAACTTAATTGTGACTTTATTGTTCTTCTATACACACAATTATGTTTTTTGAGTTTTCTTGTTAAGTAAATAAATTTTAAATTAAATGAGGTATAATTAATGCTTTGAATTATTTGGAATTCAAAAAATTAATTAATTAATTATAGATTAAATAAAAATGTTCAAACACTTTATCTTGAATTAATTACTATACTTGTACATGTAATAAACAACTTGAATCATTTATATCTTAAAAAGTTTATTTATTTTTAAATTCATTTCAAATAAAAAGTTTATTATTATTCATTTTTAACAAAATTGATAAATGCTAGTATTCATATTTTTAGAATGTTTATAAAAAAAATATAATTTATTATTTTATTATAGTATTACTATTCATATTTTATTAAAAACTATTGATTTTTTAATTTATTTGTAATTCAAAAATTATTTTTAATAAGATTTCAATGAAATTTAGTTTATAGTATATAAATTAAATTTGTAATTTTTTTTATAAAATCAAATAAAAAAATATTTTTATTTTTTGAAAAATATTTTTAAAAATAAATTACATCAAATAAATTAAAATGTCTCCTAATGATAATTATTTTTCTTTCCATTCTTATAATCACTCCAGTCATCCAAATATAAAGAAAAATGACCAAAAAAAAAATAGATGTATCCGTTTATAGTCTTCATCCCCACGTATCAAACATGTCAGCAAGGGAATTTGGAAAATGAATTTCCGCGGAACTTGGGAGTTGATGAGAACAAGTAATTTCGGCGTACTTTACACGCACAATGCTTTGGGAAAAGTATGCTTTGGTGGAGTAATTTGGTATTATTCACGTTTTCAGAACCCAGTTTTCCCTAATCCAAGATTTGCCCACTGTTTAGACAAATATTAAAGGAAATATGCACTCTGGTATGAGGTGTTATTTCATACCGAAAATACCCCTCCATGCGTCCATGTCACCTGGAAGTTGTGCATTTAATAAACATGAAAATCTAAAACTTACATTTATCAAATTTGCAAAATCCACAGAACACCCGACTCGCTAAACTTTGAAATTTGGGGAAACTCTGTCACTTCCTCTCATTTTGCCCTAACCCGATCTGCATTTTCCTAACTCTCTTCACTTCCTCTCATTTCGTCCCATTTTGGCCTAACCCTAGTGTCTCTCTTCATGAGCTTACCACCCAAACTCGATAGCCATCTTCCGAAAACCTTCAACGAAGCCAAAGTTGAGCCATATCTTCATATTTCTCCATCAAAGGTGGAATATTTTTAAGGTTTCTGGAAACCGAAGTGGAGCTTCCTCTTGCTTTGGATTAATCGCAGGTGAGTTTTCCATTCAAGGATTCGTTTTGGTGTTGAGAAAATATTGGGGCCGAAGGTCTTATATTTTGTGGTTTGTTGTATTTTTATTCATCTTGGCATGAATGAAAGGTTGTTTTGCATTGTTCACAACCCTGTGATTTAAAATATTTGGGAATTTTTTTTTTGTTATATCTAAAATTTAAATGTTTACAGGACGGGTGTTTGTGGGGAATCACTGAGGAAAAAAAATTTGAGAACCACCAGTGTTTGAAATATCGAGAAATATTTCGGTATTATATTGGTATTTTTTACCGTATTTTCGGGAAATATCCCGATATTTCCTACCAGCCCAGCCCACGCAGGATGCAAAATCTGTCCAATTATTTTAAAAAAAAAAAAACATAAGAAGCTATTCGGTAATCTGATCATGCTATTTGGTAATCTGATCATGATTTGCAGGCAAAGGTTGTATTTTTCAGCCTGGCTCAAAAATCGTGGATTTAGGGTCTGTGAAATTTAAATCCAATGGCACAAAATCAAAGAGACCCCTAGATCAGATCAAGAAAACACAGGGAGGAAAAAAAAAAAAGCACTTTTATTTTGTCTTCCTTGGGGGTTTTGCATGGATTTTGTCGGAAATCAAACGATGATGAATTTTCCCGGAAATGAAATAAGGGATTGATTTTCTTGGGAATCAAACGGGATGGATTTTATTGGGAATCAAACGGGGTTTGCAAAAAAAAATTAATAACGTGATTAGATTAGTACCTGCGAGGATTGAGAGTGGCAGAGGAAATTAGGGCCTTTTTAGGGATTCTGTCGTCTGGAGGCCAACTTCAGAAAAGGGCTCCTTGATGCCTGAGTGAGAGAAGTGGGTGGCCCTTTTGATTTTTAGATTTAGTAGAGAAGAAAAAAAGGAAACAAATCATGAGAACAATTTTCCTCTATCTATTTAAACTAATTATTAATTATTAATTATCCATCTTTATTTTGATTAAATCACTACTGGTGTTTGAAATATTGAAAAATTCCAATCATCATTATTTACTTTTCTTGGGGGTTCGAACCCTAACTTAGGTTCAATCCCTGGCTACCATTGAACTATCATGCTCTTTGATAATATGTGTTCAATTTAAATTTGTTAAGGTTCATCATAAAAAAAAAACATAATTCTAATTATTTTATTTTATTTTAACATATAATGACAGTAGAAGAGAAACCAAATGTGACATATAATGATGTTGGTGGATGCAAGGAGCAGATTGAAAAGATGCGAGAAGTGTGTATATTATTTTTACAATTTTTTTGTCAAATCATATATGCATTTACATCGTGTCTTTCTTGATTACCAGCTAGTCTTTAATCCTGTGAACTTCTGTACTTCTCTTGTTTGCTGATATTTATAACTTTGGCTATAGCTGGTTGACCTCCCTATGCTCCACCATGAGAAGTTTGTGAAGCTTGGAATTGATCCTCCTAAGGGTGTTATATGCTATGGTCCTTCTGGAATTGGTAAAACACTTCTACCTAGAGCAATGGCTAACAGAACTGATGCATGTTTTATTCGTGTTATTGGAAGTGAACTTGTTCATAAATACGTTGGCTAGGGGGGCTAGGATGGTTCGTGAACTATTTAAGGTCAGAAGCTGCCACATGTTTACAGTTTGTCCTAATTTATTTTATTGTTCTTGATCATTGCTGTATTGTCTGACTGCTACCTTTTTTTGCTGCAGATGGCACACTCCCAAAAAGCCTGTATTGTGTTTTTTTTTTTGTGCTGCAGCTAAATTATTACAAGCTCACAATACGGCCGATGCAGGAAGAGGTGAATATTGTTTGTATTCTTGTCATGCTCAAAATATAATTGTTAAGCATATTGTAATTATATTAGAAATTTAAGGTTATTTTCTCTTATTATGAGGTGTACGCTTGATTATTTATATATTATTTCAGATTCATAAGTGCTCTGTGGCTGTAGTGATAACTAGGTTTGTTGCTAGTCATTGAAGGCACTTGCTTAGGATACTCTACAGTCTTTATTTATGTATGAACTGAAAATGCTGAATTCCTATGCAGGGCCAAGTATCGTCCTCCTAATGCTTTGCCTGAAGGTGAAAAGCCTCTATATCTTCACATTCCTGAAGGAGCTCACGTAAGCAATGATTCTTATGAAGCATTCAAAATATAAAAAATTTAATACTTCTACTAGGGTGATTTAATGAATTAATTATCTTAGTTCACTTAGAGATGTGTAATTTAATTTTATTAAGACAGTGCATAGGGATGCATAGTCCAATAAAAGACATGGAATGAGGTGAAAAAAGGAATGCCTTTGGCTTAGTTTTTTTTTTAAAAAAAGCATAATCCTGATGGCACAACTGTTGAAATCTTAAAGTCCCAATCCACTTTCTAACTACCCTATCAATAGATGGTTTTGTTTTCTTGTATAAAAAAAAAGGATGGGAAGAGGGGAAGGGAAACTAAGATTAAATAGTAGGTGCTCAAGCATGCACAGGAACAACATATATTATTACGATCACGCTCAAATCTTAGCTTAATTAAAGTTGATGAGGTTTAGCTCTTGAGAAGTCAGAGGCACTGTCACTAACTTTTCATCTTCATAGAAAAAATGATTTTCTTAGTACATGCTCATTATTTTTACAGTAACTGACAGGTTGAAGGAGCTGAGGGTCCGAATCCTGTAGAAATTTCAATTGCATACCTGCCTGGTGTTCTGAAACTGAAGAAGGAACTTTGTGGTGCACAGGTATGCAATGTTCAAATTTATTGATCATATTGTGAATTATAATACCAAGCATCTTCTTACCAGTATTATCTTGTTCAATTGCAGTCATTGAACGAATCCCATGTTCCTGATGCTGTCCTAGAGAGATTAGTATATGATACAAGTGAATTCCCTCCAGTTTGTGCCATCTTGGAGGAATCCTAGGACAGGTGCATGCTTTAAACCCACTCCTCCTGCAAACTCATTTCCATTTTTAAAGGTAAATTGCTTGATTTAACGCAGTTTTTATTATGATTTCTTAGGAAGTTATTAAGGCGATATCAGGCAAGGGTGATCCATTGAAGAATTTCTTCTTTTTTGATGCCATTGATGGTAAAGGCATAATAGAAGACATATCAAATCGAAACCCTGGAAAAAGAGCAGATTCTGGCTGGAAGGATTTGTAACTGCAAGATGTAAAACTTGAATCTAACTTATTATTGTCTAGGCATTAACTGTCGTTCCTGCAAGCTGATTATGTTTAGGAGAAAAACTGAATCTGGGTTGAAATATCAAGAACTTTCCCAGAAGATTATGTTTAATTTATGACCCTTTTAATGTAGAATGATCCATCATTAATGTAGCCATTTGATATTTTGGAAAGACAGTATTCATGTTGTAATATGATTGACTATGAGAAAGAAGGAAAGAAACCCTGATGATCATAATTAATGAATATTTGAAAGGCAAGATTTATAAGATGTAGATAACAATAACGTGACTGATTTTATAGCGATGTGCTTCCAGTTATATTATCCAAACTCCATAACATATTTCCTCAGTGAGCTGTCTTCTTCTTGTGTCCAACACCCCTTTCTATGTGCAGTTGGACAACCCATATTCTTCCTTTGTGGCCTGTCTCTCTCTCTCTCTCTCTCTATCTCTGATCGTCAGTCACAAAACAATATGGGTATCCCTGACCATTACCATATATTTACAAATTCTGACTGTGATAGAGATATTTGTTTTTTTGATTGGGTGAATGTCTAGGTATTTATCCATTGACTCTCCTCTCACTTCTCACACTGAATTCGAAAAAAACAAAAGAATATATATATATATTAAAACAAAGCGAGAAAAAGTTAATTGAGGAATCAAAAAATTAAAATGCAAGGACAATGCAAAGCAACGGTGGGAAAGCCTCAGTTTCAGGATCTCGTAGGTAGCATCATCACAACTGTGTTCTTACCAGCAAGTCTTACCACCCACGTCCAAATCGTATTCTCCCACAATTCATCAACCTTTGACCCTATATTAAATATATATATAATGAGAAATTAATTATTCTTTGTATATATTAATGCATATAATATGATTTAAAAATATTTATTGTGCCAACCCGATTTCATATCTCATACCAGTTTCGCCCTTTCATTGCCTTGACAAGCTCGTTTGCCAATTATGCAAAGTCTTCTGGTCCACTTTGCAGCTCTGCGGTGTGCTTACTAATTATCTGATGAAGAAAAGGAAACAAGAGAGAGAGAGAGAGAGAGAACAAACTTGTTATTGACTGGTCCAATGTTCAATGGTATGCCTATAAGGATACAAGTTGACAGTTTATCAAAGCATGTCTTCACCTGACATGATTAAAAAGTCCCATATCAAAAGCTATTAACCTGTCAAAAAAGATGCATTTTTTAACTATAGGAGAGAATGATCTCACAACATTCTGACCTGTCCAGTTGGAAGATATAGAGGCTACTTAACACTTAAATATTTCATAGAACCATCACTAAATAAGTCTTGTAAATACTAGATAGAACAGAGGTGTGAAGCATTTTGATCACAAAATTGGACCTGCATTCTAAAGATCATGTATGTCTATCTTCATTGGTCTGTCGAGTTCCTAGCAAAGGATGAGGAAAGAAGAGAAAATCCCCCAAAGGGAGTTCTCTTCATTGGTCAGAGCTAAGGTAGTACCTAGGGTCCCTTAAGGTAGTACATAAGGGCTCTTAAGGTAGTACCTAAGGTACAGTGGGGCCAAAAACAAAGGTGGACCAGTTGAGCACAGCGGAGAAGCACATAAAGGCATGGTGAAAGGGTTAGAAAGGAAGGGCCGAGGCTTGGGAAAGATAGACCCCAACTTTAGCTAAGGTAGTACCTAGGGTCCCTTAAGGTAGTACCTAAGGGCCATTAAGGTAGTACCTAAGGGCTCTTAAGGTAGTACCTAAGGTACAGTGGGGCCAAAAACAAGGGTGGACCAGTTGAGCATAGAGGAGAAGCACATAAAGGCATGGTGAAAGGGTTAGAAAGGAAGGGCCGAGGCTTGGGAAAGGTAGACCCCAATTTTAGCTAAGGTAGTACCTAGGGTCCCTTAAGGTAGTACCTAAGGGCCATTAAGGTAGTACCTGAGGGCTCTTAAGGTAGTACCTAAGGTACAGTGGAGCCAAAAACAAGGGTGGACCAGTTGAGCATAGAGGAGAAGCACATAAAGGCATGGTGAAAGGATTAGAAAGGAAGGGCCGAGGCTTGGGAAAGGTAGACCCCAATTTTAGCTAAGGTAGTACCTAGGGTCCCTTAAGGTAGTACCTAAGGGCCATTAAGGTAGTACCTAAGGGCTCTTAAGGTAGTACCTAAGGTACAGTGGGGCCAAAAACAATGGTGGACCAGTTAAGCATAGAGGAGAAGCACATAAAGGCATGGTGAAAGGGTTAGAAAGGAAGGGCCGAGGCTTGGGAAAGGTAGACCCCAACTTTAGCTAAGGTAGTACCTAGGGTCCCTTAAGGTAGTACCTAAGGGCCATTAAGGTAGTACCTAAGGTACAGTGGAGCCAAAAACAGGGGTGAACCACTTGAGCATAGAGGAGAAGCACATAAAGGCATGGTGAAAGGATTAGAAAGGAAGGGCCGAGGCTTAGGAAAGATAGACCCCAACTTTAGCTAAGATAGTACCTAGGGTCCCTTAAGGTAGTACCTAAGGGCCATTAAGGTAGTACCTAAGGTACAGTGGGGTCAAAAACAATGGTGGGCCAGTTGAGCATAGAGGAGAAGCACATAAAGGCATGGTGAAAGGGTTAAAAAGGAAGGGTCGAGGTTTGGGAAAGGTAGACCCCAACTTTAGCTAAGGTAGTACCTAGGGTCCCTTAAGGTAGTACCTAAGGGCCATTAAGGTAGTACTTAAGGGCTCTTAAGGTAGTACCTAAGGTACAGTGGGGCCAAAAACAAGGGTGGACCACTTGAGCATAGAGGAGAAGCACATGAAGGCATGGTGAAAGGGTTAGAAAGGAAGGGCCGAGACTTGGGAAAGGTAGACCCCAACTTTAGCTAAGGTAGTACCTATGGTCCCTTAAGGTAGTACCTAAGGGCCATTAAGGTAGTACCTAAGGACTCTTAAGGTAGTACCTAAGGTACAGTGGAGCCAAAAACAAGGGTGGACCACTTGAGCATAGAGGAGAAGCACATAAAGGCATGGTGAAAGGATTAGAAAGGAAGGGCTGAGGCTTGGGAAAGGTAGACCCCAACTTTAGTTAAGGTAGTACCTAGGGTCCCTTAAGGTAGTACCTTAGGGCCATTAAAGTAGTACTTAAGGGCTCTTAAGGTAGTACCTAAGGTACAGTGGGGCCAACAAGAATGGTGGACCAGTTGAGCATAAAGGAGAAGCACATAAAGGCATGGTAAAAGGGTCACAAAAGAAGGGCCGAGGCTTGGGAAAGGTAGACCCCACTTTAGCTAAGGTAGCACCTAAGGTCCCTTAAGGTAGTACCTAAGGTTGACCCCAACTTTTGCATACAAAAATCTGCTCTCATTGTATCTTGTAAAATTTTCTAGTAGATATAAATTTAGATGCGAGATATGCAGTATTTCAAATATCCTATATGCAACAAATTTTCCATGTTATTTTTGCAGGGACAATCAAGTTGACCCATTAGTGATGTTGACAATCAAATATCCTATATGCATTTCAAATATCTTACATAAAATAAGCTCTTCATCACATGGAACGTCTTCACCAAGCTGGGACTTTTTTAACTCCACAAAATTGTTACTCTAGTCTCTTGCTCACAAATAAATCTTGGACTAATCTAATCCAAAATTTTCTGATATTAATAGATTCCTTTTTAAATCCCAATGACATTAGACTTGGTCTTCCTAACGTTGTTTTTTTTTTTTTTCCTCTCTCCCATTAATGAATTTGTGTAATATCTTATGCGCATGTCATGACTAATGACTTTTCCTATAATATACTTACAGCCAGAGGCCATGTTTGTTATTTATCTTATTTTTCTCCATTTTGGTTGATTTGTTTCTTCTCTTTTTGCAAGCTGGGAT
Organism: Vitis rotundifolia; assembly: GCA_030254885.1. Classification (NCBI taxonomy): domain Eukaryota; kingdom Viridiplantae; phylum Streptophyta; class Magnoliopsida; order Vitales; family Vitaceae; genus Vitis; species Vitis rotundifolia. Next base: position 7,537,479 of record CM058164.1, on the reverse strand, counting down.
TTTGACAGCATATACCCCTAAAACCTTGTATATTGGAAGGTAAATACTTTCCTAATCAGCCCCAAAAATATTTTTATTGGGTTGATGCCAAGGGGATGTAAAATTTCAATGTCTTGTTTCTTGAATTTTGAAGGAAACAAAGAGAAATTTAATTTCAATTTGTTTGCAGACATTCAACTGTTCGTGAAATTGCTTTAATGGTTTTAATGGCATATCTGTCCTACATGTTGGCTGAGGTAACTGGACATGCTAAAAGGTTCCATGCAATTTGTGTGTCATCAAATCTGAACCTGACAAGCCAAAAGATTGTTGATTTTCATCTTCAACTACTAGGGATCTAAGTATAAAAGGGTATTGGACTCTGTTTCTGTATCATCTTGATGTAACAAGTTTACATGGTAAAGAACATGGTGTCCCTCCTGGGGTATTCCGTGGATCTTTGGATCCCTGATTTTTAAGGATATGATGAGGAAGATTTCTACATTTTCTTCACAATGTAAATGAAGAACTCACACAATAATCTCCAAGTTTAAAATTGTTAATTCCCGTCAAGTTTAAGGTAGTTCATCATTAAACCGAAATTATCAACCAACACATCAAAGATACAATGATACAGTTCATCGTTAGATTCTTAATGACAAGAGCATAAGTCAAGTAAATTTATGCTGTTTAATCACAATACACACTAATCGCTCCCTACATCCAAAAACATATAAATCAACCTCCACAAAAGTTATCAATTCAACATGCCACATTCAAGTTCATCACTTCTTTTACCAATATCACAGAATATCGCCTTAAAAAAAATCAACACAATTTAAATTAACCGAACATCCCTGAAACCAATATTTACTCAGAGGAAATAAAAAACAAGCCGATCATTACTACAACTGAATTACCAACCAATCAATCAAAATCCAAACAAAATTTCTCAATAAAAAAAGAAAAGGCATTAAAGAAGAGTTTACTTTACGCTGTTAACGCCGGAGCTGCCGCAGTAGACGCAGTTGAAAGGAGCGAGAGTGTCTCGGAAAATGGTCTACTGAATCGAAACGCCCTTGGATAGCCGACGAAGGCGTTCGGCTGAATGACTCCGGCCTGGTAGGGGTTTTGGTTAGGATGGTAGACCGTCGGGTAGGGGATCCCCATCACTGGTTCTTCCTCTTTCTTCGCCAATTTCTATGTGAAGAAAAAGGCGGGGTTTCATGTGAATGTCATTTCGACTGCTTTACATGGAGACTGGTTCGTTGGCTGCTGACATGGAGACGGCGGTGGCTACTGACAGGGACAACTAAAGGGTAATTTTGGAATAGCCATTTGAAACAGTACATAGTGCATGTTTCCCTTAATATTTTTTCAAACAGTAGGCAAATCTTGGATTAGGGAAAGCTGGGTTCTGAAAACGTGAATAATGCCAAATTGGTCCACCAAAACCTACTTTTCCCCCCTTTTTTTCCTTACCGTATACAAGTCAGTGGACCAGGAAATAACTTTTCCTCGAAAGACGAAACGATCCACTCTCAGAATGGCCATCTCCATGGATTTGAACGCTTTCTTGCTTACCTGCTTAGCTCATAGGCTCATAGGCTCATAGCTGCCAGGCCTTCAAACTAGGACACAAGACACAACTCATTGAAACAACTCTTCTGTGCTTCTTCCTCGTCTTCTAGGAAATTGCTAGCAGCACCACCTCGTATGAACCCATCAGCCTGCATGTGTCAACCACTTGCAAACATCAGTCTGATTCTATGTCCATTCCTAGGAGCCCCATCCACAGGCTGCTGCTGCTGCCTAGCTCTGGCATCCGTCGGCATCTCAACCTGTTGAGAGAGGTCTTCAATGTTACACCGTTAGGGCATGTTTCTGGATTGGAACACATCCTATGTCTCAGTATTCATTACCTGGTTTGAATTACTAATTAAGATTAAAATAGGAACCAATTACAATTAGGGCTGAAATCAGGACAGGGTTGGATTAGGTTGGTGGTTAAATTAAAAAATAATTAACTTGAATTCAACCCGAATTGGAGTCTAACTCTAACCTTAAGTACTTAATTCAAAATCAATTCAACCTCATTCAACCTCATTTGTTTCAAAGATTATTCCGAGTTTAAGTTGGTTGAGTTAGTTAGGTTGATCAAATTATATTATTCAAAATCAATTCATAATATTTTTTTCAAACTTTTTTTTATATATTTATACTAAAATTTAAATAGTAAATGAAACAAAATTTGAAAATAAAACAAATTTATATATCTTTACACAAAAAATAAAAAAGTACATTATATAAAAGGTATTCGATAAAATTTAATATTTATTATTTAATTACTTAAAATTATCTTTTAATTAAATTATTTTAAATTATTAAATTATATTAAATGGTTAAGTTGAATTACACAATCAATTTTAACTTTAAGTTGTAATATATTAAATTACTTTATCAAATATATTTAATATATTTAATTAATGACTTAAATCAAGTCATTAAGTCATATTAAATCAATAAATTGACTTATCATACACTTTAATAGTTTTAATCTTATTTTTTCTTTAAAAAAAAAAAAGAATAAATAAAATAAATATTATTATATCGTATAATATAGATCATAAATATGATAAAATAATCGACTTCCAATTAGTATGATATTTTACATCAAATAAGAAGAAAAAAAGTTTTTAATACCATACATGTAACGACTTCATAAATAAAATATTAACTCATTTCTTTTGAAAAAATAAATAAGAAAAAGATGATACAAAATCTGAATAAATTAACAAAAATTGAAAACTATATAATGACGGGCTCACAAATTTTTTATACACAAAGGATAAGAGATTCAAATTTTTGTTTTTATTTTGGTCAAATGAGATGGCTTCATTGCTAATAAAGTTGGAAAATTTTAGTAGGCAAATTAATTTTAATTAGTTGAGTGTTGTCTTATTTGATGTGGTAGGTGCAAACAAGAAGCCAGAATTGACCAACTTACTTCTCCTTTCAATTTTTTTTTCCCTTTTTGTCTTCCTTGACTATAATTCATACTAGCAGCCTGATAGAAGGTTCTACTTTTATTTTCATTTTTCTTCACTTTCCTTAATCCAAGTAAAGTTGTGAAGACAGTGGCTTGTGGTTGAAAAATGCCACCAAAGCACAGGTAGCATGGTAAGCTTTCCAAGAAGAGTGAAATCAAAATCTCAACCACTGTTAGAAAATAGGTAATAACATTAAAGACAGTAATAACAAACTCAGAAATTGTAATGATAACTTGGCTTACTGAGAACCCATCGATGGGTATGGTTGGAACTTTCAACTTTGAATGATTGAGAGGGTATACACACGGCTGATTTGCATTTTCATTTCTATTTCCATTCTGCTGGTTAGTGGCTCCATCTCCTTTGCTTTCTAAAACCTTTCATTTCCTATTCCTTTTTTCCTTTTGTCACATTGAATCCAATTGCATGAGTTCTCTCTTGACCCATAGTCCTTTGAGGCCCTTTGCTTGCTAAAAGTAAAAACCCCTTCATTGAATCCGCACTGCTGGTATTTTTTGTCATCTGGTTTCCTGGAGGAGAAAAAGTGGGAAATCCCAAATAGGAAATGGAGGAAATTGTTGTTACGATTGCAGCAAAAGTTGCAAAGTACCTGGTTACTCCAATTGGACGTTCATTTGGCTATCTGTTTAACTACCGCGGCAACATTGATGATCTCAGGCAACAAGTTGAGAAGTTGGGGGATGCCAGGGCTAGGTTGGAGCGATCTGTAGATGAAGCTATTAGGAATGGGGATGAAATTGAAGCTGATGTTGACAAGTGGCTTTTACTTGTTAGTGGGTTCATGGAAGAGGCTAGCAAATTTTTTGAGGTTGAGAAGAAAGCAAACCATAGCTGTTTCAATGGGTCTTGTCCAAATTTGAAGTCACAATACCAGTTGAGCAGGGAAGCGAAGAAGAGGGCAAGGGTTGTTGTTGAAATCCAAGGAGATGGAAAATTTGAGAGGGTATCATATTGTGCTCCTCTGCCAGGGATAGGATCTGTGCCTTTCAAAGGTCATGAAGCTTTAGAATCAAGAATTATTACTTTGGATGAAATTATGGAGGCCTTGAGGGATGCTCATGTCAATATCATTGGGGTATGGGGAATGGCTGGTGTGGGGAATGTAGGGGCCTTATCCCACAAATAGTTCCATGCGTCGGTCCACGTGGCATCTTCCCAACTAGGCCACGTGTCACTTCTTTCACCCCTGCCCGGACAACCTTCGAGGCATCCGGAAATGTCTTGTCCGGACCATTTGCATTGCTGAGCAGCCCACATCTCCTTGATAACCTCAAATCTTCTCTGATATATAAGACCATGCCTAACTGACACCAGATTGACTGATGGGACTCTTCCCATCCTCACGTCTGCTTCAGTAGATATGCATGCTCAGCCTCAGCCATCAACAAGGGTGAAGGGACGACAAGCTATGTCATGACGTGCCGTCTGACATAGCCCTCAACCGTCCTATGGGTGTGATGATTGCCTTGTCACTACTGGGCAATCATCACTACAAAGGATAGCTCAGCACTGTGGAGCCTAGCTCCACATCTAAACATTATAAAAACCCTACTGTAATAGAACAGAGAGGGGGGACTGTGAGCTCTCTCTCTCTCTCTAAGGCTTTCCATTCTTCCTAACATTTGACCTAGGCTTCGGAGGGTGTGTCCGGACCACTCGTCCAAACACCTTTGTGCAGGGAAACAGGAAGTTTAGATTTTAGCATCTAAACAGGAGCTTTCACTGCCACCTCAAAGGGAGGAAACCATCTTCAGTTGACCTGGTATCAACAAGGAAGACCACACTGATGAAACAAGTAGCTAAACAAGCTGAAGAAGAGAAGTTATTTGACAAGGTGGTTATGGCTTATATATCTTCCACTCCTGAGTTGAAAAAAATTCAAGGTGAACTTGCAGACATGCTTGGTTTGAAATTTGAGGAGAAGAGTTAAATGGGAAGAGCAGCTTGACTATGTGAGAGGTTGAAAAAAGTGAAGAAGATCCTCATCATTTTGGATGATATTTGGACTGAACTCGATCTGGAGAAACTGGGAATTCCTTTTAGAGATGATCATAAGGGATGTAAAATGGTGCTCACCTCTAGAAATAAACATGTATTGTCCAATGAGATGGGTACTCAAAAGGATTTCCCTGTTGAACATTTACAAGAAGAAGAAGCATTGATTTTATTTAAGAAGATGGCAGGTGATTCCATTGAGGAGCCAGATTTGCAATCCATAGCAATTGATGTAGCAAAAGAATGTGCGGGTTTGCCAATTGCAATCGTAACAGTGGCAAAGCCATTAAAAAACAAAGGTTTGTCTATATGGGAGGATGCCTTGCGACAACTAAAGAGGTTTATTCCAACAAACATTAAAGGAATGGATGCAATGGTATACTCAACTCTGGAGTTGAGTTACAAACACTTAGAGGGTGATGAGGTTAAGTCCTTGTTCTTACTTTGTGGTTTAATGTCTAATAAGATTTATATTGATGATTTATTGAAATATGGTATGGGTCTGCGATTGTTTCAAGGACCTAATACATTGGAAGAGGCAAAAAATAGAATTGATACGTTGGTCGATAGCCTCAAAGCTTCAAAGCTGTTACTAGACACTGGCCACAATTCATTTGTTAGAATGCATGATGTTGTTCGTGATGTTGCCATAGCAATTGCATCCAAGGTCCATCATGTATTTTCTCTGCAAGAAGATGAATTGGCAGAGTGGCCAAAGATGGATGAACTCCAAACCTGCACCAAGATCTCTCTAGCTTACAATGACATTTGTGAGCTTCCTATAGGATTGGTATGTCTGGAACTTGAACTTTTTTTATTCTATCACACCATTGATTATCATCTGAAAATCCCAGAGACATTTTTTGAAGGGATGAAAAAACTCAGAGTTTTAGACCTTTCTAATATGCATTTTACATCACTACCTTCATCACTCCATTTCCTTACAAATCTTCTAACATTGAGTTTGAATTGGTGCAAGTTAGGAGACATTTCGATAATTGTAGAGCTAAAGAAACTAGAATTTCTTAGCTTTATGGGTTCGAATATTGAAAAGTTGCCCAGAGAAATAGCGCAGTTGACCCATCTAAGGCTGTTTGATTTGCAGGACTGTTCCAAGCTTAGAGAAATTCCACCAAATGTCATATCAAGCTTGTCCAAATTAGAAAATTTGTGCATGGAAAATAGTTTTACTCTATGGGAGGTGGAAGGAAAAAGTAATGCTTCCATTGCTGAGTTAAAATATTTGCCCCATTTAACTACTTTAGACATACAAATACCAGATGCCAAACTGTTGCTGACAGACGTCCTGTTTGAGAAGTTGATAAGATATAGAATATTTATAGGTGATGTCTGGAGCTGGGATAAAAATTGTCCAACCACAAAAACATTGAAGCTCAATAAGCTCGATACAAGCCTTCGTCTAGCTGATGGTATTAGCTTACTGTTGAAAGAAGCAAAAGATCTACACTTGCGTAAACTGAGTGGTGCTGCAAATGTTTTTCCCAAGTTAGATAGGGAAGGTTTTCTTGAATTAAAGCATCTCCATGTTGAAAGAAGTCCAGAGATACAACATATCATGAATTCAATGGATCCAATTCTGTCATCTTGTGCTTTTCCTTGCTCTGGAGTCATTATTTCTCAATCAGTTGATTAACTTGCAAGAAGTATGTCATGGCCAACTTCTAGTAGGGTCCTTTAGTTACTTAAGACTTGTAAAAGTGGAACATTGTGATGGTTTAAAATTCCTCTTTTCATTGTCTATGGCTAGAGGCCTTTCAAGACTTGAAAAAATAGAAATAACTAGATGCAAAAACATGTATAAGATGGTTGCATAAGGAAAATAAGATGGAGATGATGCTGTTGATGCAATTTTGTTCGCTGAGCTGAGATACTTGACATTACAACATTTACCGAAACTCAAAAATTTCTGCTTAGAAGGGAAAACAATGCCTTCCACCACGAAGAGGTCACCAACAACTAATGTAAGGTTCAATGGCATTTGTTCAGAGGGTGAACTTGAAAATCGGACATCGGTTTTCAACCAACTGGTAGGTCATAGCTCAATAATACTTTCTAGCTAGGCATTTTATTTTTGAATCTCATCAGTTTAAAAATTGCTATTTTTGGAAAAAAATTTCAGGACTTGCCACTCAATTGATTTGGGTCAATAGGTCTTCCTTCAATTATATCCCAAAAATTATCACTGTTAATGCCTCTTCTTCTAAGACTTTAAGAGAATGAGTTTCAACTAATACCCAACCTATTAATAAATGAAAGGAAAATGTGACATGACATCATGCCTTTTGTAGGTTACATGTTCTCTTTTAATATTTGAAACTCTGGGTTCAAAGTGAAAACTGTGCAAAGATTTAAGGTTTTTCCATTGATGTAATAGAAAACTGTTCACAATCCAAATAGACCCAGTGAATCTTGTCTTGGTGCGATGTCCAAATACCAGACCATTAGTTCTAGAGAGCTTAGTATAAAATCCATATATAAACACACGCACAATATGTGTGTATGTATATATATGTGTATGAAAATCTTGACAGAAACTACAAATGCCTAGAGTTACAAGAAATTGCATATCATTTATAACATTTTTGGAAACTATAAACACGCTTGATAGAAAACTCTAATTTTATTTGAGATTATAGCTGTCATGATAATTGTTTTCACTATATTTATTGCAGTATTATGCCTTGTCCTCAGTAGTTTGACATATACAAATGGTGCAATATACCATTGTTCTTATGCTCTCCGAGCTTCTCATGTTACATGAGGGTTGGCATGGTCAACTTCTACTTTCCTTTCGCAACCTCCGGTCCCTGTAGATAAAGAATTGCGCATCACTGTTGAAAGTCCTCCCACCCAGTTTGCTTCAAAACTTACAGAATTTGGAAGTACTAATAGTGGAAAACTGTAAACAATTTGAAGAAGTACTTGATCTTGAAGGGCAAAATGTTGATGATGGACATGTTGGGCTCCTGCCCAAGTTAGAAAAACTGAGTTTAATTGGCTTGCCTATGTTGAGACATATATGCAACAAGGACCCTCGACACATTCTGTGCTTCCAAAACCTGAAATGGTTAAAAGTACACAAATGTGGCAGCTTGAGAAACCTTTTCCCTACTTCTATGGCCTTGGGTCTTATGGGCACTATCATATTTCTTAAGTTAATACATCTTTCACTAGAATCTTTACCCAGCCTAACAAGTTTCTATCAAGCATATCATGTTCTAAAAAGGTTTGATTCTGCAGATGATATCCCAGTTGCAGTGCTCTTTAATAAGAAGGTCAGTTCTCTTTTAGAATCCTTTTCTTATTACTTCTTATGATATTAAATTTCCTTATAATGCTATTTAGAATCATATTTTGAATGAAAAGAAAGAACATTTAGATTAAATCTTACTTCTGGAATATTTTAATTGTATGACAGTTTTCTATTTATATTAGAATGAATTTCATCCAAATTCTGTTATTTGTTCACAGATTTTTTTTCCTTACAAATTGTAATTATTTTAGGTGATGAAATTCAACTTTTTTAAGCATGTACATTCCCTCCACCCCCTCTTCAATGGGGATCTCTGGTAAACATATACAGGATATTGCCTATAATAATGTTAAGGTAGAACTTTAGTTTTTTTTTTTTTTGGTTTTAAGGAAAGGTGGATTTGGGTTTTATAAGATGGTTAGAGTATCTTATTGCTTCCCATAATTTTTTCCACCATTTGTATGTAAATGCTATTTGAGATGTGCTTCCAATCATTTTCTAGGATCTGGAATTTGTGTTCCATCCACAAAATTTCAGCTGCAAATGTGAATTTCTCTGCTCAGCTAACAAAATAATTCATGTGAAAGTGGCAAGAAAAAAGAAAAGATTTAGCAATTGTAGGATCCTCCTCCTTGTCTTTTTCTTTATTGTATCTGAATATTTGAATCAATATAGACCAAGGTCAAATGCTAGTCAGTGCCTTGGACTTAAATTGATGCATTGAGATCAAATGATGCATGTTTTCTCTTTAAAAAGTTCTTTCTTAGATGGGAAGGACACCTCATAACCAACCAGTCACCTAAAACATGGAATTTTGATTTCAATGGTATTGATAGCATTGATGTCAACTTCATAAGCAATATTTTGAATATTTCTGAGAAGATGAAGTGATGAAATTTCTTTATTTATTTATTTTCTTGCCCCAATTCTAGTTGGTTCTAGACATGGATAATTTTCTTCTATTAACCTGATTACTACTCAAAAAGTGCTATTTCATAGCTTGTAATTAACTCTTTTCAACTCTCTTGAGTAGTAATTATCACCTTTTAACCCAATTAACATATTAAGGGCATTTGCATTTGTTTCTAATCAAATTGTGTTAAGTTTTGGTGTTTTTGATAGCTTTTTGCTCACCAAAGCAATGTAAGAATGAGGGAGAGTTGTATATAGTTCATGGCAAAGCCTTTGGAAGCTCAAATTCATGAAGAACCAAGCTTTGGAGCCTCATAGTCCTTTGCCATAGTCGGGTAAAGTATGCAAGGAAAGAACAAAGGAGAGAGGAAAACAGAGTGAAGAAAACAGAGCATGGCAGCTGCAGTCTTCCTTCCCACTTTTGGAGCACTTTTCGAAGTCTATTTTCTGCATTCTATATACCGTTGGAAAGCTCTGGAAGTCAAGAATCCAACGCTTTAAACCGTGTACAATTTGGAGCTGAAATGAGGAAGATATGGCCTTCAGAAGACAACTGCATCAAGCTGAAGGACAATTTCGCACCTTGCGAAATTGGAATCCAACGTGCGAAATTAAGGCCTGCCTTGCGAAATGGAAATGGATAGCAGCTGTGCATTCTCGGTGAAGCCCAACATGCGAAAGTGATTTTTCAACTTGTGAACTTGGAGCTCAACGTGTGAAAATGGAATCCAAGTTGCGAAATCAACTTGCGAAACTTTCGCAAGTCACCATGCAACGTGCGAAACCAACATGCGAACTGGGATATTTTTGCACCGACTCTTTTAGATCTTTTCTTCAGATATTTTTGTATAATTTTCCATTCTTCTCCTTGTAATCCACCAATCATAGCATTACTTGGCTAGGAGGGTTGGAAAAACTTCCCTATATATGTTCTCTTGCACCCGATGTAAAATCATGTAGATATAGAATCGATCAATATATTATACAGAGCACTTGCTCTGCTTTTTCCTTCTCGGTTTGTTTTTCTCTTTTATTTTCTTTCTAGCCAAACATCCTCTGAGGATGTTTCCTCAGAGGATGAGAGGCTAGACTTTTTGTCTCTTGGGTGAAGGAAGCTAAGTAAGGTGCCGGCTACATAAACGTGAGTTTTTGTTGTTTCCATTTTTAATGAAAAGAAAGTGTGACCCGTTTATGGTTTTTATCATTTTAGTTTAACTTAAAACGCCTTTGAATCACCTGGGCCAACACTTGGTAAGGCAAGTGGTCTCCGTCCATGGAGATGCACTAGTTTATCTCTTGCGAGCCTTTGGGAGGTGATTCAGAGGTAGGATTTTCTAGACCAGCCAACACTTGGTAAGCTTTTGGACTCCAAGGAGACATCCATTAGTTATCTCTTGCGAGCTTTTGAAGGATAATCCAAGGTTAAAGATCCCCTTGAATGGCAAGTGCTAGGTGAGAGGCACGAGCCATTGCAAGATGGATCAGTGAGAGGGATTTAGTGTTGAAACCATTAATGGTAAGCATCTGTACCATACCGGTTCGGGAAATAACTATATGTTAAATCCTCAACGCGAGGAAAAGAAACAAGTGACCGGAATCTCCCTTTTTGTTTATGGCACCTGATCCTAGTGACCTGAAATCCCAAGAAACATCTTTCTTTCTAATTACTTTTAGTTGTTTTCAGTTTGGTTAGCTTAAAACCATTTGTTTTCATGCAAGTTTATGTTTTCTTTTAAAGCTAACCTTGAAATGAAAAAGCACCAATTCATCTTTGAGTTAATATTAATTGCAAAGTGAAAACCCATCTCTGTGGACGATCCTAGAGCCACTATACTATGCTAGCTAGTGCTACCCTGGTATATGGTGAAATAGGTTTATAAATTTTGTTGATAACTCCCGTCTGAGGATTGAAATCAAAGCACATCAGTTGATTGATCTGAATCAATCAGAACACCAATTGGGGACAAATCATAACCTTTTGGCTTAATTGTCTTTATGTCAAATTATTCAAAATATATAAATAACAAAATTGTGGGATGAACTCCGCAGGCTGCGTTGCCTAGCTTGGAGCTATTAAACATCTCAGGACTGGATAATGTGAAAAAGATATGGCACAACCAACTTCCTCAAGATTCCTTCACCAAACTAAAAGATGTGAAGGTGGCATCCTGTGGACAACTGTTGAACATTTTTCCATCCAGTATGTTGAAAAGGTTACAGAGTCTACAGTTTCTGAAAGTAGTGGATTGTAGTTCATTAGAAGAGGTTTTTGATATGGAAGGGATAAATGTGAAGGAAGCTGTAGCAGTCACTCAGTTGAGTAAATTGATTCTACAATTTCTGCCAAAGGTTAAGCAGATATGGAATAAGGAACCCCACTGAATTCTCACTTTTCAAAACTTAAAATCAGTAATGATTTATCAATGTCAAAGTTTGAAAAACCTTTTTCCAGCATCTTTAGTGAGAGATCTAGTGCAACTTCAGGAACTGCAAGTGTGGTCTTGTGGGATAGAGGTAATTGTTGCAAAGGACAATGGAGTCAAGACAGCAGCTAAGTTTGTATTCCCTAAAATAACCTTTCTTAGACTCTCCCATCTACATCAACTCAGGAGTTTCTACCCAGGGGCACATACTTCATAGTGGCCATTGTTGAAAGAACTGAAGGTGCATGAGTGCCCTGAAGTCAATTTATTTGCATTTGAAACTCCAACATTCCAACAAATACATCATACGGGAAATCTTGATATGCTGATTCACCAGCCCCTTTTCTTGGTGCAACAGGTAAGGTCCCAAACCTTTTTGGATGTGATTTACCTCATCAAGTTCATAATTGTCAAGTTTTGTTTAATTGTACATTAAAGTTTCATGTTATTGTAGCAATCACAATTAGTTTGCTCAGCAGATCATGTATTGGATTGCTCCCTTGCCACTATATTTTCAGTTTTCCGAACCCTTATATATGTTTATAAAACCCGTCTAATCAGAGACTATTCATGAATTTTCTAGATATCCCTTCAAAGAAACTAGTGGGAGACTTCAATTAATTATATTATGCAATTGAATTTATCTGATTGAGCAGGTCTTTCAGTACAAGTAAACTAATAACTTGACCTGAAAAGGTGGATGCAGAGACAAAAACAATGTGCTATCAACACGATTGTTGGCCCACACTTGATCCAGAAGTTCCTTTAGAGAGGATCCTAGATTTCTTTGTTTCTCCCTATTACAGTTGAACTTTTAAGCTAAAATTTGACCTAATCCTTTCTTGTGAGAGGAATTTATATGACTAGTCTATATAGTTCAAACCAATATTGCAATTTATAGTAAATTTTATTGGTTTTCAGAAATTATTTAATTTTTAAAACTATCATATAACCTGCCAAATAGTAAATAATTCTGCACCACCATTCCAATCCATTTTTATTAAAGTGATTTACACCTTGCACTGAACTTCTCAAATGCCAAATGATCCTAATTAGACATTGAGAGGTGGTTGTCCATTGCATCTTCTGTGAATTGATTATTTTGCCATGTTCTTTGCTTGGGTTAGAGAAAAAAAATAGCTCCTCTTTGTAGATATGCATATGTTATTTGTATACTTGTTTTAATTGACAAAACAAATCTGTTTTGTTTGAGCCATTTATCAGGTTGCATTCCTTAACTTGGAGGAATTAACATTGGATTACAATGACACTACAGAAATATGGCAAGAGCAATTTCCAGTTAATTCCTTTTACGGACTAAGAGTTCTAAATGTATGTGAATATGGAGATGTTTTGATTGTCATTCCTTCCTTTATGCTTCAAATATTACATAATCTGGAAAAACTTAACGTGAAAAGATGTAGTTCAGTCAAAGAGATATTCCAACTTGAAGGACGTGATGAGGAAAATCAAGCCAAGAGGCTTGGACGGTTAAGAGAAATATGGTTGCATGATCTTCCAGGGATGACCCATTTATGGAAAGAAAACTCCAAACCAGGCCTTGATTTGCAAAGTCTAGAGAGTCTTGAAGTGTGGAATTGTGACAGTTTGATAAATTTGGCACCATGCTCAGCATCTTTCCAAAATCTTGATACTCTAGATGTCTGGTCTTGTGGCAGTCTGAGAAGTTTGATATCACCCTTGGTAGCTAAAAGTCTAGTAAAACTCAAAAAACTCAAAATAGGTAGATCACATATGATGAAAGTAGTAGTTGAAAATGAAGGAGGGGAAGGAGCAGATGAGATTGTTTTCTGCAAATTATAACACGTGGTACTTCTGTGTTTGCCAAAGCTCACAAGCTTCAGTTCAGGTGGTTATATATTCTCATTCCCATCCTTGGAGCATATGGTGGTGGAAGAATGCCCCAAGATGAAAATTTTCTCTTTAGGCCCCATAACTACACCCAGGCTAGAAAGAGTAGAAGTGGCAGATGATAAGTGGCACTGGCAGGATGATCTAAATACCACCATCCATAATTTGTTTATAAGGACACATGGTATGTACTGATTCAGCAATCTTAGTTACAGAGGATGATTTAAGATTTTCTTTACTTGTGGTGAATGATAATAGTATGACTATTAGGGAGGCACCATCAATGTTGTTTCCTGCACTGAAATCAAATATAAGAGGGCTTTACCTTCCCATTGTCTTCAGATTTTTCATACCTATCTTAGATTTTCTATTTGTTTTTTCTATATTTAAATGATATATCAATCCCTGATTAAGTTGCCATGCTTCTTGGCAGTGAATAGAGAATGCTATTGCTCTTGCAACTTATTTTATGTGCAATCAAGTCAGGGTATTGCATCTTTTGTTTTAGTATTACATTGAGTTGTTGTGAGACAAGTATTTACATGATGTTAGGCCTGTTAAGATTGCTCAACTAGCAATTCATAGTTAATATGTTCTTGTTATACCTATTAGCAACCGTTAAAATGAAAGCTTGTGACCTATTTTCTGAAATATTTATCCTATAATAGAAGGAAATGGTATTGCAGAATGATCTGTTACTGTATTTTGAAAATAAATAAAGCAGTTCTGAAACCACAAAACCATGGATTAGTAATTGGGTTCTACTAATTGTGAATAGAGTGAAAAAATAGGTGAGGATGGTCACTTGTCGTTAGGATCTTTTGTTATCTTTCTAATGCTAAATGCTTTGTGGTCTTTTGATGCTGGGTTTATAAATTCCTCAGATTCCAAGATGCTTTGTGGAAGGTAGCTGCATGTCATGGTATACACCCCAAGAGAACTTAATTGGGAACATCAATTGGGGACAATTTGTATTAAAATTCTTATTCAATCTATACATGATTTTAGGTGAAAGGAAAGTATATATATTAATGTTGTTTAATGTTTTTATAGGTAACTTGTTCTCTTTAAAATAAGTCTATCATGAAGTTTTTGAAATTCAATAATGTAATTAGACTATATTGGTAATGATGTTACCATTATTTGTGTAATATGTATTGGAACAAATATTTTACCTTTCCATACCCCATTGTTAGAGTATGCACTGACTTAGTCAATGATCAGTTGCGAGAATCAAGTGATCAATTACAAGAATCAAGACAGTTCAGCAAATATGCAGCTGGCACTGATTATGTTGCAACACCTGAACCACCTGAACCATCTGCACATTCTTCTCATTCTGTTAAACCATAATCTGATTGTATTCCTTAAAATTCTCCAGTTTGTTGTATGTAATCTACTATATATTACGATTGAATAGAAAGTGAAAAGTAAGCCAATCAGTTCATAATATATCTTCTCTGTTTTACTTCTTCTATTTATAATTCTTACATGGTATCAGCTGGTAAAAAGGCAAACGCCTGATCCTGCTAATACGCTTCCGCTTTCCCCAACATACTTCTTCAACAATGGCCTCAAATTCTACTCCCTCCAATGAACCTACCCTTCTTCCCCACCCTACTGTTCAGGCCAATTCACAGCCTGTTTCTCAGAAATTGGTCGGCCCCAACTACCTGCCTTGGAGCGTCCAATTCATGGTTTTCCTCAGGAGTTATGATCTTGTTGATCTTGTAGATGGAGCTATCTCTCCTCCACCACAAACTCTTTCTGATGGAACACCTAATCCAGCCTACACAGCGTGGTCAAAGAAAGACACCTGTGTTTTGAGCTGGCTGCTTGCTTCTATTACAGAGAAGCTAGTCTCTACTGTTTATGGTATGAAAACTTCTCGACAAGTGTGGGATGCTCTTCACACTCGGTTTTCATCAACTTCCCGGTCTAGAATTGCTCTGTTAAAGAGACAACTTCAGACCATTACTCAAGGCCATCGGTCTTGTAGTGATTTTATGGAGGAAGCAAAGGGCTTGGTTGATCAATTAGCAGCTGCAGGAAAAGCTACTGATGATCAGGATCTCATTAGCTTTTTATTGGGAGGACTTCGACCCACCTTCAACCCTTTTATCACTTCTTTCAATTTTGCAAGCCGTGATAAAGACCTCTCTTTCGATGACTTCCAAGCTGAGCTCTTGAGTTTTGAAACTCTTATTGACGCCCAAGCTAACCCTGCCACTGATCAGCACTATGCTTTTGCAGCACACCAAAAAGGGAAAGCATCAAACTTTCCCAGGAAGCCAAAGTTGCAAACACCTCTAAGATCATCACTGCAGCAGTCCTCTTATTATCAAAATAAAGGCAATCCTACCACTCGTTCCAATCAACTTGCCAATGATAGGCCAACCTGTCAAATTTGTGGTAAGAGAGGCCATATTGCCCTTGACTGTTATCATCGGTTTGACTTCTCTTTTCAGGGACGGTTGCCACCTGCTGATCTTGCTGCCATGGCTGCTGAAACCAACAATTCTTATGATCAACATGTCTGGTATGCGGATAGTGGAGCCAACGCTCATATCACTGCCAATACAGCCAATTTAACCAACCAAGAGTCCTATGAGGGTGCTGATATTGTCCAAGTAGGCAATGGCTCAGGTTTAGTTGTCAAACATACTGGAAATTCTACTCTAACCTTTGACAATGCCTCTTTCAACCTTAAAAATGTCCTTCATTGTCCCAATGCTTCTGCAAATCTCTTATCTATTAATCAATTGTGTTTAGACAATGATTGTTATTTTGTACTGACTGCTACTGATTTTTGTGTAAAGGACAACCAGACGGGTCGCATCTTGCTTCAAGGAAAGGTTGAAAATGGTCTTTATCCACTTGCTGGTCACAAGAGCTCCTCAAATAAATTACGTTGCCTCGCTGCCAAGCTAGGAATAAAAACTTCGTTAGACCACTGGCACAATCGTCTAGGGCATCCAGCCAACTCCACCTTAGATCATTTGTGTCCTCACTTGTTTTTTTCTAAGCCTTCTAAACAGTTGAGTTTCTGCAGCTCTTGTCAATTAGGAAAAGCTACAAAACTCCCATTTCCTGATTCCACCAGTCAATCTACAAAGCCTTTGCAGCTAGTTCACACTGATGTATGGGTCTCTCCAGTAAATTCTGTTGGTGGCTGTCGCTATTATGTTCTTTTTGTCGATGATTTTAGTAGATTCACATGGATGTATCCCATGAGATATAAATTTGATGTATTTGTTATTTTTCAAGAATACAAAGCTCTTGTGGAAAATTTATTTTCTACTAAAATTCAGCAACTACAGTCAGATAATGGGGGAGAATATCTTTCCAACAATTTTAAATCCTTTTTAGCAAAACATGGGATATATCATAGATTAACTTGCCCTTATACTTCACAGCAAAATGGCATTGCTGAAAGAAAACATCGACATATACATGAAACTGGTTTAACTTTATTAGCCACAGCACATCTACCAACTAAATATTGGACTGATGCCTTTCTTACAGCAGTCTTTCTCATAAATCGCCTGCCTACAAAAGTCCTCCACAATCTGTCTCCTTACTTCATGCTCTATAAAAAGCTACCATCATACAGTTCCCTTAGGACCTTTGGATGTTCCTGCTATCCATACTTAAGACCATATGAAGATAACAAATTATCCTTTCGAAGCAAACAATGCCTCTTCCTTGGGTATGCTGGTCAACAAAAGGGTTATAGATGTTTAGCTTTGGACACCGGTAGGGTCTACATCTCGAGGCATGTAATATTTGATGAGGACTCCTTTCCAGCAAAGGATAACAACCAAATTTCACCAGAAAATGACAGCAAGATGTCGACAGGTTTGTTTCCCATATCCCCTGCACTTTCAGTACATTTAAATACCAATTCCATTTCTAGTTCAATTGTTCCTGTTTCTACAAATATTATAGCCTCTGATTCTCCTCATGATCAAGACAATAATCATGCTTTACCTTCCTCTCCTGACCACGATACCATCCCACCTGAAAATCCTTCAGCTTCCCACCTAGACACATCTTCATCCCTACATCAGACAAGTCCCACTCTTCCATCTTCACAACCTAATAGAGTTATCATAACACATGCTAAAACAGGAAATTCAAAACCTAAAGAATATCCTGGATTTAAAATATTTTATGCCACTCATCATCCTTTCTATTGTTTCACTAATGTCCTTATAGAATCTGAGCCAACTTGCTATACACAAGCAGTAGCAAAACCTGAGTGAAGACAAGCTATGGGACGTGAATTTGATGCTTTGATGGAGAATGGAACGTGGTCTCTCTGTCCACGACCAAATAGTAAACATGTTGTGAGGAATAAATGGGTATTCAAAATTAAACGACACCCTGATGGTAGCATTGAACGCTACAAAGCCAGACTTGTGGCAAAGGGCTTTGATAAAAAATCTGGAATCGACTACTTTGACACTTTCTCTCCAGTAGTTAAACCAACTACGGTCAGATTAATTTTATCACTTGCCGTAACGTTCAATTGGCAGATCCGACAATTAGATGTCTCGAATGCATTCTTACATGGCATCCTTGATGAAGAGGTTTATATGGAACAACCTCAAGGATTTATTGATGAGAGTCAACCTGATCTAGTGTGTCATCTTCATAAATCTATCTACGGCCTCAAACAAGCTCCAAGAGCTTGGTTTCGAAGGCTATCTCAGCAATTATTAGAGCTTGGTTTTGAGGAATCCAAAGTTGATTATTCTTTGTTTACATTTTGTACTAACGCATTAAAAATTTTTGTGTTGGTCTACGTAGATGACATCATAGTCACTGGGTCCAGCCCTTCTGCTATTCATTCTTTTATTGACAGCTTGAAGAAAAAATTTCATCTCAGAGATATTGGACAGCTAAGTTACTTCCTTGGTATTGAAGCACAAAGGAACAATGAGGGCCTTCATCTCAGACAGGCTAAATATATCTTGGATTTACTTGACAGCACAAAAATGATTGGTGCTAAACCCCTGGCCTGTCCTTCAACTTCAGGAACGAAACTCTCTTCTGAAAATGGCACACTTTTATTGGATCCTACTGAATATAGGCGTGTGGTGGGTGCATTGCAGTACTGCACCATTACACGTCCTGATATTTCCTATGCAGTAAATCAGCTATGTCAATTTATGCATAGTCCACGAGACTCTCATTGGATCGCAGCAAAAAGGGTCCTTCGTTATTTGAAAGGCACAGTTGACTACGGCCTATTTTATGCACCTTCTGCTGTCAACTTAAGTGTTTTCTCAGACTCAGACTGGGCTGGAAATCCTGATGACAGGTGAAGCACCAGTGGATTCAGCATTTTTCAAGGAAAGAATTTAATATCGTGGTGTGCCAAGAAACAAGCTGTCGTCTCGCGTTCAAGCACCGAGGCTGAGTACCGAAGCATGGCTTTAGCTACAGCAGAGGCTTATTGGGTTAGAATGTTATTGAAGGAGTTCCAGATTTATCTTTCATCACCTCCTACCATCTGGTGTGACAAAATCGGAGCACTAGCCTTAGCATTGAATCCTGTCTTCCATGCCCGAACCAAGCATGTGGAAATTGACTAACATTTTATTAGAGAAAAGGTAGTAAATAAAGATATTGTTGTTAAATATATCTCTACTACAGATCAGATAGCAGATATGTTTACTAAAGGCCAGACTGCAGCTCGGTTTCAATTTCTAAGGTCCAAACTCATGGTTATCCAACTACCCATCAGTTTACAGGGGGGTGTTAGAGTATGCACTGACTTAGTCAATGATCAGTTGCGAGAATCAAGTGATCAGTTACAAGAATCAAGACAGTTCAGCAAATATGCAGCTGGCACTGATTATGTTGCAACACCTGAACCACCTGAACCATCTGCACATTCTTCTCATTCTGTTAAACCATAATCTGATTGTATTCCTTAAAATTCTCCAGTTTGTTGTATGTAATCTACTATATATTACGATTGAATAGAAAGTGAAAAGTAAGCCAATCAGTTCATAATATATCTTCTCTGTTTTACTTCTTCTATTTATAATTCTTACACCCATTTTCTAGCAATTTCTATGGAAATTATAGTACCATGATGTGTTGCATAGACAGATGCTTTGGTGAAGTGATGGCTAAAGTTGGAGTTGGAGATGCTTGGAGAATTCGGTCATGTGTGGGTATAATTCAAGATTGTTTTCATTATGACACTTAATCAACTTCTCATGTACCAAACATGGCCTTGGAGTTTTTGGACTAGGGTTTGATTTAAAATCTGAGCTTTTTTACTATTTATCATTCATATTAGGCTATTGATTTTCTTTTGTAATTTCTTTTAACCTTTCTTTTGTTTCTGCAGAAATGCAAGAAAAGAAATGGACAATAAATTTTGAATCTAGATGTAACTATGTCAAATCAATCTTTTAACTATCATATTTGATCTTTCGTTGTATTGTGTTTAGTGTTTAACAATTAAGGTGTTGGGTATCTTGTGATATTAGGCAAGAAATTTGATAATCAACGATCTTCTTTTTATTTTTTATTTTAGCATGTCATTCTAGTAGATGACCATAGTCTGTGTTATCAGTTTTTTCCTCAAAGGGTTAAAAGGCCGAGAGTGAGAGAAATGGCATCAAGGTCTTTGTAACTTGTCTACTTTCTCCGTGACAAGTTAGTAGTAGATGAAATATCTACATGACTATATAAAACATTATTTACTTATATCTTTTGTAAATGGTGTCTATGATCACAAACTCTAAGGCTATTTTTGGTTCCCAAAAAGTTTGAAGGAAAATGCGAGAAAAAGAAAATAAAGAGGAAAAATAGAAGGAAAGAAAAAGTAAAGGAAAGTAAAAATTGATTTAAAAAATCAATAAATTATTTTTATATGTTATTTCAAATTCATTTCACCTACTTTTCTTCTTTATGGAAAGATTAAATAACTTAAAAATGTATAAATTTGTAATTAATTTTAATTATATTTGATTTTCTTTCCTATTTAATTTTCATAGTGAAACCAAATATGAGAAAATCATTTTTCTTAGTATTTTTTTTTCTTTCCTTAGTAATTTCCATAAACCAAACATAGCATAAAAGTAACTTTACTTCTATACAAAAACAAATTATGATGCTTGTTTTGCATACATTTTCTTTCAATTACTGGCTTTCTTTCTATCTACCAAGTGCACTTCATTACCTTTGTATTGGATACTTTAATGTGATACTATATCCCTTATGTTCACATTGGATGTCCCTTTTTTTTTTTTCCTTTTTTTTTTTTCTTTTTGAAAATTGCCATTTTTTAATCTACCTTACAGGTGCATCTGTACTGATCAACTAGGAAGATGATGATTGGCATTCCCGGTCTTCTATTAGTGAGCAGGGACTGCATTTGAAAGGAAATAACAGAAAAAGTGCTAATGTCATGCTGGACAAGAGCAATAGGTGTGAAACTTACTCTTACCACATGCTTGACTCTTCGTGTTAGTGCTGATACTTGATCCTTTTAAGTTGAACGAGCTATTGCTTTCTTTTCTTCATTTTTCCCTTTATTCAAAATTTCCATTTCAAATGTGCCAGTAACCCTGGTGGATTGTGGAGCTTCTTGTTGAGTAGTTCAACTAGGAAGTCTGATCTTGGACAGAGTTGTATGTCCTTTCTTTTCCTTGGATCTATACTTGTTAACTGTCTGTCTCTTTATCTGTTTGCATGATGAATTGCACTTCTTTCTAATTTGCCTCATGATATCAACTGTTGAAGGTACTACTTCAACTTCAGTCGTTGCAGAAAAGGGATTACTTGCACATCAAAGCTGTAATATTTATGTTGCCTTGAATGCAGAACTGATAAACCAAAAGCTAAGACGAAATGATCCAACAAAGCCTTATATAATTTGGTTGTATATGTCCATCCTTTGTAAACGAGAAAAATTTACGTTTCTTTTAGTTTCCCTTGACCTTTTCTCAAAAACCAAGCTGTTTAATTCAGAACCTAATCAAAGAAATGAAAATTTGGATTGTTTTAGGTGCATGAGGTTGGACCAGTAGTTGCAATTTCCTGCATTTTTTCGTTATCCAACATAATTTTAATGGACTCCTGAGTACTCATAGGCCTCGGGATGCCATGGCTGTTACTAACAGAAAGGTCAGTCGCAGAACTAATTTTTCCAGCTTGGATTGATGCTCCATTTGAAAATTATGAACATATTTTTGTTGAAATAAGGTTCAACCCAAGATGATTCATGGCTGGGGTGAACCTTATTTATGAACATATTTTGGGTTAGAATATTCTGTTAAGAATATAAGGTTTGTTAACGTAATTCTGAATCATTGTTTTGTATTTGAATTTCTTGTACAGGCTATAGTTGAGTTCTAAAAAGCTCAATTTGAGGGAAAATTGGCTGGTGGAAGAGTGGTAATGGAATGTGATCAAATTCTTGTCGATGTTATTCTACCTAGTCAGTTGCTCAATTGATTTTCTAATGCTTATAATTCAAGAATATAGCTTCCAATTTCTTTGCTTTTAAGTCAATATAACGAAAATTTAGGAAATGTTAAGTGAAGTGGGTTATTGGCATCCTAATCTTGAGAGTAGCAATCCATTCAAGCTTTTTCAAGTACCACTTGTGTTTGTTGATGAAATTCTAAAATTGGAGATCTATTTCAAGAAAATGGACCAGCAAACATATGACCAAAGAAAGAACCTTGTGTTAAATTTTGCTTTCAAAGGATCATCAAAGCTGATGCAGGGAAGCATGGTAAAGACTAAGGTTTCCCTTCATGTTCATTTGATTAATTGAAGGGGTAGAGAATTGTAAATGGGAAGTCGTCTTAATTTTGGAAATTTGAGGCATGAATTTCTTGAATGGAAGTTTGAAAACATGAAGATACATACTTACATATCATTTAATAAGAAATAAAGATTGTAATTATTTAATTTAAAATTGTAAAAAGTTTTAAATGATTAGTAATAGAATCTTTAGAAGAAAAGGAAATTAAATTAACGATACCACTCATTCTTGGCTTATAGTTCGTAGAGTAGAATTTTTAAGGCAAATTAAATTAATGGTATAACTCATTATTGGTTTATGGTGTGTGGAGTGGAATCTTGAAGGAAAATTAAATTAATGATGGAACTCATTTTTGGTTTATAGAAATACATTTTTACACGTGATTGAGTTAATATCATCTCCATTGAGCCATCATGTGTGACAAATTGATGTTCTTCTTTGTAGTTCCCTATGTGAAAATAAGCTAGTTCACATATTTCCCTAAAATATGGATATTATTGAGTTTTCTTTTGGAAAATATTAGCATATTTGTTTTCACTAATTAAACTTTTGGTCCATTTGACAATGATTTTAGTAAATACTTTTAGTTTAAATAATATTTTTGAATTTGGTATTATAATTTTTTTTTTAAATTTAGAAATAAAAATAATGTTATATCTTTATTTAAAAAAAATTGTTATCAAATTTAAAAATTAAAAAGTAAACATAGATTATCAAATATGATCTGTAAAATAATTTTTAAATATTTTATTTCTAAAAAAAAATGAAAAAATGTTTAAATCAATGTTTCTAAAACCAATCATTAAATTAGAAAAGTTATTGGTGTACGATTCAATAATTAGACCAATAGTTGAATTACAATCGAATCAATAATGTCATAAATATTTAATTTATATATTATTAAAATTAAAAATAATTATAAAAAGTTTAAAACATATAAATAAATTAAAAATCAATAATTTTTATTTTTTTATTTTTGTTATTATCAAATTCAATCATACATAAGTATAAATGTTTTAATATTTTAAGTTTAATTAAATAAAATATGTGTAATATTTAAATGTGAATTTATTAAAAAAAAAATCAATTATTTAATTTTAAGTATATATTAAAATCTATATATATTTGTTATAAAATATGAGATTCTGTACCACTATGGTAACTTGTGGATGATCTTCCATAAATATCTTTTGTAACTCCCTATAAAAGGGAGAGACCCCTAATGAAATTCAATACAACCTTCCTACATTCTATTATCTCTTTCTTGCTTTCTTCTTCTCTCACTTTATAATTTTACAACACGTTATCAGCACGAAAGTCTCTACAAGAGAAATAGAAAAACTCTTCTCTTTTCTTTCTCACAAAAGGTATATGATAAACTTATATCATTATTTTCTATTTTATTACCCTTTGATTTCTTTCATTTATTTTATTCGAATGCATAAATATTACAATCCTTATAACCAGAAGTTATGGGATAAATTACAAATTATTGGATAAATTCATAACCAAAAGTTATGAAAAATATGTACAATCTCTATAACCAGAAGTTATGGGATAAATTATAAATTATTGGATAAATTCATAACCAGAAGTTATGAAAAACATGTACAATCCTTATAACCAGAAGTTATGAAAAATATGTACAATCCTTATAACCAGAGTTATGGGATAAATTATAAATTATGAAGTAAATTCATAACCTAAAGTTATGAAAAATATGTACAGTTTCTATAACCAGAAGTTATAGGGAAAAATTACAAAATTACAAATACATGACCAGAAGTTATGTATATGATCCCCAATTATTTATTTTTAATTATATGGTATAATTGGATGTTATACCAAACAATATTATAGCCAGAAGCTATAAAGTAAGTAAATAAATAAATAAATGTTCATAACCCGAAACTATGTACAAATTTACATAAAATAATTTATAACTTGAAGCTATATATTATTTTGCACATATTTGTTATGATAAAATATTCATAACCCGAAGCTATGAAAAGGAAAAATATATATATGTATATGTTAAATTTTAATTCTTATTTCATATTTATGCATTTTTACCATATTTACTGACAATTTTGAGGTCATTATATTTTTAGATATTGTTTACTTGAAATATTGATAAAACATTTTTAATTTATTATAATTGAAATATTTCTCTGATTAATATTATATATAACTTTCAAATAATGTCAAACCTTGCAAAGCTTGAGTTTGTTGCCCTCGATATTTCGGGCAAGAACTACTTATCTTGGGTTCTAAATGTCGAAATTCATCGAGATGTGATGAATCTTGGAAATACCATTAAAGAAGGAAATGACGCATCCCTGTAGGATCGCGCTAAAGCTTTGATATTCCTTCGCCATCATATTGATGAAGGATTAAAAGGTGAATACCTTACAGTTAAAGATCATTTCATCCTTTGGAATAATCTAAGGGAACGGTATGACCATCAAAAGACCGTAATCCTTCCAAAGGCATGCTATGATTGGATGCACTTGAGATTTCAAGTCTGTTAGTGATTACAACTCGGCCCTATTCAAAATTAGCTCACAATTAAAATTGTGTGGAGAAAAGGTCACTGAAGAAAATATGCTTGAAAAAACATTCACGACTTTTCATGCCTCGAATGTGCTCCTGCAGCAGCAATATCGAGAGTGTCATTTCACTAAATATTCAGAATTGATCCCATGTCTTCTTGTGGCTGAACAGAATAATGAACTATTATTGAAAAACCATCAATCTCGTCCTACTGGGTTTATGTCATTGCCTGAAGCCAATGCCACATCTGTTCAAACCCTTGGACATGGACAAGGACGTGGATATAGACGAGGTCGAGGACGTGGTCGTAGTCGAGGTCATGGTAAACACAATTCTTCTCATCGCAGTGGTTCTCAAAGTAAAAGGAACAACCCAAACCACCAGAAGTGGAATAATTCAGAGGCACAACCTGAAAATGGGATAGAACCACGAAATAAACATGCTCGTGAGAGTAAGTGTTATAGATGTGGCATGAAAGGACATTGGTCACGTACTTGTCATACTCCAAAACATTTTGTTGACCTTTATCAAGCCTCGATAAAAGCAAAAGGAAAAGAAGTTGAAATGAACTTCATTGATAGTGGTGGCCAAGTGGATCTAACCCATTTAAATGTCTCAGATTTCTTTGAGAATCCAAATGGGAAAATTGACCATCTAATTGGTGATGGAAATGTTTGTCATGATTAAACGTTTTTTAGTTATTTGCAAATAGGTTTATTTTGTTATCATCTTTGAACACATTGTTTATTATTTATCTTTTATAGTTTATTCCATATTTACATAAATTCTTCTCTTTATTTATACTTGAAGATACATGGATCCTTCTCATACTTTGGTACATCATACGACATCCAATGTAAATGCATGTCTTGCAGATTGTGCCACAACACACACAATCATTCGTGATAAAAAATATTTTTCAAACATATCGTTGGGTAAGTCTAATGTTAATACAATATCAGGTCCTATAGACTTGATTCAAGGCTCTAGAAGAGCAACTATTATTTTACCTAGAGGAACTAAAATCCACATTGATGATGCCCTTTATTCTACTAAATCCAAGCGAAATCTTCTTAGTTTCAAGGATATTCACCAAAATGGATATCACATTGAAACTATGAATGATGATAGTAATAAATACCTTCTCATTACTTCAATTATTTCTGGGGAAAAACACATCTTGGAAAAGCTTCCTTCTTATTCTTGTGGGTTATATCAAACAATCATTAGACTTATTGAGTCATATGTTGTCATGAACCAGAAGTTCTATGACTTAAAAACTTTTATGATATGGCATGAATGTCTTGGTCATCCAGGATTATCCATGATGCGTCGTATCATCAACAACTCTTTACGGCATCCCTTGAGGAACCAAAAGATTCTGATGCCCAATGATTACAATTGTGTTGCTTGCTCACAAGGCAAGTTAATTATTAAACCATCACTTACCAAGGTTGAATATGAATCACCAGCCTTCCTAGAACGTATTCAAGGTGATATTTGTGGACCTATTCATCCACCTAGTGGACCTTTTCGTTATTTTATGGTTTTAATTGATGCATCAACTCGTTGGTCTCATGTTTGTCTTCTTTCAACTAGAAATGTTGCTTTCACCAGGTTACTTGCTCAAATAATTCAACTCAAGGCACAATTCCCTTACCATCCTATTAAGACAATTCGTCTTGATAATGCTGGTGAATTTTCCTCTCAATCATTTCTTAATTATTGTATGTCGGTTGGTATTGATGTTGAATATCTTGTTGCGCATACCCATACTCAGAATGGATTAGCTGAATCTCTAATTAAGCGTTTACAATTGATTGCAAGACCATTACTCTTGAGAACAAAATTGCCTTTATCTGCTTGGGGACATGCTATTCTTCATGCTGCCACTTTAATTCGAATTCACCCTACAGCTAATCATGATTGCTCACCTTTACAACTTGCTTTAGGCTCCCAACCAAATGTTTCACATTTTTGAATTTTTGGTTGTGTTATCTATGTTCCCATAGCTCCACCTCAACGTTCCAAGTTAGGACCTCAACGTTGACTTGGCATATATGTTGGTTTTAATTCTCCTTCCATTATTCGTTATCTTGAACCTATCACAGGTGATGTTTTTACTGCCCGCTTTACAAATTGTCATTTTGATGAACATGTTTTCCCACCATTAAGGAAAGACAAGTCAAAAGAATGGCGAGACATTACATAGTATATACCCTTCTTGTCTCATCTTGATCCTTGCACAAGACAATGTGAGTTAGAAGTTCAAAGGATTGTTCATTTGCAAGGACTTGCAAATCAATTACCTGATGCTTTCATAGATATAAAGAAAGTAACAAAGTCACACGTGCCAGCTGTGAACGCTCCAGCACATATTGATGTCCTTGAAGGACAATTGGAGAATGCCATAGCAAATGAGTCTAAGACATGCCTGAAGCGTGGTAGACCTATTGGCTCAAAGGATTCAATTCCTAGAAAAAGAAAATGTACAACATACAAAAAACTAAGTGCTCCTGAAGAGTTCACAAACATGAAAAGGTCAAATGATGAAACCCAACTTGACAAACAGTTAGCTCCTGAAGAAGCTCAAATTGATCAAATACCGGTATCTATAACTAAAGAGATCTCAATGAGTCATACGGGAGAAACAAAGGACCGTAGTGACATTATCATAGATAATATATTCGCATTCCTAGTGGCTATGGACATCATGAGAAATGATGAATATCAAGAACCACAAACTGTGGATGAATGTTGAAAAATGAATGATTGGCCAAAATGGAAAGAAGCAATCCAAATAGAGCTAAACTCGTTAACAAAACGAGAGGTATTTGGACCTGTAGTTCAAACACCTGGAAATATAAAGTCAGTTGGATATAAATGGGTCTTTGTGAAAAAACGAAATGAGAATGATGAAATCATAAGATATAAAGCACGACTTGTTGCTCAAGGTTTCTCTTAAAGACCTAGTATAGACTATGAGGAAACTTATTCCCCTATAATGGATGCAATTACATTTCGATATTTGATAGGTTTAACAGTCTCTGAAGGACTGGATATGCATCTTATGGATGTTGTCACAGCCTATTTATATGGGTCTATAGATAGTGACATATATATGAAAATCCCTAAAGGATTCAAATTGTCTAAAGCAACTAATCCAAAACCTCGAAACATGTACTCAATCAAACTACAAAGGTTTTTGTACGGATTAAAGCAATCCGGACGTATGTGGTATAATCGTTTGAGTGAGTATTTGTTAAAAGATGGATATGTGAATAATTCAATTTGCCCATGTGTTTTCATCAAGAAATCAAAATTTGGGCTTACAATAATTGCAATGTATGTGGATGATTTAAACCTTATAGGAACTCCTGAAGAGCTCACAAAAGCAACCAATTATTTAAAGAAGGAATTTGAAGTGAAAGACTTGGGGAAAACAAGATATTGTCTCGGCCTGCAGATCGAGCATTGTTAAAATGGCATATTAGTCCATCAATCGACATCTATAGAGAAAGTATTAAAACGATTTTATATGGACAAATCACATCCAATCAATTCCCCTATGGTTGTTCGTTCACTTGAAGTGAATAAAGATCCATTCCGTCCTAAAGAAGAAAATGAAGAATCGCTTGGTCCAGAAGTACCATATCTCAGTGCAATTGGTGCACTAATGTATCTTGCAAATTGTACTAGACCAGACATAGCATTGTCTGTCAACTTACAATTCTGCCCCAACTAAAAGGCATTGGAATGGGGTTAAACATATATTGCGATATCTTCGTGGAACAAGTGACATGGGTTTATATTATTCAAAAGAATCAAAATCACAATTGATTGGGTATGCAGATGTAGGATATCTTTCAGATCCTCATAAAGCTCGATCTCAAACGGGATATGTCTTTACTTATGGTGGAACGACAATATCTTGGAGATCAGTCAAGTAAACAATGGTAGCCACATCTTCAAATCATTAAGAAATTCTTGCAATTCACGAAGTAAGCCGTGAGTGTGTATGGCTAAGGTCAATGATCCAACATATACAAGAAACATGTGGACTACCTTCCATCAGAGACAATGCAACCGTGTTACATAAAGATAATGTTGCTTGTATTGCACAAATTAAAGGAGGATTCATAAAAGGTGACAGAACTAAGCATATCTCCCCTAAATTCTTCTATACTCATGAGTTCCAAAAGAAAAGTGAGATCGATGTTCAACAGATTCGATCATGCAACAATCTAGCAGATCTATTCACAAAGGCATTACCTTCGACCACATTAAAGAAGTTAAGGTATGATATTGGAATGCGAAGATTGAGAGACCTACCATTTGAAATGTTGAAGAAATCATAATCATGTTTACATAAGGGGGAGAATGATAATATGAATATACTACACTTTTTTTTCCTTCGTCCAGGTTTTATCCCATTAGGTTTTACTGGCAAGGTTTTTAATGAGGCAGTTAGAGTGATCCAAAAGATTATTGTACTATTTTTCCTTCACTAGGGTTTTTTTCCATAGGGTTTTTCTTAGTAAGGTTTTAATGATGCATATTCTTATAATCATCCAAGGGGAGTGTTATAAAATATGAGATTCTGTACTACTATGGTAACTTGTGAATGATCTTTCATAAATATCTTTTGTAACTTCCTATAAAAGAGAGAGACCCCTAATGAAATTCAATATAGTCTTCCTATATTCTATTATTTTTTTCTTATTTTCTTCTAATCTCATTTTATAATTTTACAATAATATTCTAATTTTATAATTTTATTTTTATTTTTATTTTATTTTTTTGCTTAGCCGAATTTAAGCGGTGGTCATGGATATGAAGGTCAACTCTCTCTCATCTGTAACGATCAAGGTCACCTCATCACATGCTATCCACTCAAGGCCCATCAGATATGTTTAATGCATTCAGTGGAGCATTCTCCTCTCATTCAACTTGAAGTACTGTTACCTATTCATTTCTTCATTAAAGCCTACCCACCATGCCGACAACGCACTAAATCATATTAAATTCCTAACATCCACCAACCACTTATTTTCTCTAAGCTCTACATCA
Source organism: Vitis rotundifolia (assembly GCA_030254885.1). Lineage (NCBI taxonomy): Eukaryota > Viridiplantae > Streptophyta > Magnoliopsida > Vitales > Vitaceae > Vitis > Vitis rotundifolia. The sequence goes on along the minus strand of CM058164.1, from coordinate 7,507,533 downwards.
CATCAACCATTAATTACCTTTCTTTGATTACTTCCACCAACCCTTTAACCTCCTTGTTATATATCCAGCTCCAACCATTCTGCCTGCATTTCATTTCCACTCTTGAAGCTTCTAGATATGCACGTTTCCATTTGCATTTGGAAAAGCCTGTTTTGTTCGCTCCACTTGCAAATTTGATTTGATCACGTTTCAGAAATTACATTTTTCTACAGCCAGAAAATATTGTTTTTTTTTTTTTTCTTGGTTCAAGTCAAGTCGGCCACTTGAATACCCAAACCTATTTCCAGTTGAATATATAATAAATAAAATGAAAACTTTTGAAATATATATTAATATTTAATATTTTTATCGAAAAAGTAAGTTAAAAAACTAATTTTGATCGTAAATAGAATTTTATTCTTTAAAACAATCAAAATTTATAAATATTTACATTTTCAATATAAATCTTTAAAAAATGAATGCAAACAAATACTAATTTATCACTTTTATTATTTTTTAATTTTAACATAATAATAATTTGATTACGTGGTATTAAGCGATTGATAAGACTTATCTAAATATTTTATTAAATGTAATTAATTAATAGATATTAATCACATCAACCCCACATTTTCGTTGTAAGGTCGGCCATATATATGAGGACACCCGCTCTACTCGGGACACATGCTTGATTTAGTTTATTTTTGCTTCTAAATATTCACCACCCAACCATACACTTCATTTTTGTTACCACCAACATGAAAGACCTACCAATAATTCAAACTTAAATCTGGGGGGGCCAAAATTATTTTATCGCACAAGACTGAAATTGAAACCAAGTAAAAGCGACTTCAATGCTTCAAAGTACATTCCTGTAAAAAAAAAAAATTACATATTCGATAAATTATTAAACATTGCTTTAAAAATCTAAAGAATTACTTAAAAATGATTTTGAACAATCATTTAAGTGATAATTCTTTGAAAAATCATTTTTTTTATAATACATGATAAAAAAAAAATATTATCATAATAATTTTTTATTTATATTTAAATATTAAGGTATTATATAAAAACTATTCTTGAAAACAGTTTTTTAATTAAAAAACATATGTCTAATAAATTTTTTGATAAAAAATGATTTTTTGAAAATTTCTTTAAAAGTAAGTTATTTTTAGAATAAATTTTAGATATTTTTAATTGTTTTTGTAGAATGCTCATACCAACAATTCATAATATTAAAAATATTTTTGAAAATATTTGTATCGTAGTGTAGAGTACCTTTGTGAACGAGTAGGGAAATTTTCTTTTTCATATTTGAGTTTTGAAATATAATTTTGCTTTCAAAGGATCATCAAAGCTGATGCAAGGAATCATAGTAAAGAATAAGGTTTCCCTTCATGCTCATTTGATTAATTAAAGTCAACTCCGATTGTGTCTATTACCCTTTTCCGGTCATCATGTTTTTTCTCTTCCGTTACAAGTGAAATTCCTTGAATTTGTAGTTGGTTCTTAATTTCAGTTTGCATGCGTTGGCTAGGCAAGAAATCAAGTACGAAAAAATGTTATGATTTTCTCTGCAATATCTCTACAAGAGAATTGAGTGGATCATGTGCTACCTCGAATACAGAAATGTAAATGTCCCTCGAGGTTCCTTTCAGCTCAATTGGTGGATTTCACTGAAGAAGCATCTCCTCTTTAAGGCTATGTTTGGTTCTCAAAAAATTTGAGGAAAAATGCAAAGGAAAGAAAATAGAAAGGAAAAGTAAAAGGAAATGAAAAGTGAAGGAAAATAAAAAATAGAATTAAAGACGATAAATTATTTTTATTTGCTACTTCAAACTTATTTATTTATTTTAACTCATCAATATAAAGATTAAATAATTTTAAAATACATAAGTTTCTAACTAATTTTAATTATATTTAATTTTCTTTGAAATATTTTATAGGACAACCAAACATGAGAAAATTATTTTTCTTAGCAGTTTTTTTCTTTCCTTTGTATTTTCTGGGAACCAAACATAACCTAAGGGATTGGGAAAGAAAACCATAATTAAAAAAATGAGATATTGCTCAGGGACGCACATTGAATTCTGATAGTTGCTTTGAATTTCTGGCAGTATGTCGAATTAAGTACCCAATGCTGGGTGTAAAGAGGCATCATAGATCCATACAAACATTAAGAACTGTTCTGTGGTAAAACCAGTTGATTCATTTTTCCCAATTCCTTCTACTCCTTCATAACCTGAAGGAAGAGGTAACAGGGCCCTAAGGAGTATATGGTTAGAAATCCATTATAGGGTTATAAATTGATAATTGAATTGATTATCTTCATGCATAAGTCAAAAAATCAAACACTATCCTAGTGAAATTAAGGTTTAACAGGATAAACGTATCTTACATTCGTTGCAGTAAATTCTAATAACTAATATTAATAAGGAAGAGGTATTAGGGCACTTTGGCATTATATTAATTTTCGGTCATTTTTGTATTAATGCAATGTAGATGGGGCCCTGCTCCCTCTTTCTCGATTAATGCAATGCACATGGGGGCAACCTTGGAATTATATTTTCGATTAATGCAATTCACATGGGGCTTCGATCTGAAGACTGAATTATATTAATTTTCAATTATTTTTCTATTGATGCAATTCACATGGGCCTTCTCGCTCTCTGAATTATATTAATTTTCAGCCATTTTTCTATTAGTGGAATGCACATGCGCATGTCTCTCTACAAACTTATTTTACAAGCATTCCTTGAGCTTTCTCCCTATTTTCACTCTCTACACCTTTGCCATCTAAATGTTTTAATATTTTAAGTTTAATTAAATAAAATATGTGTAATATTTAAGTGTGAATATATTAAAAATGAAAAAAAATCAATTATTAAATTTTAAGTATATATTAAAAGCTATATATATATATATTCCGGTCATCATGTTTTTTCTCTTCCGTTACTAAAGTGAAATTCCTTGAATTTGTAGTTGGTTCTTAATTTCAGTTTGAAGGTGTTGGCTAGGCAAGAAATCAAGTATGAAAAAATGTTATGATTTTCTCTGCAATATCTCTACAAGAGCATTGAGTGGATCCTGTGCTAGCTCGAATACAGAAATGTAAATGTCCCTTGAGGTTCCTTTTAGCTCAATTGGTGGATTTCACTGAAGAAGCATCCCCTCTTTAAGGGATTGGGAAAGAAAACCATAATTAAAAAATGAGATATTGCTCAGGGATGCACATTGACTACTGATAGTTTGCTTTGAATTTCTGGCAGTATGTCTATTATAAAACAAGTCCTTGTCATTGTTCCAGAAGAACAAGTCTTTGTCATTGTACCGAAAGAAATGAAACAGAACATACGGTAGAGCTAGGGCAGTTAGTGTATGAGAAGCACTCAATGTTGGCTGTAAAGATGCATCATAGATCCATTCAAACATCATGAACTGTTCTGTAGTAAAACCAGTTGATACATTTTTCTCAATTCCTTCTACTCCTTCATAACCTGAAGGAAGAGGTAACAGGGCCCTAAGGAGTATATGGTTAGAAATCCATTATAGGGTTATAAATTGATAATTGAATTGATTATCTTCACGCATAAGGGCACTAAATCACCTAATAGAAAATATTTTAAAATCATCCATCTACAATATTTTATTTTCTCTTCTCATATGAAAATATGGTGCTAATACCTTTTGCACTAAATTATAACAGAATAGGGTACCCTGAACTTGACATTGGATATTTGATGAGACAAAGGGAGAAACTAATTGATTTCCTAATTTATCTAATTGAATTCTATGGTGTCCAATGTTGAACTGATATTTGTTTTGCCTCAACAACCTGCCCATGATGTGTATATCATGATCACGGCTCAAAAAAAAAAAATAATAAACCAATATTTTTTGGTGAGAAACACTTATGGTAAAATAATATATAAATATTTGTATTATTAAAAATAATAATTTTGATTACTACAAGAAAATTTTAAAAATTACTCATAAAAAGTACAACAAATATTTATGATAAGATAATAATTTTTAAAATAAAACAAAGTATATAATTACATCTTACTTTAATTTATCTAAGAAACTTCACTGATAAAAAGCAAATAGAAAAACAATTTTTTTTTCTTTTTTTTCTTACTGAATTATCCTTCCAACAGGACATAAAGCTGTGAGCAACTATACAACAAACCAGTAAAAAATTTACAACTCAAAATTTATTGTTATGATTTTTTTTCTTTTGATATGACAGCATCCTGTCATTTTGATCGCAGGACTGTCATTTTCCCACCAATAATGTCTTTTACTCAATGCACTTTTTAAGTAGGACAGGACTCTCTCCCTCTCTCAATATTCATAAGCTAATACGGTTTTAAAAAACTAATAAAAACATATTATTTTCATATTTAATTTTACTATAAAAATATAATATAAAATTAAATATAAGTAAAATTTATTTAAAACTCATATATTTTAAAATTATTTAATTTTCATATGAAATGTTAAATTTCAATTAAATAGGTGTAAAATAATATATAAAAATAATTGATTAATTATTTTTTTTATTTTTTCTTTCTTTTTATTTTTATTCTTTATTTTTTCCTTTAAATTTTTCACCAACACAAAATAACCTAAAAATTAACAAACTTCAAAAAATAATAATAATAAAATTTGACAAGCATAAGAGGGTGTCTTCTTCATTTTCTATATATTGTCACTAGGAATTTTTAAAAAATTCATTAACCTATCTATTTAGCAGTTTATTTATTTAATAACCTAATCCAATTAGATCAAATATTTTATTATTTAAATAAGATTATTAATTTATTGAGCATTTATTTATCAAGGTTTTATTATATTTATTTATAGATTTATTTTTCTTTCTTATTTTATTTATAAATAATAAAATTTTGAAAATGTATAATTTTTTAATTAATTTTTGTTATATTTTATATTTTTTTCATACTTAGATGATAAACCAAATAATACAATTTTGACTATTTATTCTTTTTGGATCTTGAAACATTTAAATAAATTATGAGAAAAAGAAAACAATAATAATAAAAAAAGATGGTAGAAGAGAAAAACGGGGGAAAAGAAATTGAGGTAAAAAAGTTACACTCATTGTGTTTTTCTTATTCTTTTTAAATAAACGATGAAAAGATTAAAAAAGTATAAATATTTAAATAATCTTTATTATATAGAATTTTCTTTTAGAATAGAATATTTTAATTTTATATTTTATAATTTTTACCTTTTCGTTTTATATTATTTTTCAACTTTTTCGTGACGTCAATAAAACCTTAAACCAATGATACTTTGGTTAACCCAAATATTGAAAGATATCAATTTATTATTAGAAACTGCAAATATGATAACAGACTCATCAAATATTTGATATACATTCAAATAATAAGAATAAGTTAACAAGGATGAGTTTTTGTTTTTATAAAAATGAATTTTGATTTTGATTTTTATTTTTACTCTAATCAGTAATTCAAGGCAGGTTTCAAAACACAATTCATGACCTGGTACGAGCTTTGTCTCTTGACTCTACATTTTCATCCTCATTCTCGCTAGGGATTTTCATTTTCATTTTGCTGGGTGAGAGCTTTCTTCACATTTGATTGCTGAAATCTTTCATTTCCTTGTTTCCTTTCTCACATCATCAGCCTTAACATCTCTGCTTCTGTTCTTCAAGTTGAATCCAATAGCAGCCATATGCTTTTTCTCTCTATTCCCCTCCATAGCCCTTTGTCAGATCGTTTGCAACTCTCCCCACCCTCATACTCATTCTGATCTCCTCTACTCATTTCATTCTCATTTTGCCCATATGTCTATGTCGGTCTGCTCCTTTGCTTGCTAAACCTTTCAATTTCCTTGATTTCTGTTTTTGGGACACTGATTCCCGTAGCCAGCAGCCTGTTGTTAGTTTACAGCTGCCGTTTTTTTTGGTTTTCTGTCATCCATCTGATCTGTGTTCCAAAAGAGAAGAAAGGAGTAGCAAGTAGAAAATGGTAGATATTGTTTTTTCGGTTGCAGCAAAAGTTTCAGAGTACCTGGTTGTTCCAGTTGTGCGTCAGCTGGGTTATCTGTTTAACTACCGTACCAACATTGAGGATCTCTCTCAAAAGGTTGAGAAGCTGAGGGATGCCAGGGCTAGGCAGCAGCACTCTGTGGATGAAGCTATTAGGAATGGACATAAAATCGAGGATGATGTTTGCAAGTGGATGACACGTGCTGATGGGTTCATACAAAATGCTTGCAAATTCCTTGAACATGAGAAGGAGGCGCGGAAGAGTTGTTTCAATGGGTTGTGTCCTAATTTGAAGTCCCGATACCAGCTAAGCAGGGAAGCAAGGAAGAAGGCAGGGGTTTCTGTTCAAATCCTTGAAGACGGCCAATTAGAGAAGGTATCATATCGTGCCCCTCTGCAAGGGATAAGGTCTGCACCTTCCGAAGCTTTAGAATCAAGAATGTTGACTTTGAATGAAGTCATGGAGGCCTTAAGGGATGCCAATATCAACAGGATCGGGGTATGGGGGATGGGTGGTGTGGGGAAGTCCACGCTGGTGAAACAAGTGGCTGAACAAGCTAATCAAGACAAGTTATTCGACAAGGTGGTCAAGGTATCTGTGTTGCAGACTCCAGACTTCAAAGAAATTCAAAGGGAACTTGCAGACGGGCTAGGTATGAAATTAGAGGAGGAGAGTGAACAGGGAAGAGCAGCTCGACTACTTCAGAGGATGGAGGCGGAGAAGACCATCCTCATCATCTTGGATGATCTTTGGGCCGAACTTGAGTTGGAGAAAGTAGGAATTCCTTCGCCAGATGATCATAAGGGATGCAAATTAGTGCTAACTTCTAGAAATAAACAGGTCTTGTCAAATGAGATGAGTACTCAAAAAGATTTTCGAGTTCGACATTTGCAAGAAGAAGAAACATGGATTTTATTTAAGAACGCAGCTGGCGATTCCATTGAAAATCCAGAGCTGCAACCTATAGCTGTTGATGTGGCAAAAGAATGCGCGGGTTTGCCAATTGCAATAGTAACTGTGGCAAAGGCATTGAAAAACAAGGAAGTGTCTATTTGGAAGGATGCCCTGCAACAACTGAAATCGCCAACCTCGGCAAACATAACAGGAATGAAAACAAAGGTATACTCAAGTCTGAAGTTGAGCTACGAGCACTTGGAGGGAGATGAAGTGAAGTCATTTTTCTTGCTTTGTGGTTCAATTTCTACTAGTATTATTCATACAAGGGACTTGTTGAAATATGGTGTGGGTCTGCGATTATTTCAAGGAACTAATACATTGGAAGAGGCGAAAAATAGAATAGATACATTGGTTGACAACCTCAAATCCTCAAATTTGTTACTAGAAACTGGCCGTAATGCAGTTGTTAGAATGCATGATCTTGTTCGGAGTACTGCCAGAAAAATTGCATCCGAGCAACATCATGTGTTTACACTCCAGGAGACTCCTGTAAGAGTGGAAGAATGGCTAAGGATAGATGAACTCCAGAAGGTCACCTGGGTAAGTCTGGAAGACTGTGATATTCATGAATTTCCAGAAGGGCTGGTATGTCCAAAACTTGAACTTTTTGGATGTTATGATGTAAACACCAATTTGGCAGTGCAAATCCCAAACAAATTTTTTGAAGAGATGAAGCAACTCAAAGTATTAGATTTATCTCGAATGCAACTTCCATTGCTGCCCTTATCACTTCAGTGCCTTGCAAATCTTCGAACATTGTGTTTGGATGGATGCAAGTTGGGAGACATTGTCATAATTGCAGAGCTAAAGAAATTAGAAATTCTTAGCCTTATGGATTCTGATATTGAACAGTTGCCCAGAGAAATAGCACAGTTGACTCATCTGAGGCTGTTCGATTTGCAGGGTTCTTCCAAACTAAAAGTAATTCCACCTGATGTGATATCAAGCTTGTTCCGATTAGAGGATTTGTGTATGGAAGATAGCTTTACTCAATGGGAGGGGGAAGGAAAGAGTAATGCTTGCCTTGCTGAGTTGAAACATTTGTCTCATTTAACCGCTTTGGACATACAAATACCAGACGCCAAGTTGCTGCCAAAAGACATGGTCTTTGATAACTTGATGAGATATAGAATATTTGTAGGTGATATCTGGATCTGGGAAAAAAACTATAAAACCAATAGAACATTGAAGCTCAACAAATTCGATACAAGCCTTCATCTGGTGGATGGTATCAGCAGGTTGTTGAAGACAACTGAAGATCTACACTTGCGTGAATTGTGTGGTGGTACTAATGTTCTTTCCAAATTAAATAGGGAGGGTTTTCTTAAATTAAAGCATCTTAATGTTGAAAGCAGTCCAGAGATTCAATATATTGTGAATTCGATGGATCTGACTTCATCACATGGTGCCTTTCCTGTTATGGAGACCTTGTCTCTCAATCAGCTGATTAACTTGCAAGAAGTATGCCATGGCCAATTTCCAGCAGGGTCCTTTGGTTGCTTGAGAGAAGTGGAAGTGGAAGATTGTGATGGCTTGAAATTTCTCTTCTCGTTGTCTGTGGCTAGAGGCCTTTCCCAACTTGAAGAAATAAAAGTAACTAGATGCAAGAGTATGGTTGAGATGGTTTCCCAAGAAAGGAAAGAAATAAAAGAAGATGCTGTTAATGTGCCTCTGTTCCCTGAATTGAGATACTTGACATTACAGGACTTACCCAAGCTCAGTAATTTCTGCTTTGAGGAGAACCCTGTGCTTTCGAAGCCTCCAAGCACAATTGTTGGTCCTAGTACACCACCTCTCAACCAACCGGTATGTCAAACCTTGATAATCCTTTCTATCTAGTCAATGCTTTTTTAATCACTTCAATTCAGATACTTGGCTACTAGCCCCTCATTAATTGATTTGAGTCAGCAAGAATCCCCTCATTTAAATCGATCCCAAAACCCATCTGATGAGACTTTACCAGCAAACATAAAACGTCACCAATCAAAACAGAGCATTGACTGAATACAATTAATAGACTGGTTTTTTAATATTTTCACTCTATGTTAATTGCTGCAATTTAATGTATACAATGCAATACATCTATGTTGCTCTCAGAGGTTCTCATGTTACAGGAGATTAGGGATTGCCAACTTCTGCTTTCCTTGGGCGGCAACCTCCGGTCTCTCAAGTTGAAGAATTGCATGTCACTATTGAAACTATTCCCACCCAGTTTGTTTCAGAATTTGGAAGAACTAATAGTGGAAAACTGTGGTCAGTTGGAACACGTATTTGATCTTGAAGAGCTAAATGTTGATGATGGGCATGTTGACCTCCTCCCTAAATTAGAAGAACTGACGTTGATTGGTCTACCAAAGTTGAGGCATATATGCAACTGTGGCAGCTCCAGAAATCATTTCCCTTCTTCCATGGCTTCTGCTCCTGTAGGCAATATCATATTCCCTAAATTAAGCGATATTTTACTGGAATCTTTGCCCAACCTCACAAGCTTCGTCTCCCCTGGTTATCATTCCCTCCAAAGGCTTCACCATGCAGACCTTGATACCCCCTTCCCGGTGCTCTTTGATGAAAGGGTCAGTTTATCTCTCAGAATCCTTCTCTTTTTAATTCTTATGATTTTAATTTTCCTTTTAACATTGTTATCAATCGAATTATTGGAGGAAAATAAAGAAAATTTAGATTGAGCTGGTTCTTGTTTCTCTTTTTTTTTTTTTTTTTTTCGCCTAAATTTAGCTTAACTGTTAATAATAGAGTTTAATATAATTAAATGTTTAATTTATTTGTTTTTATTCAGGGTTGAATGTTGGACGTTGAATGTAGTTTGTATATATTAAAATAGTTATGAAATTAATTATGATATTTCTTCTTACTCTAATTTGGAAAAATAATATTCAAATATCCTAAAATATTTGAATTATTAATATTATAAAAGTTTTATAATAATTATTATGAAAATTTGTATTGGAATAATAAAAATGATTTCTAATTATACTTGTATAGTAAAAAAATGTTAGAAAATTTTCTAAGTGAACACTTCTATATTTTCAATTTGGGAAAGAATATCAAATTCTATTTTTTGATTTACAAAATTCATTGAATTATTTACTCTAATGAATATTTAGATGAATGTGAATTATGTTTTGGGTTTTTTTAATTAAGAAATATATATTAGAATTAGTGGTAGTTTATTTTTATTTTGTTGTGTGATAAATGTATAGAATTTTAGTTTGATTTAGAATTTTATGGATTTATTTTATATTAATTTATTATCTAGATAAAGGAATTTTTTTATAGGCATATATAAAAAGTATTTAAGTCATATTTTTTATGATAATTTTTGTAATTTATAATGAATTCATTCTCATCCAAATTACATGAGATTGTAGTGGTTTAATTTTTTTAAGACAATTAGATAAGAATCAATCAAAATATTTAAGGCTCAAAGTAATTTGCTTTAACAATTAAAAAGAAAAATTGGAAAAAAAAATCAAACACTCTTTTGGAACATTTCAAATGTATGAGTGTTATATGTATTAAAATGAATTCCACGAGAACTCTACTATTTCTTGACTGATTTTTTCCTCCACCCTTCTTTAAGATGTAGTTTGTTGTGTTTTTCTTTTGAGGTCCCCGATTCTGGCTGGTTCTACACATGGATTATTTTATTTTTTCAGTTAATCAAAATATATAAATAACAAAATGGTGGGATGAAATCTACAGGTTGCATTTCCTAGCTTGAAGTTCTTAGACATCTCGGGACTGGATAATGTGAAAAAAATATGGCACAACCAAATTCCTCAAGATTCCTTCTCCAAACTAGAAATGGTGACCGTAGAATTTTGTGAGCAATTGTTGACTATTTTTTCATCTTATATGCTGAAAAGGTTACAGAGTCTAGAGGATCTGTTCGTATGTGATTGTAGCTCATTAGAAGCGGTTTTTGATGTGGAAGGGACAAATGATAATGTGGATCGTAGTTCATTAGGGAATACGTTTGTTTTCCCTAAACTAACCTCTCTCTCACTCATCAATCTACATCAACTTAGGAGTTTCTACCCAGGGGCACTTGCTTCACAGTGGCCATTGTTGAAAAAACTGGAAGTGCAGGAGTGTCATAAACTCAATGTGTTTGCATTCGAAACTCCAACATTCCAACAAAGACATCATGAGGGAAATCTTGATATGCCCCTTTTCTTGCTCCCACATGTAAGTTTCCTAATTTTACCTTATCACGTTTCTTTAAATTTTACATTAAATAACTTGACCCATGAAAAGGCGAATGCAGAACCCAAAACTGATTATTGGCCCCTACTTGATCCACAACTTCCTTTAGAGAGCATCCTTGATTTCCATTTTTCCTCCCTGTATATCTCCATTAATTGAACTTTTTATGTTAAAATTTGAACTAATTCTTTCTTCTGACAAGAATTTTTATAAATAGGGTATATGGTTCAAACCAATATTGCAATTTATTGTAAATTTTATTGGTTTCCAAAAATTATTTAATCTATAAGCAGCCAACTTATAGTAAACAATTGTGAACCACCTTTCCAATCCATTTTTATTCAAGTGACTTACACTTTGCATCATCATACTTCTCAGATGCTAAATGATAGTATAAAATTAGAAATTTGGATGTGGATATCTAGTGCATCTTCTGTGAATAACACAAAAAATTATATTAATTTTGCCATGTTCTTTACTTGGAATAGAGAAATAAAACAACACTTCTTTGTAGATGTGCGTATCTTATTTGTATACTGGTTATAACTGACAGAACAAATTTATTTTATTCCAACCATTTCCCAGGTTGCATTCCCTAATTTGGAGGAATTAACATTGGGTCAGAACAGAGACACAGAAATATGGCCAGAGCAATTTCCAGTGGATTCCTTTCCCAAACTAAGAGTTCTGTCTGTATATGATTGTAAAGATATTTTGGTTGTGATTCCTTCCTTTATGCTTCAAGGATTACATAATCTGGAAGTACTTAAGGTAGGAAGATGTAGTTCAGTCGAAGAGGTATTCCAACTTGAAGGACTTGACGAGGAAAATCAAGCCAAGAGGCTTGGACAGTTAAGAGAAATAGAGTTGCATGATCTTCCCGGGCTGACACGTTTGTGGAAGGAAAACTCCAAACCAGGCCTTGACTTGCCGAGTCTAGAGAGTCTTGACGAGGTATTCCAACCTTGATAATCCTTTCTATCTAGTCAATGCTTTTTTAATCACTTCAAATCAAATACTTGGCGACTAGCCCCTCATTAATTGATTTGAGTCAGCAAGAATCCCCTCATTTAAATCGATCCCAAAACCCATCTGATGAGACTTTACCAGCAAAGATAAAACGTCACCAATCAAAACAGAGCATTGACTGAACACAATTAATAGACTGGTTTTTTAATTTGACAAACATATTATCATCATGCTTTTATTTTCACTCTATGTCAATATCTGCAATTCTATGTATACAATGCAATACATCTACGTTGTATTCAACGCTCTCAGAGGTTCTCATGTTACAGGAGATTAGGGATAGCCAACTTCTGCTTTCCTTGGGCGGCAACCTCCGGTCTCTCAAGTTGAAGAATTGCATGTCACTATTGAAACTATTCCCACCCAGTTTGTTGCAGAATTTGGAAGAACTGATAGTGGAAAATTGTGGTCAGCTGGAACACGTATTTGATTTCGAAGGGCTAAATGTTGATGATGGGCATGTTGGGCTTCTCCCTAAATTAGGAGAAATGAGGTTGATTGGTCTACCAAAGTTGAGGCATATATGCAACTGTGGCAGCTCCAAAAATCATTTCCCTTCTTCCATGGCTTCTGCTCCTGTAGGCAGTATCATCTTCCCTAAATTATTACAGATTTCACTGGAATCTTTGCCCACCCTCACAAGCTTCGTCTCCCCTGGATATCATTCCCTCCAAAGGCTTCACCATGCAGACCTTGATACCCCCTTCCCGGTGCTCTTTGATGAAAGGGTCAGTTTATCTCTCAGAATCTCTCTTTTTAATTCTTATGATTTTAATTTTCCTTTTAACATTGTTATCAATCAAATTATTGGAGGAAAATAAAGAAAATTTAGATTGAGCTGGTTCTTGTTTCTCTTTTTTTTTTTTTTTTTTTTTTTTTTTCACCTAAATTTAACTTAACTGTTAATAATAGAGTTTAATATAATTGAATGTTTAATTTATTTGTTTTTATTCAAGTTTGAATGTTGGACGTTGAATGTAGTTTGTATATATTAAATATTTATGAAATTAATTATGATATTTCTTCTTACTCTAATTTGAAAAAATAATGTTCAAATATCCTAAAATATTTGACTTATTAATATTATAAAAGTTTTATAATAATTATTATGAAAATTTGTATTGAAATAATAAAAATGATTTCTAATTATTCTTGATTAGTAAAAAAATGTTAGAAAATTTTCTAAGTGAACACTTTTATGCAGTGTACATATCTTTGGATAATGGGTTTATAATTGAAATTAAGTCATTGACTTTTATATTTTTAATTTGGGAAAGAATATCAAATTCAATTTTTTGATTTACAAAATTCATTGAATTATTTATTCTAATGAATATTTAGATGAATGTGAATTATGTTTTGGGTTTTTTTAATTCAGAAATTTATATTAGAATTAGTGGTAGTTTATTTTTATTTTGTTGTGTGATAAATGTATAGAATTTTAGTTTGATTTAGAATTTTATTGATTTATTTTTTATTAATTTATTATCTAGATAAAGGAATTATTTATAGACAAATAAAAAGTATTTAAATCATATTTTTTTATGATAAGTTTTTGTAAGTTATAATGAATTCATTCTCATCCAAATTACATGAGATTGTGATGGTGTAATTTTTTTTAAAACAATTAGATAAGAATCAATCAAAGTATTTAAGGTTTAAAGTAATTTGCTTTAATAATTAAATAAAAAAATTGAAAAAAAAAAAAAACCAAACAAATGACTCTTTCAAAATATTTCAAATGTATGACAGTTATATTAAAATGAATTCCATGGGAACTATGCTATTTCTTGACCGATGTTTTCCTTATAAATTCTTATAGTTTTAGTCAATGAAATTCAACTTGTTTAAGCGTGTACATTTTCCTCCACCCTTCTTTAAGATGTAGATTGTTGTGTTTTTCTTTTGAGATCCCTAATTCTGGCTGGTTCTACACATGGATTATTTTCTTTTTTCAGTTAATCAAAATATATAAATAACAAAATGGTGGGATGAAATCTGCAGGTTGCATTTCCTAGCTTGAAGTTCTTAGACATCTTGAGACTGGATAATGTGAAAAAAATATGGCACAACCAAATTCCTCAAGATTCCTTCTCCAAACTAGGAGTTGTGGTGGTAGTATCATGTGGAGAACTGTTGAACATTTTTCCATCTTGTATGCTGGAAAGGTTACAGAGTTTACAGCTTCTGAAGGTAGAGGCTTGTAGTTCATTAGAAGCGGTTTTTGATGTGGAAGGGACAAATGTGAATGTGGATCATAGTTCATTAGGGAATACATTTGTATTCCCTAAAGTAACCAATCTCATTCTCGGCAATCTACCTCAACTCAGGAGTTTCTATTCAGGGGCACCTACCTTACAGTGGCCATTGTTGGAAACATTGGCGGTGTATGATTGTTATAAACTCAATGTATTTGCATTTGAAACTCCAACATTCCAACAAAGACATCGTGAGGGAAATCTTGATATGCCCCTTTTCTTGCTCCCACATGTAAGTTTCCTAATTTTACCTTATCACGTTTCCCTAAATTTTATATTAAATAACTTGACCCATGAATAGGTGGATGCATAACCCAAAACTGATTATTGGCGCCTACTTGATGCACAACTTCCTTTAGAGAGCATCCTTGATTTCCATTTTTCCTCCCTGTATATCTCCATTAATTGAACTTTTTATGTTAAAATTTAAACTAATTCTTTCTTCTGACAAGAATTTTTATAAATAGGGTATATGGTTCAAACCAATATTGCAAATTATTGTAAATTTTATTGGTTTCCAAAAATTATTTAATCTATAAGCAGCCAACTTATAGTAAACAATTGTGAACCACCTTTCCAATCCATTTTTATTCAAGTGACTTACACTTTGCATCATCATACTTCTCAGATGCTAAATGATAGTATAAAATTAGAATTTTGGATGTGGATGTCTAGTGCATCTTCTGTGAATAACACAAAAAATTATATTAATTTTGCCATGTTCTTTACTTGGAATAGAGAAATAAAACAACACTTCTTTGTAGATGTGCGTATCTTATTTGTATACTGGTTATAACTGACAGAACAAATTTATTTTATTCCAACCATTTCCCAGGTTGCATTCCCTAATTTGGAGGAATTAACATTGGGTCAGAACAGAGACACAGAAATATGGCCAGAGCAATTTCCAGTGGATTCCTTTCCCAAACTAAGAGTTCTGTCTGTATATGATTGTAAAGATATTTTGGTTGTGATTCCTTCCTTTATGCTTCAAGGATTACATAATCTGGAAGTACTTAAGGTAGGAAGATGTAGTTCAGTCGAAGAGGTATTCCAACTTGAAGGACTTGACGAGGAAAATCAAGCCAAGAGGCTTAGACAGTTAAGAGAAATAGAGTTGCGTGATCTTCCTAGGCTGACACATTTGTGGAAGGAAAACTCTAAACTAGACCTTGACTTGCAGAGTTTAGAGAGTCTTGTAGTGCAGAATTGTGTCAGTTTGATAAATTTGGTACCATCCTCGGTATCTTTCCAGAATCTAGCTACTCTAGATGTGCAGTCTTGTGGTAGTCTGAGAAGTTTGATATCACCCTCGGTAGCTAAAAGTTTGGTAAAACTCAAAACACTCAAAATAGGTGGATCAGATATGATGGAAGAAGTAGTTTCCAACGAAGGACGGGAAGCAACAGATGAGATTACTTTCTACAAATTACAACACATGGAGCTTCTGTATTTGCCAAACCTCACAAGCTTCTGTTCAGGTGGTTATATATTCTCATTCCCATCCTTGGAGCAGATGCTAATGAAAGAATGCCCCAAGATGAAAATGTTCTCTCCAAGCCTCGTAACTACACCAAGGCTAGAAAGAATAAAAGTGGGAGATGATGACTGGCCTTGGCAGGATGATCTGAATACCACCATCCATAATTCGTTTATAAATGCCCATGGTATGTACTGATGTGAGACTTTTTTAGATTTCTCAAGCTCAATTCATACTTAGACATTTATTATTATACCAATTAGCAACCATTAAAATGAAATGTTTTGAACTTTTTTCTGAAATATCTATCCTATCATCAAAGGAAATGATACTGCAAAATGTTATGTTTCTGTATTTTGAAAATAATAAATAAAGTAGATCCGAAAACCTCTATTCTAAAACTGCAAATGGTATAAATAAATATATATACCATTTGCAATCACTAGTAATTGTAATCTCTTTATTTAACCTTATTAAATGCTCATAATGATTTATTTACGTTTTTTAGGTAATGTTGAGGCTGAGATTGTGGAATTGGGAGTTGGTTCAGCATTATGATTACATCATGTTTTGTTCTTGGGAATGTTACTCTTTGGCTGGATTGATTCCATGTTAATGCAATATGTATCACTCTATCTCAATCTATTTGGTTATATTTTAGGTTTATATAGATTTGTTGGAATGTATGATGTTTTCCACATTGTTCATAATTATTGAAATTTCTTCATAATTATGGATGGTCACTATTTGAGTCGCATAATGAATCTCCACTTGAATCATAGTATAAATCTCTATTTATGGATTTATTATTGCTTATAGTTGGTTGGGCTCGAAGCAATTGGGCTTGAAGCAAAAAACAGGGTATAGAACATTCATCAATGAGAACAGTTGCAATTGATCTGGTAAATCGGTTAGCAGCATAGATATTATTTCAATGTAATTGAAATTCAACAAACATAGAAACCACCAGTATGATTCCAAGTTTGCCAATATTACTAAAATAGTACTCGGTATAAAGTATGATACCATAGTACCTGGAAGTTTATTAACCGAAGAACAAGCTTTCTCAGCATGACTGGGAGTAAGATGAGTAACGCTTCCACCAATGCATCAATTATCATCTTGAACAACCATCAAAAAATAAGGAGGGATATAATAAAACAAAGAATCAATACAAATATGAGAAAACACCCAACATTATTTCTCCAACCAACTCTCTTTCTCACATGTTGCTCTACTTCTCACATGCTGCTAACCATTTATCAACTGTTTCAAGTATTTCTTTCTAGATAAAACCTTCCTCTTTAACCTAGGCAACTTGATGCTCAATTTATTCAAGGACAAAAGACCATGGACACCTCCTGCAATAGAGGGGATGTTACAAAAGCAATCAATAAATCATAAACATATCAGCAATATTAAACTTCTATATTATAAAAGTCTAATGGCATACTCCATAGCATCAATTACATATTCCATTGCTCTCTCTGCTTCTAGGACCACATTTGCCTTCCTACAAATCTCTTCTAGTTGTGAACTCTTCTTCAGAACAACCCCTTTCATTTTCCTTGTTTTCAACTATTCCAACCAAGAAACTTCTCCCTCAACCTGCATAGTGAATTTACTTTGCCTTTACATCCTAAAACAAAATCCATCCCCATGTTGCATAATAAAAATATGTAACATAAGATCAAAATTATATAGAACTTCAAAGTTGATATTTTGCATCCATCAACCAAATGAGACCTAGAAATGCACGTATAGAAATTAGCATATGGAACTCAACCATTTGCAGAGTACCAAAACATTCCGTTCACCAAAAAGGTTAACCAATTCACAGGAATTTTCTAGAATTGCATAACATTGATGAAACTTTTGTCTCATTAATTGCATAACATTGATGAAAAACAATGTTAATACTATATCAGGTGATAAAAACTTGATTAAAGGCTCTAGAAGAGCTTATACCATGTCACTAATAGTATTTGATTCCATATGAATGACACTTTATACGATACTAGATCCAGAAGAATCTTGTAAGACTAACTTGGTCCCATGGGGTAAAAGGTCATATGGATGTACATTACAAAACCAGAGGTTTTTATTTAGTGACTAGTCTACCTATACACTTAAAAGGTAGAATGACATGTTGTGCGGATTATCATTTTAATGAGATAATTTTCCCGCTGTTAAGGGGAGAAGAGCCAGTTCCAGAAGAACGACGTGAAATTATTTGGAATGCATTGACTTTAACTCATCTTGATCCTCATACAAATCAATGTAAACTAGAAGTTCAAAGGATCATTCATTTGCAAAATCTTGCAGATCAATTACAAGATGCATTCATTAATACAAAGAAAATGACAAAGTCATATATCCCAACTGTAAATACTTCAGCACGGATTGATGTCCCTGAAGGACAGTTAAAAAATGAATCTAAGATACGCCTGAAGCGTGGTAAACTTGTCGACTCAAAGGATGTAACTCCCTAGAAGAGGAGAATCCAAGAAAAACTTGGCACTCTAAAAGAGGCCATAAAAAATAACAGATTAATTTAAAATTGATAAATCTATAGCCCTAGAAGAGGCACAAATAATGTAGAAAGCCCTTGAAGAGGCACATATTAAACAAGAAGCCCTTGAAGAGGCACGTATTGAACAAGAAGCTCCTGAAGAGGCAAAAGTACCTGAAAATTGTGAGATCTCAATTAGTTATGTATACATGGGAGAAAAATGAGATAAAAATAACATTATTTTCACTTTCCAAGTGGCCTCCATAAGAAATGATGAAGATCATGAACCACGAAATGTGGAAGAATGCCAATATAGAAATGATTGGCCAAAATGGAAAGAAGCTATGCAGACAGAATTAAACTCATTAACAAAATGAGAAGTTTTGGGACCTGTAGTCCAAACACCTGAAGATGTAAAGCCTGTTGGGTACAAATGGGTATTTGTACAAAAACACAATAAGAATAATAAGATCATAAGATATAAAGCGCGATTAGTAGTACAAAGTTTATCGTAGAAACCTAGTATTGACTACGAGGAAACATTCTCTCTTGTCATGGACTCAATCACATTTCGTTTCTTAATTAATTTAGCAGTCCCTGAAGGACTAAATATGCGTCTCATGAATGTTATTACAACATATTTATATGGATCCATGGATAATGATATATACATGAAAATCCCCAAAGGATTTAAATTGCCTGAAGTAAATTGTACAAAGTCTTATAGCATGTACTCAATAAAGTTACAACAATCCTTGTATGGATTAAAGCAATATGAACGCACGTGGTATAATCGCCTTAGCGAATACTTACTAAAAGAAGGGTATATGAATAACCCTATATGCCTGTGCATTTTCATTAAGAAATCAGAAATCGGATTTGCAATTATTGCAGTGTATGTTGATGACTTAAATCTTGTTGGAACTTCTAAAGAGCTCATAAGAACAACAAATTACTTGAAAAAGAATTCGAAATGAAAGATCTTGAAAAAATAAAATTTTGACTCGACCTGTAGATCAAATATTTTCCAAATGAAGTTTTAGTATATCAATCAACATACATTAAGAAAGTTTTGAAGCGTTTTTATATGGATAAAGCGCATCTTTTAAGTTCTCTAATGGTTGTCTGATCACTTGATGTGAAAAAATGACCCATTTTGTCCTTGCAAAAAATGATGAAGAATTACTTGGTCCTAAAGTACCATATATTAGTGCTATTGGTGCACTTATGTATCTTGCCAATTGTACACGTCTAGACATTGCTTTTTCTGTCAATTTATTAGCAAGATACAGTTCCGCTCCAACTCGAAGACATTGGAATGGTATCAAACATATATTATGTTATCTTTGCGAAACTACTAATATGAGTCTATTTTACTCAAGGGAATCAAAGCAACAATTGCTTGGATATGCAGGATATCTTTTAGATCCACATAAAGGTATGTGTTTAATTACAATGTTACTGCTATTTTATGGAGATCTATTAAACAAACAATGGTGGCCACATCATCAAATCATTCAGAAATACTAGCAACTCATGAAGCAAGTAGTGAATGTCTATGGCTAAGGTCAATAATCCAACATATTCAAGAAACATGTCGACTACCTTCCATCAGAGATTATACAACTGTGTTACATGAAGATAATGCTGCTTGTATTGCACAAATTAAAGGAGGATTCATAAAACGTGACAGAACTAAGCATACCTCCCCTAAATTCTTCTATACTCATGAGCTCCAAAGGAAAGGTGAGATCAATGTTCAACAATTTCGGTCATGCAATAATCTAGCAGATCTATTCACAAAGGCGTTACCTTCGACCACATTAAAAAAGTTAAGGTATGACTTTGGAATGCGAAGATGGAAAGATCTACCATTTGAGATGTTGAAGAAATCATAATAATGTTTACATGAGGGGGAGCATGATAATATGAATATACTGCACTCTTTTTTTATTCATTCAAGTTTTGTCCCATTGGGTTTTACTGGCAAGGTTTTTAACGAGGCAGTTATAGTAATCCAAAAGAATATTGTACTCTTTTTCCTTCACTAGGGTTTTTCCTAGTAAGGTTTTAATGAGACATATTCTTATGATCATCCAAGGGAGAGTGTTATAAAATATGAGATTCTATACCACTATGGTAACTTATGGTACCACTATGGTAACTTGTGGTACTACTATGGTAACTTGTGGATGATCTTTCATAAGTATCTTTTGTAACTCCCTATAAAAGGGAGAGACCCCTAATGAAATTTAAGAGAGTCTTCTTACATTCTATTCTCTCTTTCTTGCTTTCTTCTTTTCTCACTTTGTAATTTTACAACAATTCTAATAATATTTGTGATAATATATCACATAATAATGAACCTATTTTTAACATTAATAAATTACTAAAAAAGACATACAATTTAATTACAAAAACAAAATCTATACCATATATTAAAAAGTAAAGTATTTGTCTAATTTTTTTAATCCTAAAATGCCTTATCATCCGATCATATTCATTCGAATCCTTTCCAACAATTTAAATAGTTTAGATAATATTTAAAAATTAAATATTCAGATATTTAAGATAATAACATATATATATATATATTTTAAATTAGATTATTTTTAAGTTATAATTTAACTAATTTTATTAACATTAAAAAAATTAAATAATAATAAACCATTTAAATCATTGAGATAATATTTAAAAATAGGATATTTACAAATTTTAAATTTTAAATAATAATAAATATCCATACTTTCAAATAAGATTGTATACAAAGAAATTCAAGTTTATCTCTTTTCTATTCATGAATAAGCATAGTCTTATAATTTAACGGAAAAATAAAACTAACTCCAGCCAAAGTTATTTGATTTTGGTAAAGTTTCCAAAACAAAACTTCACACTTTCTATACCCACAAGCTCCATATTCACTGCTACACACTTCTCTTCGATTTTCTTTCATTCCAAACACCTCCAAGAAAGAAAATCTGGTGGAGAGATGACAGAAAGAAACTCCTGGAATTATAGAAACCCATGTTTGACCATGCACCAACCCTGGGCTTCACTGCTTGTTTATGGTATCAAGCGAATTGAGGGAAGGTCTTGGCCTGCTCCTATTAGAGGTAATCATATTAAACCCTACACTTTCTTTCAGTTATAAACCCTAAAACCAATTTTTTTTTTTTGTTTTCCTTTTTGCGGAGAGTAGTAGGAAAATAAAATAAGTAAAATAAGCGTTTAAGGTTTTTTGGGGGTTTGTAACCGAGAAAATTAAGTACAGACTCTGCTGAGTGTGATACAAGTTTCTGGTTAAGTTGTATTGAGGTTTTGATTTCTTGTTTCTTTGTTTGTTTTAGGAAGCCAAACTTGTTTTTCCATGTTTTCTTGGTAGTCAAATCGAGAAATAATAGAGTATTAAGGAATAGAATGCTGAGAATTTTTGTTTTTCTTCTATTGAGTTGGTTAAGAGTCTTAAGACATTTAGGGTTGGAAAGTTATTTTGAAACTCTGATTTTGGTTTTTCTGTTATTTATTTGGGTTCATAATTATGGTCACTTTTTTGTTTTTTTTTTGTTTTGTTTTTTGTTTTTTTGTTTTTTTAAATTTTCAACAGCATTTGGACTAATATTAATGTTCAAATACTAAATTTAATGACTCACTCTTCTGTACATTTTTCAAAATTTTCAACCTAATTTTACTTTCCAAACAGTTCTTCAAAATTAAATATCATGCCAAACAGCCATACATTCTGATTTCCAATGAATTGTTGAATAGAGAGACCTAGCTTTTGAAAAGGGGCTAAACTATGTTCATTCTGAATTTCCTTCAATTTGATTCAAATCACATGTCAATGCTGTATATGTATTGACTTTTCCTGATGAGAAAACACTAATTACAAGCATGGTTAGTTAACCTAATTTCTAGAATTTATTTTATCTTCATCAAGTTGAAGAAATTGATTGTCTTCTGATTGGGTTTGCAAGTTCATTATTATCTTTGATGTTGACCATAATGTGGAATGTGTGTGTCTTCTTTCTGTTACTTAGAGGCTTAGATCTTCCATTATTCTTCCTTTGCAATTTCACACTTTGCATTCAGATGGGATTTGCCCTCTGATTCGGGACCCACCTCTAATGCATGGCGGGTGATTATACTGAGGTTCTTAGCTTGCACTGGAGAGGTTCTTTCCCTGGAATGTTGATTACATTGGTAAAATTCTTCATTTAATGGTTTTCCTTGAAGTTGTTTGCCTTTTTGTCCTATTCTCATGCTGCCTGTTTGAGATTCAACACCATCTTTTGTGAGCCATCCTTGGATCTTGGTAAAATATCTGATAGTGTGTGTATGTGTGTGATAAATGGTGCTATTGGGTTGTGACTTTCAGCCTGGGTAGAATTTGCAGCAGTCAAGAAACAGAAAATTGTCAATTTTCACATCAGCTACAACAGTTTTAAAAGACCTGTTCACTGAATCCTCATATGTGACACATTAGATGCTAAAATATTTTTTATATTGCAAATATGGGTTAAAGAATTTGGTTAACTTGTAGGTTGCTGATAAATTAAAATTCTGTCTACCATATTTTAAATGGTTCTCTAAGTTTATGCTTTTATTAAAAACCTTGTTTAGCTCACATGCACACATAAAAGTGACTTCACTTGCTTTTAGCTCAAGAACATTATCTCAAATGGTATTTTGGCATTGAAGATTTTTAGTAAGGAACTGCATTCTCAGCTATTGGAGGGTCTTGAATCTTTGGACAAGTCAATGAATTCTGTTCTTGAATAATTTTATAAGCTAGATAAGCTAGGTAATATAATTTTTATGAAAGGAACTAGATCTTGGGAAGCTAAAAATACGTGCAGACCCACAGCAATGACCTGGCACCAGAATATTGGAGTAGCATTTTCTCCTGGGATTAGATATAAGAAGACTCAAGAACTTTACTTAAGGTTTTTGATGTAGTGTGTAGACCTTTATGTGAATTTTTAGAAGAGATATTCTGCATTATGAATAGGAGTGAGTACTTCACATGATTGGGGTGAATCTTGATGATGTTTTGTGTAAGTTGAGAATCATTATTTAAAGTCTTGAGGTGCACTATACCTTCAGTGGAAATGATTTACTACAGAATTTTGTGATAGATGTCTTGTGTTTGGTTAGTCTTCACTAGGGTTGAACTCTAAGGCCAGACCCATAATCCTATAAAGAAGCTTTGTAACATTTTAGGAGGGGTAGTTTGGTATTCTGTCCTAGGTTTCCATCACCATTTTTTTGGGTGTGATGTTGGTGGGATGTAGATAGAATGGGGAATTGTTTTAGGCTTTTTCAAGCAACAAATAATTCCTGCTTTTGGGAAAAGGGGAAAGAAAATTATTGCTAAGGGAGGCATTGAGAAGAGTTGTTAATTTCTTCTAATAGATTACCTTTGAGAAGTTTTGTTTAGTGGGAGCTATTGAAATTACATAGCAATTCAAAGCTCTGGGCTTGAATCATTCTTTAATTTAACTTTGCGTCTTTGGGAGAGGACTTCATGTTAGCATGGATTGTGGAATAATGTAATTGTGTTCTTTCTGGTTTGATTACCATTTGTTGCTAGCATCTATTAAACTCAAGGATGCATCAGGCATATGTTTGAAATTTCATGAAAATTGAAGCTTTTTTCTACAGAGCATTTAAGACACGAGTTGTTTGTTTAATCTAAGACATATATAACCATCTAAAACATAGAGATGAATTCATTGATTAAATCTTGAAGTGCCTTTAATTTTTTAAACCTGAAAGTTTGAATTCTTGTGTATGTTCTCTGTTCTTGAAAAGAAGGTATTCTGAGTTATAGGATTTCTCTCTTTTGAAGGCCGACTTTGGATTCATGCTGCTAGTAAGGTTCCTGATGAAGCCACAGTTAAAGCGATGGAGGAGTTCTACAGGGAAATATATGCAGTGGATGGGATTTATGATCTCAAGTTCCCAGAAAATTATCCTGTTTCAAGACTTCTAGGTATTTATACTTTTGTAACTCTGATATGGCTTGACTTTTCTTTTTTTATTTTGTTTTATGCTTTATTTATTTATTTTCATTTTAACCTATTTTGGTAACATTGTCAAGACGTTTCATTTATAGATTGGTAATTGTGACTAAACTCTGTGAGGCCTGCCTATTTCCTGCTTTGAATTGAATTTTCAAGGATCTCTTTTGCTTGTTTTTTGGATAAGAAATTCTTCTCGAAAAAGAAAGGGTTATACCAAAAAAAAACTTAAAAAAAAAGAAAGAAAAGAAAAGAGAAATTGAGACATTTTTTTTGAAAAAATTTTGGGCTTATTTTTGTTTTCCTCTCAAATCACAATAATTACGGGAGCAAGCATACCAGTAAACCAGTTAGCCATGATTTGGAATCTCAATTTATTATGTACTCCAATATGGTGTTACCATATTGGAATCTATGAAACAATGACATACAGGTGTTAACAGTCCAATTTAGATACCTAAAAACAATTGACATGTCTATGGGCACAGCATATAATATATGCATGAAAAAAAAGCTAAGAGGGGTTGCTGCTACAGCCTTGGAACTTTCCTTTGTAATAGAATTCTTAATATATAAATGCTCTGACAGATCTGAATTGTGTCATCTGCGAAATAGGTTGTGTTCAAGTGGTTGGCTGTTCTAAACGTGAAGAACTAGCATGCTGGAAGGAGGTATCTGAAGGGGTGGGCTAATGAACTTTTATTCCATTTCTCTTATCCATGAAACAATGAGATACTATTTCATATTTCCCAGCACTGTCTGAGTAATTTAGAACATCTTTTCCACTACAGGTGAGGCTGGAGGCACTAACAGATTTTTGCTGGCTTTGTGAACAGCCGCAGGTATCTATTTTCATACTGATATGCATTTACTATAAATTCCAGAATTACACTTAGTAGCTTACTGTTCTACTTAAGCATTTCTGAAGATGTGGATTGAATTAATTCTTCTCCAATCAATGTAGAAATTATTAGTTCCATTTGAGATGCGAGGCAACCAAGGTGTCTATGACTTGGAAAGGAAGGTAAATATAGAGCAAAGAACTAAAGCCTTTCTCTTTGTCACACATGCATGTGAACTTTGGACTAACTTGTGTAACTGTGTAACACCCCCCACACAGATATATGAGGCTGCAGTTAGAGGTCTTGCTCCTGTTGAAAGTCCACTGCCTATAAAGTTCCCGCTTCCAAATCCACGCAATCCTTTTTCCTTGAAGCCAGGATCCATTTTTACACGATTTCCTGAATCTAAAGCAACTGAAATGGAGAAATCATCAGCTCTCAGTTCAGCCATAGCTGGTGCACAAGCAGCAGCTACGCAATTCTCAAAGAAGGACCAGAGTTCCCACAATGATGCCATCCAGAATAGAAATATAATTAATGCCAAGAGAATAGGTCAATTTGAGAGTAAATCTTGGGAGAACAATAAATCACCAGCTGGAAACTTTAATAAAGGATCTAATAGAGGCACTCAGTTATTTGTTAAACAAGGGCAAAGCAGTTACTCTGAGCATGATGGAAGAATCAGTAGTCACAACCAGCTTCCTCGTGCAGGTTCAAATCAGCATCTGAGGCCTCCTTCTAAGGTATGCAAATCCTGGACTATTACTGTTGGAATTGATTTATGTTCTTCCTTAGAAAGATGAGCTCATTTGATGAACTATGTTGTTTGGACATTTTAATTGTCACTAAATGAAAAATTAATATTATCTTAGAAACATTTGAACCTTAACATGGCTATCCATAAAATAAATCACATCTGAAGCAATTTAGCGAACTCATCTCATTACAATATCCTACAGCTCATCTGATTCAGTTACAAATCTGTTTTAAGACTGATTCAGATCTAATACTATCAGATACTAGGTCCAAATCTAAGCTTCCTTCATGGCAACATTACCAGTTTTTTTCTGTTAAATGGAACAATTTTAAAGTATGTTATATGTACCCAATGGATTGTCAGACAGAAAAGGAACTGATTTATGGTCCATGTTGAGCAACCCATGGGTTTCACGTTGGTCATCGTGTCTTAGTTGCACACTTGTTTTTTTTTTTCAGCCGTCTCCTTTTGTCCTGAGATCCAGTGAAATAGATGGATCTGATGCTTATAAATGAACTTCAAGTCTCTTCTGGAGGTTGAGTACCATGTTCACTCATTTGCCCATTAAAATAAAAGTATACATATTATAAAATTTGGTCCATGCCCTTGAGGACTCGAGTGGTAAGAGGTTGGGGTGGGATGAGGGAGGTTCCATGTTCAGTTCCAGGTCACATGAGGAAAGAAAACAAGAAAAGAAGGTTATCTACACTCACATATATAATATTTGGTCCTTGTTGTGAAGACAAATCTAGTGTCCCCAGTGAGGTTGTATACTTTCAAAACTTGTGGGCTGCAATATGTTACCTTGGGAAGTGGCTTTCTCAGAACATGTGAATTACTCTTTATGTGCAATGGACATGGCTGCTTGTTAAAACCAAAATGTCCTTAAAATGGAAGGAAACTGATGCCTCATTTTTTTTTCTTCTGTGGTGTATGTGTGTGGTTGCTGGGCAGTGGAAAGGCCATGCACACAGTTGTGCTGCTGTATATGACACTGCGTTTGTAGGCCTGGTGCATGGCCTTCATTTCATTTGCTTGTGTGGCCTGAGTATAGGCTGGCTACATATGTCTTATCTCATATTGTACTATGCATTATTTAGATAACAATATAATGATGAATATGGTGATGGTGCTGATTGTTGCATAAGAGTGTGATAACAAAATGTCTCACTCAAAACTATTGTTCTTCTCCTAATTATATTTTTAGTTGAAACAAATAGAGGAACTTTTTTTGATAGGAGGGAAGCATAAGAACATTATCATAAATGCTTCACTCACTGCCATTTCCACTCTTCTGATTACGTCTTCTGTCAAAGCATATGTTTCTCTGGTAGTTCATATCCTGATATCAAATTGCTGGATTATACTATCTATTTTGGATCATGCTAATTCCATCCATAAATTTTCAGATTTTTACTGATGCGATGAGAGGGCTGAGGCTATCATGATCCTTCATTATTGGGGAGGACCTTGTATATTGAACAGTAATACATAGAGCATCGATCTTTATAATTGCACATGAAGATATAAGTGCAGCTCCATGGTTTCTCTTCCTTCCCTTCTAGTTTCTTTTATTAATAGGTCTTTAGTTCTTTCATGGTTCTAGAGCTCTTGTATGATTCTGGTCTCTAGTCTTCCTTTTTCTTTTAGTTCTTGTATTAAATCCTGGTTCTAGATCTTTGTATTATTTAGTTGTATTTGTTGCCACTAAAATAATGAATTCAGATTCTCAAGTAGATCAGAGTGTATTTTATGAAAATATACCAAGGATTTTTTATGGTTCAGGTTGAAACCGAAGTCTTCATGATTTCAGAATTTCATCTCATTTTATATGTGCCAATTATTTGCTTCTTACCAATCCATGATACATATGAAAAGAGAAAGGGGCAGAGCCCAACTCTGTAAATGCAATGGATGAACTCAAGAGACCTAAACTCCCCAATTCACCGCTAGAAATGATGCATGCTGTATAGCCTATGCCACACCAGCAGGGTGTAGAAGTTCTGATAACGATGAGGTATTAAAATGGGCCAAAACTCTCAAGAGTTTGAAAAGAACTAGCCCAGGGGTGTTTTAAGAATCTGGTCTTCGGAGTGGTGTCACAGAGAACAATATATTGGTTTATATTTAATTGTATTTTTAAATATATCAAGATTTTAATGAAAATGATTTCTAAATTTGGCCCATAAACTTAAAAATCAAGCAAAACAACAAAAGTAGTTTCTTCTACTGAATTAAAAGGTATTTAAAATGATCCCTTAATGCCATATCCTTACCTTCTCAAGAGACTCATGGATTTGAATCTCTAATTTGGACATGTATAGAGAAGTTTTCCAGGAATTTAATGCTTCTTTGGGCAATTGGTGCCATAATGTATGTCAGTTTCCAGTGTTGGTGTGTTTTGGCTCATGGGAAATGGATTTGGACAATGAGGCACCGTTAGAAGATTTGACATGCATTAGTTTTTACATTGGAAGTGAAGCCAATAAACTAGTGGATGCTTTACCCAAATTCTATCATAATTTGTAGTTTTATTATTTATGATACAATGGCTTCTTAAAGGTACTAACCAGGAGTTAGAATTATTGGCGTGATATTGAAAGGATTGTATTTCTTGGATCATGTTCTACCACAAGAGGGGGAAAAACAAGGAAATAAGGAAAGATATTAGAAAATGCATGTTACAGTGATTTTAGAAAATAATTAGGAATTTTTCTGCTCCTAAAGAACTTTTCATGCCAACAAATTTTGGCATTTGAAACCATTTTTTTTTTTTTTTTTTTAAAGGCATTCCTAGAAAGTTTGAAGCAAAATACAAGGGAAATAAAATAGAGAGAAAAAGTATAAGGAAGAAAAAAAAAAAAAAGATTTAAAGTTAATAAATTATTTTAATATATTACTTCAAATTTTTTTTCTTTATTTAGCTCCTCCATATAAAGACTAAATAATTTAAAAATTAATGTAAAAATTTCTTAATAATTTTAATTATATTTGACTTTTTTTCCTATTTTTCATAATAAAATCAAATGTGAGAAAACTTTTTTTTTTTTAGCATTTATTTATTTTTCTTTTCTTAGTACTTTTTGTAACCCGACATAGCTTAAGAAAATGAAAATCTAGGGAGTCTAGAGGGAAAAATAAATAAATTGATTTGAAATTCATTAGAGTTTGAAATACTTGAAATTTATAAAAGGAAAGTGTTTAAAGGATTTTAATGAAGTTTTTAAACTTTCAAATTTCATTAAGTTTAAGTGGAATTTTGTGAAATTTGGATTTGACTAAAGAAAATTTTATTGACACCCATAAATTATTAACTATATTTCATTCATTCCATTTTCTTGCTTACATCATGATTATTTTTTCCACCTTATAAAACCACACTATCATCTTCTTCTAAACATGATCATAATCCCTCATCCTCATTGAAATAAACAGTTTTTTTTCTAAACCCAATCATTGTTTATGAATTAAACAAGTGTTAGTTAAAGTTTATGAGAAAAAAAATGAATATAAAATGCGCATTCATTCATGCTCAATCCATGTCTAGAAAATAATCGACTAATACCTACTTTAAGTAAAAGTAGTTACAGGCTTCTTTTCTCCATACAAAACAATACAACAACCATTTGCCTTTTTGATGAGGTATCATGGGGTTCATCAGTCAAAATAGAAAAAAAACAGCTTCTAGATCTTTAATAATAGCAATATTGGTGGTTTTAATTGTAGCCGTTGTGGCAATTAATGTCTTTATGAATCTTAGGTGTCAATTTAAGATTTTCAAGTGAATTTGTTAAAAATTTAAGAAAGTTTCATTGTTTATTAGAATCTTCATATTCATTATGACCATGAAATATAATCATTGTTATCAATGAATATATTCAAAATAATTTGATATTCATTTCAAGTTTGGTTTGACTGAACAATTAAATAAATGTGTTTCTAGATGTTGCTTTTGTTTTAATAAAACTTCATATTTACTTTTAAGTATGGTTGTGAGCATTACAAGGGCATCTAATATGAATATTAAGAGTTTGTTTGGTAGTAATTTTAAGGAGTGCTTCAAGCTTTTTTAACACTAAAAAATATTTATCTTTTATACATTAGAAAGACTAGAAACACTTTTTAGAAACATTACCAAATGCACTCTAAATTTTTCTTTCTTTTTTTAATATGAAAACTCGTCACGGGTAAAAGAGTACTACTTGCTTACTACTACTACATCAATAAAGGAGTCACTAATGACTTATAATCTAATATCTTGTTTTAAAAAACAACAATATAGACATAATGCAATATCTTGGGTTTTGCTATACTCTAAAAAATTAGTATATTTATTGAACGGAGTTGTGTTAAATCATTATGATATTTCCCAAAATTTAATTTCTTAAAATAAAGTTATTTTCTTGAGATTGAAGGGGAAACCTTTTGCAAATGTAATCTTTAAATATGGTCTTTGACATTAGGATTATAATTAAAAATCTAATTTTGTAACTCATGATATGGAGGAAGCTTTGCTAAGTTAGGCCTTGTTTGGTAACTTTTTTTGAAAATGATTTTTGAAAGCTGTTCTTTAATGTTTTGTAGAACGAAAGTTTGGAAATCTAAAATATTTTTAACTTGTTTTATATGTTTTTAAATATGTTTCAAAATAACTTTTATATTTAGTGATTTATTTTTAACCATTCTTCGTATTTTTATACTTATTTTGTAAAATAACCCTAAAAAATAAGTGCAAACAATTAAAAAATGTTATATGAAAATACCCTATTTTCTATTTTTAAGAACAAAAAGCTATTTTCTATTTTTTGATTGTCAAACATGTTTTCATGATTTTTTGTTCTAAAGAATAGCAAACTATTCCAAAAAACATTTACCATACAAGGCCTTAATTTCTATTTGACTTTGTTTTAAATCATTATTATTTTCTTTTGAACGGGTGGTAATTCAAACTTTAACTAGTTTTCATTTAAAATATTTCTCTACAATTATTCCAAACTTTAATTTATAAACAATTAATGTTATTGTTAAGCCTCAAAATTTAATAGTACCAAAAAAGAAACTTATTATACTAACTTATCTCCATAAGCATTCAACATTCTCCATAATACATGACATATAATACTTGATAATGTGTTCCAAATAATGAAATATTTTCATCATAAAAGCACTTTGCTGTTCCCTTCTCATGCAATTTGCATATATGATTAAACTTTACAAAAGTTACAAATCATGAGTTAGTAAAAATTTTATTAATCATTTAAGGAATAGATTTTACTAAAAAAAATCCAATAATAAATTTTTGTAATAGATGTAGTGAGATTTGAAAACATGTGTTCTATTGCATTTAACAACTCCTAAGCGATGATAGGACATAAATTCAAAATGTCGAGTTCCCTGCTGTGTCCTAAGCCATGATTACAAGTCATAAGACAATAAAATGAAGAGTTGAATAGGGAGAATGACTTATGCTCCTGTTTAAGGCTCAAACGAACCAGCATTTTTGTCTTTTCATGACCACATTAACAAGAAGTTAAGCAAACAGGAAGATTCCCCACCTATTGCTGAAGAGGAGAAATACATTTGAAACGGAACTTTGAAGCCAGAGAGAGAGAGAGAGAGAGAGAAAGAGAGGACCATTGGAATTACTGCTTGATGAGTTGAAAGAAAGAATTGGTGCGATGAAAGAGAATTCAATATGAATTCAAATAGTGAACAAAATCGTTCCAGGAATATTTAATAGTCCCTTCATGGAAGATCTCATAAATTTTGAGATGCTTATGAGATTTTAGCCATTTAAATTTTATATATTGTGAAGTATTTCAAATTTCTAATTGGAACATTTTTCTGTGTAAAAGGAATATTATATAAAATATTTTTAAAGTTTATATATGATTATATTAGATTGTTGTACCAATGGAAACTTTAATGCAAACAATTGTTACTTGAAGAACACAAAGATAAAATAATTCACATAGAGGTATTTGAGGCTTTAACATGGTTTTTTACAATGAACTAGCATCACAACACATGTTATTAGACTTGGAATGACGACAAAATTTGAGGTTGAGAATTTTGACAAAAGATATGATTTCAGTTTATGACGTGTTAAGATGTGTGCCTTATTGGTTTAGTAGGGGTTGTCTAAAGCATTGAAAGGTAGAGAGACTACCAACAATGATGTTTGACAAAGAAAAGGATGGACTTATGGAGAACATACACAGTGCTATTATGTTGTACTTAGGTAATGAGGTACTTTGTGAGGTTGTAGAAGAGGATACGATTGCCAAGTTATGGTTGAAGTTAGAAAGTTTGTATATGATAGTCTCTTACAAATTGCTTCTATTTAAAGAAGCAGTGGTTCACTCTTTAGATGAAAGAAGGTACATCCATTAAAGACCACCTTGACGAATTTAATAAAATTGTCATAATTTTGAGGATAAGACTGTTTTTATTTTGATGAAGGGAAAGAAAATTAATGGTCTTTATATATTACAAGGTAACATGGTTATAGGTGCGCAATTGTACTTACAACAGAGTCAATTTCAGAGACTATTAGATTGTGGCATATGTGGCTTGGACATATGAGTGAGAGATGGTTGACAATCTTAAGCAAACAATGTTTGCTTGATGGATAGAAAATAGGAGAATTGGAATTTTGTGAGCATTGTGTGTTTGGGAAATAATGTAGGGTTAAATTTAGTTCAAGTGTTCACATGATTAATGGTACTTTGGATTACATCCATTAATATTTTTTGGGCCCTTTTAAGTAAGGTTTAAAATATCTAGATCTATCCAATATTAGTGAATACTGAAACAAAATTCGAGATGATATATTCATCAACCAATATTTCCTAATATTTTGCCAATATTTCACCAATTTTATGATTTTTTAGTGTTTCAACCGATATTTTATCGATATTTCATTGATTTTTTGATTTTTAAATAAATAAATTATAATTATTTTATTTTTACGTTTGATTTAATTTATTACCAAAAATATAAAAATATAATTTTCTTAATAGATTTTTTTTTTATATAATCTATATATTTATTAAATATAATAAATATAAATATTAAAAAAATTATACATATATTATTATTTATTTGATATGATTGAACACATTTAAACTAAAATGGATCATGATTTTAATATTAAATATATTTTAAAATTAAACATATTATCATAATAATATTGTAAAATAATCTATAATGCAACTTAATAATAAATGTACATTTATAAAATTTATATTTTTTATTGATGTAGAGGATATTATTATCAAATATGACAAATTATATATATATTAATTTTTTTTTTTAAAAATAACTTTAAAATATCTATTTTTACTTTTTTTTTAGAGTTTTTCTAAATATTTTCATAATTTTCATTAATTTTTACGTCACCAATATTTTGTGTCAAAATATCCGTTGATATATTCATAAAATCGAAGTACCTATATATCCATAAATATCGATATTTTCATCCTTGTTTCTAAGGTTGTATCACATGGTGATAGAAGATATATATTGACCATTATTGATGATTACTCTAGAAAGGTCTAGGTGTATATCTTAAAACATAAGAATCATGTCTTTGAGAAGTTCAAGCAATGGAAAACTATGATTGAGAAGCACACAGAAAAATAGATTAAGCACTTGAGAACTAACAGTGACATGGAATTCTATGGGAAAAAGTTTATTGAGTTTTGTAAGAATGAAGGTATTGTGAGACATTGACATATGCCACAACAAAATGGTATTGCAAAACGGATGAATAGAATTCTCTAAGAGAGAGCATGATGCATGCTTTCAAGTGCAAGGTTGTCAAAGGAACTTTTAGACTGAAGCGATAAATTTAGCTTGTTATCTTATGAATTGATTTTTGTCAATTCCTATCAATTATAGGACTCCTAAAGAGGTATGGTCTTGTTCCTCTTCTAATTATGATAATTTAAGATTTTTTTATTAACTTGCTTATGCTCATGTGAATGAAGGTAAGTTGGAACCAAGGTCCATGAAGTGCATATTTTTAAAATATGCAGATGGAGTGAAAGATCGAGTATAGGTTATGGTGCCCAAATTCAAAATTCTCCAAATTTATTACTAGTAGAGATATGACTTTTAATGAGTTCAGAATTTTGAGTCCTAGGAAGGAGCAATTTGATGCAGAAAACAACCCAAGTGCAAGAGAAAAGGTGGAGTTTGTGCCTAAAGTTTCGGGAACCATAGAAAGAACAATTTTAATAAAGCCTAAGGAGGAAGAGGTACTGCAACATCTTGATGATAAAGAAAATGCATCATAAGAGCAACATTATTGTTTGGCTAGAGATAGAATGAGGAAGTAGATTAAACCACCTTAGAGGTGTACTTATGCTTATTTGGTTGCTTATACACTTAGTGTGACAAAATGCATTGAAAATGAGGAACCTCATACTTATCATGAAGTTATCACTAGTTGAGAGTCTACACAGTGGATTGTTGCTATGAATGGGAAGATTGAATCTTTTCAAAAGAACCATACTTGGCAACTAGTTGAGAAGCCTAAAGATCAAAAGATTGTTGGTTGTAAATAGGTCTTCAAAAGAAAGGAAGGAATTCAAAGAGTGGAGGATGCTCGGTTCTAAGCATGCTTAATGACAAAGGGCTACACATAAAAGAAGGGTATGGACTTCAATGAAGATTTTTAGAAGAAAGAGAATAGAGTACACAAGAAGATGACAAAAGGAATTTTAGTTGAAGATGAAGTTGATTGTTCTCTTGTTGGGATGTGATACAAAAGTGTGTATCATAGAGAGATGGAAAGTTGACTCAATGGAATTTGATCCAAGGTGCAGATTGTTTGAAAGCATCTCACATTTTATTTTTGAGTCAATTGGAAAGTCACTGATAGTTTCCTAATATAAAATATTCTTCAAAGGGGGTTTCCTATTATTATAAAATAAATATCCTATTGTAAGATCTTCTTTTAGAAATAGACATCTTTGAAAATTATACAATTAGTTTCCTATGTGGAATCTTCCTATGTAATTAGGAAAAAAATATAGGAAAAGATTTTAACAAAAAAAAAGTGAGTCTCTTTTTGGTGTAATTGGGACTTTAGGATTTAAAAGCTTTATGGTTGTAATCTCCTTCAACAATAGTGGAAATTCTTCTCTATCTTTGCCCATAGATGTAGGATTTAGGCCAAACCACATAAATAGTTGTGTGCTTTGTGTTCTCATTCTCTTATTCTTTTATTCCTATTATTATTCTTTATTATGGTTTTTCACAACATAGATTCCTTATAAAATAAAGAAAATTAGTGGGAATATCTCTATAAATATTCTAGGTCGATCACGAGGGGAAAAGTTATGAGGGAGAGATGAGTTTGTGTGGTCTATATGTGGCAGATAGAGATGTGAGGAAGAGTAAGAGACACCCATTGTAGATTACCAAAATTTTGATAGTGGATGTCCATTTTTTCTTGCAATGCAATTTTAGGGAGAGGATGGATTCACCAAGTGAAAGTCGTTGCTTCCATTAGTAAATACTATTCCAATCTCATAATAAAATAATGGCAATACTTGGGATCATATTCAAGCTAGGAAGTGCTATTGTATAGCATTGAAAAGCATTATTGTAAAACAATCTAACGAGATATTATAACCATTGTAGAAATTACAACTTCTATCTAGTAAATGTAGGGATTCTTTCTCGATAGCTGAGGACTTAGAAATCATTGATAAATTTGATTTGAGCACCTCATAAATCTTAGGATTGGAAAGCTCTTATAGGCAGAAGAAAGGTTAGAATTGATAAATTTTTTAAAGGCTAATTAAAACATTTTGCTTGGGATGTACAAGATATGTTTGGGATACAACCTCAGTGATGGGCCATTGCTTGAATGTATACCTAATATATTCCCCCACACAATAGAAAATAAAAAAGTCTTCAGCCAAGAAGAAAGAGATTGTGAATTAAGTAGTAAGGTGCCCTTACAAGCGAGATCTAATAGAAAAGTAAAGTATCCCCACCTAGTTGGCAAATATAGTGATCATGTAGAAGAAGAATGAGAAGTCATGTTTATGTGTAGATTATACTGTTCTAAACAAAGTGTACCTAAAGGATTTTTATGCACTCCCTAATATTGAACAAATGATCAATGCTACAATTGCGCATCAATGGTTGTCATTCATGAATGCTTACTTGGAAGGTGTTTGATAAATCAACTTAACAACTTAATATAACTTAACAATTTAAGTCATTAAGTATATTTGGTAAAATAGCTTAATTTTGCAAAAAATGTATTAAGTCACAATGATTAACTAATTCTAAATCTTAACTTTCTTTTGCCTCATTAATTTACCAATATCTAATTAGAGTATATTTTATAACAATGACTCTATATTCAGAACTCATTTTTTTACAGTAAATATTTTTGTGGTCATTTTATGTATTTACAATACTTTAAATATAAATGTTTAACAAATATATTTATTGCTTAAAATTAGTGAAGATATAAATATTAGTTAAAATTAATGAGGTTAAATATAACAATATGATGATTTAGAATAAATTTTAAATTAAATTAATCAAACAACCTTAATACTTAAAATAAAAATTAAGTAATAAGTTTTAAGTAAAAAACTTACGAATTTAACTTAAAAGTAACTTAAGATATAAGTAATAAGTATTAAGTTTTGCCAAATACCCTCTTAGGTTACAACCAAATTTGAATGGATCCTCTAGATGTTGAAGACATAACCTTCATAACAGAAAAGAGAAGCTTTTGCTATGCTATTATACCATTTAGATTGTAAAATGAAGGTTTTACATATCAAAAACTGGCACCAAAATGTTCAATTCGCTATTAGCTAAGACAATATTGATGACAGGCTTGTGAAAATGTTGACAATAGAGACCATTTTTGCCCACTTCAATACTGCTTCAACATCCTAAATTTATATGACATGAAATTAAATTTGAAGAATTTCATTTTTGGTATGGAAATAGGAAAGTTTTTAGGCTTTTTGGTTAGTTAACAGGGAATTGAAGTCATCCTGAATAAGATGAGAGCTTTGCTTGATATGCTGTCTTCTATAATTGAAAATGATATACAAATGCCTAGAAAATAGCTGCCCTTCATTGATTCATTTCAAGGAGTTCAAATAGATGCCTACGATTCTTCAAACTCTTATAAAACAGGCAAAACAACTATACAAAAGAACATGAGAAAGCATTAACCCAACTAAAAGATTATCTATCTTTGCCACCAATTTTGATTTGTGCATGACCCAGGGATAAGTTGTTATTATACTTAGTAACTTTAGTTCATGTAGAAAGTGCCATGTTAACTTAATAGATCCAAATTAATCACCTTCTAGTGTGTTATGTTAATAAAGTCCTAATTGACCTAGAAAGCACATACTTTGTGCTAGAAAAGTTGGTGTATGCATTAGTTATGGTTGCTAAAAAATCAAGCTTATATTTTCAAGCTCTTGTTATTGTCATTTTTACAATTTATCTAATCTAGATAATCCTTCAAAAAGTGAGCTTTAAGGGAAAATGGTGTGTTGGTTTATTGAATTAGGGGAAGTTGGTATCTGATATTACATTCTCCATGCATAGACAAATCAAGTACTAGCTAATTTTGCATTGGAAATTAGGGAAATCAAAGAGTCTAATGTCAGCACCACAACAATTAAACTCTGGAAACTAAAAGTTGATGAATCTTCTTCCTGGAAGAGCTTTGGAGTAGGAATTGTTCTTATTAGCCTAATTGGGGCACTTTAAGGGCTTCTTAAAATTATATTTCCAAAAACTAATAATAAGGTTAAACATGAAGCCTTATTGGTCGAACTGGATATAGCCAAATCTCTTAAGGTGAAAAAAAGAAAAAAAATAGTTATATTAGGTAACTCCTGACTAATGGTCTAATAAGTGAATGGTGCTTTTGAGGCAAAAGATGAGAATATGATTTGATGTCATCAAGTACCCCAAAAGCTACTCTAGAGCTTCATCAAAGTCAAGTTAGAGCAGTATTTAAGAGAAAAAACTATAATGTTGATAGTTTGACACATTTTGTATTAAGATAGAGCCCTTGAAAGCATGATACCATGTAACAATAATTGAATTTCATTATTTATATTATGATTTCAATTTTCCATTCACTATCTTGTTTTTGCATTATCTATAATCAAACATTCATACTTAGATTGCTTGCATTGTACATGACTTAGGTGTATTAAGAGTTGTACAAAAGATTCAAGTTATGAGTTCCTTGCAAGCTAATGACAAGTTCATAGTTGGTTCATGGACTTAGGTAATCTAGTTGAGATTGTAGTACATTACTCTTAATTGGAGGGATGACTTGTCTTGGTCATAGCGATAAGGTTCCCATAATGAATGTACTAGTATGTATGGTTACACATTGGATAGGACTTATGGTGAGTCATGACATTAGTTATTGGTTAGTTATGATTTCACTAAGCTATTATGCTATATGAGCTGTCAGACTTGAAAGAATATTGAGCTATTGCTCAGGTCTTTACTGGCTTTGACCTACGGGTGAGACTTTGAGGTGCATGGTTATATATTCTCTATGGATTAGGTCACTATTAACTAAGGGCAAATGGCAATAGATATTCTCAAGATAAACATCATGGTGTCTCATGGGATTGGAACAGTGTGTCTCCTTCGATGATTTAAGGACACGTGATTATGAAAACTATGACCATAGCAATCCCTTAAGTCAAAATTTGATATATGACTATAGAATATCTAAGACTTAAGGATTATAGAGGTAATATTGAAAGATTGATAATATTCACTAAGTTATATTACAAATGCCAATTCATGGGGTGCTTGTATATAATTGTTAGTAGGTCACAAATTTGAGCTTTATATTTCGATTTAATATCATAGGATATTGGAGTACAATTGACCCTTTGTAGCAAAGCGTTGAGTCAACTTCAAAATTAGATTATGAGAGAGTTAATATTTTCCTATGGGTCCCAATGGTTATTTTTCGAATTTATAGTCTTCAGTGACGCATTGTTTAAGGATATTTGAGTTCTTTATTCATAAGTGTGCACAAAAGTGTTTTAGTAAATGCACAAGATAAGGGTAAATGCTTGGATTCCCTATTCACCTAGTCTAGGTAGTTTCCTATTTTAAGACAAAATTCTTTTAGATTTCTGATTGAAATTAAAATCAATTATAACCATGGGTGTTATCAAATTTAAACAATGAATCAAGTATCTCCAAATTCAGGAAGAATATAATCCAAGAAGAATACTAAATTTATGTCTCATGTTTCTTCTTATGAAGAAGTTTAAAAAGAAAAAAAAGGGAATTATGACTAACTAGAGTTAATAATTTCTAATTTTATAAGTAAATAATTTAAAGTTAATTTGAGTAAGAACAATATAAGAGTTTTTATATATATTGACTTGGTAAATTAAGATTTAATTCCTTTTATCATATATTATGGTAATTCGGTAGCTGGTTCCAGTTCCATATTCAGGGTTCAACTAATAGGATTATGATTCTATACTTCCTCGCCAATAGCCAAAATTTCTTGGGAAAATAGCAAGGGTCTTGTTATATCTGGCCTGTATTTCTTCTATCAAAATATCAATCCTCTTTCTTTTACTCCACAAAAATTCTTATTTGCAACAGAAAAAATCAAATAAGCACCGAGCTTAGTTGTATAATAATAATAATATTTATTAAGTCAAACCTTAGTTATAAGTCAACCAAATTAATTAGATGAAAATTTACTATTTGATTTCTATATATTGTTTTTGAAATTTTCTATTTTTTTTTTTTTTTTTTATATATAATGAGTATTAGAATCAAAAGAAATTTTATTTGATGAATAAATTTTTGTATAATTAAATATAAATAATAATAAATCGTAAACTCTTCGCAACTTCTTCTTCCTACTATTTGGACTTGAGTATTTGAAACGTATAAAAGTATAATTTCATCCCTTTAATTTCTTCTTTGAAGCAGTATCATCCAAGCCCATGCAATTTAATTCTTTGGTTGGCTTGGAATTTTTGTGCACCATCGCTTTCGTGTTCATCGAAAGAGCCATGTGATGAATTATTAGACCACACAATTTTGATATGGCCAATTAATGACGTCTACTTCAAACAATATGTTTTCAAATTGCTACACTGAAGTCGTCGAAAGCCGCCAAATATTGGAAATTGGTGGCATGAGAATTCTTTTAATTTCTAGTTTGTCCTATTTATTCCAAGACGTGAGATTTGGGTTTGGTAACAATCTGATATTTCTCGAGCAATGAGTTAACTAATTGACCTCTCCATCTATATAATATATACATAAGATCAAGCATATATAATGCCATAGCAAAGTGACTGCAATGAATGCTCTTTTCTTGCTTTTAGTTGTATTAATTCATAGTGTGGTGTTGCAGATCAGTCACACAGGTGAGAGCTACGTGGCGATGGCACGGCCCTTAGAAGCTGCTTCTGATTCGGATTTTGTGCCCGCTGCTTCAAATCGATTGTTGGAGCAAATGAAGGTATACCCAGATCGAGTTGGGAGTCCCACATGGAAGCCTCCTCCTCAGCCTGGGAAGCCGCATCCACCTCATGTTGGGCTACTGCAATCATCACCACATTCACTATCTCCACCACCACCACCACCTCTACCTAGCAGCCCATGAGTTTCATGCATCTGTTAGCGCATGTCTGCCTCATATGCTTTTAATCTCTATTATCGCCAGGTTAAGATCGATGTTATTTTGACAATACCTCATGTTAGGTTTTTCAGTTCAAGTATGTATGCAGTAAAATATTATCAAAAAATGAAGTTTGCTTACTTCTCAGCATTGATCAAACATTGTTTTTATGATGTTGCAATCCCTAGACAATTCTGCTGCATTGAATATTCTAGAATAGACAACGACTAATTTTTCTTCAGTTATGGAGCAAATCTTGCATCATCTCCAGTAGCCCCCTCAAGTTGAGTGTGGTTGGGTAGACTGTGGTTTTGTGAAGATATCAACAATCTGATAAAAGAAATTCTCAAGGATCTTTTCTTGAACAAAATATAAGTCGAGTTCCATACGTTGGGTTCTAAATGTTGGAGAAAATTAGCACTTAAAGAAACAACATTTAGATTGTCACACTAGAGAATTGGAACTTTGGTTTGTAGAATGCTAAGTTCTTTGATAAAGGATTGAAGCAAAGCCATTTTTTCTGTAGCATTAGCTAGGCTTCTATATCCAGCCTTTGTGCTTGATCTTGAGATTGTAGTTTCCTTCTTTGAGCTCCAGGTGATAGGACTGTTGCCAAGAAAGATACAAAATCCAGATTAGATTTTCTATTATATGGATCTGATGCCAATGAATTCCAAAATTCGCTTTCAGATACCTAGGATGCTCTTTACAGCCTTCCAATGACAATATGAAGGGTGTTGCATATATAAAGATACCTTGTTTACTCTAGGCAACCTCGCGTTTGGTAATAGTTACATACTACATGCATCCTCTTGGCTTCTATATATAGTGTTGGATTCTTCAGAGTCATCATCATAAGCAATCTGTAGAGTTCACATCATTGGAGTGGAAAATGCTCTATGTCCATATGAGCTTTATGTAGGAGTTCTGTTATATTTTTTTCTTGAGAAAGAATTAAACTTCCAATTTCTGTTTTCTTTACCTCAATTTCTAAGTAGTTGAGGGATCCAAGATCCTTAAGAGAGCAGTTTTTATTCAAGAGGACAATAATAGAATGAAAAGAAAACTTGAGGAGATAA
Organism: Vitis rotundifolia; assembly: GCA_030254885.1. NCBI lineage: Eukaryota > Viridiplantae > Streptophyta > Magnoliopsida > Vitales > Vitaceae > Vitis > Vitis rotundifolia. Next base: position 7,465,672 of record CM058164.1, on the reverse strand, counting down.
GATTTAGTTCTGCAGTGATGATCTAAGATTGTCGAACCAAACTTGTGAGACTTGTTTCAAGCCATATAGTACTATGTAGCTTGTGTACATACTAGAAGTTCGTATTGATCGTGTTGTTCAAACCTGGGAGATTGATCCATAAATACAGTTCTTGGGGGATCCCATTCAAGAGTGCATTATTTATATCCAATTGTTTGATCTCCCAATTTCTATCTAAAGTTATTAGCACCACATGAATTGTTGTCAGTTTAACCATTGGATCGAAGGTCTCAATGAAATTAAAACCAGGAGATTACTGATATCTTTTAGCCATCAATTGTGCATTGTACTGTTGTATAGTCTCATTAGAATTCCTTTGGATTTTGAATACCCATTTGCAACAAACTATTCTTCGATCAATTAACTTTTGAATAGGAGATTAGATCTTATTTTTAATTAAGGCAGTATACCCTTATTCCACAGGTTCCCTCTAATGATGAATTTGTAAAGCTTCTTGCATAGTGCTAGGCTCCACAATGGTAAAATTAATAGTCAAGTAGACCTTAGGCTTAAATAACAATTTCTTGGATTGAGTAATCATAGGGTGAGCAATACCATGAACATGAGATTTAGTCTGATTATATTAGGAATTGGTCAAAAAGAAGGAATGGAGGATTTTAGGAGTGAAAGAGCTTGATTCAGATGCTAGAAAAAGAGAACTAGCTAGCTCTAGTCGATGATACAAAATGACGGTATGAGGATTGAAGGTCCAAAAAATCACCCAACTCAAAAATGAGGGCCTTAACATACGATGATGACCTCTAAAGTAGTCATTATCTAACGATTGTCGCTAAAAAGATACCTCCAACCACCTTTGGAAGTATGTGGCAAAAAGCTGCAAAACAATAGGAAAAGCTTACTGGTTGGATTCTTGGATAAATCTAATCCAAGCCTTGGATCTCTTAAGGGTGCATGCAACTAAGATCCTAAGTGTAGTATAAATTAATAGATAGGCCCTTAAAACTTTATTAAAGGTTATAAAAAACAATAAAGATCACATAGCTAAGATTTGGATGTTTCCACGTCTATTCCAATCAATGAAGAACTATCTCAAAGACATAAAGATCTTTCAATTGATGGTTCTTCCTTGGATCTTAGCAATGGAGAAGGGTGAACTTTTCTCTAGAGGGATAAGGGCTAGGGTTCTCTTTAGAAGACAGTAATAAGCTAGACCATCTAACTCTAAATCTTAAGAGTGTTTATATAGACTCCTTGTAAGTTTTAGTGACTTGAGCCTATCTCGGGCTTGCATTGCTTATTTTAACTCATTGGGGTGTAATTAATTAATTAGTCCTATTAGGCTACAATTAATTAATTAACATATTGTAGAAAGACAATTTATAAGCTCTTGTGCAACCTTACATTTTTATTGAAATACTGTTATGCACATATATGAATTGAAACCCAAATATCCCTCAATATGCCATCAAGGAGTGCGAGCTCTAGTAGGAACTACTGGGAGCCATAAAAGATATAGAAGCTCATTCAAAATCTAATTTTGAAGTTGATTCAACATTCTACCATAGAGAGTTAACTGCATTCCAACATCTTAAAGAGAATTTTGGATTGCTCTGTTTCTTATCTTAGGATTAGGTTAGATACATGTAATCCTCCCTAGGCTTTTCTAAATCCTATGCATATCGGAATACTTGCGTCCAAATTTTTTTCTAGGATTTTGAAAAAAAATTTAGTGTGCTTACAATTGATATGGAATTCCCAAATTGTTTTCTTTTGGTGAAGAACAAAATGAAGTCGTTGGAAGTCTCATAGACCCATGTTCTTCCACTCGATGACTCAACCTTGAAGCTTGGCATTCAAATGGTGAAAGTTTGGAGGGTAGAGACTAGGACTCCTTATTTGAAATTCAAAGAATGAATGGAAGAAAAAACTTGAAACCTTGACCCTTAAGGGGCTATTTATAAAATTCTTATTAGGCTTAAGTGACTTGAGCCCACCATAGGTTTAGGTCACTTGATCTAGCTCAAAAAGGATTATAATTGATTAATTAACCCAATAAGGTTGTCTAATTAATCAATTAGGCCAATCTAAAGATGTCGTTCACTAACTCTTATGCAACCTTTCAAAATTACCAAAACATCCTTATGCACATAAATGAACGAAGAGTTAATCCAACCTTCATAAACCATCCCAATAAGATATATGAGCTCAAGTGAGGACCATTAGAACCCATAGGACAATCCTGACCCCTTTAGAATCCAATTTTGAAGTTGACTCAATATCCCACTACATTGAGTCAACTACACTCCTATTCATCCCAATGTAAATAAAAATGAGACACTAAGTACTTGAGCCTGTGACTTACTACTATCTATTGTATACAACCTCCATATGAGCCTATATGCGGATAAAACCTCTAGTTAAAAGGGTGCAAACATCAGATTCATTTATGTAATCATTGAAAAAAGTATTGCATTAGGTTTCAAAGCATCCAATAATGAAGCTAAATATAAGGCCCTTCTTTATAAGTTAGAAACCATGCACCTACTTAGAGCTCGTAAGTGTTTCAAGTCTATCCTGACTATAAATTCATGGTTTGCCAAGTTTTAACCCAATATGAAGCCAAAGATGAATGGATGGAAGCATACCTAACCTAAGCCAGATTGAAAGCTAGTGGTTTGATAACTTCCAAATTGAGTAAATAATGAGGGAAAACAATGTACCCATTAATCTATTGGCAAACCTAGCAATTCTTAGCACCATTGAAGAGCATTGATCTATCAACATGAAATACCACAAAAGATTCAACATCTGTAGAGATGACCTAACGATTTTTTCTGCAAATAGTGAAGTGTCACCCATGCATGACAAAAGGGAATCACATAAACTCCTTGGTCAAGCCTCATGATATTCCACCATGGAGGGAAGCCTGTATAGGAGTTTGCGAATAGGTTGTATCTTTATTGCTTTTCATCTTAAGAGACCCAATATGTATCGGGGGGAATACATTAGAGGCAATGCAACAACCACTACGAGAGAAGAACTCTAGCCTATTGCGATTAAAAAGTTAAAAAAATCACTTATAGTGCTTTTTGAAGAAGCACTTGGTAGGTGATTTTGTAAAAAACACTTCCATAAAATCATTTCAACTAATTTTTTTTAAAAATAATAGCACTCCCAAACACATTTAAAAAAACCTACATCTCTAGATAAAGGATTCGTATTGAAATTAAAATCAAATTATTAAAAAAGATAAAAACCCTTGACATCATAAAATAAAAATAATAAATCGAATATCTCTAAATCTCAGAACAAGATAATCCAAGAAGAATATTAAAAATTAACAAAATTGACTTTTGAGAGTTTATGAGCCATGTTTCTTTTTATGAAGAAGATAAAAAAAAAAAGAAAAAGAAAAAAAAAAGGAATTATGGCTACTTAACACATAATAATTCATTTTAAAGTAAATTATTTAAAGTTAATTTGAGGAAGAACAATACAAGTGTTTTTATTAATTTGAGGAAGAACAATACAAGTGTTTTTATAAAATATTTGATTGATATCAACTACTTAGATCATCAAAGAAACGAACACTCAATGGGGGTATACATATATATATAAATTTCAAGGGTAAATAGCAAGTGTCCTATAATATATGGACTGTATTTCTTCTATCAAACTATCAACAATTTTCTTTTACTCTACAAAAGTTCTTTTTGCATCAGAAAAGTCAAATAAGCACAGAGCTTAGTTGTACAATAATAATATATATATTCATTAAATCAAACCTTAGTTGCAGGTCAACCAAATCAATTAGATGATGAAATTTACTATTAATTTGATTTCCATTTATTGTTTAAGAAATTTTCAATTGCATTAATTGTACCAAAAATTGCTTTGTTTGGATCAGTTGAACCACTGAATTAATCTCATATTTTATCAGCATAAAACCTTTAAAATTATATATAAAGAGTATAAAAATCAAAAGAAAATTTGTTTGATTAATATATTCTTGTATAATTAAATATAAATAATTATGATTAAACATAAACTCTTTGCAGCTTCATCTTCCTACGATCTTGCCAAACCTGCACCATTACCCATGTAAATGTTGTTTATGTCTTGATACTCAGACTAAGATTCAAATTGCTCAAATCATTGGTCACATGATTTGTGGTCCCTAAGTTCGAGAACCAGCTATTGTCAATGAGCAAATCTAGGATGGTGAGCACTATTACAAAGGATCAAGGTTGGTTGCCTTTCTAGTGTTGTTGAAGATGGGAGACCCATTGTTGTTATTGAATAATGAGAAATTTGGATCTCTAAGACTCCCCCGATTGGATCATAGCAAGAATTATAAAAAGGAATTGTGTAAAAATTCAAATTATTCGATTTGGCTTAACTCGAAAATTAAGAAGGGAAAATAAACATAATAAAATTATTAAAAAAAGAACATAAAAAAGATTCAAGAAGTTTAGATGTATTTTTTTTTTCTCTTGAATTTTTATTTACTTATATTTTTCTTTTTATTTTTTTTTTCTTTTCATTTTACTTTAAATTCAAATGAGTAGTATCAATAGGGAAGACAATGAGATGGATTTGGGATGAGTCAAAATATTTTTCATCCCTGTGCCATTAAAAAAAATTAAATAGAGTGGGGTGGGTACGAGAAATCCCCATACCCGACATGCCTTGCCCTGTTTAATTTTTCATTTTTGAAAATTTAAATAATTTTTTTAATTACATTAAAATAAATATATTTTATAAATAATTAAAATATTAAAACTTATTTTAAAAGTATTTTGTTATTATATATATATATATATTAAAAATAGGAAAATAAAAATTAAATTAAATTAATTTTTAAAATTAAATTTTATATATAATCGGGTGGAGTGGGGTAGAATAAGAGAATACTCGAATCTGTCCCGAATCTATCTCGGGTTTTTTAAAAAATCTCAAATCCGTCCAAAACCCATTTATTTAAATTTTAGACTTATCCCATTAGGGATGGGGTAGGGTGGGTAAAAAAAAAAAAAAAAATCGTCCATTGTCATCTCTAAGCATAAAAGATTTATGCATTAAACATGAAATGCAAAATAATATATTTTCTCATAAGTTCTTTAATGGATATCACAAAATAATGCCAACAGGAGATAAATTTTACTTTTTAATTAAGGAATCAAGTGTAATCTAAAAGTGATTATAACTTAAGTAAAAAACCATACTTACAAAATATAGCTCAATTAACGCATTATGATACACTGTGTTCAACGATTAATAAAATATCATGGTCACACAGTAAAAAGACAAATCCAAATATTTCCTTAGCTCTAAAGGTGTCCACAGGCTAAAGATATGTAAATGAACTTGTAATCAAGGAGATAAAAGCAACAAGTCTTTTGGAGTTCCAATCTGTTTTTTGCATTGATGCAATTTCTTAAGATTATACTTGCTTCTTTTTATAATTGGAAAAATTAAGTGTTGTATGCAATCTATAAGGAGTAAATCCACCTTGACATTTTTGGTGATTAACACAATCAAAGGAAGTACTCAGTAAGTTATAAGCGACTTTTTGCACTTGAGTTTAACTAAAATTTCAATATAAAAAGACTGTTTGTTTTCTTTTTACTTAATTCTAAATAAAACTTAAGTTAAATAATGCTTAATAGTATTAAATATTAAGTTGTTTATTTTTTTAATATTTTATTTTTATTAAGTATTAAATAGTAAAAAAAACAAAAACAAAACACAAGTGTTATTTATAGCATTAAAAAAAAAACCAAATATTTTGATATTTTCTATTCAATAAAAAAATTTAAGAAATAAGTAATAAGTTAAAAAAAAAATGAAAAAACAAATAATTTGAAATTTAAAAGCAAATTACTTTCAATAAAATATTTAAAAAAAAAGGTCATCTTAGTAAAATTTCTGCCTTATTATTATTATAGAAAATTTTGTAGCAATAGTGGATATATATATATATATATATATATATATATATATATATATATATATATATATATATATATATAAAATGTTGAATTAAATATCTCAATACTCGCCCACAACCAGCAGTAAATCCATCCTACTACTAAATAACAAATTCGTTACAAATAATCTTTGATCTTATAATTAAATATCATTATTTGTTTCTTCTCCAAAAAATATATTTTGAAAATTGACAAATTCAATAATCCTTGTAAGGTGTTGGATTCCCTTTCATCAAGGTTGCTGAAGTAATTAAAATTGTTGACTGCTTTGTGTCGAGTATTTGGCTCATTTCTTGCGAAGTATCTTTTAATAATTAGTTACCAATGCCACTACTCTAATCTCATAAAATAGACACTGAACAAAAGAGCATTATACAACCCTATTACATGTTGAACCTCAACTACTGAATTTTATAAAATATAGTTTGCTTTTATATGTTAACCCTCTGAAATTATATAAAAATGAATTAAGTATTTTTTTTAAATATTTTATGAATAAAATTCTTAGGTTATGCTTGCTTTTTGAAAAATTTGACGAAAAATATAAAAGAAAGAAAATAGAAAACAAAAATAGAATTAAGGAAATATGAAAAAAAATAAAAAATAATGTTGAAGTCAATAAGTTATTTTTATTTGTTAACTCAAAGTCATTATATTTGTTTTAACTCATCAATATAAAGATTAAATAAATTTAAAATGTATAAATTTTTAATTAATTTTAATATTATTTGATTTATTTTAAATTTTTTTTTTATATAATTAAATATGAGAAAATCATTTATTGAACAATTTTTTTTTCCTTACTTGGACCAAACATGACTTTACTCTTGATAGGAAGCTTCATCTTCCTTTTTTTTACTGGTTTATTTGACTTTTGAGTGTATGCCGTAATTCTTCTTCACAGCTGTCATAAGCTACATATATTTTCAATTCAGTGACTTGGAAATTTTATTTAAGACTTTTAAGTATCACCAACCCTGGTCATGCTGCTTCCAGGAAGAGATATACATGTGCAATGTACTTTATATATCAGAATTAATGGAGTTCAGTTAATTTCTTCATACTAGAAAATGACATCATCTGTATATGTGAGCAAATGTCAAATAAAAAATCGAGCCCAGAAGGTTGGTGGTCTGGAATCTTTTTTAGTTTGTCCTATTTGTATTGACAAATTCCAAACGAATGAAAGGCGCTTATTCATTTGGCAGAAGTCTTGGGTCCTGGATTAAATAGAGATAGTATATACGATGTGAAACATCTCTATCTCTACGTAACAATTTATAATCGATTATATTGCAATAGACATGGATTCTTCTTCTGCTTGCTTCTACTTTTGCTAATATTCCATGGTATTACAAAACCTAGTCAAGTAGGGAAGAGCTTTGTTGCAATGGCGCGACCCATCCGAGCCTTCTCCGATGTGGGCTTTGTTTCAGTTGCTTCAAATCCATCATCTGAGCAAATAAAGGCTTACCCAGATCGACTTGGAAATCTCATAGGGAGGCCTCCTCCACAGCCCTCCCGCTACATTGGTTGGAATATTCCCCGCTCGGCACCACCTAAACCTGTTGCATCACCACCGCCAGCAGATTTCTTATTGAAATTAAAACCAATTATAACCATGGGTGTTATCAAATTCAAACTAATAAATCAAGTATCTCCAAATTCAGGAAGAATATAATCCAAGAAGAATCCTAAATTTATGTCTCATGTTTCTCCTTATGAAGAAGTTCAAAAAGAAAAAAAAAGAAAAAAGGAATTATGACTAAATAGAGTTAATAATAACTAGTTTTAAAAGTAAATGATTTAAAGTTAATTTAAGTAAGCACAATATAAGAGTTTTTATATATATTGACTTTGTAAATTAAGCTTTAAGTCCTTTAATTCGGTAGCTGGTTCCAGTTCCATATTCAGAGTTCAACTAATAGGATTATTATTCTATACTTCCTCGTCAATAGCCAAAATTTCTAGGGAAAATAGCAAGGGTCTTGTTATATCTGGACTGTATTTCTTCTATCAAAATATCAATCCTCTTTCTTTTACTCCACAAAAGTTCTTATTTGCAACAGAAAAAAATCAAATAAGCACCGAGGTTAGTTGTATAATAATAATAATATTTATTTAGTCAAACCTTAGTTATAAGTCAACCAAATTAATTAGATGAAAATTTACTATTTGATTTCCATGTATTGTTTTTGAAAATTTCTATTTTTTTTTATATATAAAGAGTATTAAAATCAAAAGAAATTTTTTTTGATGAATAAATTTTTGTATAAGTAAATATAAATAATAATAAATCGTAAACTCTTCGCAACTTCTTCTTCATACTATTTGGACTTGAGTATTTGAAACGTATAAAAGTATAATTTCATCCCTTTAATTTCTTCTTCGAAGCAGTATCATCCAAGCCCATCCAATTTAATTCTTTGCTTGACTTGGAATTTTTGTGCACCATCTCTTTCGTGTTCATCGAAAGAACCATGTGATGAATGAATAGACCACACAATTTTGATATGGCCAATTAATGATGTCTACTTCAAACAACATGTTTTCAAATTGCTACACTGAAGTCGTCGAAAGCCGCCTAATATTGGAAATTGGTGGCGTGAGAATTCTTTTAATTTCTAGTTTGTCCTATTTATTCCAAGAAGTGCGATTTGGGTTTGGTAACATATCTGATATTTCTCGAGCAATGAGTCAACTAATTGACCTCTCCATCTATATAATATATACATAAGATCAAGCATAATGCCATAGCAAAGTGACTGCAATGAATTCTCTTTTCTTGCTTTTAGTTATATTAATTCATAGTGTGGTGTTGCAGATCAGTCACACAGGTAAGAGCTATGTGGCGATGGCACGACCCTTAGAAGCTGCTTCTGATACGGATTTTGTTGCCGCTGCTTCAAATCGATTGTTGGAGCAGAAGAAGGTATACCCAGATAAAGAGGGGAGTCCCATATGGAAGCCTCCTCCTCAGCCTGGGAAGCCGGGTTCAATGTCTGTGCCACCACCTCATGTTGAGCTGCTGCAATCATCACCACATTTACTACCTCCACCACCACCACCACCACCTCTACCTAGCAGCCCATGAGTTTCATGCATCTGTTAGCATATGTCTGCCTAATATGCTTTTGATCTCTATTATTGCCAGATTAAGCTCGATGTTATTTTGACAATACCTCATGTTAGGTTTTTCAGTTCAAGTATGTGTGGAGTAAAATATTATCAAAAAATGAAGTTTGCTTACTTCTCAGCATTGATCAAACATTGTTTTCATATCAGCTGCCGGTTAATTAATTAAAGAAATGGTATATATTTATATACATATATGTTGGGGAGAAAAGAGAGTAGAAAAGGGCCGATTCTGAAACTCAATAACCATCCAATTGAAGTTCGGATCAATCAGAATCAACAGAGTTGACTTTAATATTGAGTTGAGAAAGAAAAACAGAGGGAAGTGAGGAAAAGTGGGGGCTTAACTATTTATATATATTGATAATGATACATCTCATATTTAGGTAAAGAATAAAAAACTAAGTAAAATACAACTGACATAGGGAATGTTGCAATCCCTAGACAATTCTGCTGCATTGAATATTCTAGAATAGACAACAACTAATTTTTCTTCAGTTATGGAGCAAATCTTGCATCATCTCCAATAGCCCCCTCAAGTTGAGTGTGGTTGGTGGGTGACACCACATAGGCAGTAGACCGTGGTTTGGTGAAGATATCAACAATCTGATCGAGGTTTGGTACATGCTGAACTGAAAAGAAATTCTCAAGGATCTTTTCTTGAACAAAATATAAGTCGACTTCCATATGTTGGGTTCTAAATGTTGGAGAAAATTAGCACTTAAAGAAACAACAGTTAGATTGTCACACTAGAGAATTGGAACTTAGGTTTGTAGAATGCTGAGTTCTTTGATAAAGGATTGAAGCCAAACCATTTTTTCTGTAGCATTAGCTAGGCTTCTATATCCAGCCTTAGTGCTTGATCTTGAGATTGTAGTTTCCTTCTTTGAGCTCCAGGTGATAGGACTGTTGCCAAGAAAGATACAAAATCCAGATTAGATTTTCTATTATGCGGATCTGATGCCAATGAATTCCAAAATCAATAGTCGCTTTCAGATACCTAGGAGGCTCTTTACAGCCTTCCAATGACAATATGAAGGGTGTTACATATATTAAGATACCTTGTTTACACTAGGCAATTTCGCGTTTGGTAATAGTTACATACTACATGCATCTTCTTGGCTTCTATATATAGTGTTGGATTCTTCATAGAGTCATCATCATAAGCAATATTCTGTAGAGTTCACATCATTGGAGTGGAAAATGCTCTATGTCCATATGAGCTTTATGTAGGAGTTCTGTTATATTTTTTTTTTTGAGAAAAAAGTAAACTTCCAATTTCTGTTTTCTTTACCTCAATTTCTAAGTAGTTAAGGGATCCAAGATCCTTAAGAGAGCAGTTTTTATTCAAGAGGACAATAATAGAATGAAAAGAAAACTTGAGGAGATAAGATTTAGTTCAGCAGTGATGATCTAAGATTGTCAAACCAAACTTGTGAGACTTGTTTCAAGCCATATAGTAGTACTATGTAGCTTGTGTACTAGAAGTTTGTATTGATCATGTTGTTCAAACCCGGGAGATTGATCCATAAATACCGTTCTTGGGGGATCCCATTCAAGAGTGCATTATTTATATCCAATTGTTTGATCTCCCAATTTCTATCTAAAGTTATTAGCACCACATGAATTGTTGTCAGTTTAACCATTGGACTGAAGGTCTTAATGAAATTAAAACCAGGAGATTACTGATATCTTTTAGCCATCAATTGTGCCTTGTACTGTTGTATAGTCTCATTAGGATTCCTTTTGATTTTGAATACCCATTTGCAACAAACTATCCTTCTATCAATTAACTTTTGAATTGAAGATTAGGTCTTATTTTTAATTAAGGCAGTATACCCTTATTCCATAGGTTCCCTCTAATGATGAATTTGTAAAGCTTCTTGCATAGTGCTAGGCTCCACAATGGTAAAATTAATAGTCAAGTAGACCTTAGGCTTAAATAACAATTTCTTGGATTGAGTAATCATAGGGTGAGCAATACCATGAACATGAGATTTAGAGTGATTATATTAGGAATTGATCAAAAAGAAGGAATGGAGGATTTTAGGAGTGAAAGAGCTTGATTTAGAGGCTAGAAAAAGAGAACTAGCTAGCTCTAGTCGATGATACAAAATGATGGTATGAGGATTGAAGGTCCAAAAAATCACCCAACCCAAAAATGAGGGCCTTAACATACGATGATGACCTCTAAAGCAGTCATTATCTAACAATTGTCACCAAAAAGATACCTCCAACCACCTTTGGAAGTATGTGGCAAAAAGTTGCAAAACAATAGGAAAAGCCTATTCTTCGATAAATCCAAGCCTTGGATCTCTTAAGGGTGCATGCAACTAAGATCCTAAGTGCAATATAAATTAATAGATAGGCCCTTAAAACTTTATTAAAGGTTATAAAAAACAATAAAGATCACATAGCTAAGATTTGGATGTTTCCATGTCTATTCCAATCAATGAAGAACTATCTCAAAGACATAAAGATTTTTCAATTGATGGTTCTTCCTTGGATCTTAGCAATGGAGAAGGGTGAACTTTTCTCTAGAGGGATAAGGGCTAGGGTTCTCTCTAGAAGATAGTAATAAGCTATACCATCTAACCCTAAATCTTAAGAGTGTTTATAGAGACTCCTTGTAAGTTTTAGTGATTTGAGCCTATCTCGGGCTTGCATTGCTTATTTTAACTCACTGGGTTGTAATTAATTAATTAGTCCTATTAGGCTACAATTAAGTAATTAGCCTATTGTAGAAAGACAATTTATAAGCCCTTGTGCAATCTTACATTTTTATTGAAATACTCTTATGCACACATATGAATTGAAACCCAAATATCCCTCAATATGCCATCAAGGAGTGTGAGCTCTAGTAGGAACTACTGGGAGCCATAAAAGATATAGAAACTCATTCAAAATCTAATTTTGAAGTTGATTCAACATCCTACCATAGAGAGTTAACTACATTCCAACATCTTAAAGAGAATTTTGGATCGCTCCGTTTCTTCTCTTAGGATTAGGTTAGGTACATGTAATCCTCCCTAGGCTTTTCTAAATCTTATGCATATTGGAATACATGCATCCAAAATTTTTTCTAGGATTTTGAAAAAAAGTTTAGTGTGCTTATAATTGATATGGAATTCCCAAACTATTTTCTTTTGGTGAAGAACAAAACGAAGTCGTTGGAAGTCTCGTAGACCCACGTTTTTCCACCCGATGACTCAACCTTGAAGCTTGAGATTCAAATGGTGAAAGTTTGGAGGGTAGAGACTAGGACTCCTTATTTGAAATTCAAAGAATGAATAAAAGAAAAAACCTGAAACCTTAACCCTTAAGGGGCTATTTATAGAATTCTTACTAGGCTTAAGTGACTTGAGCACACCATAGGCTTAGGTCACTTGATCTAGCTCAAAAAGGATTATAATTGATTAATTAACCCAATAAGGTTGTCTAATTAATCAATTAGGCCAATCTAAAGATGTCGTTCACTAACTCTTATGCAACCTTGCGAAATTACCAAAACATCCTTATGCACATAAATGAACCAAGAGTCAATCCAACCTTTATAAACCGTTCTAATAAGACATATGAGCTCAAGCGAGGACCATTAGAACCCAAAGGACAGTCCTGACCCCCTTAGAATCCAATTTTGAAGTTGACTCAATATCCCATTACATTGAGTCAACTACACTCCTATTCATCCCTATGTAAATAAAAATGCGACACTAAGTATTTGAGCCTGTGACTTGCTATCTATCGTATACAACCTCCATATGAGCTTATATGCGGATAAAACCTCTAGTTAAAAGGGTGCAAACATTGGATTCATTTATGGAATCATTGAAAAAAGTATTGCATTAGGTTTCAAAGCATCTAATAATGAAGCTAAATATAAGGCCCTTCTTTATAAGTTAGAAACCATGCACCTACTTAGAGCTCGTAAGTGTTTCAAGTCTATCTTGACTGTAAATTCATGGTTTGCCAAGTTTTAACCCAATATGAAGCCAAAAGTGAATGGATGGAAGTATACCTAACCTAAGCCAAATTGGAAGCTAGTGGTTTGATAACTTCCAAATTGAGCAAATAATGAGGGAAAACAATGTACCCATTAATCTATTAGCAAACCTAGCAATTCTTAGCATCATTGAAGAGCATTGATCTATCAACATGAAATACCACAAAAGATTCAACATCTGTAGAGATGACCTAACGGTTTTTTGTGCAAATAGTGAAGTGTCACCCATGAATGACAAAAGAGAATCACATAAACTCCTTGGTCAAGCCTCATGATATTCCACCATATGGAGGGAAGCCTGTATAGGGAGTTTGCGAATAGGTTGTATCTTTATTGCTTTTCATCTTAAGAGACCCAATATGTATCGGGGGGAATACATTAGAGGCAATGCAACAACCACTACGAGAGAAGAACTCTAGCCTATTGCGATTAAAAAGTTAAAAAAATCACTTATAGTGCTTTTTGAAGAAGCACTTGGTAGGTGATTTTGTAAAAAACACTTCCATAAAATCATTTCAACTAATTTTTTTTTAAAATAATAGCACTCTCAAACACATTTAAAAAAACCTAAATCTCTAGATAAAGGATTCGTATTGAAATTAAAATCAAATTATTAAAAAAGATAAAAACCCTTGACATCATAAAATAAAAATAATAAATCGAATATCTCTAAATCTCAGAACAAGATAATCCAAGAAGAATATTAAAAATTAACAAAATTGACTTTTGAGAGTTTATGAGCCATGTTTCTTTTTATGAAGAAGATAAAAAAAAAGAAAAAAGAAAAAAAAAAGAATTATGGCTACTTAACACATAATAATTCATTTTAAAGTAAATTATTTAAAGTTAATTTGAGGAAGAACAATACAAGTGTTTTTATAAAATATTTGACTGATATCAACTACTTAGATCATCAAAGAAACGAACACTCAATGGGGGTATACATATATATATATATATATATATATATATATATAAATTTCAATGGTAAATAGCAAGTGTCCTATAATATATGGACTGTATTTCTTCTATCAAACTATCACTCAATTTTCTTTTACTCTACAATAATAATAATATATATTCATTAAATCAAACCTTAGTTGCAGGTCAACCAAATCAATTAGATGATGAAATTTACTATTAATTTGATTTCCATTTATTGTTTAAGAAATTTTCAAATGCACTAATTGTACCAAATTTTGCTTTGTTTGGATCAGTTGAACCACTGAATTAATCTCATATTTTATCAGCATAAAAATCAAAAGAAATTTTGTTTGATGAATATATTCTTGTATAATTAAATATAAATAATTATAATTAAACATAAACTCTTTGCAGCTTCATCTTCCTACCATTTTGCCAAACCTACACCATTACCCATGTAAACGTTGTTTGTGTCTTGATACTCAGACCTAAGATTCAAATTGCTCAAATCATTGGTCACATGATTTGTGGTCCCTAAGTTCGAGAACCAGCTATTGTCAATGAGCAAATCTAGGATGGTGACCACTACTACAAAGGATCAAGGTTGGTTGCCTTTCTAGTGTTGTTGAAGATGGGAGACCCATTGTTGTTATTGAATCATGAGAAATTTGGATCTCTAAGACTCCTCCGATTAATTGGATCATAGCAAGAATTATAAAAAGGAATTGTGTAAAAATTCAAATTATTCGATTTGGCTTAACTCGAAAATTAAGAAAGGAAAATAAACATAATACAATTATTAAAAAAGAACATAAAAGGGATTCAAGAAGTTTAGATGTATTTTTTTTCTCTTGAATTTTTATTTACTTTTATATATATATATATATATATATATATATATATATATATTCTTTTTATTTTACTTTAAATTCAAATGAGGAGTATAAATAGGGATGACAACTAGACGGATTTGGGATGGGTTAAAATATTTCTCATATCCGTCCCATTAAAAAAAAATTAAATAGAGTGGGGTGGGCAAGAGAAATTCTCATACCCTGCCTTGCCCTGTTTAATTTTTTAAATTACATTAAAATAAATATATTTGATAAATAATTAAAATATTAAAACTTATTTTAAAAGTATTTTGTTATTATATATATATATTAAAAATAGGAAAATAAAAATTAAATTAAATTAGTTTTTAAACTTAAATTTTATATATAATCGGGTGGAGTGGGGTAGAACAAGACATTACTCGAACCCGTCCTGAATTTGTCTTGGGTTTTTTTAAAAATTTCAAACCTGTCCAAAATTCGTTTATTTAAATTTTAAACTTATACCATTAGGGATGAGGTAGGGTGGGATAGGGTGGGTACAAAAAAAAAAAACCGTTCCATTGTCATTTATAAGCATAAAAGATTTATGCATATATTAAACATGAAATGCTAAATAATATATTTTCTCACAAGTTCTTTAATGGATATCACAAAATAATGCCAACAGGAGATAAATTTTACTTTTTAATTAAGGAATCAAGTGTAATCTAAAAGTGATTATAACTTAAGTAAAAAACCATACTTACAAAATATGGCTCAATTAACGCATTATGATCTACCGTGTTCAACGACTAATAAAATATCATGGTCACACAGTAAAAAGACATAAATCCAAAGATTTCCTTAGCTCTAAAGGTGTCCACAGGCTAAAGATATGTAAATGAACTTGTAATCAAGGAGATAAAATCAACAAGTCTTTAAGAGTTCCAATATGTTTTTTTGCATTGATGCAATTTCTTAAGATTATACTTGCTTCTTTTTATAAATGGAAAAATTAAGTGTTCTATGCAATCTGTAAGGAGTAAATCCACCTTGACATTTTTGGTGATTAACACAATCAAAGGAAGTACTCATTATGTTATAAGCCACTTTTTGCACTTGAGTTTAACTAAAATGTCAATATAAAAAGACTTAGGTGGTGTTTATTTTTTTACTTAATTCTAAATAGAACTTTAATACTTAATAGTGTTAAATATTAGGTTGTTTGTTTTTGTAGTATTTTATTTCTATTAAGTATTGAAAAGTAAAGAAAAACCAATATGTTATTTTTTTTATTTAGAAAAAATTATATATTTTGACTTTTTCTATTTACTAAAAAATTTATAATAAGTTATGAAAAAGTAGAAAAACAAATAACCTAAATTCAAAAAATAAATTGCTTTCAGTAAGAAGCCAAAAAAAAAAGAAATACCACCTTAGATTGTGTTTGTTTTTCTTTACTTAATTCTAAATAAAATTTAAGCTAAATAATGCTTAATAGTATTAAATATTAAGTTATTTTTTTTAATATTTTATTTTTATTAAGTATTAAATAGTAAAAAAAAAAAAAAAAAAACAAAGCACAAATGTTATTTATAGTATTCAGAAAAAGCCAAATATTTTGATATTTTCTGTTCAATAAAAAATTTAAGAAATAAGTAATAAGTTAATAAATAAATAAATAAATAAATAATTTGAAATCTGAAAGCGAATTACTTTCAATAAAAAGTTAAAAAATAAATGTCATCTTAGTAAAATTTCTGCCTTAATATTATTATAGAAAATTTTGTAGCAATTGTGGATATATATATATAATGTTGAATTAAATATCTCACTACTCACCCACAACCAGCAGTAAATCCATCCTACTACTAAATAAGAAATTCGTTACAAATAATCATTGATCTTATAATTAAATATCATTGTTTGTTTCTTCTCCAAAAAATATATTTTGAAATTTGACAAATTCAATAA
Organism: Vitis rotundifolia; assembly: GCA_030254885.1. Taxonomy (NCBI): domain Eukaryota; kingdom Viridiplantae; phylum Streptophyta; class Magnoliopsida; order Vitales; family Vitaceae; genus Vitis; species Vitis rotundifolia. Next base: position 7,448,831 of record CM058164.1, on the reverse strand, counting down.
TCCTTGTAAGGTGCTGGATTCCCCTTACTTCAAGGTTGCCGAAGTAATTAATATTGTTGACTACTTTGTGTTGAGTATTTGGCTCATTTCTTGCGAAGTATCTTTTAATAATTAGTTACCAATGCCACTACTCTAATCTCATAAAATAGACACTGAACAAAAGAGCGTTATAAAACCATATTACATGTTGAACCTCAACCACTGAATTTTATAAAATATAGTTTGCTTTTATATGTGAACCTTCTGAAATTATATAAAAACGAATGAAGTATTTTTTTAAAAATATTTTATGAATAAAATTCTTAGGCTATGTTTGTTTTCTAAAAAATTTGAGGAAAAATACAAGATAAAGAAAATAGAGAGCAAAAATAGAATTAAGAAAATGTGAAAAAAAAAAATAATATTGAAGTCAATAAATTACTTTTATTTGTTAACTCAAACTCATTATATTTATTAACTCATCAGTATAAAGATCAAATAATTTAAAAATATATAAATTTTTAATTAATTTTAATTATATTTAATTTATTTTTTGAAAATTTTCGTATAATCAAATATGAACATTTTTTTTTTTTTTTTCCTTACTTGGACCAAACATAACTTTACTCTCGATGGGAAGCTTCATCTTCCTTTTTTTACTGGTTTATTTGACTTTTGAGTGTATGCCCTAATTCTTCTTCACAGATGTCATAAGCTAGATATATTTTCAATTCGGTGACTTGGAAATTTTATTTAAGACTTTTAAGCATCAGCCACACTGGTCATGCTACATAAGCCACATATATTTAAGACTTACTCTTTTTCACAGCTGTCATAAGCTACATATATTTTCAATCCAGTGACTTGGAAATTTTATTGAAGACTTTTTAAGCATCACCCATGCACCGTGGTCATGCTGCTTCCAGGAAGAGATATACACCTGCAATGTACTTTATATATCTGAATTAATGGAGTTAAGTTAATTAATTTCTTCATGCCAGAAAATGACATCATCTGTATAAGTGAGCAAAAGTCAAATAAAAAATGGGGTCCAAAAGGTTGGTGGTCTGGAATCCTTTTTTAGTTTGTCCTATTTGTATTGACAAATTCCAAACGAATGAAAGGCGCTTATTCATTTGGCAGAAGTCTTGGGTCCTGGATTAAATAGAGATAGTATATACGATGTGAAACATCTCTATCTCTACGTAATAATTTATAATTGAGTATGTTGCAATAGACATGGATTCTTCTTCTGCTTGCTTCTACTTTTGCTAATATTCCATGGTATTACAACCTAGTCAATAGGGAAGAGCTTTGTTGCAATGGAGCGACCCATCCGAGCCTTCTCCGATGTGGGCTTTGTTTCAGTTGCTTCAAATCGATCATCTGAGCAAATAAAGGCTTACCCAGATCGACTTGGAAATCTCATAGGGAGGCCTCCTCCACAGCCCTCCCGCTACATTGGTTGGAATATTCCCCGCTCGGCACCACCTAAACCTGTTGCATCACCACCACCAGCAGATTTCTTTTAGATTTCTTATTGAAATTAAAACCAATTATAACCATGGGTGTTATCAAATTCAAACTAATAAATCAAGTATCTCCAAATTCAGGAAGAATATAATCCAAGAAGAATGCTAAATTTATTTCTCATGTTTCTGCTTACGAAGAAGTTCAAAAAGAAAAAAAAAAGAAGGGAATTATGACTAACTAGAGTTAATAATAACTAATTTTAAAAGTAAATGATTTAAATTAAGTTAATTTAAGTAAGCACAATATAAGAGTTTTTATATATATTGACTTGGTAAATTAAGCTTTAAGTCCTTTAATTCAGTAGCTGGTTCCAGTTCCATATTCGGAGTTCAACTAATAGGATTATTATTCTATACTTCCTCGTCAATAGCCAAAATTTCTAGGGAAAATAGCAAGGGTCTTGTTATATTTGGACTGTATTTCTTCTATCAAAATATCAATCCTCTTTCTTTTACTCCACAAAAGTTCTTGTTTGCAACAGAAAAAAATCAAATAAGCACTGAGCTTAGTTGTATAATAATAATAATATTTATTAAGTCAAACCTTAGTTATAAGTCAACCAAATTAATTAGATGAAAATTTACTATTTGATTTCCATACATTGTTTTTGAAATTTTCTATTTTTTTTTATATATAATGAGTATTAGAATCAAAAGAAATTTTGTTTGATGAATAAATTTTTGTATAATTAAATATAAATAATAATAAATCGTATACTCATCACAACTTCTTCTTCGTACTATTTGGACTTGAGTATTTGAAACGTATAAAAATATAATTTACCCTTTAATTTCTTCTTCGAAGCAGTATCATCCAAGCCCATCCAATTTAATTCTTTGCTTGACTTGGAATTTGTGTGCACCATCTCTTTCGTGTTTATCGAAAGAACCATGTGATGAATTATTAGACCACACAATTTTGATATGGCCAATTAATGATGTCTACTTCAAACAATATATTTTTCAAATTGCTACACTAAAGTCTTCGAAAGCCGCCAAATATTGGAAATTGGTGGCGTGAGAATTCTTTTAATTTCTAGTTTGTCCTATTTATTCCAAGACGTGCCCGATTTGGGTTTGGTAACATATCTGATATTTCTCGAGCAATGAGTCAACTAATTGACCTCTCCATCTATATAATATATACATAAGATCAAGCATAATGCCATAGCAAAGTGACTGCAATGAATGCTCTTTTCTTGCTTTTAGTTATATTAATTCATAGTGTGGTGTTGCAGATCAGTCACACAGGTAAGAGCTATGTGGCGATGGCACGACCCTTAGAAGCTGCTTCTGATACGGATTTTGTGGCCGCTGCTTCAAATCGATTGTTGGAGCAGAAGAAGGTATACCCAGATAAAGTTGGGAGTCCCATATGGAAGCCTCCTCCTCAGCCTGGGAAGCCGCGTCAATTTTCTGTGCCTCCCGCGCCACCTCATGTTGGGCTACTGCAATCATCACCAAATTCACTATCTTCTCCACCACCACCACCACCTCTACTTAGCAGCCCATGAGTTTCATTCATCTGTTAGCATATGTCTACCTAATATGATTTTGATCTCTAGTATCGCCAGATTAAGATGATGTTATTTTGACTATACTTCATGTTACGTTTTTCAGTTCAAATATGTATGGAGTAAATATTGTCAAGAATGAAGTTTGCTTACTTCTCAGCATTGATGAAATATTGTTTTTACATCAGCTGCCGGTTACTTAGTTAAGAAATGGTATAATTGGATTCTCCTCAGCTGTATATATTTATATGCATACATGTATGTTGGGGAGAAATGTGAGTTGAAAAGGGCCGATTCTGAAACTCAATAACCATTCAATTGAAGTTCATATCATTCAAAATCAACATAGTTGACTTTAATATTGGGTTAAGAAAGAAAAAAAGAGGAAAGTGAGGAAAAGTGGGGGCTTAACTATTTATATATATTGATAATGATACATACTCATATTTAGATAAAGAATTAAAAACTAAATATACAGTACAACCGACAGAGGGAATGTTGCAATCCCTAGACAATTCTGCTGCATTGAATATTCTAGAATATACAACGACTAATTTTTCTTTAGTTATGGAGCTAATCTTGCATTATCTCCAATAGCCCCCTCAAGTTGAGTGTGGTTGGTGGGTGACACCACATAGATAGTAGACAGTGGTTTGGTGAAGATATCAACAATCTGATTAAGGTTTGGTGCATACATAAGAAATTCTCAAGGATTTTTTCTTGAACAAAATCACTACAAGAAAAAAGGGAATTAATGACACTTTTTAAGTGTCAAGAAAAGTATAAGATGACGCTTCTCTAAAGCGTCCTCTTCGCCCCTGTCATTATATGTTTTAGTCCATAATAACACTCTTAGGAAGCGCCATCTTTGATTTATACTTTCAATGACACTTAAAGAAGTGTCATTTTTGAGTATTTTTACTAAAATTATTTTTATAAAATTGTCATTGTTGACACTCATTTGGGGGCGTCATCTTTGGATTATTTTTCAATGACACTTTTAAAAGCGTCATCTTTGGTTTATGTTAATAATGACACTTAATAGAAGCGTCATCTTTAAGCATTTTATTTTAATAATAATATTGCTATTATGTTTTTAAAATAATGAATTTCCTATATAATTAAATAAAAGCAAAAGCAATTATAAATCCTAAAATTAAATTGAATTGTACAAATTAAAATATCTCCAAATATTAATATACAATGGCTTAGTTTGAATAATTAGTATAATTACTTGTATACAAATTATAAATTTGTTCATAATTAGATCAAAATATTTCAATGAGAATTTTTAAATCCAATACAAGAACAAATACCGGTGCAATAACTACAAAAAGAAACCATCATCAACAAAAGCCTACTTCAACCTCCTAATGATTTAAATAATATCATCTTCATCATTTTCAGCATCGCTTCAGTGTAATGATTTCTCTTCTTCTTGTAAGCCAATTTCCTTTGCAAGCTATAAAAAAAAAAATATATAAAACTTTTAATTTATACATATAACAACCAATATAATTGAAACAAAGAGGATATAAGAATAGAAAATAATCCAACACATTAATTAGCTTTTGTTCAAGTAAAGCAATAAAACAAACATACTAATATTCTTCTTATTGGGTCAAAGGTAAGAAGTTTTACTAGAGTAAATAAATTATTAGTGTTAAAAAATACTGCTACTAAGTAAGATAATTATCTCAATTATTAAGTGTATAACCACATGAATATGTCTTAGTTCCCTTAATTATTGAAAAGATCTATTTTAAAATGATTACTATGTTGATAGTGAAGAAAAATAAATCTTCATTTACCCTGTCATTGGCATCATCCCCGTCAAAGTCTTCTTCTTTAGGCTCTTGCTTCAAAGAGGTTATCAATAACATTAGGGTAATATAAAGCAAAAGAGGTTAATTAAAAAAAAAATAAAAATAAACATTGATGGATTTACCTTTTCACAAAATAGCTATATTCTATGATGCCTTAAAAATTAAAAGAGATTGTTTATGTAGCTCACCCATGTAAAATTATTCAATTCATGTTTAAAGAGAGGTGAATTAAAAAAATAAAAAATAAAGATCGACATGTTTACCTTTATTCACAAGATAACTATATTCTAAAATTCCTTAAAGATGCCTAAAAATTAAAAATTAACATAGATTGTTTATGTAGCTCACTCATGCAAAGTTATTCAATTCATGTTCACACATGCAAATAGGTTTTAGCATGCATTTATGTTTCACGACCTATGTAATACACTAATTTTCCATCAATTTTGAATTTTGGGATGTAGGCAATGGAAGGCCAATATCCCATGATTTCAAGACTTGCCAATGTTATTGGCATCCTTAAGGACTAAAGCTTAGGGCAGGAAACAATATATAGGTGTTGAAGAGAGATAATGTTTTGGGGATCTAGGGAGGCTAGGGATTCTAGCTCATTTATCTGAAAATTAATCTCAGGGGTATCTAGATTTCAAATTGTATTAAAAGGGAAAAAACACTTAATTATTACCTTAATAAAAAAAAATACACAAGCATTTCCACAACTACTAATGTTGCAAGTTAAAACTTGTGTGGCCTTTAACTTTCAGCTGCCCTACCATCACTATAATTTTTTCTAATAAATTTTCCAACTAAACTTGAATTTGAGAGTGCCTATTATCTTATTTGTTGTTTGTAAATTCCTAGCCCCATTCCCATGGTAGCTATGTATGGTTTATCTATAATTGTTTTGTGAATATTCCAATATACCTTTTACAAATATCAAGAGTGTCATACTAACTTTCAACATAGATGAAACATCTACTTTAAAATGGAAACTAAAAGAATTTAATTACCTTTCTCATTTGGAAACTCCAAGCTCATGGCCACCCACTTGTCCTCACCAATGGCTAGCATTGTAATCCCCTTGGGGAAGCTAACATCTGGAAAGGATAGATACACTTTGATCTTGCCATGGAGCAAGTAACTCATTTTTTTGGTGGTCATCTCTGTGCTAAAAAATTGAAAAATTGAAAAATTGAAAAATTGAAAATTGAAATTTTTACTTAAGACCAAAGGAAAGTAATTAATAATGATTATATACTTTACAACCATAATGAAATTGAAATTAAACTAAAGGAAAGTAATGGCAAGCTAGCAAGCACTAACCAAGCGGGATTAGGTGAAATCTCATCTATAAGTTTAGGAAATTCAATTCCAGAGAGTTTGAGAGATGAAGAGCATAACAGAAATGTTTTATCTAATGGAGTCTTAACAACTTAGGTTGTACTAGAAATTCCAAAGCATGTCAACTCTACCGGACTTGAGAAAATTACTTTCAAGTTTAGTAAGAGCAAAGAGGCTTATAATAGTAAGTTATCTTTAGTACCTCCGTCTGTGCCTTGTAAGGTTGATAATTCCCATTCATATATAGGATTTCTTGGTGAACTTGGACGAAACATTGCATCGCCTAATATAGGAACAAATATACATGTAAATACAAGTTGGAATCTAGAAACTAGAAATCTTCATTTTTCGTGCTCCTAATATGGAGTTGAAAAAGTCTAAAAAGGTTGCTCCAAAGAGCTACCTTACAAATGTTAAAAAGTTATTATGATCAATTGGTATTCTTTATGGGGCTTTGGTAAAATATATTTCTACTTCACAAGAGGTAAATATTGGTCTGATACATTTTTATAGAATGTATTTAGGTTTATTTGCTTATTATTTAAGACTCTTATATTACATTTAATGTTTATCAAAAAGGGCTACATAGAGTTATGAAAGAAAGTGGATATTTGTGTGGTTGTTCAACATGCAATTTCTCCAAAATAAGTCATTCATATATAATTTGATTTGTTCTCATCATTGTAGTGTTTGGCACATATTCAGGTTTATTGAACAATATCATATTTAATTAGTTTCTTATTGCCTATAAGTTTGAGCAACATGCTGATGATAGAACTAAACACCTAAATAATCACATATACTTGGAGAATGGCAAGCCAATTTATAGTATCATTAATCAATAGCTTAATACCGCCCTACTCAATGAATTACATGAAGTGATAAAACCAATAGCTTTTAGATATATAAATGCAATCTATCGATAGAAATAAGGCAACAAATAAAAATCAAAATTCATTGCTAGTATTGAAAAACTCACAATTTATCCTTATCACTTCATCCCTAAGCCTTTTTATGGCAACTTGAATTCTACGCCATGATGCAATGAGGTAGGTTCCTTGGGATATTACTTTGTCCAGTCAAATTACTAATTAATGGATGAAAATTAACTAAATAACTAAGGTATAGTGTTATGACATTTGGAATGTAAGTATCAACCCACTATAAGAATATTAAACTAATTTGTTTAAAAGTTGAATTGCATCACTTGCTAAAAGGAAATAATCTTAGCCACTACTGGTTGTTTCCATCCATCCTAGGTAAGAAGTTTGACTTACATGCATATTTCTAAGAGCCTTATATTATAGAACTTTATTCCATCTGTGAAATTTAAGAAATTAAATTAATCTAAGATCTACAAGCACATATGAATAGTACCACCAAGTCAAGATCATTCTCAAATTTTCCATTGATTTTCACAAGGCTATTATTATATTAGGCTAATTTTTATTTACTATATTCTAGTTAACATAATTCCTAATGGAGCAGCTTCTTTAAAAAAGAAAGTATGAAAATATGTATAACCTTTTAATTAAAAGATATTATATGGAAAATTTTAAAGTTAATATTAAATCAAATTAATCTCCATAAATAGAAAAATATTGTCTTGTTTTTCAAACACTATCCAAATTACCTTTCTAAGTTGATAAGATAGTCATGGATAACATTTAAATATTAAAATCATTGAATTTTTAAATGATAAAATTTGATTTTTGAATATTAAAATCATTGAGTTCTTAAAAAAATAAAAATAAAAATAAAATTAAAAAAAAAAAAACTTTATCAATTAATATTTATTAACTATCATTATACAAAAAAATTCCCAAAAATAAATATTAAGATTTCAACTGGTAGGGTCTAAACTACCAAGTATTTATTTTATTTAAATCATTGAATTTTTTAAATGATAAAATTTTGAAATTTGATTTTTGAATATTAAAATCATTGAGTTCTTTAATTTTTTTTTTTTTAAAAAAAGAAAATTAATATTCTTTAACTATCACCATGCAAAAAAAAATTCCCAAAAATATATATTAAGACTTCAGAGTGTAAGCTACCAAGTATTTGATATAATAAAAAAACCAACTTAGAGACCAGGTTTTACCATTCAACTTTGCCTCTCCCAATAAGATGACAATACAGAAAAAATAAAGGATGATAAAAAGGGATAAATATGAGTTCAATTAGCAAATAAAAGATAATGCAAATTAAAACATATAAAAACTTGTGAGTTGATGTCTCAAAGGCTTAGAGGACTGTCAGAATCCAAAATTAAAGGAATCTATTTAAGCTAAATTGTAAGCAAGAAGGTAATCCAGAACATGTCATTATCACCTGCCATTTTTTTTTTTTTTTGGGAATACAACTAGTTTAGTCACAAAAATAGGATTCCATAGTTTTCAAGTTAGAACCTTGAAAGTTAACCACCTAACATAGATCAAGACAACCCCCACACAGTCAACTCGAAGCTGAGACCCAAAGCCTTATTGAAAGGCATAACACCAAAGCCCTACAAGAAGCCAAGACACCTAAAGCTTTCCTAGGATTGGATAAAACTAGTGTGTCCTATGATTGGGAAATCTTCAATGATGGATTGTTCAAAGGGTTAGGGCTCAAGAGTGGGGCTCTTGCTTTCTCAGATCCCTCTAACCCTCTCCTCAATCAACTATAGAAAACCAATAAATCATATATAACCGAAACAATTGCATCAACCAATTCAAGATTTAAGCTTAAAATTTTTTTTATCTGATTTGCGTCTCTTTTCTCCCATTTCTGGGTAACCAAACAAACCAATAAGAAAAGAAATGAGAGTACCTTCATTGTGTTGGTAACATTTTCTCATTGATTGGTTGTTGTTGGTGGTTGGCAACGTGGGTGATTGCCTTGGGTTTCGATTGGTTGTTGTTGGTGGTCAGCTACGTGGGTGATTGCCCTGGGTTAGGGCTCTAAGTGTTTGGAATATGAGTTAATGTGTTTAGATGGGAAAAAAGAATGAAATATATATCAGTAACTTCAATGACACTTGATAAAAGTGCCAATGTTGCTCTCCATTTCAATGACACTTACAAAAGTGCCAAGGTTACTCTCCACTTCCTACCATGATGCTTCTTAAAGGTGTCATATTAAAAGCGCCATTGAATCTGATATATGTATCATAGAAGCGCCAAGGTTTAAAAATATTCTACAAGCGCCAAGATTGACCCAATTCCTTGACATTTTTTTGAAGCGCCAAGGAATCAAGTGTCATAACTTGCATTTTTTCTACTAGTGAATATAAGTCGAGTTCCTTATGTTTGGTTCTAAATGGAGGACAAAATTAGCACTTAAAGAAACAACAGTTATGTGAGTGTTTAGTTGGGTTGGCAATCTTGGACAAAATTCCTAAGTGTCCTATAACTTGGTTTTCCAATTCCTCTTTGGACTGCTTGACTTTGAAGATTAAGACTTTAATAAGAGGTTGAGGTATGTAGCCGAGTGTGTGGTGATTAAATGTGAATCAACCCTATTTTTCATCTTTAAAAGAGTTAAGAAAGTTGGGAGAAATATTTTTTTGATGAAATGTTTTTGTTCCCTTGTTTTTGGATTGATCTAGGTGCAAGGGTAGATCAATCCAACTAACCTGTTTTTAAGATCAATTTTCAGCCATTGGATTAAGGGCTTCATTCTCATTTAAAATCAAACTTTCTCCCATTTTTGGAAAGAAAGAGAGTAGTAGCCGTGAGAGAGCTTTTCCTTCATCCCCATTTTAAGGGTGTTTGCCTCATAAGAAAATCCCATAAGTTTTCCAAGATTTTTTTTTTTTTTTTGATTTTTTGAAAATGAACATGGGTTGATTTCTGAAACATTCATATCTTATTCTCTTGGTTTTGTGCAAAAACCCATTTTCTTCTTCGTAAGGATTCAATAAGCGGCTGAGATCAAGTTTAGTGTGGACTCCAAGTATGCTTCGGAAGAAAAATGTGAGAAGTTGAAAGTGAAAGGTACTAGTCAAGTCATCTGGGAAGGATTAGTTGACTTGAGCTATGTAAAACCTTGTGTGAGTGTTTAGCTAGATTGGTAATTCCGGACAAAATTCCTAAGTGTCCGCTAATGCATCTTTCCAATTTTTCTTCGGATTACTTGACTTTGAAGATTAAGACTTTGCTAAGAGGTTGAGGTATGTAGTCAAGTGTGTGGTGATTGAATGTGAATCAACCTTGTTTTTCATCTTTAAATGAGTTAAGAAAGTTAGGAGAAATAGTTTTGGTGCAAGGCTTTTATTCCCTTATTTCTAGATCGATCTAGGTGTAGGGGCAAATCGATCCAACTAACTTGTTTTTAAGATCAAATTTTAGCCATTAGATTAAGGGCTTCTTTTTACACTTTAAATACAAACTTCTCTCATTTTCTGGGTAGAGACTACAACAACCATGGAGATAGTTGCAGCCACTCCATGTGTTTTTCATTTTCTCATTTTTTTTTCCTAATTTGGGGGTTTTTGGTTGCAAAGAAAATCCAATTCTCTTAATGTTTTCTAAATTAGTTTTTAATGGATTTTCTTGAGTAATAAATGGGTTGATTAATTCCTTCATTCATATCTTAATCTCTCATTTTATTTGGGTTTAGGTACAAACCCATTTTCTTCTTGTGTGGATTCAAGAAGAGGCCAAGATCAAGCTTGATGTAGACTTCAAGTGTGCTCCAAAAGAAAGTGAGAAACTGAAAGTGAAAGGTACTATTCAAGTGGTCCAAGAAGGATTGGTTGGCTTGAGCTAGATAAAACCTTATATTAAGCTTTTATTCTTGATAGTAGATGTTTTCGATCGTTGGTAGGCCCGCGGTTTTTTATCTTTTTAGAGGTTTTTCACGTTAAAATCTGGTGTTAATTGTCTTTTTCTGTCACTCTACACTTTGATTTATTTTATATTTTTTGATATTATTGATTACTTGGGCATATATATTGAATGGAAGAAATATGAGGTGATATAAGTGTGATGATCCATGGAATATCCTTAATAATTTTTCTGCTCATTTTGGTTAATGATATCATGAAGTAAATTGATATGAGTTGAAGAGATAATTGTTCTTTTGATTTATGTTTGAGGATTGTTGAAGCATTTGCATGTGTATTACATTTATATATTATTGGGAGAGTGTTGGTGCATACATTCTTGCTTGTGGATGTTATGCTTTGTTGAAAAGTTGTTGGAAGAGAAATTTCTTGACATTGAGAAAGTCTAAGGTTAGGTAATCTTTGTTGGAAGAATTTTTAAATTGTTCTACAACACCTATTCACCCCCCCCCCCCCCCCCCCCCCCCCCCCCCCCCCGCTAGGTGTAGTCTATTTAACCTTTTTACCTTGTATTCAATTTTTATTCTTCATAGTGGATGTTTTTGATCGGTTGTAGGCCCGTGGTTTTTGATCTCTTCAGAGGTTTTCTACTTTAAAATCTGGTGTCAATTGCCTCATTGTCTCTCTTTCTTTTCTTGGCATCAGTTTTTCAGTTTGAGCAATTTATTAGAGTTTTGATTGTCTACTATTTGATTGAATGATGAAGAAAAATGACTATGAATCAACCCTTGAAACTGTTTTTGATTGTTGATCATTGACATTTTGAGGTATATTGGTCTTGTTTTTATCTGAATTTAGTTTAAGTTGATTTGAGTTTGGGAGTGTTGGATTATGTGCATGTGGATTGCATTTTAATATTGTTGGGGAGTGTTGTTGCATTCATATATGCATGTAATTTATAAGTTGTGTTTTTGAGAATGTGTGAAAAGAAGAAAAATATTCAAAAAATTTCAAGGTTTACTAATTTGAGTTGAGATTTTTTCTTTTTCTTTTAATTGGTCAAAACACCTATTTACCTCCTTCTCCCTCCTCTAGGTGTATTCCACTATTGAGATTTACTTTTTCAATTGGTATTAAAGTAGGTTTTTAAAGTAAAAATTATTTTCAGTCCTTGAATCTCAATTATGGAACCTTATCAAGAGGAAGCTTCCATTGGGAGACCACCATTCTTAACGGGCGAAAATTATTCCCATTGGAAAGTGAGAATGCAATATTTTCTCAAAATGCAAAGTGAAAAAGTTTGGAATGCCGTTGGATTTGGTTGGTCTCCATCTAAGATGTTGGATAGAGAAGGTAGACTAACAAATGTTATCAAGCCTAAGTTGGAAAGGATAGAGGTGACAATGAAGCTAGTGAGAACAATACTAGAGCCATGTATTCCATTTTTAATGCCATTAGCACAGATGAATTCCATAGGATAGCTACATGTACTTTGGCTAAGGAGGCTTAGGATATCCTCCAAGTGACTCATGAAAGACCTAATGCTGTAAAGTATCCAAACTTCAAATGTTGACCTCTAGGTTTGAGACAATTAGGATGGACGATCATGAGAACTTTGGAAAGGTTCATGCAAAACTGATGGACATTATGAATTCTAGCTTTAATCTAGGTGAGCCCATCCCTAACTCGAAAGTGGTTAGAAAAATTCTAAGATTTCTTCCGAAAATATTTAAAGAAAAAGTCACCGCCATTGAAGAGTCCAAGGATGTAGATTCCTTGAAAGTAAATGAACTTGTCGGTTCACTCCAAGCCTTTGAGATGACTTTTGGATCACCTAGGAAATCAAAGGGCATTGCCTTGAATGCCATTAAAGAGGCGTCCTTAGGTTCTGAAGGTAAGAGTGATGAGAGAATGTCGAATGAAGAAGTTGCTAGATTTGCCAGAAAATTAAAAAAATACATGAAGTTTAGGAAATATAAGAAGAAGTCCAAGGAAAATGCGAAAAAATAGAACAATTTAATGGGAAAATCAAATGCAAAAGACAAAAAGAAAGACAAGAGTGTCAAAAAGGACCTTGAGGTTGAGTACTTCAAGTGTGGGGGAAATGGGCACTATGCCATTGAATGTCCCTCAAAGAAAAAGGAAAGAAAGCCATGCAAGTCACTTGAAGTGACATGGAATCATGTCAATCAAGTGAAAAAGAATCCAATGCAAGTGAGGAATGCACTAATTTCACAACTTTTATGGAAAATATCATTGAGGAACCACTCAAAAAAGAGGTTCTGAGTCTTGTGAGTCAAGTGAGTTCGATGGTGATGAGATGAGTTTTGACTCTACATATGAGACTTTTGACAAGGAGTGCTTAAGTCTCAAATAGAAACAAGTTGAGTGGAAGGCTTCTAAAAGGAGTTTAATCATTGAGATTAAGACTCTAAAGGGAGAAAAGAAGTTTTTGCTTGATAAGATTGCATTTCTTAAGAATGAACACTTTGACATAAAGAAAATGTGTGATGAATTGAAGATTGAAAATCAAGTGTTTAAGAATGAGTTGAGTCTTAGGAAAGAAGAGTTACACCCTAACTCTTAAAGACTAGGTGATTTGATCAATTCAAGGAGAAAATCATTTGACAAAAGAGGCTTAGGTTTTGTTGATGAAACTACCACTCCAAGTAGTGGTAAAACAATTTTTGTCAAGCCTTGTGAAGGAGTGCTCCCTAAGAAGACTCTCTCTACACTGAAACTTCATTATACTCATTGCACTAAAATAGGACACACCGTTGATGGATGTTATGCTAGGATGTTTGAGAGTTTCCAAAGAAAGTTAAACACCTCATGAATGAATCATTCACTTTGAGAAATAGGTTGTTACAAGGAAGCATTTCCAATGGAAAGACCAAAGTCACAAGTGTTAAACAAATATGGGTGAAAAAGAATGAACTTAATTGCCTTGGTGTTCACACTGCACTTAGGGCTAGTGAGTCATACTCATGGTACTTTGATAGTGGATGTTCACATCATATGATAGGTAATAGATCATTCTTCACTAATTTCACTGAATTTAATGGAGGAAATGTGATTTTTGGTGATGGTAATATTACTAGTGTGAAAGAGAAAGACACAATTTGTGCTTCTGGGATCCCTAGCCTTGAAGAGGTCTTGTATGTGAAAGAATTGAAAGCTAACTTCATTAGTATTAGTCAAATATGTGACAAAAAAGTCAATGTTCAATTTTCACAAAATTTATGTAAAATGTTTGATTTGAATGGAAATTGTGTGATGATTGGATTGAGAATTTCAGATAATTGTTATGTTGTTTGTCAAAATCCTTCTACCTCTTCTTCTTCTTCCCTTGTGTGTGGTAGTTCAAAAATTGAATCAATCAATTTGTGGCATCGTAGGTTAGGTCATTTAAACTATCGTGACTTGATGAAGGTTGCTAATAATGAAGTCATCAAAGGGATTCTTAAGCTTGGAAAACCTTTTAATATTATTTGTGGTACTTGTCAAAAGAGAAAACAAACTAAGAGTATACATAGGAGAGTTGATGAAATTTTGATCTCTAAACCTTTAGAACTCTTACACATGGACCTCATGGGTTCATTGAGAACTGAGAGTTTAGGAGGCAAGAAATACATTTTGAAGATGGTTGATGACTATTCTAGGTATGCATACATTGCTTTCTGAAGAGATAAAAGTGAGACATTCATGAACTTCAAGGACATTGATTTGAAAATTGAAAATGAAAAGGGTATCCCATTGAAAGAATTAGGAGTGATAAGAGGAGAGAATTTGATAATTCTGATTTTCTAGAATTTTTTCATTATCTAGGAATCAAACATGAGTTTTCCTATCCTAAAACACCTCAACAAAATGGGGTAGTTGAGAGAAATAATTGTGTCATTCAAGAAATGGCCCGAACAATGATAAATTATCATGAACTTCCTACGCATTTTTGGGTTGAAGCCATCAACATAGCTTGTCATACTTCCAATAGAATTCACTTACGACCTCATACTAGGAAGACTTGTTATGAGTTGTGGAAATGAAGGAAACCTAGTGTGAAGTACTTTAGGGTGTTTGGAAGTAGATGTTGTGTCTTGAAAGACCATGAAAATCTTGGTAAGTTTGGGTCCAAGAGTGAAGAAGGGATATTCCTATGATATTCCACCAAAAGTCGGGCATATAGAGTGTACATTTTGAGTTCAAAATGTATGGTGGTGTAGACCCGCATTTTTCACGTGCGCCCCCACTCGATCGGCGAGACTTGCTTTTTATTTGTGAAAAATTAGTTTTTGAAAAAAAATTCGGAGTCGCCACTTATTTTATTTTTATTTTAAAGGGAAAATAAAATAAGAAATAAAACCCTAAAGAAGTGACTCCATAATTTTGGAAAGGCGTGTCTTTGAAAAACCCGAGTCTAGGTCCGGGGATTAGGTTACCTATTGGGAAGGTGCCTCTAGGAGGTAGCACCCCTCTAAGCCCTATAAAGGTCTCTACTGACTAAGTTGGGGGAAATGTGGCAATTAATTGAGGATACCTAGGTAGACTAAGGTGATTAAAAAAATAAAAATAACATGCCAAATAAGATCACATCACAATAAAGAGGAGTTAGGGTGCATACTTGAACCACTTCCCAAGCGCTATCATGAAACATAAGAGTTAGGATAGAAATATATCACACAACATGTGTTTTATCTAAGATGATCAAACAGTCAAATAAATATCAAGACAATCAAGCATGACACTAAACAAAGGCGTGGTACACAAAAACAATCATATTCACAGAATTTAAAAGGTAGGTGACAGGGAATGTACCTGGATAGCATGAGTAACTCATAATACGCTTCCTCGGGACATGGGGGGTTAGATAATAAATAATAAAATAAGAAATCCTAGCATGCTCAGTATATAATTAGCATAGCAAAAACGATCAGAATATATGAAATAATCAATAATTACACATCTTGTATACAATTCCTAAAAAATAGATAGATATGATTACAACAAATAATTAGGGCGGTAGCAAAAATGAGTTTTGAAAAGATTTTCTTATGTAGGGGTTTCAGCAATTCCCCAATTGATATACAAAAATCTAGCCTGGAATTATCCCATTTATTTGGGAGCACAGGCTTTGATTCGTGTTTTGTTCAAAACCAAAATTTTATTTGCAAATTGAGAAAGATGCGAACCGATTAAAACATGGTTGCACATTATTTTAAGAAAATGAGATTTTGATTCTAAGAATTCTAAATGAATTTTTGAAATGGATTTTTTTTAAAGGGAATGTGATTTTGATTCTAAGAACTCTAAATGAGTTTTTGAAATGGATTTTTAAAGGGATCTTTTGAGAAAAGTATTATGTTTTTAAAAAATAAAGAAATTAATTTGAAAATAATAAAACGTATGAATCAAAATGCCAAGCAAAACAAAAAGAGACCAAAATCACAAAGTAGAATTTTTGACAACCAAGAAAATTGAAGTGGTGAGAATTGAGGCCAATCTTCACAATTTTCCGATGGCCTCCAAGAATTAAATTTAACAAATAAATGTCAAAGAAAATAACTAAACAACCTTAGATCAAATAGAGTCTACCAGATATCAATCAAGAACTAACAAGGATTAATCAAGCGCATAAACTGAGGATATAATCAATAACTAAATTAAATTAGTTGAACACACAGACCTATGATTAAGGTAATGTAAAATATAGTACCATAAGAACTTACAATTCTAAAACACCCGAACTGAGTAAGAATCAATCAAGACCTAGAGTTTGACACACTTAAAACATGGATATAATGACAAGGGGTCAGATAAATTAAATAATTAAAATTCTAAAGACTCATAAACAAAATATGATCAATCCAAAAAATAATTGAAATTAATAAACATAGTGATAATGATATAGAACCAAATGAATTAATCACCTAAAAACCTGAAGCATCACATGAATCAACTAAGATGAAATAAAAAAAAATAAAAAAATAAAAAAAAAATAAAATAACATGATGATATGACATAGAATCAAATAAATTAATCCACTAAAATTTTAAAGCATCATACGAATTAATTAGGACGAACCCTTAAACTAAAATTAAATAAAAACAAGATGATGATGACATAAAACCAAGTAAATTGATCAACTAAAACTTTAGAGATCGAAAATTTAATAGAGTAAAAAAATTAACAAACAAAGCTCTAATTTTCAATCTAATAAAAAAACAACTAATAAACCAATGTATAAAAAAGAAATCAAGAACTCAAGAACAAGGAAACTCACTTACCTTTGGAAGATGCAGCCTACTCGCTTTGGATCAGTGGCGTGCATGGTTCTCTTGAAGATACCATGAAGATCTTTATGGAAATTGAGGTGTGGACCCCTTAAAATGCAACCTGCTGCCACTTTTCCTTCAAAACAATCTCACCATCTCAAAGTGCAAAGTGCAACCTGTTGCTGCTTTTCTTTCAAAAAATCTCACCCTAAAGTAGCAACCTGCCGCCACTTTTCTTTCAAAAAAATCTCACCCTAAAGTAGCAGCCTGCTGCCACTTTTCTTTTCAAAAAAAATCTCACCCTAAAGTGGCAGCCTGCTACCACTTTTCTTTTCATCAAACTCATAGTGCGCCCTATGGAGATTAATAACAATCTCTTTTCCTCATTTTGGATGGCCATGCCCTCTCTCCTATATGGTACGTCATGGTTGCCTTGTTGTCTCAGATGGCGGCTGTGGTACTTTGTGGAGACTGAAAAATCTCCTTTTTTCCTATGCATGTGACTGCCAACCTCTATGGGTTGTTTTAGAGCGTGCTTTAATTAGCTGCATGGCCTCACATATGTCGGCGCCACCATCACTTTTGAAGATCGACACTCTCTCCGACGGTAGCTTCTCTTTGGTATAATGAATCCGAGTTTGATGTGACACCAACACAAAAACGCACCCTTCAACTTCCTCAATCAAAATAGACCCAGAAACTGGACCAGCAAAAAATCACCATAATTCTTAAAGCGATCGATGAAAATGGTTCTGAGCAATATTCACTTCTCTCTTGAAACATGTATGGACTACAGCATGGATAA
Source organism: Vitis rotundifolia (assembly GCA_030254885.1). NCBI lineage: Eukaryota > Viridiplantae > Streptophyta > Magnoliopsida > Vitales > Vitaceae > Vitis > Vitis rotundifolia. The sequence continues at coordinate 7,430,791 of CM058164.1, read as the reverse complement.
AGGTAAAGTTCCACGGCTTATAGAGGCCTTGCTATTCTGGAGTCTGGTTTAGACTCTTCTGCAGTTTCCGATATTTTTAAGGCTTCTATATTCTCAAATGACTAGAATTCTTGAATCATTATGATCTGGATGGCAAGTCGGCTCTCTCTATCTTGTTTCTTTCCCATCCTCTCTCCCACCTAGCTCTTGAAACAAAGGAGAAATTTGACAGCCTGGAGAGAGATATGTGAGACACCCATGATGACTTTGATTCTTGTGCCAGACTATCACAAATCGGTTTCAAGGTAGGATATGACTATAAAAGGGTGAAATTTGTCAGATAGATCAGAGGAGACAGAAGCTACAGCAACCACGGTGGCGGCAATAAGAGGTCATAGAAGGATTCCTGACATGGAACCCATAATTAACAACCAATACTACAAATATCTCTCATTCCAATATTAGGCCATCTTCATTCAACCCAACAGGGATATCAATAATATGAATTCGATGATCACCCAGGATGCAAAAGACTACAATAACACCAACCCTTGGAATTGGACTTTGTTTAATAAAATCGGGTTGTCCAATTGACAAACCGACCACACGCACCAACTCAGAAACTTCTTCCTTCTTTTGAAGGCGAAATGGTAGCCTTGGAGAATTGTGCGGCTAGTTCTTGTACCCTCCTTCTCAAAAATCTGGTGCATCTTCCTCATGCCCCCTCTACTACTTCCTATCATCATCCTTCCCATCCACCCTCAGAATCTCTCTTTCTTTCTCCTAAAATCTTTTTTGATAAGTTTCTTTCCCCCAAAATCTTCCATCAATCTGCTTCACAAAGTCCACCACGATCTGAACTCTTCCCCCCTCTGAACATAGCCTTCATTTTGTCCATATACACACTGCATGTTTCCTTTTTCTTTGCCAAAACAGCTTTGGTAATTTTCTTTCTTCATTCATTTCCTTCCATCAAAAGCACAATCAACACATGCATGGGTGCATACTCGCTTTCCTTCTTAGTTCATTTCCTTCCATAGGTGCTCTCCTCTTCCAGCCACCTTGAATCCATCCTTCAACCCACTGAATATTTCCTTTCCATAACCACACATGAAAATCCCTCTTTCTTTTTCGACTGAATATCCTCTATTTCCCAAAAGACTCACGCCTAAATATCCTTGCCAATACACGTTTTCAACCTTCCTTTTTCTTTCCAGTGATGATTCCTTTGGTGAGTTTCTCTACAAAAGCATAAAGAAAATTAGACTTAATGAATGAATCCAAAGGTATTTTAGAAAATTATAAAATAAATAAAAAAATTAAATTAACAAAATAATTAAGTAAATGACGATAATAATAATAATAATAATAGTAAAGTGTCATGCAATCTATGCAACCATGCAATCATGTGAGCAACTCAAGTCATGCAAAGAATGCCTAATGGGCCTAGGGTGCCTAAATGGGCCTAGGGTGGTGCCTAATGGGCCACGTGTATCTACGTGGGCCTATGGTGCCTAAGTGGGCCTAAGTCTAAATGAGGGCTGCCAAGAGTCACAATGGAGTTAGATAAATCCCTCAACCAAAGTCCCAAGGTGGCTTAGAAAAGATAGGTTACACAAGTAATAATGGGCCACCAGGGAATTGTTGTAAAGTATCGAACAAATACCTAATAGGACATGTGCTAGGAGGACAAAATGGGGGGTCTACAGGTGGAATCAATCAATGTGATTGTGGATGATCTAAGATCAAGGTCAAGAGAGTGTGATGATAATAAAATTGATGTGTCAAAACAGACTGAATTGATTGAAGAAAAATCTGAAGATGAAAAGTTAAGTGAAGAGGAAGAAAATAGAGAAAAGCAAGGAAAGAAAGGAGATAGGGGAAGAATTGAGCCATCAAAGAAAAATAAGTCAAGGGTACCTAAGAACCATCCATTGAGCAATGTGATTGGGAACTATGAGGATAACATATTAACAAGGAGACAATCTAAGCTAAATGAGATAAGCTATGTTTGCTATATCTCCCAAATTGAACCAAAAAATATTGAAGAAGCCTTGAATGATGAAGCTTGGGTAGAGGCTCTTCATGAAGAGCTAAATCAATATTCTAGAATTGAAGTATGGTTCTTAGTGTCTAGACCAAAAGATGTGAATGTGATTGGAACAAAATGGATTTTAAAAAATAAGATGGATGAAAATGGTGTGATTGTGAGAAATAAAGCTAGGTTGGTTACTCAAGGGTTTAAGAAAATTGAGGAAATTGATTTTGATGAAACCTTTACTTAGGTTGCAAGACTTGAATCCATTCGAATACTCTTAGTTGTAGCCTGTGTATGGAAATTTAAATTGTTTCAAATGGATGTCAAGAGTGTCTTTCTTAATGGGATCCTCAATGAAGAAGTGTATGTGAAGCAACCCATGGGGTTTCAAGACCTTAGGTATCCTAATCATGTCTATAGACTTATAAAAACTCTCTATGGTTTAAAGCAAGCTCCTAGAGCTTGGCCTGAAAGATTCACATCCTATCTTCTTAATAAAGGATTCATGAAAAGGGGAGCTGATCGAACATTGTTCATTAGAAGAAATGATGAAGTGTTCTTGATAGCACAAATCTATGTGGATGACATAGTGTTTGGCTCTACCTTTAGTGAGTATGCTTTAGATTTTGCCAAAGAGATGAAAAATGAGTTTGAAATGAGCATGGTAAGGGAATTGACCTACTTTCTTAGTTTCCAAGTGAAACAACTCAAGGATGAGATTTTATCCCAATCCAAGTATGTAGGGAACTTGTTAAGAAGTTTGGACATGAGTCGGCTAAACACTTTAGGACGAAAATACCTACCAACCTAAAGTTAAGTAAGGATGAATCCAGAAAAGGGGTAGAGGAAACATTGTATAAGAGCATGATTGGTAGCCTTTTATACCTCACTGCTAGCAGACCAGACATAGCTTTTAGTGTTGGAGTATGTGCTAGGTATCAAGCATGTCCTAAGAAATCTTATCTCACAGCTCTTAAATGCATCATTAGGTATATATTTAATACTTTAAAGCTAGGCCTTTGGTATCTGTTTGACATTCATTTTGATGTCACTTGCTACACTGATGCTGATTGGACTGGAAATGTGGATGATATGAAAAACACTTTAGGTGGTTTTTTTTATATAGGAAATTTCTTGGTTGCTTGGATGAGTAAGAAGCAAAACTCTGTTTCACTCTCCATAACTGAAGCAGAATACATTGTCATTGGTAGTTGCTCTCAACTTCTATGGATCAAGAAAATATTGAGAGACTATAGAATAGATCAAGAAACCATGGTTGTGTTTTGTGACAATATTAGTGCGATCAATATCTCCAAGAATCCTGTTCTTCACTCTAGGACAAAGCACATTGACATAGGTATTACTTCATTTGTGACTTAATTGAAGACAAAGTTGTATCCTTGGAATATGTTCTAACAGAGGGTCAAATTGTTGATATTCTCACTAAACCTTTGGATGTGTCTAGGTTTGAATCACTTAAAAGATCCATAAGTTTAACACACTCAGTTGACTTCCTCTATAACTTGTTTAGGACATCCTCTTGCATATCTTTGAGTCCTAGTTGTATTCCTAAGTTCCTAAATGTCATCAAGTTGATGTTATTTTTGTTTGGGTTCAATCTTTTCTCCATTTTTCATAAACTTTCAACAATTGCTGAGTTCATGAGAGTGACATGCTTATTCTTTTGTTTAAAAGTTAGATTGACTCATAATGATCTTAAATGCTTCAAGATGTCTTTATCTCCATGGCTTGATTGATAAACATGATATTGAATTCTTGTTATTTTGATTTGATTAGATAAACCACAAAAGGTTAGCTTCATTTCTTTTAAGTGAGTAAAGGCTCACTTAAATGTGAGCATTAAAGTCTAAAGTCTAAATGTAAACTTATACCTACTTAATGAGCATTAAAGAGTGAGTAAAGTCAACTGAAAATTCATTAAGTGATTGAGATGATCGTTCTTTGATTGTTTGCCCTTTCTTTGAAATTAAGTATGAAAAAAATTAGAAAAGAAAAGAAATGAAAAGAAAAAGAAAATATGAAGTTTCTTGGAATGGTTATGGCTCATTGGCAATGTTTCAAGAGTTAAAAAGCCTCCATTGCAAGAGTGGGACATCCCTTATGTTGTTATATTATAAAGGCATCCTTAGAGATCCTCAAGTAAAAATAAAAAATTGATGTTAAGAGTAAAGCTTATATTTTTGTATACTATTCAATGCTAAATGTGAAAAGCAAATGAGGTATGAACTTTGTTAAAGGGATGTAAATGGGCCGTGTTAAACAAAAATTCAGCCAAGAGAGGTGAAAATTGACTTCTTGGAACATTATCTTGAATTTCTCTGGGAAGGAAGAGTGTCTTGAAAATAATTTTTGCCTTATAGATAGATATATGCTCATAACTGGAAAGAAATTAACATTCTCACTATTTTATAGTGTCATGAGTAAGTCTTCTTTGAGCTTAAGGTTACTTGTTAGAGTGTTGATAATCATTTGTTTTTTACCTATTCATTTGATAAATTTGGAAAGTTCTTCAATCTCTATATTAGTTAATTTTGTTTATTGTTAAGTTCTTGGAAACATTTTTGTTCAATATGAATAAATTCTAACTCATTGATTAAAAGATAAGTATATCATCCTATTGTATCTCAACTTTTGGTGGATCAATTTTCAATTTTTGGAAAACTTGTTGGTGTGTTTCTTGTGTTTTTTCGTTAGTGTTTTTACCTAAGTCATTTTTTAGTAGGGTGTTGATCGATCTGCTGAATTTGTAGATCGATCCACTGTGTGCACATTCTTGTGACTGAGAGTTCTTGAACGAATTGTGGATCGATCTACCAAGATCAATACCACTTATTCCTTGTCTCTCACACACTTAGCCATTTTTTCAAATTTGGCCTGTTCAAACTTATGTGATTGTGTATCATCGAGAGCTCACGATCGAAGGCTAGATCGATTCACCAAGATCGATACCACTTATGCACTTGTGAAAATTCTATTTTTGCCCCCAACTGATTATACTCATGGTTTAATGGATGAAGGATATTTTTGTAATTAAAAGTTAAAAAAAAATTTGAAAAAGTAAAAATTCCATTTTTACCAATTCATTTTTTTCAAAAGCCCTAAGCTTTTTGTTCTAGAGAAGAAAACTTTTCTTCTCTGTGCTTCTCTTTAGCCATCATCGTTGGTCCATCATTTCGACCGTTGCCGCCGGAAGTCTCTACTATTGGAAAACTTTGTTGTCGAACGTCCCTAATTGGTGAGCATTTTAGGTTTGACCAATCCTCTTGGACATCCCCATCGAATAGCCTAGAATTGTCATGTTGTTCAACTCGTGTCATCGGCCTATTTGTCTCTTTTTTGAGTGCTAGTGCTATTGAAAATTGCCTTCTGCATAGTCTATGCTGCTTAAGACCTTTTATGCGCGTCACTGGACTGTATTTTGTGCAGTCAGGATTCCATTCCAATCGTTGGAAATTTCGATCAACCTTTTGGACTGCATTTTTCACAACACGATCAACACAACTCAATTTGCACTTTTGGAAATCGTGTTTAGCATAGCTCATTACTCCAATTTTTGGTGCTTTCTTCTTTTCATTTTCAGACTTTTCAACATCCTGCCATGAGATTACATCTTATTGTCACATCGAAAATCATGATATGCCCTAGGGACCATTGTTCTGAACAACTCATTCAGTCTAACTATTTCATCAGCCTGTGCTCTAGCGTTTGTTGCCAACTGGTGCTCCATCTATTGTTGTGACACCATTTTTGACTAGTTCTTCTTCTCGTGGCTGTCTTCTTTGTCACAGGATCTTTTTTTCGGAAACCACTACTCCTCTTTATACAGGTTTGTCATCCCCCACTAGTCTTGTGTGTCTATGTTGGGTTTCTACTCAAGCTTTCCAGCAAGGGTTTGGGTGGGTGTTCGGTCTTCTTGCTTTATTGATCTTCAAAGTACATGTTCTTAGAACTATGCCTCCGAAAGGTCGTGGGAGCAAAGCCCTAGTTAAAGGGTCATCCTCTAGGACCCCAAAAGGTGCTCGGGATGAGAATTTACCCATTAATCCACCTATTCAGACTCTCAGTATCCCCAAGGCTCCTACGAAAACTTCCATAGATGGGATTCCTTTCAATGCTTTCCCGAAAAAATTCTATAGAGACTTGTACACCAAGGTTTATAGTCAAAGGTCTCTTGTTCTTGAGAGACAACTTCATTTAGAATCATTTCTCGACACTCCAATTCCAGCATTGTTTGCAGAACTAGGTTGGCTTCCTCTAGTAAGCTTCACTAGGATTGCTTGTGCTCCCATTTTTCGTATGTTTTATTTGAATATTATTGAGCATGACTTGGATGAGCCCTACCTAAAGTCAAGTTTCCTTGGAATTTTTGTTAAAGTTACTCTAAAGGTGATTGATGAAGTCTTAGGCATCCCATTGGTTGAAGCACCCTCTGTGAGTGAATTGAAAATCACCTGTAAGCTATTGAATATAGTGTCTATTGACTTATGGGGAGAGGTTCGAGGTCAGTTAGGCTCAGTTGTACACACTGGTAACATATTTTGTCCCACATGGGTGTTGGAGACTTTTCTAATATTCTCAATTTATCCATCTTTGCACTGAGCAGATATTTGTAAGAAGGGTTGCATTCTCTAATCTCATTCTTCATAGGGAACCCATCAAACTAGAATCTTGTATATTAGATGAGATGATTGTTTGAGGAGATCATTTAGTGTCTAAAAAGAAGGTTCTTCCATTTAGTATTTTAATCACAAAAATTTGCCAAAGAGCAGGAGTGGAATTTCCTGTACATTCTTTTTTTCTCAAACCAATGGGTCCCATTGATACCTTATCTTGGAATCGAAGTTAGGGACAGATTGAGGGTGCCCTTGGTTCTAAGAATAAGGTGTGCCATCGTAGAGCTAAGATCCAAATTGGTGAAAATGACTCAAATTCAAGTGTCCTAGCTCAACTTTGTGCTAGGTTTGATGCACTAGATGAGAAATTTTTTGCATAATCCACCTTATTGTCTAAATAGATTTCTTCTCACTAATTGATAGACAAATGCTTTGCAACATGGATTAGCTGCAAGCTCTTGAAGACTTTGTCCATAAGCATCTCTTTGAGTCGTGTAGTAGCTAGTTATCTTTTTGGACAACTTTCTTTTGATATCATGTTCAATTTGCTAGTCTGGTATACTTTGCTTGTTTTGGACAACTCTTTGTCTCATTTTGGGACAAATAAGGGAGACATTTTACACTTTACATGGATGTTTATATGACATGTAGTTGATCATGACGATTTCTTTGTGTTTTATTGCTTTGGATATTTGGTATGTTGATCATGATCACTTTTTTGTGTACCTGTGGATATTTGACATGGTTTTGGACTCATGAATGCATATTGACTATCTTTAGACAAGTGATTTTTGTGGATATATGTGGATATTTGTGTGTCAATTCATTTGAAACTTATAGAACTGTCTTGGTAATATGTGTCAATGCTACTAATGCTTTTCCTGATATTTATTTGTAGATATTGTAGTACCTTTGGTGAGGTTTTGAGTGAGTGAGTAAGTCACCTTGTATGAGAGTTGGGTGGGGCTTACTTACTTGTACTCATTCGTGTTGTAAAGGGTTTTGGCACAGAATTGCCAAATAGGCAAATTGAGTGTTTAGCTAGGTTGGTAATTCTAAACAAAATTCCTAAGTGTGCCCTAAGTCGATTTTCCAATTCCTCTTCGGACTACTTGACTTTGAAGATTAAGACTTTGCTAAGAGGCCGAGGTATGTAGCCGAGTGTGTGGTGATTAAATGTGAATCAACCTTGTTTTTCATCTTTAAAAGAGTTAAAAAAGCTGGGAGAAATGTTTTTTGATGAAAGGCTTTTGTTCCCCTGTTTCTAGATCGATCTAAGTGTAAGGGTAGATCGATCCAACTAACCTGTTTTTAATATCAATTTTCAACCATTGGATTAAGGGCTTCATTCTCATATAAAGAGAAAGCAACGATCATGAGAGAGCATTTCCTCCATTCCCATTTTGAGGGTGTTTGCTTCCTAAGAAAATCCCATAAGTTTTCCAAGATTTTTTTTTTTTTTGGATTTTCTGAAAATGAACACGAGTTGATTTTTGAAATATTCATCTCTCATTCTTTTGGTTTTTTGCAAAAACCCATTTTTTTCTTGTGAGGATTCAAGAAGAGGCCGAGATCGAGCTTGGTGTGGACTCTAAGTGTGCTCTGGAATAAGAAAGTGGGAAACTGAAAGTGAAAGGTACTAGTCAAATGGTATATGAAGGATTGGTTGGCTTGAGCTAGGTAAAACCTTGTATTCAATTTTTATACTTCATAGTAGATGTTTTCGATTGGTTGTAGGCCCATGGGTTTTTATCTCTTCGGAGGATTTCCACATTAAAATCCGGTGTCAATTGTCTCATTATCTCATTGCCTCTCTTTCTTTTCTTAACATCGGTTTTCAGTTTCAACAATTTATTAGAGTTTTGATTGTCTACTATTTGATTGAATAATGAAGAAAAATGGTTATGAATCAACCTTTGAAGTTGTTCCTAATTGTTGATCATTGACATTTTGAGGTATATTGATCTTGTTTTTATCTGAATTTAGTTTAAGTTGATTTGAGTTTGGGAGTGTTGGATCATGTGCATGTGAATTTCATTTTAATATTCTTGGGGAATGTTGTTGCATTCATATATGCATGTGATTTATAATTTGTATTTTTAAGAATGTGTGAAGAGAAGAAAAATATTCAAAAAATTTCAAGGTTTGCTAATTTGAGTTGAGATTTTTGTTGTTTTTTTCAATTGGTCAAAACACCTATTTACCCCCCTTCTAGGTATATTCCACTATTGAGATTTGGATTTTCAAGTTAGATTGTCACACTAGAGAATTGGAACTTCGGTTTGTAGAATTCTAAGTTCTTTGATGAAGGATTGAAGCCAAACAATTTTTTTTGTAGCATTAGCTAAGCTTCTATATCCAAACTTAGTTCTTGATCTTGAGATTGTAGTTTCCTTCTTTTAGCTCCAAGTGAGAGGAATGTAGTTAAGAAATATACAAAATCTAAATTAGATTTTCTATTATGTGGATCTGATGCTAATGAATTCCAAAATCAATAGTACCTTTTAGATAGCTAGGATTCTCTTTACAACCTTCCAATGACAATATGAAGGGTGTTGCATATATTAAGATACCTTGTTTACACTATAAGTAATCTCACGTCTAGTAATAGTTACATACTACATGCATCCACTTGGTTCCTATATGTAGAGTGTTGCATTTTGCATAGAGTCACCATCATAAGTAATCTGTAGAGTTCACATTATTGGAGTGGAAATGGCTCTATGTTCATATGAGCTTTATGTAGGAGTTTTGTTATATTTTTTTGCTTGAGAAAGAAGTAAACTTTCAATATCTGTTTTCTTTACCGCAATTTCTAAGTAGTTAAAGGACCCAACATCCTTAAGAGAGCAATTTTTATTCAAGAGGATAGCTTTGAATCTCTATAGAATTGCTACTAGTTATCTGGATATCATCTACATGTGTAAAATGTACGTAAATAATAGAATGAAAATAAAACTTGAGGAGATAAGATTTAGTTTTGTAGTGATGATCTAAGATTGTCAAACCTAGCTTGTGAGGCTTGTTTCAAGCCACATAGTACTTTATGTAGCTTGTGTACTAGAAGTTCCTATTGATCATGTTGTTTAAACCTTGGAGATTGATCCATAAATATAATTCTTGGGGGATTCCATTCAAGAGTGCATTATTCATATCCAATTGTTTGATCTCCCAATTTCTATCTAAAGTTATTAGCTCTACATGAATTGTTGTAGGTTTAACCATTGGACCGAAGGTCTTAATGAAATTAAAACAAGAAGATCACTGACATCTTTTAGCCATCAATTGTGCCTTGTACTATTATATTTTCTCATGAAGATTCCTTTTGATTTTGAATACCCATTTGCAACAAACTATCGTCTATCAATTAACTTTTGAATTGGCGATTAGGTATTGTTTTTAATTAAGGCAGTATACTCTTGTTCCATAGCTTCCCTCTAATGATGACTTTGTAAAGCTTCTTGCATATTGCTAGGCTCCACAATGGTAAAATTAATAGTCAAGTAGACTTTAGGCTTAAATAATAATTTCTTGGATTGAGTAATCATAGGGTGGGCAATACCATGAGCATAAGATTTAGTTTGAATATATTATGAATTGGTCAAAAATAAGTAATAGAGGATTTTAGGAGTGAAATAGCTTGATTTAGAGGCTAGAAAAAGAGAACTAGCTAGTTCTAGTCAATAATAAAGAATGTTGGTATGAGGATTGAAGATCCAAAAATTCACCCAACCCAAAAATGGGGGCCTTAATAGACGATAACCTCTAAAGTAGTCATTATCTAACAATTGTCGCTAAAAAGATACCACCAATCACCTTTAGAAGTATGTGGCAAAAAGCAACAAAAAATAGAAAAAGCCTACTTGTTGGATTCTTAGATAAATCTAATCCAAGCCTTGGATTCTTAGATAAATCTAATCCAAGCCTTGGATCTCTTAAGAGTGCATGCAACTAAGATCCTAAGTGTAGTATAAATTAATAGATAGGCCTTTAAAATTTATTAAAGGTTATTAAAAACAATAATGATCACATAGCTAAGATTTAGATGTTTCCATTTCTATTCCAATTGATGAAGAACTATCTCAATGACCTAAAAATATTTCAATTGATGGTTTTTCCTTGGATCTTAGCAATGGAGAAAGGTGAAATTCTCCTTAGAGGGATGGGGGTGATTTGAGCCAAAATATGTGCTCTAATGGCACATATTCGATATGATTTGTGCACCAAGGGATATTTGAATCACTCAACTTGACCTAAATCGATGCTAAGGCACTAACCATGAGTTTAACTTGTATTTTGAAGATTTATCTCAAGTTTAAGGGAAGAAAAGGGTGCAAGTTGAATCACTTTAGATTTTAAAAGATCGAGAAAGGGTTAAATGAGAAAATAAGTGAGCCAAGACTCATGGACCATGAGGAAAGGCAAGACGAGGATATCATGAGTTTGGAAGACGAGAAATGACAATAATAGAGTAAGAAAGAAGGCAAGAAAACATGGAAAATGATGCATGAAGCAAGATTCAACTGCATGGAAATTTAGAACTCAAAATCTGGTGGCAACGTATACTCTGACTTTAAGGAAAAATTTTGAGAACTTCCCAGAGTCCATTTTAGAGATATTATATATCTTTCAAAGCTTGGGAAGTCAAGAGTTCAATGCTTAAAACGGTGTGCAAATCAGAGTGGGAATAAAAAAGTTATGGCCATTTGAAGACAACTACACAAAGTTGAAGGACCATTTCGAAGTTCAACTTATGAATTCGAAATGACCCCAATTTCAAATTCACCCACTACCACTTGGATATTTTGCCTCCTCTACCTCGGGAATTGCATGTAGAGCACTTTATCAGCTTTAAGTGGACCCCACACGACTAGAAATCATAATTTTATTATTTTTTTAATCATTTTTAGGTAATTATTTTGTAATAAATGGCCAATAAGAGTGCGCTACATGTTAGGTAATTGATGATATTAGATAAACTCTCTTATTTGTAGGTTTTAGGGATCTTAGATATTTTTTCGGAGAGTTTGATATTGAAGGTGGAAGAAGACGAGAACTTTGGTTTGTTTTCTTTTTCCTTTTTTATTAAATATATTGTTTTTAGTTTCTTTTGATTCAAATTATGGATTTTTACCCTATTATGGATTGTGAATGTGACATCACCCTCATGAGAGGCTAACAAGCCAACTTGGGGCTTGAAGCATGAAAACCTAAGGGCTAGGAAACCTATAGGGACAATGGGTAAATTATTATAATAATGAGATTAATTATTGGTTGGGTGACAATTTATCAATTTTTTTTATCCTATCCTTGTGAGATAGTTTAGGGAATGATATGATAGGTTATTACCTGATACTAGTGATTCTTGGTAATTCTTGATCATTAGTTATCCTCGTCTTCCCTATTGTTATTTACCCCGAAACAAAGCTATAAGGAGTTGGAAGGGTTAAAAGCCAAATCTTAAATTGGTAACCAATCTCATTCATTTGATGGTTTTAGGAATATGTTTTAAAAATGAGAAATTATGTTTCAAATGCAATTTTGAGATATAGAACTCAAGTTAATTGCAAGTGACCAAGGATCCTAAAACCCTAATGTCACTTTACTTAAGAAACCCTTGTTCTCTCTATTTCTATACCTTAAGCTAGATTGTGGAAAGCCCCAAACTTGAATCAATTGAATTAAAAATCAATATTCATTTTGTTATTAATTTAGTTTCATTCACTCAATCCCATTTCATAAAAGATAATTACCAAATTGTTTTTCACTTTAAGATTTAAACAAAAGCAATTCATTTATTCTAGTTTGACAATTTCCATAAGCCAGTCCCTAAGGACGATACCTAGAGTACTACAAAAGTTGTAGTGACTCTTTCTATATTTTTTCTTTACCATAGTTGCTACGTAAAATGGCTAAATATTTTGGTACAACAGAGAAGTTCAGTTAGGGGGCTAGGGTTCTCTCTAGAAGACAATAATAAGCTAGACTGTCTAACCCTAAATCTTAAGAGTGTTTATATAGACTCTTTGTAAGTTTAAGTGATTTGAGCCTATCTTGGGCTTGCATTGCTTATTCTAACTCACCGAGTTGTAATTTATTAATTAGTCCTATTAGGCTACAATTAATTAATCAATTCTAGAAAGACAATTTATAAGCCCTTGTGCAACCTTACATTTTTATTGAAATACCCTTATGCACACATATAAATTGAAACCCAAATATTCCTCAAAACAATATGCCATCAAGGAGTGTGAGCTTAAGTAGGAACTACTAAGAGCCATAAAAGATATAGAAGCTCATTCAAAATCTAATTTGAAGTTGATTCAACATCCTGCCATAGAGAGTAATTGCACTCCAACATCTTAAAGGGAATTTTGGATTGCTTTGTTCCCTATCTTAGGATTAGGTTAGGTACATGTATTTCTCCCTAGGCTTTTCTATCCTATGCATATTGGAATACAGCATTCAAAAAATTTTCTAGGATTTTGAGAAAAAGTTTAGTGTGCTTACAATTGATATTCCCCAATTGTTTTCTTTTGGTGAAGAACAAAATGAAGTCGTTGGAAGTCTCGTAGACCTATGATCTTCCACTTGTTGACTCAATCTTGAAGCTTGGCACTCAAATGGTGACAGTTTGGAGGGTAGAGATTAGGGCTTCCTATTTGAAATTCAAAGACTGAATAGAGGAAAAAACTTTAAACCTTAACCCTTAAGGGGCTATTTATAGGATCCTTATTGGGCTTAAGTGACTTAACTCATAGGTTTGGGTCACTTGATCTAGCTAAAGGGGTTATAATTGATTAATTAACCCAATAAGGTTGTCTAATTGATCTATTAGGCCAATCTAAAGATGTTGTTCACTAACTTTTATGCAGTCTTACGAAATTACCAAAACACCCTTATACACATAAGTGAACCAAGAGTCGATCAAACCCTCATAAACTGTCCCAACGAGGTATATGAGCTTAAGCAGGGACCATTAGGACCCATAGGACAGTCTTGGCTCTTTTAGAATCCAATTTGAAGTTGACTCAACATCCCACTACATTGAATCAACTATGCTTCTATTCATCCCTATGTAAATAAAAATGATACACTAAGAACTCGGGCCTGTGACTTGTTATCTATTGTATACAACCTCCATATGAGCCTATATGTGGATAAAACCTCTAGTTAAAAAGGTGTCAACTTCAGATTCATTTAAAAACTCCATGTGGAATCATTGAAAAAAGTATTGCATTAGGTTTCAAAGCATCCAATAATGAAGCCGAGTATAAGGCCCTTCTTTAAAGGTTAGAAACCATGCACCTACTTAGAGCTCGTAAGTGCTTTAGGTATTTTTTGACTATAAATTCATGGTTTGCCAAGTTTTTACTCAATATGAAGCCAAAGATGAATGAATGAAAGCATACCTAACTCAAATTGGAAGCTAGTGGTTTGATAACTTCCAAATTGAGCAAATATTGAGGGAAAACAATGTACCCATTAATCTATTGGCAAACCTAGCAATTCTTAGAACCATTGAAGAGCATCAATCTATCAACATGAAATACCGAGAAAGACTCAACATTTGTAGAGACGACCTAACGGTTTTTTGTGCAAATAGTGAAGTGTCAAATACCAAAGGCTAGAGAACTCCTCTCCTAAAATATCTAGAGCATAGTATATTCCCCCATGACAAAAGGGAATCACATAAACTCCTTGGTCAAGCATCATGATATTCCACTATGGAGGGAAGCTTGTATAGGGAGTTTGCGAATAGGTTGTATCTTTTGTTGCTTGTCATCTTAAGAGACCCCATATGTATTGGGGAGAATACATTAAGGGCAATGCAACAACTACTATGGGAGAAGAACTCTAGCCCATTGCGATTAAAAAATTAAAAAATCACTCGTAATGCTTTTTGAAGACGCACTTGGTAGGCGATTTTCTAAAAAACACTTCTATAAAAAATATTTCAACTATTTTTTTTTTAAATAAAAAACACTCTCAAACACATTTTAAAAAACCTACATCTCTAGATAAAGAATTCCTATTGACATTAAAATCAAATTATTCAAAAAGATAAAAACCCATGGCAACATCAAATACAGATAATAAATCAAATATCTCTAAATCTTAGAAGAAGATAATCCAAGAAGAATATTAAAAATTAACAAAATTGAGTTTTGAGCGTTTATGAGCCATGTTTCTTCTTATGAAGAAGACGAAAAAAAAAAAAAAAAAGAGGAATTATGACTACTTAACATTGATAATAATTCATTTTACAAATAAATAATTTAAAGTTAATTTGAACAAGAACAATATAAGAGTTTTTATAAAATATTTGACTGATATCAACTCCTTACATCATCAAAGAAACGAACACTCAAAGGGGAGTATATATATACATTTATTCCGAGTTTAAGTAATAGGCTTTTGATTCTATACTAATTCCTCGTCAATTGCCAAAATTTCTAGGGCAGCCCAAATAGCAAGTGCCTTGTAATATATGGACTGTATTTCTTCCATCAAACTATCAATCAATTTTCTTTTACTCTACAAAAGTTCTTTTTGCATCAGAAAAATCAAATAAGCACTGAGCTTAGTTGTATAATAATAATATATATTCATTAAATCAAACCTTAATTGCAGGTCAACCAAATCAATTAGATGATGAAATTTACTGTTGATTTGATTTCCATTTATTGTTTAAGAAAATTTGTATTGCACTAATTGTACCAAAATTCGCTTTGTTTGGATCAGTTGAACCACTGAATTAATCTCATATTTTATCAGCATAAAACCTTTGAAATTATATATAGAGTATAAAAATCAAAAGAAAATTTGTTTGATGAATATATTCTTGTATAATTAAATATAAATAATTATAATTAAACATAAACTCTTTGCAGCTTCATCTTCCTACCATTTTGACCTATGAGTACTTGAAATGTAGAAAAGTATAATTTCCGTCCCTTTAATTTCTTCATCAAAGCAGTAACATCCAAAACTAGCTATGCAATTTAACTCTTTGCTTGACTTTGAATTTTTGTGCACCATCTCTTTTGTGCTTTATTAAAAGAACTATGTGATGAATAATTATGAGACCACACAATTGGCCATGGCTAATTAATCATGTTTACTCAACACTAGAGTCGTCCAAAGCGGTTGTTCTATTTCTTTACCAACTTGTAAAGGAATAAAAACGTGCGATTCGGGTTTGGTAACATATTTTTCTCAAGCAATGAGTTACTAGTTGAAACCTCCCCGTCTTTGTAACATATATATATATAAAAGATCAAGCATATTTCTATAGCAAATTAAGTGACTGCAATGGATGCTCCTTACTTGCTTTTATTTATATTAATTCATAGTGTGGTGTTACAGACTAGTCACACTGCAGGCAAGAGCTATGTGGCGATGGCACGGCCGCACTTAGAAGTTACTTATGATGCGGATTTTGTGGCAGCTGCTTCAAATCGGTTGTTGGAGCAAATGAAGGTATACCCAGATCGAGTCGGAAGTGCCATATGGAAGCCTCCTCCTCAGCCCGGGCAGCTGCGTAGAACTATCTCCTCCACCACCACCACTACCCCCACCTCTACTTAGCAGCCCATGACTTCCATGCGTCTATTGGCATTTGTCTACCTAATATGAGTTTGATCTCTAGTATCGTCAGATTAAGATTGATGTTATTTTGACAATGCTTTATGTTAGGTTTTTTAGTTCAAATATGCATGGAGTAAATGTCATTGGACAATGAATTTTGTTTACTTCTTAGCACTGGTTAATTAAATAAAAAAAATGATATGATATGATTTGATTATGTATGCATTTATAGAAAAGGGGAGATTCTCAAACTCCAACAAACTAATCATTCGGAACGTGCAGAGCAGGCATCAATTTCAAGGGCTTGTAACAAAATGAAGAGAAGTAGAGGCTTAGGGTCCATTTGGCAACAGTTTTCTGGAATAATTTTCTATTCCCTAGAATAAAAAGTCAGGAAAATGTCTGACAACCAATGATTGTTTTCTATTTTTTATTTTAAAAAAAATTGCATTTTTATAAAATATTTTTTAGTTATTTTTTGTTATTTTTATTTATTTTCTAAGAGTTGTTTTAAAAAATAATTATATAAACTTGTAAAATGATTAAAAATAAAACATTAGACATAAAAATTATTTTTAAAATATATTTAAAAATAGGTTAAAAATATTTTAAATTTTCAAATAGACTTTTGTTTTTCAAAATATCAAAAAGTTGTTCTCAAAAACTAATTATTATAATTATTTTTTAAAACAGTTATCAAATAGACCATTAGATTTTTTGATAATTTTTTTTAAACAATTTTTTTTTTTAAATAGTAAATCGTTTGACAAATTTTTGATAGAAAATTGTTTTTTAATAATTTGTTTTGAAAATAGGTTGCTCTAAAATTTTGTTTTAAAAATAAGTTTTAATTATGTATTTTAAATTATTTTCTATAGTGTTTTGAGTAATAGTTAAAAATACAAAGAGTACTTTAAAAACCTTTATCTTATACACAAGTGCATAGTATATCTTGATTGAGAATAAGCTAAACAAAATTGTTTTTATATTTGAGTTCCTTCTTAAAAACAATTTTCAATTTTTTTTTAAGAATAATAATTAAGAACTATGTTTTAAGAATTGTTTTGAAAAATATTCTCAAATAAACCCTTAAGTATTATTTTGATGATGGATATGTACTAATATATAGGTAATAAATAAATAAATCAATACAATACAACCATTTGGCAAATGAAGTATAGCACTCCTAAAGCAAATATAAAACTATATTAATACTGGGATTTAAATGAACAATTGAATGATTAACAACAGATGAGATTGAACTGGAATCATTACTAGCTAGTTGCATTATTTAATTCAATAGAGAAACAATAGATCTCAAAGTAAAGTATTAATTATTAGACGACTAGACTTCATGGAGCTTCCCTTGGATAGGGTGAAATTCAAAGAAGACTTTATTATCTTTTGCAAATCGGCTCGCACTCATCTGATTTCTTTAAGTGAGGTACATGCATGTGAGAGATTGGAAATTGTAGAAACTTTAGAAGAATTAGGCGAACAAAGAAAGGAAGAAGGAATATAAGTGATTACCAAACCTACACCATTACTCATGTAAATTTTGTTTGTGCCATGAGACCCAAGATTCAAATTGCTCAAATCATTGGCCACATGATATGTGGCCCCTAAGTTGGAGAGCTAGCTATTGTCAATGAGAAAATCTACAATGGTGATCAATACTACAAAGGATTGAGGTTGGTTGCCTTTCTAGCGTTGTTGAAGATGGGAGACCCATTGTTGTTATTGAATCGTGAGAAATTTGGATC
The DNA here is from genome assembly GCA_030254885.1 of Vitis rotundifolia. Lineage (NCBI taxonomy): Eukaryota > Viridiplantae > Streptophyta > Magnoliopsida > Vitales > Vitaceae > Vitis > Vitis rotundifolia. The sequence goes on along the minus strand of CM058164.1, from coordinate 7,412,786 downwards.
ATTAAGACTCCTCCGATTGGATCATAGCAAGAATTATAAAAAGGAATTGTGTAAAAATTCAAATTATTCGATTTGGGTTAACTCGAAAATTAAGAAGGGAAAATAAAGATAATAAATCTATGAAAAAAAATACATAAAAAGGATTCAAGAAGTTTAGACGTATTTTTTTTTTTCCTTTAATTTTTATTTACTTATATATTTCTTTTCATTATCTTTTCCTTCCATTTTACTTTAAATTCAAATGAGCAGCATAAATAGGGATGACAATGGGACAGGTTTAGGATGGGTTAAAATATTTCCCATTCTCATCCCCATCCCATTAAAAAAAAATTAAATAGCGTGGGGCGGGTATGGGAAATCTGCCCTTTTTAACTTTTTTATTTTATTTTATTTTTTTAATTTTTAAAATTGCATTAAAATAAATATATTTTGTAAATAATTAAAATATTATAACTTATTTTAAATTTTTTTTTTATTATATATATATATATATAAAAAAAATAGGAAAATAAAAATTAAATTAAATTAATTTTTAAAATTAAATTTTATATATAATCGGGGTGGATGGGACAGAACAAGACAATATTCGAACCCACCCCAAATCCATCTTGGGTTTTTAAAAAAATCTCAAACGCATCCCAAATTTGTTTATTTGAATTTCAAACTCGTCCCATTAGGGATGGGGCATGGTGGGTACAAAAAAAAAGAAAAAAAAAAAAACTAGCTCCATTGCCATTTCTAAGCATTAAGGATTTATGCATTAAACATGAAATGCTAAATAATATATTTTCTCATAAGTTCTTTACTGGATATCACAAAATAATGCCAATAGGAGATAAATTTTACTTTTTAATTAAGGAATCAAGTGTAATTTAAAAGTGATTATGATTCGTCCCATAGCGGCTGTTCCATTTGATTCTGGACCAGACGGGTGTCATCAACAAAATTTATAAACCTAAAACACCTTACATTGGGGTAGCATAGCTAGCATAGTATAGTGGCTCTAGGATCGTCCATAGGGATGGGTTTTCATAGTACACGTGACATTAGTTAAGGTACTGAAATGGTGTTTTTCCTTAAAAAGTTAGCTTTAAAAGAAAACATAATTTTGGGTGAAAAAGATTGATTTTAAGTCAACCAAAAATAGTAACTGAAATTGATTACAAAGAAAAGGTTTCTTAGAGTTTTAGGTCACTAGGTTCAGGTTCCTTAGGCAAAGGGGGAGATTTCGGATCTTTTCCTCGCATTGGGGAAAATAACATAAAGGATGGTTATCTCCCGAACCGGTGTATATTTAGCAACTAAGGCTTGATCCAACTGGTTCATGAAAAATTGTAGTTGCTTCCTTTTAATGGTTTTAAACACTAAAGACCTCTCACTGTGAATCATCTTCCAATGGCTCGTAAATGATAACTACTAAACATCCATGGATTCCATGGAGCCTACTAAGCTTACCAAGTATTGGCCATTCAAGGTGACTCTAACCTTGGACTACTCGTCAAAGGCTCGTAAATGATAACTAATGGATCTCCATGGAGTTCGAAAAGCTTACCAAGTATTGGGCATTCTAGGTAATCCTACCTTTAAACCACCTTCCAGAGGCTCGTAAATGATAACTAATGGATTTCCAAGGAGTTCGAAAAGCTTACCATGTATTGGCCCAGGTGATTTTAAGGGATTTTAAGTTAAACAAAAAGAAATAAAAACCATTAACGGGTAACAACTCTCCTCATTTAAAGCAAGGAAAACTCCCACCTTTGTATCCGGATCCTTTACCTAGCTTCCCTTAGTCCAAGAAACGAAAAACCTAGCCACTTATCCTCTGAGAAAACATCCTCAGAGGTTGTTTGGCTAGAAAGAAAATGAAATACGAAATGAGACGGTAAGGCAGAGCAAGGCTCTGTATATTTCTTACTATGGGAATTTTACAAGTGTAAAATTCTATATGATATTCTATATATTTACAAATGATGCAAAAGAATATATAGAGAGGTTTTTCCAACCTTCCTAACTAAGCAATCATATCATTGGTTGATTACAAGGAGAAAATAGGAAATTGCGCAAAATATCTGGAGATAAAAATCTAATGGAGTCGGTGCACAAATATCTAAAAATTACATAGGAGAATTTCGCAGGCCATGCGAAATTTCACATGGTGTGCAAAATTTCGCATGGTGTGCGAAATTCAGTTTTGGCATGGTTCTTCAACATTTAGCTTCGCAAGGCTTGCGAAATTTGTGTGAAATTTTCGCACAGGATGCGAAATGACCCTCCAACTTGGTGCAGTTGTCTTCAAATGGCCATAACTTCTTCATTTCAACTCCGATTTACACACCGTTTGAGCGTTGAACTCCTGACTTCCTGAGCTTCGAAACGATATATATTATGTATAAAATGGACTCCAGAAAGTGCTCCAAATTTGTCCTACAGGTGCTCCTCTCTTGAATTTCGCATAGCATGTGAAGATTTCGCATAGCATGCGAAATTGCTTCATGTTGGATTTCTCTCTCTATTTTTCTTCCTTGCATCTCTTGATTAGCTTGGAAACCTATTGCCAAGGGTTGCACTAAATTCTCCCTCATTCTTGGCTTGCTTCAATGATCAAAAAGCTATCAAAAACACCAAAACTAGCCAAAAACTGATTAGTAACCTTTGCTAGGTTCCTTAATGTGCCAATTGAGTTAAAAGGTATTAACTACTACTCAAAAGTGTTTAAAACAGTTAGTTTCAAGCTATGGAAAAGCACTTTTTGAGTAATAATCACTCCCCCCAACCAACATATTGCTAGTCCTTTAGCAATGAAGGAGAGAAAAAGAAAAATAGACAGTAAAATGACAATAAAATAATTTACAAAATTATGCTAACCACTCCAAAAAATTTTCAAGTGGCATGATGCGGAACATACTCTCTCATGGAACATCAAAGAAGCAAAACCCAACCTTCAACAAGAGTCATCAAATCTCTTTCCTAATCACAATTTATAAAGAGTAGGCATTATGCAAATTTAGACATTAAAAGAATTTCCACTCCCAAAGGTCCAATCCTTACTCTTCCATAGAAATCTAAGTGTTAAGCTTATTAGCTTCCGATTATAGTATGTCAAACTAACTCTCCCCCTAACCTAGTTCTTTCTCAAACTTTAGCAAATTGACCAACCCCCAATAGGCTAAGAATGCACCTCTTTTATTTCACAATTTTTTTCATTGTAGGAGTGCAATGCTAAAGGTATTGTTTTCTAAAGTGTCCATGTAACGGGGGTCAATCGATGACTCCCAACCAATCAAGGTTTAGGGCATCAAGCTTTAAGGATCTTTCGACCACTAACTCCTCAAATTTCACCCCGGACTTTTGAAATTGAAATTCTAATACCCAAGCACCTTCAATATGTTAAACTCCACCTATTCACCCTTGTAATGAGCATTGAGGTCGGTGACTCCCAACCAATCAAGGCTTAGGGCACCGGGTTTCAAAGACTTTCGCCATATACCCCTCGAACCTTGCTCGGGTTTCAAAGCAAGTGCAACACTTTGTTCCTTTTTTTTTTTTTGAATGCTCATGATTGGCCTTTTATAAGGTGTCCCAACATTATTAAAACGAGGTCAAAGGTACCAAGTTGAAATTTTCCTAAGTTTAGGGGGTAAGATAGTTTTTCATCTAATAAACGGAACCTAATGTGCACAGTGTGTGGTAAGATTAAAGTGGAAGAAATAAGGTTGAATTCAATAAGAGTTTCAATAATTCATCAACTTCAATAAGCATAATACAAACTCTAAAATTCAAGTTAAAAAGCAAGAATTCAATTTCTTCCATTTCATTTTGAGAATTTTTCCTTAATAACCATGGAGAGTAGAGTAAAAACTTTTTAAAATTAAGCAAAAAGTAACTAAATTAACAAATTAACCTAGCATTATTAACAAAACTCACTTCCTCAACTCTCCCCCCAACCATGATCAACATTGTCCTCAATGTTTCAAGAGTAATTAAAAATAAAAGGAGGAAGTGGTACCTCTTGAGTGAAATTGAGGCTTTCGCAAGGTGATTCGCACAGTGTGCGAAATTGGAAATTGGGTGTGCGAACTAGGTGTTTCGCACAGTGTGAATTTTTTTTTTTTTTTTTTAGAAGGAAATGGGTTTGCAGGCTGTGAAATGTTTTCGCACAGGGTGCGAAATTGAGAAAGTGAGTTCGCAGGGTGCGAAATTGCAAATTTGTCCTACGTAATTTTCTCAAGGTGTGAGAAATACCTTTTTCTACAGGGTTGTTCCTCTGCTAAGCATTTTTAAAGACTTTCCCATCTGCTTTGAAGTCCCTCCTGCAATTGATCATCAAGAACCTAAGTTAAACCAAACCAAAATGAAATTAAAGTAAGAAATTAAAATCAAAACAAGTAAAAATATAAGAAAATTCTGAAATTAAAAACAAAACAAAAAAATATGGACTTCATAGTCTTTAGAAAGACTGAGTCCATAAAAAAAGCTCTGGGTGCTGTTGGAGTTGGGTAGTTCCACTACTCCATTTGAATGCACTTGGTGAATGGTAAAAAGACCGGTCCACCTTGATTTTAGCTTGCCCGGAAAAATATGGAGCTTTGAGTCATAGAGCAATAGGAAAAGCTCCATTTCATCCAAGTATGCATCCTTCAACTTTGAGGGTAGTGGCTTAAGAATAAGCTTTGGGGGCTCCTAGGACTCCTTCTCATTGAATAAGGGTAGAATTTCTTCTCTCCTCCTCCAAGGGGACAGGGTAGCATGCAAATCTGAGGGTTCAGGTAACCCTTCATCAAGATCCCCAAAACTCTCAATCAAATCCTCCATCATTCTCTGATCACAATGCTCTTCCACTAAGTTGTCAATCATGCACACCTCCTCTGGTCCTTCTTCTTCTTCCGGATGGATATGCTTCTGGCATAAATGGAAGATGTTGAGCTTTAATGTATCATGCTTTGGCTTGGATGTGGGCTGATCAATCACTTTACCACTCCTCAAAGTGATAACTGCTTTGACTTTTCCCACCTTTGAAGATTCTCCCTCTTGAGCCTCCACTTCATGGATACCCTTGGGATTTTGATAAGGTTGAGAAGGAAACTTTTCTTTCTCTTGCACTGTGTTGAGGTTGGTAAGCCTTGAGATCGCATATTGGAGATTGTCTATCTTCTAAGACAGATCATTTTGTATTCCATCCAGCCTTTTGTTCAATGTACTCTCCACACTGTCAATTCTCTGATTCAATTGAGCATTGATGGACTTCTGATCTTCCACAAAGTCTCTCATAACCTTGCTAAGGTTCACGATAGCTTGTTCAAGATTCGAGGCTTGCTGAGGTACTTGAGCAGGTTGTGTGTATTGAGGTGGCTTTGGCTCCCAAGAGAAATTTGGATGGTTCCTCCAATTCGAATTGTAGGTGTTGCCATATGAAGCATTGTTATTGGGCTTGAATTGACCAATAACATTTCTTTGATCACCAAACATCTCTCTGATTGTTGGAATGGTAGGACACTCCTCCACCCTGTGCTCATAAGATTGACAAATGGAATAAGACATAGCTTGCACTAGTGTTTCAAAAATGGCTTTCACTTCTTCTACTTCATTTCTAGCTCTTCCAATCTCCTTGCCATAGCTGCAACTTTTGCCTTCATGTCAATATCTTCATTTAAAACATACATCCCACCCTTAGCAATAGGTTGAGACTTCATTCTTCCCACTTCTCTGGCATTCGGCTCACCCCATCCCCTTGAAACTTCAGCTACATAACTCAAGAAATCCATGGCTTCCTCTGGATTCTTACTCATGAAGTTTCCTTCACACATCATTTCTAAGAGTTGCTTCATTGAGGAAGACATACCGTCATAAAAATAGCTCACCGATAGCCATGTGTCAAAGCCATGGTGAGGACAAGAATTGATAGTTTCCATGTATCTCTCCCAACACTCATAGAATTTCTCATTCTCTTTAGTTGAGAAATTTGAAATTTGCCTTTTCAAGTTGTTGGTCCTATGAATCGGGAAAAATTTCTTGAGAAATTCAGCTTGCAAATCAATCCAAGTTCGGATACTCCTTGGCCTTAGAGAATTAAGCCAAATCTTGGTCTTATCTTTTAAGGTGAAAGAAAATAGCTTGAGCCTCATCAAGTCAATGGATGCTCCTCCTTCTTGGAATGTATTACAAACCTCCTCAAATTCCATGATATGCAAGTAGGGATTCTCACTTTCCATCCCATAGAAAGTAGGTAGAAGTGGCACAATATATGGTCGGATCACTAGTTGCTCTATAGGAGGCACTATACATGACGGTGCACTCATACGAGGTGGATGCATGCGGTCCCTCATGGATCGAAATGCGTTGAGATTGTCCTCCTGACCATGTTGACTATGTTGATCTTCAGGTGGCGCATCCATGACGTTCAAGCACAATTCTAACTCTGTTTCGTGAGGAGTTTCAATCTTCACCAGTCTTCCCCCACTATCTCGTATCCAATAGGGCATGCATAACTAGTAATTATTGAAACAAAAAAAAACAAAGAAAACAAAAGACAAACAATTCTAGAGAAAAAGGAAAAAAAAAAAAAGATTAACTAAGACTAGATAAAAGATAAACTAAAATAGAAACAAATAAAAATGAACAAATAAAAAAAAATAGTAAAAGAAAAGAAAAATCACCAAACTTATGATGAAGATCACAAGTGTTCTGGAAAGGTCATGTCATTGTACCGTGACACCATCCCCGGCAACGACGCCATTTGATTCGTCTCGTAGCGGCTGTTCCATTTGATTCTGGCCTAGACGGGTGTCATCAACAAAATTTATAAACCTAAAACACCTTACACTAGGGTAGCATAGCTAGCATAGTATAATGGCTCTAGGATCGTCCACAGGGATGGGTTTTCATAGTACACGTGACATTAGTTAAGGTACTGAAATGATGTTTTTCCTTAAAAAGTTAGCTTTAAAAGAAATCATAATTTTGGGTGAAAAAGATTGATTTTAAGTCAACCAAAAATAGTAACTAAAATTGATTACAAAGAAAAGGTTTCTTGGAGTTTTAGGTCACTAGGTTTCGGTTCCTTAGGCAAATGGGGAGATTCCGGATCTTTTCCTTGCATTGGGGAAAATAACATAAAGGATGGTTATCTCCCGAACCGGTGTGTATTTAGCAACTAAGGTTTGATCCTACTGGTTCATGAAAAACTGTAGTTGCTTCCCTTTAATGGTTTTAAACACTAAAGACTTCTCATTGTGAATCATCTTCCAATGGCTCGTAAATGATAACTACTAGACATCCATGGATTCCATGGAGCCTGCTAAGCTTACCAAGTATTGGTCATTCAAGGTGATTCTAACCTTGGACTACCCGTCAAAGGCTCGTAAATGATAACTATTGGATCTCCATGGAGTCGAAAAAGCTTACCAAGTATTGGGCATTCTAGGTAATCCTACCTTTAAACCACCTTCCAGAGGCTTGTAAATGATAACTAATGGATCTCCATGGAGTCCGAAAAGCTTACCAAGTATTGGCCCAGGTGATTTTAAGGGATTTTAAGTTAAACAAAAAGAAACAAAAACCATTAACATCAGACAGAGCAGACTGATGACCAAACAAGCAACGGATGAGCGCTCTCTGATCGTAGACCTTTGACTAGTAAAAGGTGCGCGTTAGCGCTATTTTATACAAAAAGTTTCTTGCTAGACTAACAATGTCCTCGCCTCTCAGTCTGCACCTTTGGAATAGGTGAACGTGCTTCTCGAAAAGAAAGTATGAATGACCCATCCCTGTTATTGCACAAGCAGTGGAGTATGTGGTTTAATTCGATACAACGCGCAAAACCTTACCAGCCCTTGACATATGAACAACAAAACCTGTGTCTTTTAAGTAGGAATACATGAGACCTTCAACAGGTAACAACTCTCCTCATGTAAAGCAAGGAAAACTCCCATCTTTGTATCCGGATCCTTTACCTAGCTTCCCTCAGTCCAAGAAATGAAAAACCTAGCCACTCATCCTCTGAGAAAACATCCTCAGAGGTTGTTTGGCTAGAAAGAAAATGAAATACAAAATGAGACGGTAAAGCAGAGCAAGGCTCTATATATTTCTTACTATGGGAATTTTACAAGTGTAAAATTCTATATGATATTCTATATATTTACAAACGATGCAAAAGAATATATAGAGAGGTTTTTCCAACCTTCCTAACTAAGAAATCCTATCATTGGTTGATTATAAAGAGAAAATAGGAAATTACACAAAATATCTAGAGATAAAAATCTAACGGAGTCGGTGCACAAATATTTGAAAATTACATAGGAGAATTTCACATGCCATGTGAAATTTCGCATGGTGTGCGAAATTCAGTTTTGGCATGGTTCTTCAACATTTGGCTTCGCAAGACTTGCTAAATTTCGCACAAGGTGCGAAATGACCCTTCAACTTGGTGCAATTGTCTTCAAATGGCCATAACTTCTTCATTTCAGCTCCGATTTACACACTATTTGAAGCGTTGAACTTCTGACTTCCCGAGCTTCGAAATGATATATAGTATATCTAAAATGGACTCCAGGAAGTGCTCCAAATTTGTCTTGCAGCTGCTCCTCTCTTGACTTTCGCAGAGCATGCGAAATTGCTTCATGTTGGATTTCTCTCTCTGTTTTTCTTCTTTGCATCTCTTGATTGGCTTAGAAACCTATTGCCAAGGGTTGCACAAAATTCTCCCTCATTCTTGGCTTGCTTCAATGATAAAAAAGTTACCAAAAACACCAAAACTAGCCAAAAACTAATTAGTAATCTTTGCTTGGTTCCTTAATGTGCCAATTGAGTTAAAAGGTATTTACTACTACTCAAAAGTGTTTAAAACAGTTAGTTTCAAGCTATGGAAAAACACTTTTTAAGTAATAATCAGATTATAACTTAAGTAAAAAACCATACTTACAAAATATGGCTCAATTATCACATTTTGATCTACTATGTTCAAAGATTAATAAAATATGATGGTCACACAATAAAAAGACATAAATCCAAAGATTTCCTTAGCTCTAAATGTGCCCATAGGCTAAAGATATGTAAATGAACTTGTAAACAAGGAGATAAAAGCAATAAGTCTTTTAGAGTTCCAATCTGTTTTTTTTTTTTTTTTTTGCATTGATGCAATTTCTTAAGATTATACTTGCTTCTTTTTATAAATGGAAAAATTAAGTGTTCTATGCAATCTATAAGGAGTAAATCCACCTTGACATTTTTGGTGATTAACACAATCAAAGGAAGTACTCATTATGCTATAAGCCACTTTTTGCACTTGAGTTTAACTAAAATGCCAACATAAAAAAACTTAGATTGTGTTTATTAGTTTGTTTTTTTTTTTTTTAAACTTAATTCTAAATAGAACTTAAGCTAAATAATGCTTAATAATATTAAATATTAAGTTGTTTGTTTTTTTAATATTTTATTTCTATTAAGTATTAAAAAGTAAAAAAAAAAAAACAAAAACAAAACACAAGTGTTATTTGTAGTATTCAAAAAAAGCTAAATATTTTGACTTTTTTGTTCAATAAAAAAATTTAAGAAATTAGTAATAAGTTAACAAAAAATGAAAAAATAAATAATTTGAAATTTGATAGCGAATTGCTTTTTATAAAAAGTTAAAAAAACAAACACCACATTAGTAAAGTTCCTACCTTATTATTAAGTATTAAAAAGTAAAAAAAAAAAAAAACAAAACAAAAACAAAACACAAGTGTTATTTGTAGCATTTAGAAAAAGCTAAATATTTTGACTTTTTTGTTTAATAAAATAATTTAAGAAATTAGTAATAAGTTAACAAAAAATGAAAAAAATAAATAATTTGAAATCTGACAGCGAATTGCGTTTTATAAAAAGTTAAAAAAATAAACACCACATTAGTAAAGTTCCTGCCTTATTATTATTATAGAAAATTTTGTAGCAACTATGGATATATATATATATATATATAGTGTTGAATTAAATATCTCAATACTCACCCACAACCAACAGTAAATCCATCCTACTACAAAATAATAATTTCGTTACAAATAATCCTTGAGCTTACAATTAAATATCATTATTTGTTTCTTTTCCAAAAAAATATTTTGAATATTGACAAATTCAATAATCCTTGTAAGGTGTTGGATTCCCACTTGCATCAAGGTTGCTGAAGTAATATTGTTGACTACTTTGTGTTGAGTATATATTTGGCTCATTTCTTGTGAAATATCTTTTAATAATTAGTTACCTATGCCACTATACTCTAATATCATAAAATAAACATTGAACAAAAGAGCATTATCAAACCATATTAAATGTTGAACCTCGACTACTGAATTTTATAAAATATAGTTTGCTTTTATATGTTAACCCTCTGAAATTATATAAAAACGTATTAAGTATTAAAAAAATATTTCATAAATAAAATTAATTCTTAGGTTATGTTTGGTTCTTGAAAAATTTAGAGAAAAATATAAAGGAAATAAAATAAAGAGAAAACATAAAAAAATAAAAATAAATAAATAAATAAAATAGAGTTAAAGTCGATAAATTACTTTTATTTGTTACTTTAAAGTCATTTTATTTATTTTAACTCATCAATTTAAAGATTAAATAATTAAAAAATATAGAAGTTTTTAACTAATTTTAATTATATTTAAATTTCTTTGAAATTTTGCATAGAAAAACTAAAGATGGGAAAATAATTTTCCTTAGCCTTATTCTCAATGGGAAGCCTCATCTTCCTTTCACTGGTTTATTTGACTTTTGAGTGAATGCCTTTATTCTTCTTCACAGCTGTCATAAGCTACATGACTTGGAAATTTCATTTGAGACTTTTAAGTATCACCCCCGAGGTCATGCTCCATATATTTAAGACTTATTCTTCTTCACAGCTGTCATAAGCTACAGATATTTTCAATCCAGCGACTTGGAAATTTTATTGTAGACTTTTAAATATCACCAACCCTGGTCATGCTGCTTCCAGGAAAAGATATACATGTGAAATGTACTTTATATATCAGAATTAATGGAGTTCAGTTAATTTCTTCATGCTAGAAAATGACATCAACCGTATATGTGTGCAAAAGTCAAATAAAAAATCGGGTCCAGGAGGTTGGTGGTCTGGAATCTTTTTTTTTTAGCTTGTCCTATTTGTATTGACAAATTCCAAAAGAATGAAAGGCGCTTATTCATTTGGCAGAAGTCTTGGGGTCCTGGATTAAATAGAGATAGTATGTACGATGTGAAACATCTCTATCTCTACGTTATAAGTTATAATCGAGTATATTGCAATAGACATGGATTAATCTTCTTCTGCTTACTTGCTTCTACTTTTGCTAATATTCAATGTTGTGGTATTGCAACCTAGTCAAGCAGGGAAGAGCTTTGTTGCAATGGCGCGACCCATCCGAGCCTTTTCTGATGTGGGCTTTGTTTCAGTTGCTTCAAATCGATCATTTGAGCAAATAAAGGCTTACCTAGATCGACTTGGAAATCTCATAGGGAGGCCTCCTCCGCAGCCCTCCCGCTACAATGGTTGGAATATTCCCCACCCGGCACCACCTAAAGCTGTTGCATCACCACCACCAGCACAACCAGCACGCTATCCATGAGTTTCATACATTCATTGGCATATGTTCACCGAATATGATTTTTATTGGGAAAAGTGAGATTCGATTCACTAATATATGAATATACATTAAAAAAATAATTTCAAAGATTTTAAATTAGTTTTACCTTTATCTATTTAAAAATAATTTGAATCACATGCACTTTTTAAGGAGTCATCCAATTATTCTCATCAATGTCCCTTTACTTGTCATATAATTAAAATCAATTGATAATTAGACTCTCATGTTTTCCTTTCTTTTAGATATTTTATTATTATTATTATTATTATTATTATTTTATTTTATCATTTGGGATTTTTTTTTTCTTTAGAAACATTATAAAGTAAGAATTTGAAAAAAAAAAAAAGAGTTTATTCTAGCATTAATAAGTTAAAAATAAATTCGTATTCTTGATAATAAATAAACTAATAATAAATTTATATTTATTATATAATATTAATAATTGTTTAATATAATAGTGAATAAAATTTGTTGTAAGAGTTTTTCAAATAGAAAATGTTTTATAATATGATTGTAATTTGACATATAATATAAAAATAAATAAATAATTTATATTAAATAAATTAATCATAATTAAAATAATTATATATTATTAAATTTATTATTTATTATTTAATAACCATCATTATTACTTTTTGAATTGGTAATTATGATTAAATATGATTTGTTTGACAATATTTCCTTTTAAAATTCTAAGAAATAAAAAAATATATTAATTTTATTTAAATAGGATTTTTCTGCACAATATTTCATAGGAAACTAAAATAAGAATCCTATGAGGTGTTTGTTTCCAAAGAAAAAAAAATCCTAAATAATAATAAAATAATAATAATAATAATAATAATAATAATAAAATGTATAAAAAGAAAGAAAACATCTACATGAAAAAGTCTAGTTGTTAATTGATTTGAATGACATGTCAATTAAAAAGACATTTTTGGGAATAATTGGATTACTCGTTAAAAAGTGTATGTATTTCAAATTATTTTTAAATAAATGAATATAATATTAATTTAAAAAATTTTGAGTTTTTTTTTCCATATATTTTCACATCAGTAAATGAAATCCAACTTTTCCCATTTTTATTTCTAGTATTGTCATGATTAGTTCAAGGTTGTTGTCATTTGACAATATTTCCTATTAGGTTTTGCAGTCCAAGAGAAATATGTGAAATGTTTATGATTTAAGAATTTTAAAATGAAGGAAGAAGTTTCAGGTTACTTTCTAACATGTCCAAGAATGTTGATTGATTGTTTCGCGAACAAATCTATTGCCTCAAATTGTAAATGGAACTAAGATAAAAGAATCACTGTGATTTTCATAGTTCAAGAGTTATGACCTTTTTCCCATACTTAATGTATTAGGCTACATAATTCACAGTCTTATAATTTTATTTCATTGTATTATACTAATTGTTAGCTTCCGATGGAACTAAAAAAGGTACACACACCACCCAAATGCACTTGTTCACAGCATATCTTTCTATACTTTTTTTTACTGTTGCATTCTTCGCTGAACTTTCTCTCGTTGACCATGTCAACCATGCAATCTCTTAAGATCCGTTTTCTTCTTTAATATAAATATCAAACGAAGTGATGTATGTAACCTCAGTGTTTTTTTCTCATAGTTATCAAGCTAGCGATGGGGGCTTCTTCATATATGCTTGTTTTCATGTTCTTTGGGGTGCTTGGGCTGACTGCTCCAAATTCTTATGCAAGGAGCATTGCGCTTGTGCATTATGAATCACAGCATGCAAAGCTGGCTTCGTGGGTAGGACCGGAGAATCGTCGGTGGCTAAGGGGAGATGGAGGTGCTCGTGGACCTCCTGTACCTGCGCCGCGTTCCAACGGCCAACATAACCAAAAAGGTTATGCACCACCACCGGCTACTTCGTAATCTTCAAAGATGGGTTCATGATGTACTCTTCCAAGTTCTCTATGGGTCTTGATGAATTAATTTGCAGATGGACTGCTCAAATTATCTGTATTTCTGAAAACACTACGTAAAATTTTTGCTTCAATTTTCAATCTCAACTCTTAATTTTCGTGGTTGATGTAGTTGATATTGGTGATTGTATGGGACTCCATTTGAAAATGCGAGCTGGGAGTGAGGATCTACGCAGCCAAATTTAAAGATTTCTGTGCTTTTATCTTTCTGCGCTTTTTAATTGCTTTTACAGTTTGAATTATCCAATCAATTCCTTGGGGAATTAAAATTTAAATCAAATTCTCTGAACATCAATTAGAAAGTCTGAACAATGATAAAAAGGAGTGCATATGATATGAGGTTCTGGCCGGATGGGCAACTCAATTAGCAGTCAAGCCCCGCTCAAAAACAAGAGGCTCCAGGTTTAAGTCTGACTCTATCTGATAATTTTTACCGAGTGGCATACAAAGAATGGTGCTAGTGGCATATCTTCACTTCTTGCGAGTGACATCACAAATCTGAAGAAAATTTTGTCCATCATTTTTGTGTTGAATTAATCTCCCCAACTTAGTAGTCTACACCACAACTGAATATGACTAAAGAAAAGTAAAGTGGTTGAGTATAACATATAATAGTAGTGAACTCATACCCTTGATGCCATGGCCCTACCTGTCGTATATACCCGCATATCCATTCAATATACAGATTTCACATTTTTTTTTCCTTATAACATATAAAGTAGTTTAGTTTTTCTTGTCTGCTGATTATCTTCCAAGCTTGTTGGTCTACCCTGCCTAATCTATATTCTAATTTCTTCTTCAACCACAGTTGTATCCTTTTGCATTCAATAGAGCTAGCCATGTGAATCGTGGAAGGCAAGTGCAAGACAAAAACCATTAAAAGTCGGCTACTAAAAGGAAGACAGAGTCCATGCATATCAAGTTGCTGAATTTTCAAACTTTCTGAACCGTGTATATGAATTGGATTTGGCTCCTCTCTAGTCAAGCTGTTCACTCGTGATCAATCATGTTCTACAAAAAGTATCAAGAAACCGGCGAATAGGGTCTATGCCGGATTCCTTGAATGAAGCATATATGGGACACTACAAGTCACCTTCAAGTTGACAATTTGCCTGCTAAAATTTAATGAATTTCATTGTGATAATTTGAAAAGTCTTCATGGTGACCAAAGAGGAGTTGACGAATTAATGAGACAGAGCAAAGTGGCATACCTTATTTTCTCATATATGGTGACATTAATGGCAATAATGTATTCTTGACTGCGGGGTACTGCAGTTTGATCACCCCAAACTATTGCACCTCCAAAGGAAAAACCGTGCATTATTCAAAATAGTTTGTTTTCACTTCCCGTTGTAAAAAAGGCTTCCTTTTTCTTAATTGATCAAGTTTTTCCTTCAAACTTCCTTTCATGGACTTGTATGTTTTATGGTACCATTTCTTATGCATCATTTGTTAATATATTAGGTTTAATTGGTAATTTTGTTCCATTTCATATTGATTTGGAAGCAACATGCATTCTTAATTGGGTCTTATTGTTGTAAATTCGACTTCAAACTACTTCAAAGTTGACTTTAGATGATTTTATAATCGATTTTCATCTTTTCTTTTTCTTTTTCTTTTTCTTTTTTGTCTTTTTGAGGTCTATACACATTTAAGGATATTGTTAGAGCCTACGAATTACTAATACATGAATAAAAAGGACTCTCATAATGAATCCCTTGAATTTGAGAAGATTGAACTAAATGATAATTAAATTCATATGAATCTTAGAAAACTAACTTGTTTAATAAGATCAAGGAACTAATTTCTAAAATTCATAATTTATTAGAGAATTTTAAGTTCCTTGAATCTAAATCTTAGATTATGTTTGAAAGGAATAAATCTATCTATTCAAACTTACATAGATTGAAAAAGAAACTAGGGAGTCAAAATCAAGTCTTTCAACCTAGTTTTAATTTTAAATGAATTAATTCAAAAATGGAAATCCTTGAGAGACAAGAGAGGTTTAGGGTACATAAGTCTAGAACTCCTATGAGTCGAGAGACTATTTTTTTAAAGCTAAGGAAAATTCCTCTTATGGGGAATCTACCTTTAAGCAAGCCCCTAAGTGCATTACATATAAAAGAATAGAACATTAAGCCAATAAGTGTTACAATAGGATCTTTGAGAACTTTCAAACTCATGTCCATAGGTTTATGAGTGAGTCTAATCACCTTAGAAATTAGATTTTGAATCTTAGGAAGAGCATTAGATCACATACTAAGTCTAAGATGATACAATCTACACCAAAAAATTGAGAAACTTGTGGATCAAGAATGACTCCAAGATCGAATAGAAACAGATTTATATGAAACCGTGATTCGTTGCTTATATGGAAGCAAGAATCTTGGTATAATGAAGATGCCACAATCAAGAAGGATTGATTGATAAGTCAAAGGAGAACGCCACAAAAATTGTTTCGATAAGTTCAAACTCAAGCCCTTGTAACCGACCAACTGGAACTTGAATAGGATCTGCATTCCATTTGTTAGTTGTGCCCTCATCATAAGAAAGAGAAAAGTTTTATAGGTGCACCTCTAAAAGTCAAGAAAATATGGATTAAGAAGTGTGACCTTAAGTATAGTGTAGCATTCACTTATCTTAGGGCTAGAACAACAAGTGATTAGTATTTTAATAGTGGGTTTTCTAGGCATATGACAAGGGACAAGTCATTCTTCACCACTTTTGAAGAGTTCAATGATGGTGTTGTGACTCTTAGGGATGGGACTACTACTCATGTTAGAGGTAAAGGTTCTAGTAGCTTACTTGAATCACCTAGGCTTAATAGCTTTATGTTGAAGGGCTGAAAGCCAACTTGATTAATATAACCCAAATTTGTGACAACAAGTTTGATGTTAAGTTCTCCTAAGATAAGTGTGAAGTAGTGGATGATGAAAGGAAGTGTGTCTTTATTAGGTTTAAAACTTCAAAAAATTTCTATGTAATCAATTCAAGTCCTCCTCTAATGCTTAAGTATAATAGCACTAAGTTAGATTTGTTGGATACTTAGATATTTCTATTCCTATTCTTAGGCCGTTAGGGTGCATACAAATCTTCCCTAGGGCTTTCTAAATCTATGCATAATGGAAGCAATAACATATAAAAAATTAGATTTAAAAATGATATGACCATTCTATGATCTAGATGTTCTTAAATTAAATCCAATTTGATGAAAAGACATCATAGGTGTCATAGATCTTAAAAACCAAAGGTTTTCTACCCAATAGCTTTCTTTCTTGGATATTGGCATGGGAGGAGGTGGATTCCTCTTTGAAGGAATGGAGGTTAGGGTTTCTCTCTAGAGTCTAAACTTAGTTATATAGTCTTTTTTATTGATTTAAGTGACTTAAGCCCATAGGTTACTTAATCTAGCCCACTTAGAGACTAGTTAATTAGTTAACCCTATTGGACTTTCATTAATTCATTAGCCCAATCTAGAAAAGATCATTCATAAGATCTAGTGTAATCTTGTATTTTTAATAAGACACTCTCATGTACGCATATAAATAAAAAACCCAAATACCCTTCAATAAAAGTGTCACCTACTTGGATAAAGCTCATGAAAGCATGACATAATGTAATAAATTTTAGATTCATTAATAAATTTATTTATTTATGATTTTGATTCCCCTTACTATCTTATTTGCATTAATTGTTTATGTAAGCATTCATGCTCCTATCATATGTACTGCATATAACTTGGATGCATTAGAAATAATATAAAAGATTCAAGTTATGAGTTTCTTATGAGATGATAAGTCATTCACAGTTAATTCATGACTTATATCAACATGAAATAGAATATGTTTACAAAAGGATGCTAGTGCACTTTTTTTTTTTTCACTATTTTTGTTGGTAAAACTTTTTAATAAGGCAGTCCTACTAAGCCAAGATTATCTTAAAAATGATAAGAGTTGTCTTTTTCTTTTACTAGATTTTTTTTTTTCTACCAAGCTTTAATAGACATATCCTTTTAAGTGCTTTTTTTCTTTTTAAAATCATAATGAACATCCAATGGGAAATGTTGTGAATGCTTTAAATAAAGTGGTAGACGACCACCTCATTCAGGTCACATTAAAAGTCTTCCAACTACTCATATTTTAAAAGTCTTCCATTTACTCATCTTAAAAATGAATATTAAATGGAAGAGACAATCCTGGGGATAAAGGTCCTTCCCTCCATTGTATTAAGACATACCAAGCACAAGCAAAATATTTCCTCGACTCTCTTTAATTTAAAAGCAAGTATGTGTCCAACAAAAAAGTTGAGTGCGCGACTTGTGATCAAAAGGACAAAAACTTAGGTAGTGTTTTTTTTAACTCAATTGTAAATAAAACTTAAAACTAAATATTATTTAATAATATTATGTATTTAATTATTTGTTTTTTAATATTTTATTTTTATTAAGTATTAAAAAATAAAATAAAAACTAATAAATAACTTTTAACATTCAGAAAAAGTTAAATATTTTGAATTTTTTATTTAATAAATTTAAAAAAAAAAAGTGACAAGTGAATAATTTTTTTAAAAATATATATATAAAATCTGAAAGCCGTTTTTAAAAAACAAAAAAAAAAAAAACAATTAATTGTAGTGCGCTCTTGCACCGTCACCCACGGTAGCTTCCAAACCTTTCTATTTTGCAATCTGGCACTCCTTTGTGGTTTGATATTTCCATGGGCCAGACTTAACCACCTAACCCTCCCTTTCTCCCTACACACAAAAGCCACATTTTTCTTTCCTACTTTTCCTTTTATTAAGTATTTTCTTGTTCATAGTTAATGATCAAATTATTGACAATTTTCTTTCTCTTGGCTTAAAACTAAAAAGCGTTTAATATAGTTAAGTATTAAGTAGTTTGTTTTTTAATATTTTATTTTTATTAAGTATTAAAAAGTAAAGAAAAATCAATATATTAGTTTTAATATTAAAAAAAAATTATGATAATGTTTGTTTTTTAACTTAATTCTAAATGGAACTTTAAATTAAATAGTGATTACCAGGGTTAAGTATTAAGTTATTTATTTTTATAATATTTTATTTTTATTGAGTATTAAAAATTGGAGAAAAATCAACATGTTACTTTTTATATTGAGAAAAAATCAAATATTTTAACTTTTTTTATTCAGAAAAAAATTTATAATAAGTCATAAAAAAACTAAAAGTAAAAAAACAAATAATGTAAAGTCTAAAAGTAAATTATTTTATGCAAAAAGCTAAAAAAAACAAATATCCTCTAAGGTGGTGTTTGTTTTCTAACTAAATAGGAAAAGTTAAAATATTTGATTTTTTCTATTCAATTAAAAATAATATGTTGATATCAATAAAAAATTTAAAATGTTTGACTTTTTTTTATTAAATTAAAAATAATATGTTGATATTAATCAAAATAACTAAATTGAACCTATTGATAACAATTTCATTTTAATTATATTGGTTAATATGACTAGATTATTTTTAGCCCAATTGAAAGAGTAAAATATTTTGGTTTTTTTTATTTAACAAAAAAAGGAACACTATCTAAGTATTTTGACTTTTTCTATTTAGTAAAAATTTTTGATAAGTTAACGAAAAGTAAAAAAAAAAAAAAAAGATCTAACAAACAACACCTAACTGTTTTTGGCTGAATTTTCTTTCGCTACCTGTCTTTTTTATTTTATTGATACATATCCTTTACCTTGCAATTTCATAAGATTTGATGTATTATTTTATACAAGCATCAAACAAAGTGATTTATATCCACTGCTGTTTGATCATATATATAATCAGGATATAGTGACCCGTGAATATACATGTTGTGATATTTTTCTTTGGTGTGCTTGGGAGGTACCAATTTCCCAAGCTCATAATTACTTTAATTTTATGAAATATAATATATAGATTTGGATTTCTCCCGAATTCATGATTTTAATTAGCTCCGACTCTAAGATTACCCTTTCATGTTCTAAGCCATGACCAAGTTATTTCATGGGTAATTTTTTAGGCTACAACACTATTGACTAGGTTAGCTAACCTAAATCTAACCCAAATTA
Source organism: Vitis rotundifolia (assembly GCA_030254885.1). Classification (NCBI taxonomy): domain Eukaryota; kingdom Viridiplantae; phylum Streptophyta; class Magnoliopsida; order Vitales; family Vitaceae; genus Vitis; species Vitis rotundifolia. Next base: position 7,393,151 of record CM058164.1, on the reverse strand, counting down.
GAAACAATCAATCCAAATCAATCCAATCCAACTTGCAATCCCATTAACTCAACCATAGCTTAATTCAACCTTATTTTTCTAAGTTTAAATTGAGGTCATATTGGTCAAATTAAATTTGGGTTATATAATTTAAAATTCATTCATAACATTTTTTAAAAACTTAATTTTTTTTTTATATATATATTTATACCAAAATTTAAATAATAAATGAGATAATATTTCAAGACAATAACAAAAAAAAATAAAAATAAATTTATGTATCTTTGGAACAAAATATATATCATATAATTATAATTTGATTTTTTATTTTTTAAAATAAAAATATAAATACTATTGTATAAGATAATATAAATTATAAATATTATAAAAATATTAAATTAGGTTTTGATTTGCCTCGATCGGGTTATCCAAAACTTTACTCATCCCAACTTGAGATTAATTCGGGTTATAAAAACTTAACCTAAGTACAACCAAAATATAAATAATTGTCCAAAGGCACAGCTGGGTTTGGGTTGGTTCAGCCTAAGAGTCGCACTCCTAGTCCTAATTGATAGCTTTCCCTTTCTGCCTGCCTAATTAATTTAAGGCTGTACGTCCTTCTCTTTCTCTGAAGCTTCCTCTCATGGACTTTAACTCAGCATACAACTACCTCGGTTGACTAGTTCTTTTTCCGGGTACCATATTATTATGCGGTAATCTCAAGGACAATTCAAACAGATGCAATAGGTTTTCTGCAATAACAATGGGCGCAATTTCTCACACACTTTCTTTGCTGTTGATCCATGTTCTTATACTGTCACCTGCTAGTTACATGTGCAAGGCCAGGATTGTTGCTGCAGCAGCAAGGTCGGAAGCAGGTATTAGGTCGGCTTTGGAGGCAGTTTCGTTCGATCAGTTCTCTTATAAAGTAAAAGTGGAGACAGATAGGGTAAATGACAGATCTCCACCATCTCCTATTGCCAATGTTCCTCATCACTACAAAAGTCCTCCTCCGTCGCCGAGGCCACCATCATCACCACCGCCGCCATGGTCACCACCACCGCTGTCATGATTGCCTTCACCAAGAGCGCGAGCACTACCAGCACTGCTGCTTGCCGTGCGCCATAGTTTGCTGCTAATTAACTTGGTGATCTAGTTCATGTTCTATCTTCGATGCCCTTATAGCAACTGAGGTAGATACAAAGGGGACTTTGTTCTAATGTATCGTATACACCTCTGCATATGATTAATTGAAAACACTGTCATCTGGTGAACTCTTAGGGAAGTTTTTCTTTCTTTCTTCTTCATATTATTATTATATTAACATTAAAAATGGTATTCTTAATATAAATATTCATATTAATAATAAATAATAAAAGAAAAAAAATGGAAAAAGTTGAGTTGAAAGGACAAAATAAAAAATGCAAAAGGGTATCTTTATCTTATGAATAACCTTTTTAATAATCATGAATTTTCTATTCATTCGTAAAGTTCTGTATCCTTTGTGCCTATTACATCACCTTCCTCACCCTAAAGAATAATTCCCCCCATTTCAATCCATAAAAACGTGTAGTGGCAAAAGAGGAAATTTGGAAGTGTTGTTGTTGTTGTTGTTTTTTTTTTTTTTTTTTTCCATTTTGAAGAATATAAATTACAATAGTTTCTTTAAGTCTTTCATTCCATTGATATAGCAATTCATAAAAGCTTAATTCTCCAACTCTCAAATTTTTAAGATCTTTCTTGAAAGTAACTTTTGGTTACAACAAAGGCTGGAGATCTCATCTCGAACTTTGATAAGGGTTTTGAGGGATCTATTAAGAAGCATTGGAGAGTATTGTGTTGGGGACATGGAAAAAGAGAGTAGGTGATGATGGTAAAAGGGTGTCCTAGGGAGTAAGTGCATCCAATCAGGTAAACCATGAACCCTTTTCTCATAATTAGTGTGTAGACTTGTGAAAGAGTGACAAAAAACTGGTCTTTTACTTTGTAAAAAATATTACAAGATATATAGAATACACTAGTTGACCTATAAGGGTCTAAACTAGGAAAAAAATCCTAACATCATATACATAGAAGAACACATCAATGGGAATAAGGCAACTACAAATATATAACTAATTTACAGAAAAAAAAATGCTTATTTTAATAAATTATTGTCTATTCTAACACTCCCCCTCAAGCTGATACAAAGATATTTCACATCCCAAGCTTGCTAATTATCTGTTGAAAGTTTGCATTAGATAATCCTTTTGTGAGCACATATGCAAGCTGGTTGGAGGATGAAACATACAAAGTACAAACTTGTCCAGAGTCAAGCTTTTCTTTTATAAAACATCTATCAATTTCCCATTGCTTGGTCCAAATTTGTTGAATTGGGTTGTGTGCTATATTTATAGATTTTTTATTGTCACAATAAGGCATCATTAGACTCTTCACTCTCACTTGCAAATTTGATAGTATTATCTTCAACCAAAGTAGTTCCCATGTCCCCTATGCCATTACTCTAAGATCTGCCTCTGCACTAGAATGAGCCACCATTGGTTGTTTCTTGCTTCTCCAAGTGACCAAATTCCTTTCTAAGAAAGTACAATACTCTTCGGTTGATCTTTTATCTATCATAGAGCCAACCCAATTAGCATCTGTATAAGCTTCTAACTTAAACTCACCACCTTTCTAAAACAAGAGTCCTTTCACTGAAGTTTCTTTCAAGTATTTAACAATTTTGTAAACAACTTCGATATGTGGCTTAAGATGAGCATGCATATTAACTTAATCTAGTCTTGTGTGTGATAGGTAGATAAGCTTCCCAACCATTCTCTAATAAATACCTCAATCCAGTTGGTTCTTCTTTCTTTTGTTTTTCTCCTAGCAAGTGATTAGCCTCTATTAGAGTGTTAATAGGTTTGCAACCAGCCATACCTATTCCTTGAAAGAGATCTTGAGTGTACTTCTATTCGGAGATAAAAATTCCGTGCTAAGATCTGGCCACTTCAATTCTTATAAAGTAGCTTAGACTTCCAAGGTCTTTAATTTCAAATCCCTTTGCTAAATAGACCTTCAATCCTAACATCTTCTTATTGTCATCACCAATCACAATGATATCATCCACATACACACTTAAGGTAGTAACTATCCCAATTGAGGATAGTTTTATGAATAAAGCATGATCACCTTGGCTTTGGGAATATCCTCTATCAAGCATAGACTTGGTAAATCTCCCAAACCATGCTCGAGGTCATTGTTTTAGTCCATAAGGGATTTTTTCAATCTACATACCTTGTTTTTTTGTCCTCTCTCCTTATAAACCTCTTCTTCTAAATCTCCATGAAGGAATACATTCTTCATATCAAATTGATGTAGAGAGCAATCCTTGATGGTAACCAAAGATAAAAGAATTCTAATGGTATTCATCTTTGCCACTAGTGCAAATGTCTCATGGTAGTCTACACCATAAGTTTGAGAGTACTCTTTGACGACAAGTCTTGCCTTGTATCTTTCTAATGATCCATCAAATTTGTACTTCACAGTGAAGATCCATTTGCAGTCCACGGGCGTCTTTCCTTTTGGTAAAAGTCAACGATCCCCAAGTCTATTTTTTTTTAATGCTATCATCTCCTCATTCATGGCATCTTTCCATGCTTTTGAGTTTAAGACTTCTTGAACAGAGGTGGGTATTTCTTAAGACAAAACCCTTTAAAGGAATGTTTGGTATGGAGGTGAAAATTTCTGCATAGATACAAAATGAGACATTAGGTGACGAGTGCATACTCAAACCTCTTTTCTAAAAGCAATAGGCAAGTCAAGATTATGAGGATGAGAGATCTCTAAAGTAGAAGGTGGGCTTATCTTGTTATTTTTATTACCTGTTTCAAGGTCGACAATTGAAGCTAGAGAAGTGATGATAGATCTTTTCTTCCTAGAATACACATTAAGAATTGGAGTCTTGGTCTCTTCTCCATGGTTTCATTATTTGTAAGAGGATTAGGAGAAGTTTCAGTAGGATTTTGAACAAGTATTATTGGTGAAACACTATTTGATTGATTATTAGAAGGATTTCTAGGATTCTCTCTTTGACTTGGATAAACAACCATTCTATTCCCATGTGCTTTATCCATAGTTTTAACCACTGCATAATTCAATTCAGTAAGAATTTCAATAGCAATTACATCATTCTATTCGGTAGCAATGATGTTTGTTCCTTCTTTCAATTCAACAAGATTTTGAGCAGCAAATTCCATCTCCATGTTTTGGTGGAGATCTAGCTCTATCAATAACCCTTTAAGAAAAATAAAGAAAAAGGTCCATTAAAATTATCACAAGTTGTGTTTCAATTGTGGATGGAAATGACACTTTGCTTCAGATTGCTCTACACCCAAAACAAACAACTATACAAGTAACTTGGAGTGATTCTAAGTCCAATGATAATAATTCCACAAACTCAACTGAAAGTTAAAAATAAAAATAATTTTATTACCTTCACTACGGTGTTGTTTGTTTTTTGGTTGAATAGAAAAAGCCAAATATTTTAGGTTTTTCTATTCAGCCAAAAGTGACCTGTTGACATCATCCAACATAACTAGAGTGAACTTGTTATCAATAATTTCAGTTTAGTTATGTTGGATGATGTCAATAAGTCACTTTTGGCTGAATAGAAAAAGCTAAAATATCTGGCTTTTTCTATTAAGCCAAAAAACAAACACAACCTACCTCTTTTCATTCATCTTCTAAAATTGAATGTCTCATTGAATCAAGTGATGAAGAAGGAGATTAACATTTTTCAAGAGGCATATAATGCCTTGTTTCATGATAATAACAAGTTAAAGGTTGAGTTGAAGTTAAAGAAAACTTTGAATAAAAATAGCACTCTCATGGAATGCCTTGAATTTGAGAAAAAAGATTTGAATGAAAAATTAAATTTTTATGGACCTCAAAAAATTCACATGGATCGTAAGATTAAGGAACTTATAGTCAAAAAAGAAAATCTAGTTGAAAAAATTAAGTTTCTTGAATTTGAACATCGTAATGTGGTGATTAAAAATAGTTCCATAGTCTTAGGGTTTTATTCTTTCATCCTCGATGCTATATTGTTTTTAAGAGTGCTTGAGTTTTTTCCTTTAATTTTTTTTTCTTCTTATTTAGGACTTCTTTATTAACATATTTTAATGATCTAGGTCTAGGATTTAGGATAAGCTTATCTGTTCTTAAGTCTAAGATCTCATATTTAGGGGGAGTTGGTTACTCTTTAGAGTATGTTTTGTATTTTGGATCAAGGTTGTATTTCCTTAGATTTTAGGGCCTCATGTTTAGGGGAGAGATTTAGGGCCTCTAAGATTTAGCTAGATTCATGACCCTTGAACTTTTTTAATTATTATTTTCTTAAAATTTTCTACAATTTTATGAAATTTAGGGAAGATACATATGAATTTATTATTCCATGTTATGATCAAGAACATTTTAATTGATGTATAGAATGATCTTGATAAATAAATATCTTTTTTGAATACTTCATGATGTGGCTTTAGTGGTTTTAAAAATTCTAAAGTGATATGGATTTGTTTCTTGTTTTCAAATGAAACCAAATTAAGTTATTTCTTCTTATTGGTATATAGGTTTTGAAAGTATTCAACATGTTTGAATCGTCTCTGTGTATAAAATAAAAACATTTAAAAATTCTTAAAGTGAAAAAGGCTATTTTGGAAATATTCAAAATTCAAAATCCAACATCTTTAATTCAAGAGTGAAAGTTACTACTTGCAAGAGTGGAAAAATCCCTAAAGTGGAACATGCAATTATTAAAATTGCCACACAAAGAAAATATTAAAATTGAGAAATTTAAAATTTAGAGGAATTATTCACATGCTATGTATAAATATCTATGTGAAATAAATTAATTCGTGTTAAATAGAAATCTAGTTGGATGAATTTAACATTGAATGTGTCCAATTTTAATCCTTAAATTAATTAGTTGAAATAATAAAGAGAATCGGAATAAGAATCTTGAGTAGTTAATGATTTGGTTTTCTTGGAAATGATGTTTCTTTGTCTTTAGTTATGTTTTATTCTATTCAATCTTGAATTTTTTTTGAATTCTAGAAATTAAATTATTTTGGTTATGATGAATAATTTTTCATATTCCATCGTATCTAGAGATCGACTAAGCTCCAGGGATCCACTAAGGAGCATATAGGAGCGTTGTATTGAGATGTGGAAAAGGAGTGTAGATGACAATATAAGACCATAGGAAGTATGTGCATCTAATTGGATAAAACTATGTACCCGTGGTTTTTTAATATCTAGTAGGTTGCTAGATGATCTTTTTCATGTTATATCTCTATATTTACTAGTGTGATTGGTTTGATTTATATTTGTATGAAATTTTGGGCTCTCAATAAATAATTAATCTAAAGAGACAAACCGAAAAAATTGGTAATAAAGTATTAATTTGGGGATTAATTCAAAGACTACCTATTCAACCCCTTTAGATAGTTTCATTACATCGAAACTAAACATAAAATTTCTTTCGATATGCATATTTTAGGATTTCATTTTCAGTAGATATGGAAATCCTAGGATTTCAATTTCAACATGGTATGATATCCTTGGAGATATTGCATATGTTTAATTAATAAAAAATAAAATAAAAACTGTAATATAAAATGTATTGCATATCAATATTTTTTATTAAAAATATGAAATATATGCCATGTTTAATATTATTTGGAAATTGTTCTACATATTCGTTTGGATATACTTTCTATTTTTTGTTTTTAAAATTAGAAACTTATGTATAAAAATAAAACATCTTGTACCAAAAATATAGATTTACTTTATATTTTCAAAAATCACTTAGAGAATTTTAAATTTTAAGGTAGAAAAAAAATTTAATACCTAAATCTTTTTTAAAACTATTATTTTTTTTCATATAAACCTCTACTAGCTTTTTTATCTTATATAAAAATTAATACCATTTTCTAATTTTAAAATAGGAAATACATCCAAATGGATACTTAGAATTTATTATTATTTTAATAATATTTATTATTAAAATATTTGAAATTCATAAAAAAATATTATATTATGTTATTAAGATACATATAAACATTTTTTTATATATTAAATATTATGTTAAATAATACATATATCAATAATTATTTTATGTTGATTTTTAAACATATTTATAATTCTTTTTTTTTTAACTACAATTTTAATTTTTTAACAAAAATTTTTATTTTATAAAATAAATAATCTAGAAAATTGAAAGAAAAAAAATAAAAAAAAAAACAGAATGAAAATAATATATATATATATATAAAATAAAAATAAAAAGATTAATTAGTCAACCAAAGTTACCAAACAGAATTGGCATCTCTCTTGCCACGTCGCCGGCTGCAGCTTCAACTAGTCAAAATTGACCACTTCCGCTCCAAACACTTCTCTATTCTAGAAAGGCCTTTAATTTCCATTTCTTTTCTTTGAAGCTTCCTCCCATGAACTTTCATATCTGGGATCAATATTGTTTTATATATAGAAGGGCATGCCCAATAGGTTTTCTAACAAAAGGGATTTGCAATGGCTGCAATTTCACACTCCCTTGCTTTAGCGTTAATCTGCGGTCTGATATTTTCACATATGATTGCCATAGCAGCAACATCTAGGGCTGTTCCTGGCTTGGCTTTGGATGCGGTTTCTCCCATTGATTTCTCTTATAAATTGAAAGTAGTGCCCAACAGGGAAGACGAATTTTCATCACCTCCTCCTCCTATAGCCAATAAGGGTCGTAACTGGAAAAGAGATACTCCACCACAGCCGCCAGTATCTCCACCAGAACTACCGCCCACCACCACCACACCACCACCACCGCCACCGCCACCGCCACTGTTGCCATGAGGTTCAAGAGTATGCCAACCTTACGGATGACTCAGCTGGTTCAAAGATAGTTGGATACAAGGAGAAGATTATGATTTCCATTATATATATATATATAATATGTGACTGTGAAGACCATATTAGATCATGATTTCTTTTCAATATATTATTTTTATTTTTTTGGTCAATTCCTTTATTATGTCGTCCTCATAAAAACCAGAATGATTTTAGTTTCTATATTGAAGCTTTTTCATCTAAATAAGATTGTTTGAAATTCATCATGTTCTTTTACAGGCTTATAGCAGTATAAGCCTTACACAACTATCATGCTCTTCTACTTGATCTCAACTATCATGATCTCAAATGTTTCTTTGGAGCCCTGATGTTAGTCATGATCAGAGTGAGTGCCATTGTTCAAATTTTTTTGAAAACTAATCTATTTGTTACATAAAAAGAATTCTCAAATAACCCTAAATGTATGTTTGACAATGATTTTAGGGAAGGTTTATATCTTTTCTAATAATTAAAGATAAAAATTTTCATGTATTAGAAAGGTTAAAGACATTTTCTAAAATTACTATTAAATAGACTCTAAAAGTTACAAGTGATCTTCAAAATACTATAAACTCTTTCTCCATGCTTTGGATTTCTTCTTTACATAAATTTTTAAAAAACTATTTGAAAATTAATGTTAAAAATTTAAAGAATTATTTGAAGTGATTCAAGGCACTCACAAGTGGTTCTTCCAAAAAATAATTTTTTGTTATTAATTCAATGTATTACAAGAAAATATTATCAAACATTTTTTTTATATATGTATCAAAATACCAAATGATTCTTCTTACAAACATTTATAATCAAAACATTACTAATCCAAATTTATAAACTAAAAACATTTTAATCAAAATCATTCTTAAATATATTCTTAGATAGCAGTGTTAAGAAATATGTAAAAAAGTAGTATTTTAAATACCTATTATGTCTTCACATGATTTCTCTACATATGTTTTCCTCCCTTATCTTCTATTCAAAAACTTTTTTTTTAGTAATTTATATTTTTTATTTACTCATTTTAAAATTTTAAAATAGAAAAAATGACTATATTGCTTTTTTTTTAAAAAAAAAAAAGAAAAAAAAGAAAGAAAAAAAGAAAAAAAGAAAAAAAGAAAAAAAGACATGTGTTTCTAAATAATACAATCATATATCTAATTAAAAGTTAGGGGGTTATTTGGTAAAACTTAATGGATTAAGTTGACTTTAAATTAAATTATACTTAAGTTGTAAAACTTATTACTTAATTATTACTTTAAGTATTAAGGTTATTTGATAAAATTAACTTAAAATTTATTCTAAATTATCAAATTGACATATTTATCTTTATAAATTATAACTAGGGTAAAAAAAGTCAAGTAACAATGGAGGTTATGGAATAGTAAAAGAGATCGTTGAGACAATTAGGAAAAATGAGGATAAAAAGATAAAATGAAGATGTACATTTAAGAATAAGTTAATTATCTTTATTTATTATTTAAAATTATTTTTTACTTTAAGTCATATCATTAAGTTATTTTATCAAATATACTTAATTTATTTAATGATTTAAACTAAATTATTAAGTCACTTTAATTTATAAAATTGATTTACCAAACATCTACTAATTTTGATATAGAAGAAAATTATTTAAAATTTTAATATTTCTATTTTAGTCAGTACCTAATTAAAGGTTAATTTTGATATGGAAAAATTTGAAGGCATGCATGTGAAACAAAAACTTTTCTACGGCCAGCTTTCTGGGTCATATGCTTCTTTTTTTTCCTTTGGCATCACTTCTTCATGACAGGCTCCTGCAACTATGAGCACCACACCTTCAATGACTTACTTTGTCAAAGTCATAACTGAATCTTAAATCCTACTTACAATTCAAAGTTTTTGTGTAAAAGAGTCTAACTAAATTTCTATCCATTTTTTGAGAATATCAATCAATGTCAAGAAACTACAAAGAAACCCTGAGAGTTGGGTGATTGAAAAGCCCCACCTATCTTAAATTTAAGATTTAATTTCAATATTTTGGGGGTGTGGACCCCGCATTTCAGCTCATGCGTTTCCCACTCGATGGCGAGAACTCGCTTTTTATTATAAAAAATGATTTATTAATTGAAAAATGACTTGGAGTCGCCACTTATTTTTGTTTTATTTTTAAAGGGTGAACAAAATAAGAAAGAAAAACCCTAAGTGTGACTCCTTATTTGGAAAAGGTGGTCTGTGAAAAAAACCAAGAATAGGCTCGGGGGTCAGGTTACTTATCAGAAAGGTACGGTAAAGACCGTAGCACCCCTCTAAGTCCCTAAAAAAATGGGTCTCTACTAATGAGATAAAGCAATCATGGCAATCGATAAAGAAAGTCAATGAATACTGACATGACCACACACTGAAAGCCCAAAACATGCATAAGAAATTATCAGAGTGAGAACGAGTGCGTACCTGGGCGGCGAACAGCAATGCGCTATCAAGAAATGGGGTTAGTGCACAATAATGAACATACAATATGTCACATGCATCTCTAATCAAGATAAGAAATCACCAATGATAAGCACACATAACACCTCATTCAAACTCAATTTTATTCTAAAGAAAATTTATTTGATGTTGGGCCCCCACCAAAGCCCAATTTATTTTTGCATAGATCAATTCCATAAATTCCATCACTTGGAATTACGAAATCGAACTCTTGCTTATTTTAAAACATTTTGAAAACATGAAAGATGTGAAAATGACTTGCCAAAGAGAAAATGGCAACCAAATTTTATTAAGATGGACTCTTGGGACTTAAGAAAAGTCCAAGGATGAAAATTTTGGAGATTTGAAATCATTTGAAAACCAGAATTTGGGAGATTATTCACAAAATGGGTTTTGGGAAAATCATTTTCAGAATCAGAGATGAAGCAAAGAGAGATGACACGTATCCTAAGGTGGCCATACAGACCATGCAAGAGTGGAGTAGGGCTCACGGGTAGGCAGACATGTGCATCCCCATAAACGGATCTTGATTGCCCCTTCGGATTTTCACCTCTGCCAGAAATTGAACAATCAAATGCCTCAGTGAAAGCAGTCCGAATCCCGGCCTTGCTATCGATTGATGCTTCAGTTTGAATGGGTAGAATTTTATCCGCAATCTCATTCAGCCATGTCATTTAGCCACTTGTACTCTCGCGCAAATCAGCAACCTTATGGGACTCATCTGACTAGATGAAACGTGACATTTTGCAAAAAGGATCGATCATTGCATTGTTGGCTACATCCATCGGCTGCGGGTACTCATGTTCAGGCAATGGAATGGTTCCTGTTGGTGATTCTGATGTCCCAATCAGCGTCATTATCGCTACGGCTAAATCCTGGAAAATGACTCTCAGAACTTGAATTCCCCAGGTGTGATCCTGCACGAGGACCATTGCCCAGTTCTGAAACTGTTTCAGCAAATTCAATACCCAAAAGATAATCTTCATAAGCATCAGAGAGACTATTTGCTGCATGGAGATCCCCAACTTCAGGCCTGAGTTCATTTTCCCCTTCCCGAGTAGTATTCGATTCCATACCACCACTATGGCTTTCTGAGCCACACTCAAATCTGCCAGGAATATCTTTAATATCTATGCATTTGGATTTACCCTTATATCCCGCAAACAGATTCTGCAATGTTAGATGTCGTAGGCTTGCCAATTTATCCTTGGAGTGGGATTTAATTTGTATCTATTTTCAGTATCCTGCCACTTTAGGAAGGTCATTGCACTCGCAGATGTGGACCAGGTCCAAAATGTCCTTATGGAAGCTGGACTCACCGAAACCAATGCTAGGAACTTGGACCCAATCCTTACGCCTATACCAACTGCACATGAAACCTGTGTAATGTCTGCTCCATTAGTCTCGCAAAGAACCGACCTCTACTAGCATCGTAACAATTGTTATGATTTCAAGATTCAGATTAGAGACATCTTCCTGTTTAACTGTTTACCACCGGTCAGCTTCAAGAAATGGACTATTCCCATCCCCTTGACGTGTTGCCCATCTGGGAATGAAGCCTAGCAGCTCCTTCCATATCAATCTTAAAAACAGAGGACCCATACAGCTTTCTGGTACCATAGTATAATCCAAACTCACTGATTTCCGACTTATGGATGACATGAATCATTTCTTCCTGATTTTTGGGATCGAAAGCTTCACACGCTCGATTTGGGGCAACTACTATTTCAGACACAGCTGCAGGCTCTCCACTCATAAGAAAATCAACTGCAAAGCTGGCAAAACCCTTCTCCTTAGAGGCTTGAACAAACGCAGGTGAAGCAGTTGGGGCAATCAACGACAGTCCTTGGGTAACCTAACAGGACTGGGTCATGAGATGCGGTCATACCACAATAGAATAATTCTCAAAGACAGAACATCCTTGGTAGAAAGCGAGACTTTGGAAACTCCCATAATGGGTTTGAACATGTTGAGAAATGCTGGAACTTAGATGGAGTTGGCCAGCTGCTTTCCACATAGCATTTAGGTGTTGGTGCCTCTGAGCCATTTTACCTTCAAATCAAACCCCTGGTTCATGGCTGAATGCATGGAGAAGGCAGAGAGAGACTTTAATGTGGAGAGCATGGTGCAGGGAATGAGAAGGTGATGGGTACGATGGCCATGTTTCGATGGGTATGGATACCCGAAGGATAATGAGCTTGGCATAACGTCTCAGGCATAGAGTGATTCCACTTGGGGCTTAGGAATGGAAGGAGAGAGACTTTAATGGAAGGCTTGGTAGAGAGTTTAGGGTGGACTTTGCATGGTGAGGGTAATGGGCAGAGGTACAGCAGGCATGAAGGGTATAGGTATTGTTGGTGGAGTGGGTATTGAGGTGAAATGGGTTGGATGGGTATGAAGAAGATGGTGGTGAGATGAAAAAATTAAAGATAGAAATGGGTATGAGGTTTCGGTGGGAGTGAATAGGTATGGAAAATGTGGTAAGGAAAATGGGTTTGGTGGGTGTTCATGGAGATACAGCCGCTGGGTAGAACAGGGGATCTATGAGTGGGAAATGGGTTGAAAGATGGGTTTAATGGATGCATAGTGGGATGGGTATCAAGAGGGTAGTGAGAGAAAATGGTTTAGTGGGTATGAAGATAAAGACATGGGTGTGGTTAGTGGAAATGGGTGAGAGGTGGCGGGAAATGGTGAACTGAAAGGGATGAGGATGTTGTGGTGATTCGATCCTGTGAGTGTGGAGTATAGGAATTCATGGGTGAGGTGAATTTAGAATTTAAAAGGAGGCTTGGAAGGGATTAGGGGTGGCCATGTGTAGTGCAGGAAATGGGTTATCAGATAAGCATGGTCGTGTCTACTGATGAGGATTCACACCATATTCTCGAGAATTCCACCAATGATAACAACAAGGCAGGGCCAAGGATCCTCATGCACTTATTATCCAATTCTCTATTTTCACTGCTGATGAAGCCTCACCTTTTCTTCTCCAAAATCCTCCATATTGCTGGAATCACCTCTCACATTTGTATCATCACTTCCCACTCCTTGTTATTTCTTCGTTTGTTAAGGATGCCCTGTTGCTGGAACAGTTAAACACTTGGACTACTGCAAATAGGCAAGCTCTCAACTCAAACTCGTCAGACAGGGGAGTTCCACCAACACCATGGGAGTAAATAGATATTAACCCAACCATATGGCACTTTCGAAGCTTCATTTCAGAACACATTGGCATCATGGCACCTGTCTCATCTCAGCAGCAAATCATCTACCCCCACTCAGAGTGAAAGTAAACCTGTGCGTGCAGTGGTTTTCCCTTGGTGATATCAGCTTTACAATCACCAGTGTGGAGTCAATCTCTCGGAGTGATGAAACAATCCCAGCTTTGGCCAACAAGGAAGAGGAAATGTTCCATGGGAAGGGAAGCAGCTGTGGACTGATTTCCAAGCAGGGACAGTAGGGGATGAAAGATGCAGGTTGAAAAATAAAGAAGCTCTGTAAGAGATCGAGGTCAAGGTAGCTAAAGAGGACGATGGAGCAGACAGGGGATGGTGAGTTTGGCATGCGTGATACATTTTACTCCCCCAACTTTACACTTTACTCATCAACTCTGAAATATCCTCTGTTTCCTGACCTCACTGCACCTGATTTTGTATTTAATACTGGGGCATGACCCTTTCTTTTCTACCCCATGCAGCAATATCTCCACTGGCATATATGAGAACTTCATGGGTAGCTTCAGGAGTTCTCTTAGGCAATCACCAAGGAGATGGGATTGACTGTATTCTCAACTCGAATGTAGACCCAGAAGACCCAGCATCACGTGAATCAAATCCAAAGTCTAACTGCTTCAACCTCCGTTCAGAACCAGACTCTTTCCCCTCTTCGTTAATCCTCTTAACCCGCAAGCATGACTCCACTCATTTCCACCAAGCCTCAGATCAAGCAACCCATCATTCACAGCAAGAATATAGGGATAAGAGTAAAAGCAGAAATCAGAGTGAACACAGAGGATAGAACAAATAGGACAACATGCAACACACAAGCGTATAGGACCTCATTTCAAAAGGCTTAATACAGGTGGGATTCCTTAAGCTGGATTTGCACAGTGTATATAAAACAGAGTCATGCCAACTCCAAACCAAACCACAAGAATAGCAAATGAGATCAATAGCAACAGAGCATAAAGGGGACCCAGAAATCAATGAAACTAAACAAGCAACCCTTATCATCCATGCCCAAATCGAAAAGCAAATACAGAGCAAACAAAAATGGGAAAGAGATAAGAAGTATATGAATCAAAGTAGGCAAGAAACTCACCTCAAACTTACCTGCAGCTACTCTCTTCCTCTGTCATCTCCTTCTCTAAGCTCTTGCTCTCTGTCTTGCCTCTCAAGGTACTCCCAAAAAGCTCCTCTCAGCAACCAGAAAACACATTACCCTCTCGCACTACCTCCCTCTCTCTCCCTCTCTCAAAATATCTCTCCCCAAAGTGTGTCTCTCAAGTGTTTCCTTCTCTCAAAATATCTTCTCAGAAAAAATATCCGCTCTCTCTGAATCCTCCTTCCTCTCTGCAGCTAACAAAAAAAATCTCCCCCCTTTCTTCGGTCCTCCCTAGCTCGCCCATGCCCTATTTCCGTTTTAAGCCATCCCATCTGAGCCGCTTGAGCAGCTCGCCCATGCCCTGTTCTTCACTCCTTGGCTGCCCGAGGATGGTCTTTCATCATCACCTTCTTTTATCTTCCCTTTCAGTCCCTCTCAAACCGCCTCATGCAATTCGATCTCGGGGCGGCAAGCAAAATATACAATAAAAATAATGGGGAATGACCCATACCACCTGAGAGAGAGGGTCTACAGGGGGTCATCGGAAAATTAAAATTTATGTGAGAAACCAAAAATAATTTTTCCAACACAAAGAACAATTTCTCCAATAAAAAAAAACAATGAAGAAAATGATAATAATTATATAAAATTTATCTCACCAAACTTTCTATTATTTTTTTAATATATATATATATTTTAGAGTTATTGAGTTTTATCTGATTACTTTTTCTCTTTCTTATTTAGTTGCAATATTAAAATTATTCTCTTTCTTTTTAGGAGTAAGGGTAAGTTAGTCTTTATTTCTTTTTATTAGGTATATTTAAACTCTAATAGTATTGTATTTTTTCTTAAGAATGTTCATAATAAGAAACCCTAGTTTTTCTTTTTCCTCTTTGAATCTATTTTTAGATTTCACATGGTATTAGCAAAATTAATCTTTAATGGGGCCTTTGATTTGTGATCTTATGGAAGAGAGC
Source organism: Vitis rotundifolia (assembly GCA_030254885.1). Lineage (NCBI taxonomy): Eukaryota > Viridiplantae > Streptophyta > Magnoliopsida > Vitales > Vitaceae > Vitis > Vitis rotundifolia. Next base: position 7,377,492 of record CM058164.1, on the reverse strand, counting down.
AAAAAAAAAAAAAAAATCGTATCCGATTGATCGTGGAATTCTTTTTTGTCATGTTTGATTGTGAGATATCATAGTAGGTAATCGCATCATTCTTTTTTCGTTTGATCCTAGCATTTGATTTTGTAATTGTTTTCTTTGATTCGTATCTACTTTATTTTCTTTGATGGTTATTGTTGTTTATTCGTTATGGTTGGTGAACGAGATGATTCCCTTCAATCTATTAGTGTGAGATTGGATGGATAAAATTATTTGTATTGAAGTTATGTGATGAAAAATTTTCTAAAGGGCAAAAAGATGGAAGGCTATATTATTGGCACACTAAGCAAACCTATGAATGAAAAGGATGAAAATTATGCAAAACAATGAGATATTTGAGAAGTAAGCAATTTGAAAATTATCACTTGGATCAACAACTCTATTGATAATTCAATAGGTATACAGTTGACGAAGTATGAAACTATCAAGGACATCTGGGAACATTTGGAAAGATTGTATATGTAGCCTAATTTTGCAAAATAGTATCATTTAAAGATTGATATAAGAGCTCTTGAATGGAAAGATATGAATATTTAGGAGTTTTATTTCGTTATGACTAATCTCTAGGACTAGTTACCTCTCATGGAATGAGTAGAGCTTTGGGCCTTTGCACAGTATATTGCTTGTAGAGAGGAACATCTGGTTCAATTTTTTATGGCCCTTCATAGTGATTTTGAAGTATCACATGGGACTGTTTTGCATCACAACCCTCTTCTTTTTGTTGATTCAGAGGTCAATGAACTGTTGGCTAAGAAGATACCTCTTAAGTCTCAAGCAGGAAAATATATTGTCTCCACACCTCCTACATCTATTTAGCCAATCCCTTTGAGGCTACCTTCTAAGCCACCTTTCAACTATCAAAACAAGCCCTACTCAAGGGTTTTCACATATGAATGTAGCTACTGTAAGAAAAAGGGTCATTGGAAGGCTCAATCCCCAACGATTCCCCTTAGAACAGTACAAAACCAACCTTCTCAACAGTCTTAGTAGAATCTATTCAATACTAGCCAACAACGTTTTTACAAATCTCCACAATTTAATGTCGCTGCAATTGTTCCTCTATCTAACTTATCTAGTTTCGGACCCACATTATCCTCTAATCCCATGGTAGCTTCCTTTGCTGAATAGTTCCAAAAGTTCCTTGCCAAATAGCCACATACTATGTTTGCCTCTTCAAGTTTGTCAACCACTAGTTCTTCAAATATGTCTTCCTCCATATGGGTCTTGAACTCTAGAGCTTCTCACCATATGTTCCTTGATTCCTTATCTTTTGCTTCTTTATCTCCTACATCTTCTATGTTTGTCACAACTCTTGATGGCATTCCTTTGCCCTTAGCTAGTATTGGTACTATCGTTACACATCATTTGTCTCTTCCTTGTGTTTATCATATTCGCAACCTTAAATTGAATCTTATCTTCAATGGTCAATTATGTGACTTTGCTTACAGAGTTTCTTTTCTTCTACTTCTTGTTTTGTGCACAATCCTTAATCCCAAAAGTTGATTGGGACAAGCCGTAAGGAAGAAGGATTATATATTTTAGATGAGCTAAAAATACCTGCAATTGTAGCTTCTAGTCTTAATTTGTCTTCTTTCTATGTGAGTCATTCTTTATCTAGTTTTTATTTATGGAATTCTCGTTTAGGACATATTTTAGCTTCTTGTTTAAAGTATTTAGTTTCTACAAAAGCATTAGGAAATTTTCAAACACAAGATATTTCTTATTATAGTGATTGTAAATTGGCAAAATTTTATACCTTACCTTTCAATAAAAGTGTTTCCTTTTCTTCCACCCCATTTGATTTAGTTCATTTTGATGTGTGGGGACCTTCTCTAATTTCTAAAAAAGAAGGGTCTCGATATTATATTTCCTTCATTGATGATTATACACATTATTGTTAGATTTATTTTATGAAACATTGTTATGAATTTTTGAATATTTATAATGCATTCAAGCCTATGTCAAAACTCAACATTCTACTGTTATCAAGTGCTATAAATGTGATTTGGGTGAGGAATATACTTCCAATGCATTTCGTAAATTACTTGCTTCACTTGGAACTATTCACCACACGTCTTGTACTGACACTCCAAAGTAAAATGGTGTTGTTGAAAAGAAACATAGGCACATTGTTGAAACTGTTCATTCTTTTTTATTATCTACATCTGTTCCTATTGAATTTTGAGGGGAAGCAATTCTTACTACAGTTCACTTAATTAATAAAATCCCCTCATCCCACACCGTCAGTCTGTTACCATTTGAAAAGTTATATAGTTATATTCTTGATTATTCTTCCTTAGGAGTCATTTGTGGTACTTGTTTTGTTCTTTTGTGATACTTGTTTTGTTCTTCGTCCTCATGCAGAGCATAGCAAGTTATCTGCTTGCTCTATCATTTGCCATATGTCATTTGGATATCGAGGGAATGGAAAAAGAAAATCCAATTCCTATCATTCTTGGAAAGCTATTTTTGGCTACTCAAAGGCTATAATTAATTGCAAAAATGGTCACATGCAATTGGTATTTGGCAATATGACCCTTGAGTTTAACATTTTCAATTGGACAAATCAACTACGAGGAATGCTTTAGTGATGAATGTTGTTTGATTGAATCATTGGTACAGGAGCACATGGTAGGGACTTTTGAAACCGGTGATAAATGCATTGAGGAAAGGGATTGAGGGTTTTGATGATGTCTATATTGTCCAGGGATGAATTTGGCATCCTAGCTATGAAGAATTGGAGCTTAAACCCAAGGGAAGTGCACCCATACCAATCCCGAAGAAAACTTTGGAGCTTAAATCTTTACCTACAAGGCTGAAATATGTGTGTTTGGGCGACAATGATGATAGTTCAGTAGTGATATCATCTGTTTTGGATGAGGGACAGGAGAAGAAGCTAATCACACTGTTGAAAAATGATAAAGAGGCATTAGGATTTTGATTTAAATGGAATTAACCCCTTAATTTATACCCACAGAATCTACCTGGATGAGGGATCCTAACTTATTCAACAACCACTTGGAATGCTAAATCCAACCCTAAAGGAGGTCGTGAGAAAGGAAGTGAAGAGACTGATGGAGGCAGGGATCATCCATGCTATTTCATATAGCTAATGGGTGAGTCCCACTCAGGTTGTTCTGAAGAAAACGGGACTCACGGTGATTAAGAATGAGCTTGGGGAGTTGTTACCTTCTAGGGTACCTTCTAGTTGGAGAGTGTGCATAGATTACAGAAAACTCAATGAATCCGCCAGAAAGGACCAGTTTCCCCTTCCTTTTCTAGACCAGATCTCAGAAGAAGTAGCGGGCCACCTCTATTACTACTTTTTGGATGGGTATTCAAGGTATTTTCAGATCCTTGGCCTTAGAGGACCAGGAAAAAAACACATTTACCTAACCCTTTGGAACCTTTCCTTATAAGAGAATGTCTTTTGGATTATGTAATGCTCTGGCAGCTTTTAAAAGATGCATGATGAGTATTTTCGAAGATATGATAGACAAGTTTCTTGAGGTTTTTATGGATGGCCCGATTGTTTATGAAGATACCTTTTATGAGTGTCTGGAACACCTGGAGAGAGTTCTGATTAGGGAGACTAATCTAGTGTTAAACGGGAGAAATGTCAATTTATAGCGCCATTAAGAGTAGTCTTGGGACATGTCATTTCTAAGAAAGGGATAGAGGTAGATAAAGCCAAAGTAGAGGTCATTAGAAATCTCCCCACTCCTAAAACTGTTAAGGACATTAGGTCATTTCTAGGTCATGTAGGATTTTATAGGAGATTTATTCAGGATTTTAGTAGAATAGCTAAGCCTTTGTGTGAGATATTAGCTAAGGAAAAAGACTTCATTTGGATAGAGAAATGTTAGCATGCTTTCCAGAAGCTGAAGCACAGTATTTTTTCACTCTGTAATAAATTAAGTACCTATTTTCAAAGAAAGATGCCAAAGCTCGACTCATTATGTGGATTCTTCTTTTGCAGGAGTTTGATCTTCTTGTCAAGGACAAGAATGGGGTAGAAAACACAGTAGTCGATCATTTATCTAAGATCACTTTTGCCTCTGAAACCATACCTATTTCAGATACCTTCTCTGAGACTCACTAATGGTTGTAGGTGTCTTACCTTGGTTTTCAGACATTGTTAACTATCTAGCGGTGGGAGAGATGCCTAGTCATTAGACCCCAGAGGAAGAAGGAAATTTTTTGAGCGAAGTTAGAAATTTTTTATAGGAAGATCCCTTCCTGTTTAAGTACTGTCCTGACCACGTCATCAAAAGATGTGTTCCTAAGGAGGAAATTGAGAATGCCTTGTCCATGTGTCACTCTGAAGCTTGTGGTGGGCACCTTTCGACCAGGAAAACAGCACTGAAAATTCTTCTCTCAGGTTTGTATTGGCCTGGAATTTTTAAGGATGTCTATGCTTTCTACAAAGCTTATGATAGGTATCAGAAGATGGTATCCATTTCCAAGAGTTATAGGATGCCTTTAAACCCTATTACAGCCATTGAAATTTTTTATTGTTGGAGGATAGATTTTATGGGACCTTTTCCTACTTCCGAGGGTTTCCAGTATATTTTGGTGGTAGTGGAGTATGCTTCAAAATGGATTGAAGCTATCCCCACCAGAACCAATGATGCCAAGGTTGCGAAAAAGTTTGTTAAAGATTACATTTTTTTTTCAAATTTGGAGTACCGAAAATACTGAACAGTGATGGTAAAAGTCATTTCAATAATAAGCTCCTGACTTCACTGCTATCAAATTACAAGGTAAACCATAGAGTTGCGACACCTTATCACCCACAAATTAGTGGACAGGTGGAATTAGCTAATAGAGAGATTAAGAGAATCCTATAAAAGGTAGTGGAATTTCTAGGAAGGTCTGGTCAAGGCAATTGGATGGATGCATTATTAGCTTACAGAACTGCCTACAAGACTGTTCTAGGAATGTCCTTGTTTAGAGTTGCCCATGGCAAATCATGCCACCTACCAGTGGAACTAGAACATAAAGCATATTAGGCTATTAGGAACCTCAATTTTTAGATGGACAAAGCAGGGGAAGTCCAAAAACTGGACCTTAATGAACTAGATGAGATCAGAAGGGATGTCTAATCATAGCGCTCAAAATTTTAAGGCAAAGACAAATACTTTTCATGACAAGCATATTTTGAAAAAGGAATTTTTGGCCGGTCAAAAGGTCTTGCTTTACAACTCAAGGTTACATCTTTTCTCAAGAGAATTGAGGAGTAAGTGGTATGGAACCTTTGAAACAGTTCAAGTTTTCCCATATGGAGCTATTGAAATTTTAACTCCAAAGAATAGGAATCAATTTAAGGTTAATGGACAAAGATTGAAGCATTTCATTGATGGGATTCCTACTCTTACCTTTAGAACTATCTAATACCAAGTAAAAGAAGGGAGGATGAAATGGGGGAGTAAACCCATTCCTTTTGTGTACATAATTGTAATCTGTAGTTTTTTAATTTTTTTTTATGAACATAATTGTAATCTGTAGTTTTTTTTTTTTTTCTCTTCATTTTTCTTTTTCTTTCTTTTCTCGACAAATTCTAGTTGAAATTTTCTTTCTTGTTTTCGGTTTGGACAGCTAGAATAGGAGAAGAGAGTCGTCCATTTGCGGAGCAGTTTATATAGTTTCTCCCGAGTGGAATCATAACCCACTAGTTATCACCACTTAAGTTGTTATTCTTTAATATCAAACCCTTATGTAAAAGAAAGATTTGTGCAACAATGGAGCAGCTAAACAAACATTTTAGGACCAAGGAGATTCAAGCAGAAAAGACGTACAGAGCAGCCAGTCTCGCTGAAGAACCTACTACTTCCCAAGCCATAGAGGTACGAGTTAGAGTATCTGATGGAGCATCTCCCCAACTTCTACTACCCTCATATCATTTGTCTGATCATCCAGACAATAACAGTAAAGAACAAAAATACAGAGGAAGTAAGAATCAAGTTCATGGTCGATGAAATTCAATATGAACTCACTAGAGGGGAAGTTGAACCAATTTAGCCACATTAAAGGGAGTTATGACACAATTCTTGACTCATGCCACCACAAAATCACAGTTTGGTGGAAATGTTAGAATATAATTTTGTCATCAAGCTCGTGAAGAATTTTATTAAAAAACAATTGGGCCCACGCCCTATATGAATTTTGTAGACCATGTCTTCTACAATTAACATTAGTCCAATAGGGCATGAGCAAAAGAGAAGTGGTAGAAGATTGGAGGCCTTATATGCTATGTTCAAGGGGTAATTCGTCCTGCCTTCCTAACTTAATAGAAGAGAATTTCACCAGAGCCCATTACCTTAACCACATCAAAAGGTTTGCCAAGGGACCCATCTTGAAGATGCCCGAGTTTTTTACTATGTTCCTGATAGCCAAGAATCACCCCTTCATAAAAAATGAACCAAAGGTGGTAGATAATAAGGTGGTGCATGCCAAGGCTTGGAGAAATACCTAGAAAATTATGGGGAAGTGCCTTAAAGAGGAACTGGTGAAAGAAGGCCTGAGTTCGGATGATATAGAGAAAAAAATGTAGGGGCATGAAGTTACTCAATTCCAAACTAGAATAACACAAATAATGACTATTACTAAAGCTGCTCTCACTGAAGTAGTTGCCGCTACTACTAAGGAGATCAACCAGCTAGTACACAAACCTTGAGCAAAATCTTGCGGCCACTCATCCCTGAAGTGTTGTACAATAAGAGGGAACCTCAATGGACCCTCTATTGGGAGAAGAGAGAAGCATTGTTCCAACCGATGAACTAAGGATATCTACTGAGGATGATTAAGAAATCAATGATGCAATGGCATCAGAACTACCAAGGTTGTAGATCACAGAGACTACTGGTATTATAATGGAAAAAAAGGCTATAGTATGAGATGAGTGAATTGAAGCGAGGAAGTATTATCAAATCCTGCCCATGGAGGTGGAGTACAATAGGGACCTTAATCCACAAAGGTAAGCTACTCCAATGTTTCACCTAACTGAACCAGAAGTAGACGAGGAGTATCACTCACTACCAATTGAGTTCTCGCCCTTCGAGGAAATGATAATGATTTATCATCATAGTGCACCGTCAACCATTACTTTACAATTGGAGGAAGAAAATATGAACTACCAACAGTGCATTGAATTTCTCGTATCTAACCTTCTTTTAAAAGCAATGTTGATGGAAAGAGATTCATTTGGGAGAGAGCACATTACTCTGAGTATGGAAACTGCCAATAAGGAATACCAACACCCTCATGTATCATAAAAAACTACCCCTTCACCTGCAAATGAACCCCTTGCTAAATCCCTAGAGCAAAAGGTAGATACATTACACTAAGAAGTCATTGAACTAGAGGAGGAGCTAAGAGAAATGCGTGTAAATATTAATCTAACAATGAAGGCTCTAAAATACGAAGTTGTAGTAATGAAGGGGCAATAAGAAAAACAAAGAGTTGAATAACTGTTGCTTGTAGAAAATGACAGTTGGAGAGAAAAAAAATGGTAAATCCAGAAAGCAATAATGAATCAACCACCCTTCTCTCTAGCTGAACAATTGATGTGATGGTCATACAAGATCATGACTTGATGAAGAGGAAACAAAGGAGCTAGTAAGTCCACAAAGGAACCATTTCAAAGTTTCGAGCTAGTTTTTCAAATTAAGATTTCTAGTTGTACCCACAGAAAAAACAAGGTAAAAACCACAAACAACATCAACAACTTTTGAAGAGAAAACTCCAAAGGGAACGGACATAATTCCAATGTAAATGCTAAGAATCATTCAGCCCACTACCTTGAGGAAAGAATTTGTGGAGTCTATGGTCAGAATAGAAGGACGTTTTGAGTTGGAAGATTTTAATAGGCATCCACTAGTGAGAAAGGTAGTTGAATGCCTAGAAGCAAACTTTGGAAGAAGGGTCATGCAACTACCACGCGTAGTTTTCCCTAGGCTAATTAGAGTTTTCTATCAAGGGCTAGAATTTGATTCAAGGAGGAATCTTTTCACTATGATGTTTGATAGGTTGACTTACAGGATGGGTGTAGTGAAAATTGCTAGGGCAGTGGGAATACCCTTCCTAGGAATACCAAGGACAGAGAAGAAACTCTATGCAACTCTTAATAAGAAAGAATGAGAGAGTTGGATAAAAAGATGTAAGAGAGATCCTCAGAAAGGGTACATCATGTGTTACATTCTCCCTGAACAATGTTGGTTAGGAGACTTGGCCCTAGACATCAATTTTTATCCTCTCAAGTCTGGGTATATCAGAAAAGGCACGGGTTTGAAACTCCTTTATCACAAGTTCAAGGATGAGTTCATCCAACTTCCAGTTGTAATCTTTAAAGGTTTCAAAGAAATCAGTCATATCCTATGGGTGAAAAAAAAAAATTGGCATGTTGTTTCCCTAGTCTAAACTCATCACTGAATTGCTCACAAAGTGGAAGCATCTAATCAATGAACTTCTGGAGGAAGCACATTCCATAGATGATGAGGTTAACCCCGCTTACTACAAAAGCTTCCAAGAGAGGTATAGAGATAAGAGGAAGAAAGTTGAACCACAAAACACATCAGGAGAATCTGAATATGGGTCAGATCATGAGGTTGAAACTTAACCCCTCAGGTCAGAATACATCAACCTTTTTATTTCATTTTGTTACACATACATATGTTTTGTCTTTATTAGTAGCATAGGTTTTGAATTTATTTGGTTAACACCGAAAAGGCTCAAATTAAATTGTATAAATAGATGTAAAGATAAGATTCTAAGATCAACTAAAGGAAGTCGAAGCTTAAATATTCTTTTGGGATCCCCTTTGAAGGAGTTGGAACTGAAATTGGAATCTCGTTGGAATATATTTGAACACAGGCTAACCTTAGGAATTCACTCTTGTTCTTTTCACACACTGTACATCATGCCAAGAGTCTAAAATGTTGAGTTAAGACAAAGGCTAAATTTCAATTGTTAAAAGAGCTGCTGTCAGAAAGTTGCGTAGGAGAACAATGTGAAAATAGCTCCATTTCTAACCACTAAGTCTTGGTAGTATGTCCTCAAGGGTGCTTCATTACCCGGTGCCTTAGACCAACTGGTCTGACAGTCACAGGCCGAAATCCATTAATAAGCCAAAAATGAATAGCAATGTTTTGCACTCTTTTCTAAAAAAAAAGGAAAAATAAAAGGAGAAAGATCTTTGTAGTAAAAGAATTTTGAAAAAGCTTGATCCCGTTGGAAATTGAAGATGACCCTGCATTGACAGATTTCCTGGTATTTGCAAATACGAATATAGGAGAACAATTGGGAAAGAATCAAATGACACTCTTTTGCATGAATCCAAGAGCTTAAGTGCGCATTCTCGAAAATGCACAATGAAGGGAACACAGGCCTGATAAACAATCACAGCCAGATCTGATGGTAGTCCCTTCACTCATTATAACTGTCATGTTCATTACTCTACACATTGTTCACTCATTAATTGTCGCCAACCTGCACACAAAGTTAACGAAGAATATGAGGTCTATAAGAAAAGGGAGAGTGAGAGAAAAGGATGGGAAACTTTGGTACTAAAAAATTTTCTTAAGTTTGAATCTTTTTTTGGAATCAGATTTTTTTTTGGAAATTCTTTAAATTTTCTTACAAGTTTTAGCACCAATCAAGCTTTGTTTGTCATGTTCTTTCTTTAATGAATGATGTTTAGTTAATTTAGTGAGGTGCCATGAGTGGGATAAGGCGATATTTCCCTAGTTCAATAAGATCCTTGTTCTATTAATGTTACTAGGGAAGGGAATGAAAAGGCCAATGGTTGCAGCAAATGCATATTGTAATGGTTGTGAGGATTGGAAGTCAAGCAGCCTTGGGAATATGTTTGAACCTTAATTGAAATGGCTTAGGTTTTCCTTAGAACTCAGTATTCTGGAAAGGGTTGAAGCGGGTGCTTGGTAGGGTTATAACTTACTGCAACAACTATGAATCACAGTCTTAGGAGTAAGTTCGAATAAGAAAAGTCATGGCCTAAATTTACCCAATTCTAGAACTAAAGCCCTCATTAGACCAAAGGACGAAAAGAATGGTCTAACTATTTGAGGAAGGATCAGTTAGACAAGGAAGTTTTCCCCTGCGTCCCCAATCACAACTCCTATGCTACCTTAATCTTTTGAATTCACCAATCATCTCTTGCGTTTTAAAAAAATTTCGAAATTATTTTTTGTTTTCTTTTTATTGTTAGAGACAACCTAGGAAGTTTTGAAGGTTTCTCGGACATATCAACCCTATTATTTACTATGCTACAATTGAAATCCTTGCACTAGGCTTTCCCAATTGTTCTCATGTGTTCATTTTTTGCAAATACCAGGAAATCTATCGATGCTGGGTCTTCTCCAATTTCCAATGGGATCAAACTTTTTCAAAATTCTTTTACTACAAAGATCTTTCTCTTTCACTTTTTTTCTTCTCCTTTTTTTAGAAAAGAGTACAAAACATCACTATCTATTTTTGGCTTATGTAACAGCTTTCGGCTTGTGACTCCCAGACCATTTAGTTTAAGGCACCAGGTGATGAAGCACCCTTGAAGGCCTATTACCAAAGCCTTGGTGGATAGAAATAGACTCTTAATGCTGTTGTTTTAGCCTTTGTTTTAACTCAACATTTTAGACTCTCAGGATGATGCATAGTGCATGAAGAGAACAAGAGTAAATTCTTGAGATCAACCTGTGTTCAAATATATTCCAACTAGGTTCCAATTTTAGTTCCAATTTCTTAAAAGGGGACCCTAAAAGAATATTTTAAGCTTCAACTTAGTTTCGTCAATCCTAGAATCTCTTCTTTACTTCTATTTATATAGCTTAATCTCATCCTTGTGGGTGTTAGCCAAATAAATTCAAAACCTGATGATCTAACCCATATTCAGATTCTCTCTCGATGTGTTTTCTAGTCCAGATTTCTTCATCTTATCTCTGTACCTCTCTTGGAGGCTTCTATGGTAAGCTAGGTTGACATTGTCATCCATGTCATGTGCTTCCTCCAGAAGTTCATCCTCAATTGGATGCTTTCACATTATGAGCAACTGAGTGATGAGTTTAGAATAGGGAAGCAGCATGACAAATTTCTTTATCACCTACAAGGTATGGTTGATTTCTTTAAAGCCTTTAAAAATTACAGTTGGGAGGTAGATGAACTCACTCTTGAACATGTGATTATGATATACCCAGACTTGAGAGGATAAAAATTGAAGTCTAGGGCCAAGTCTCCCAGCCAACATGGTTCAAGGAGATAATAACTCATGATGTACCATTCCTGAGGATCTCCCTTACATCTCTTTATCCAAGTCTCCCATTCTTTCTTGTTGGGAATTGCAGAAACCTTCTTCTCTTTCCTTGGTATTTTTGGGAAGTGTATTCCCACTGCCCTAGCAATTTCCATAACACCCATCCTGTATCTCAGCTCATCCACTATCACAGTGAAGAGATTCCTCCTTGAATTAAATTAATTTTAGCCCTTGATAGAAAACTCTAATTAGCCTATGAAACACTACATGTGGTAGTTGCATGATCTTCTTCCAAAGTTTGCCTCTAGGTGTCCATCTACCTTCCTCATCACTAGCAGATGCTTGTTCAAATCTTCGAACTCAAAATGTCATTCCATTCTGACCTTAGATTTTGCAAATTATTTCCTCAAGATAGTAGGCTGAATGATTCTTAGCAATTGCATTAGAATTACGTCCATTGCCTCTAGAGTTTTCCCTTTAACAGTTGTCAATGTTGTCTATGTGTGGACCCCGCATTTCGGACTCAATGCGTCTCCCACTCGATGGTGAGCTCAATCTTTATTTTGAAAAATGATTTATTGATTAAAAAGAAAATGACTTGGAGTCGCCACTTATTTTTGTTTTATTTTTAAAGGGTAAACAAAATAAGAAAGAAAAACCCTAAGTGTGACTCCTTATTTGGAAAAGTGGTTTGTGAAAAACCAAAAATGGGCTCGGGGGTCAGGTTACTTATCGGGAAGGTACGATAAAGACCATAGCACCCCTCTAAGCCCCTAAAGTCGGGTCTCTACTAATAAGATGAAGCAATCGTGGCAATTGGTAGGGAAACCAATGAATACCAATATGATCGTGCACATATGAGAACTAAAACATGCAATGGGAAATGATCAGAATGAGAGTGGGTGCGTGCCTTGGCAACAATAGACAATGCGCTATCACGAAAGGGGGTTAGTGCACAGTAATGAACATAAAACATGTCACTCATGTCACTAAACAAAATAAAGGACTACCAATGACACGCATGGTACTTCATTCAAATTCTTTTTTATTTTAAAGAAAATTTATTTGATAGTGGACCCCCACCAAAGCCCATTTTATTTTGCATGAATCAATTCCAATAACTCCATTATTCGGAATTACGGAATTCGATTCTTGCTTATTTTAAAACATTTTAAAAAACCAAGAAAGATTTGAAAATTTGCTTGCCGAATAGAAAATGGCAACAACTTTTATTGAAAGGGAAGTTTTGGAACCTAAAAAAAGAAAAGAAAAAAAAAAAAAACCAAGGATGGGAAATTAGAGAGATGAAATTATTTGAAAATTTGGAATTTGAAAAATTGTTTGCAAACTAGAGTTGGAGAAACCCTTTTTTTTAAAAAAAATCAAAGGTGAAAGAATAAATAAATAAAGGGCGCGTGGCCTAAAGGTGGCCATGCACACCATGCAGCAAGGATGGGCGCATTTTGAAGTGATGCTGCATTTACTCTCCGAAGGGCCATACTTCAGTTTTTTCGATGAAGAAAATCAAACCCGTCCTCATTCAGATTAGGAACAGCTGCTAACAAATTAGGAAAAGCCGAATTATTAAGGTTCTAATGTAGGCTCCACTAGGGAAATTCATGCTAGTTTGACAGTGTCGTCACTCTTGGCCAAGCAACACTAGCTCTGATTTGATGGCCTTAAGCTTTAAACTCAGGTATGGGCACAGCCTCATCAGCTAACACACTAATGGCATCGTCCCCCTTTTCACAGAGCTACAATAGCCGGGAAATGTCCGAGGAAAACGACCAGAACAAAGTGCTGATGCTTGAAGGTAGGGACGTTGGAGTTAACGGCGCAACTGGGAGGGCCATAGTCATAAAGACCAGCGACCCCACGATAGGCCTTGAAAGAGGGTATGTAAAAAATAAAATAAAAACGCTTCTCAAGAGTGTTGACCAGTGCCTGGCAAAAGGCATCCCTACTGAGCACATTATCGTTGCCGTTAGTGAGGGCGACCTGCAGCTGCTTCTCAATGGAAGCCCTCTCAAACTTCAGGGCGTCGAGCTCTTAGACGGCGGCGTCCGTGCCATCACATCTCAAGTGCAGCATCGGACCATGTAAGAGCCTGTTCACTATACCCTTGCTATGATCATCCACCGTTCTCCTTGTTTCCTTTGAGATATCCTCACCCATCTTTGACAAGCACTTATCCAACTGTGAGACTTTGATTCTTTTAGCATAGGCCCTCAATTTCTGGGTAAGGAAATAAGGATCCATTGCCCTTGAACCAGCAGTTGCCCCAACTCTGACCTGTGTCTTGTGACGCAATTTGCTGGTAAAATTCTGAAGAGTTCACCTTGCCATCTGAGCTTGGTGACAATCAACAAGTATTTCCATGAGCTTTCCACGTAGCTGTGATGATGCCAATGACATCAAACCACGTATTTGCAAATTAATCTATATGCTTCATGAAGGTTACGTGGAACTAGAGCAGACTATTCCAGTGGATCTAGATGGCGTCCATATAGATGAGAACCCAGTGAGCCAGGGCACATGTATTCATGAACCAGCAACCTTCTTCTGTCTCCCATATAGAACCCAATCGGCATAACAACATCTCAATGCTAGGCACAGCTTGAGTAGTTTCATGCTTCTTTCCTATCCAAGGTCTCTGCACGAACTCCAAATCATCTGGGGGACTCTAAAAATTATTTCCCAACTTTCAGACAATAAACCAATCCTTAATAGCACAGTCACTCGCCCCACAACAAACTGAAAAGCCCTTTTGGCCTCGGTGATATACCCTACTTTCTGTAGCCATATCAATGCAAGATCCCAAGTTTAATACCAAATAAATTAGGGGCAGTTCCTCCAAGCAAATGAGATCGTTCCACAGATTCTTCATCCATGAGAGGTCATGCTTTTCAGGGTTCATAATCAAAACGGACTGCATTGAGGTCTCCTCCATTCTAGAAACTTAACTTATGGTCGCAGACAACTGAATCAGCTTCCATAATACATGCATCCTCTGTGTCATCCCATTTCCATTAGAGCGATAGTGCTCACCATCTGAAGGAGCGCCACCCACCCTCAACACTCATGAGCCATGTCTTGTAGTACATTGCCCGGCTCACTCAGGTAGGGATGAGTAAATTAATGTGTAATAGGGCAGAATACCAAAGACAGAGGAATGGCAAAACAAAACAGAGCACAGGCAAACAAAGCAAGCATACAAACAGAGCATCAAACGAACCAAAAAAAACATCGACCCAAACCTCATCTCATATAGAAGTTAGTGAGCTTATGTATAGGTGGAAAAAAAAACCAAATGGAAATAAGATCCGAAGATATGACTCAGACACCCAAAGAAGTGCTAAAAAGGAATTATATCACTCTCAAACAAAATTCGCGTGAAGAACAAAGCACAGATTTATTAACATAGTCACAGCAACCCAAAGAAAATCAATGGCAATCAATACATGGTCCATTAAACGTACTTGAAAAATGCTCCCTCCCAGCAGAACCAACTAGACTTTTTGCTGCTCTCCTTCCTTCTAAGCTGCCTCCTCTGTTTTCTCTCTGTTTCTCTTCTGTTCTCTTCTAGTTTCTTCTCTGTTCTCTCCTCTAATTTCTTCAACCTCTCTCTGGCAACTTGCTCTACAAGAAAACAACCCCTACCAAAGAGAATCCCCCTCCAAAAATCTCTCTGTAACTCCTTGTTACTCTCTCACTAGTAGAAAAAACACCCAAAAATCTCTCCCCAGAAAAAACGAAAATGGTTCCCCTCTCAAGAAAACTCGCCCTCCAATCTGCTCAGGAAGAAAAATATCACTCTCTGTTTCTCAATAGAATTCGCTCCCCTATTTTCTTATTCTCCTCTCGTCTCCCTAACCTTGCTTTTCAGAAGAACTTCCGCTCAGTTTGCTCTCTCAGGGAACCAAAAATGGCTTCCCCTTCACTCTGTAACTCCTCTCAGTCGTCCCAAAAACCCATCTCTCCCCCGCTCCCTGTAGCTTCCCCCTAATGGCCTGCAGCTTTTCTCAATATTCTCTTTACAGGTGTTGATCTCTCATAGGCTCTCAGCTCCAGTACCTGATTCCATAAGGATCAATAGGGATTTGACACGTGGCCCTCCCAAATAGATCCACCTGGCAAAAGCAAGCTGCAGAAAATGAGCCCCAAATGGGGGTCTACAAATATGCCCCTCTTCGGTAAAGCTCACGAGTGTAAGGAATGTGAATACTGAAGTGAAAAGAAAGTGTGAATAGTGAGTGGAATGAAGTGAGCTCTACCGAAGAACCAAGGAGACCCCCATAGGAAAACTAGCGAAACACGAACTCACTCAGGCTAACAGACGAACAAAACAAGGCTCTAATCCTACGAGAAAAGCATGTCAAAGCGCCTCTAAAGTCACACCAAGGATCCAGGCTCCCTCTAAGATGTCTCCAAAAGTGACTCGAAAAACCATATCAAAGATGAGTAACGGTCGAACCACCCTAGAGTACAAGGAGGAATGCGTCAAAAGGGGACCGCCCTATGTGAACTACATGGGAATGCTAAGTGCAGGGTGCCCAACAGCATAACCGAAATATGTGTCGTGAACTCAAAGAACTATGTCATGTGTAATGGAAAGGGTGGAAGAACAATGATGAATAAGCGATAAGCACAGGGTAACAAGGTGAGGAAGATGAGAGTGAATGCAAAGCCGTGAAGGTAAGATGCGCAATGCCAATGAATATGAATGCCAGGAGCTATGACTCTGAATGACAAGACTGACTCTAAACGCTAAACTAAGAAAATAATGGCTCTGGAAGCCAAACAAAAAAAAACAAAAAAACTAACCCTAAATGCTAAACTAGAAGAATAATGGCTCTGGAAGCCAAACCAAAAAACTAACTCTAAACGCTAAACTAGAAGGCCTGTAGGTGAATACCTACAGTGGTGATACAATAGAAAAGCCCATAGATGTCTGATCTATGGTGGTGAAACTCTCAAAGGCCCACGGATAAAAATCTGTGGTGGTGATAACTAAAATGCCCATAGATGTCTGATCTATGGTGGTGAAAACTAATCGAGGCCTAAGGATGAAAATCCATGGTGGTGAATCTGAAATGCCCATAGATGTCTGATCTATGGTGGTGAAAACTGATCAAAGTCCAAGAATGAAAATCCATGGTGGTGAATTTGAAATGCCCATAGATATCTGATCTACAGTGGTGATAACTGAAGCAAATGCTCATAGATGAAAATCGATGATGGTGAATCTGAAGTGCCCATAGATGTCTGATCTATGGTGGTGATAACTAAAACAAATGCTCATAGATGAAAATCTATGATGGTGAATCTGAAATGCCCATAGATGTCTGATCTATGGTGGTGATAACTGAAACAAATGCTCATAAATGAAAATCTATGATGGTGAATCTAGAATGCCCATAGATGTCTGACTATGGTGGTGAATCTGGAACAATTGCTCATAGATGAAAATCTATGATGGTGAATTTGAAATGCCCATAGATATCTGATCTATAGTGGTGAATCTGAAACAAATGCTCATAGATAAAAATCTATGATGGTGAATCTCTGAAATGCCCATAGATATCTGATCTATGGTGGTGAAAACTGAAAGAAGGGGGATGCCCTAAACGAATTGAAGGTAGGGGGAATGCCCTAAACAAACTGAAAATAGGGAGATGCCCTAAACAAACTGAAAGTAGGGGGATGCCCTAAACAAACTAACGGTAGGGGGATGCCCTAAACAAACTGAAAATAGGGGGATGCCTTAAACAAACTGACAGTAGGGGGATGCCCTAAACAAGCGGACAATAGGGTGATGCCCTAGGTGAACTGACGGCAAGGGGATGTGATGAATCGAAAGCAGAAACGAGAATGATGGTGAAGCAAACAACCCGAAGAGGAGTAGTGATCAACTCAAATCAAACATGGAGTGAAGTCACACCAATAATGAACGTAATGATGGAAGAGACAATGACCCAGAGCTCCTAAGAGAAGGTCACTCAACTCACTCTCAAAATATATGACAGAATGAATACAAAGAATGGAGGGTCTCAGGAAGCTCACATACGAACTCCTATCAACAAACATACTCAATGAAATGACCCTTAAACATCGATATACACACCCAATGATGGAGAAAACTATACACATGTACTTATTACTTTCTTTTTTTCTTTTTCTTTTTCATTTTTTTTTGTTTTGTTTTGTTTTTTTTTTTTTTTTGTTTTTTTTTTACATATATACAAATGTGGGTGCTTTGAACGCAAACAAAGAAACTCTGAAAATGAGGTCAAAGAGGGATAAACAATACTCTCAAATACTAAAATAGCATAAACTCCCTCTAACGAGATGACCCTCTCAAACCGAGGATCCCTGGATCAATGTCCGTGGGATAAATAATGGAAAAGACACGACTACCCCCCATGTAATGAACTGAGGAGGATCACCACTCGAGGTGGGAGAAAATGATGTAGAATAAGTGGCAAACATAATAAAGAAGAGGATGTGAAGAACACGATCAATGAGACGAGATGAAATGCAATGATGCAACGATAGGAAAAGATAATGAGAAAAATGCGCCCATAGGTCCAAGGCTCATGAAACTCCTAAACAATGCATGCATACACTGAAGGGCCCCTATCTCGGTGTAAAAATGTGAGCAAGACAATAAGAAAGAAAGGCTATAATGCTCGTGTGAGGCTCAATGGGCTAGCAATGGTCAATATGTCAAAAGGGATGAAATGGTAGATGGCTAATCGAAGTGATGGCCACCCATCCTGCGACCATGGTCTCAAACATCATGCTCTCAAGCCTTCAAATGATCAATACTAAAGATCGATGTCCATCTGATATAACCGCGTCAACCCTCTGGAATCATGCACCAATCGTGCTCCAAATGCTTTATAATAATCTCAAAGATAATCCTCTCAAAGCAAAGTAAACGAAGATCTCATCGAGCATGACCGCTCATCATAAACCAAATCTCATCATACAAAATCAATCTCTATACCCATGGCAGAATAAGTGACAATCCCATCAAGCAAACGACCAATCCTCGCATCATAAACCATCCGAAAAAACCATAAGCCATCCCTCGCCATGCAAAATCAACCCCGGGCCCAAACTCCTCACACTCTACCTAGTCAGATAAAAAAGGAGATGTGAAAAGCTAGAAAAACTGAGGATGGAAAGGTCACATAATGGTCTCTAAGGTGATGCTGTGCAAAGCTCACAATGGATGGATGTAGGACAAAGCAAAGTCAAGGTGTGGGAATGAGCAAAGTACTGCTCTGATCATAAGCAGATGGGTCACAATCTCAAACTCCCTAGGTCAAATCTCTTATCCTAGGCTAATAAGCTCAACATCCTCCATGATGGGTCAAGCCTCAAGATCACAATGTGCAAGTGAAAAGATGCCCCAAGTCAAAAGTACCACACATCATATCACAAAACACGAGCACATGTCCATAAAGGAAATGACATCCAATAGAATAACCGATGAGTACATCATGCAAAAAAAGAAGGATAATAGAGACAATACTCAAGAATCGAGTTATAGTCTCTAAATGTCAAAAGTAAAACAAGACTAAATAAACAAAAACAGCGACTGGTCCTATCATCACATCTCTGGTCATAGAGGGAACAAAATCTGAGCGCCCCCGTACCAAAGTAAGCCAATCATAAGTCAATCACCCGAAGGGGTGTCTGCATGCATGGCTCAAATTGAGGTAGGAATATAAAGCATATCGGACTGAGGATGCCCAAATGTCCCAGAATCAACAATGTCCTGTATGGCATGTCGTAGAGCGGTGCAACGATCAGTGTGATGCCCTGCCGACTGATGGTACATACAATATAAATCAACTCGAAACTGTGGAGGCACGGGATAGGGGAAGTGCCTTAGGAGCCAAAGGAGCCAAAAACCCCATGGCCTGGAATGTCTCAAAAACTCTGCTCAAAGGCATACCTAAGTCTGAAAAGTCTCTCCGACACCGTCGACGAGGGTGAAGTCGCTCTTGAGGAACTATAATGACCGGAGGGTCCCGAAGCTGGGATGAAGGTCGTGTCAATGTAGCCAATGTAGCATATGAGGAATGCTGCTGAAGCACTGAACATGGACGAGGTCGTGGATGTGAGGCACCCAAAGTAATAGATGCTGGTGAAGTCAGATGTGGCAATGAAGGCCTCACCACTCCTGGAACTCCTCTCGATGATGATGAATACTCTGACAAAATGAGCTCAATCCTCTTAATCCTCCATGTCAAATTAGTCATCATCTCATAAAGAGTAGTAAGAGTAATGGGTGTGATTTAGTCCGACATGGTGAACTTCAGCTGAAGAAGTCTAATCTCAATGTGCTCTGTATCATAACCATCACGCCATCAATCTCTGCTCGGGAACCAGTCACGACAATAAAACTGTCCAAGACTCTAAAACAAACACATGCAAGAGACAAAACAAAACAACACATGAAATGCATGATATGAAACAATGATAATAAAGAAAAGAAAGAAACGGAAACACATACCCAAGAAAACAACAATATCATTGAGTGAAATGAGAGTACATCGTGCAAGATAATAAGACAATAAGGTCTACTCTCGAAACATGGGGTACGGACTCGAATCACTAACTATAAAACAAGACTCAAATACAAAGCAAAAGAAAACAAAAACTCAAACGATCAACTAAAAAAAATAATCCCAAAAATACACCAATAAGGTCTGCAATATCAAAGTGTATGGTGAATATTAATGCCCTGGGTGTCTAAAACATGATGATGTAAGCTTGAAGAAGGAGAAACTGCATGCGTGGACTAGACTGGGAAGGAATCAGTGGTCACAGGAAAGCTAACTGCACCACTGTCAATAAGATCCTATATGGTATGACGTAGAGAAGCACAATAATCAGTACGGTGGCCTGCCATCTGGTGAAATGTACAGAACTCGTGAGCACGAAAACACGGAGGCAAAGTACTCGGGGGCGGCTTGGGAGCCAATGGTACTAAAAAACCAGTAGCTCTAAGTTGCTAAAAAGCTCTATCCAAAGGCATCCCCAAATCAGAATAAGTCCTCCAATGTCGCCGGTAGGGATGAGATTGCTCATGTCGTGGGATACTAGTCTGTGGACGCTGAAACTGAAATGAAGGTTGTACTGTGGCAGCATAAGGATGCATAGAAGGATACTGCTGAACTAGCTGAGGATGACGATGCTGTGATGGTGGGAAATCACTCCTGGGTATC
This sequence comes from Vitis rotundifolia, assembly GCA_030254885.1. NCBI lineage: Eukaryota > Viridiplantae > Streptophyta > Magnoliopsida > Vitales > Vitaceae > Vitis > Vitis rotundifolia. The sequence continues at coordinate 7,356,951 of CM058164.1, read as the reverse complement.
AGCAATAATCTCGCATAGGGATGATAACCAGGTCGTCGATGCTGAAAGCTCGCAGAACATACGCCTCCAAAGCTCTCAGATGATCCAACAACTCCTCTCCCCTCAGTATCCGAGGAAAGAGTAATATCTGACCATAATCTTCTAGATATACCATCATCTACATCGAACAAAGCCTGAACCAATGATCTGAAATCCGGGAATGGGACCCCTATCAGGTGTCGAGCAAACCTAGGATGCAATCTCCTCGAAAACATGCACATCTGATCTCTCTCAGTAGGTCGCTCAATCATCTCCGTAGCCTTCTCCCTCCAGCGGGAGATAAAAAAAGAAACAGACTCATCCAATCCCTGTCTAAGACACTCAAGCTCTCTACGTGTAACGCTCATATCACTACTGGATGAATACTACCTCAGAAACTCCTATGCTAAGTCCTCCCAAGTTCTCCGACGAGATGACTCTAATGAAGCGTACCATCTCTATGTCGTACCACTCAATGACAATGGAAACAAAGTGAGCAACTGTGCCTCATCTAGACCAAGAGCCCTCATAACTGTGCTATAGAGTCTAAGATGAATACGAGGACATCCAACGCCCGTATATCTCTCCATATCAAGCATCGTGAAACCGACTGGCAAAGTGGCCACTGGTACATCGTCAGTGTCATCCCACAAAATCATCTCATCAAGATCTCTCATCTGTCTAATCCTCTGCTCAAGTCTATCCATACAAGAACGAGGATCCTCAATAACGGTAACTGGTGTGACAATGGGTGAAATGACAGCAACCTGATCATGTGAAATAGTATGCAAAGTCTGTGTAGCTAGCATTTGAACAAGTAGAAGTGGTGGTGGCACTGAATCAGATGGTGTGTCCTCGAGCCTTACATGCCTACTCTGCTGAGTATCCATCCTCTAACTTAAACTGGTCAATGCCCCCTAAATTGAAGCCTCAGAAGTGGTAAGCTAACCAATCGAAACTGAATGTGAATCCGTCTATATAGTAGCTCAGTGATACAAATCAACCTCTCTCCAACTCAACCCAGGGCACTGAACCAAGATTGGGACAACAAATAGACTCCTATAAAAGAACCAAACAAAACGACTCAAGCATGACTCACTCAACGACACAAGATGAAACGAACAATGACCGATGTATGATACAACACAACCCAATGCATGACAAGGTGCGATACATAGTCCTATGGTGACAATCAAAATTTGGATATACGATAGAAACTCTAGAGTCACATGAGTGTCCAGTGTGAGATAACTACAAATATGACTAAACAATTTCTATCGATGATCCAAAAATGAATGAGGTGTGAAAAAAACAAATGGGGTGCGAAGAACGACACTATCACGACATCAATACTCAATCTATAACAAAATATCCTTGACTCAACCTTCAACCCGAGCTCTATAAAGAAGAAAAAAAATGATAAGGTGATCAAGGCAAATATCTCGAAAAATGGTGTGAATGTGAAAACATGCCTTTCACCTCTCTGTAATCAAAATATGAGCATCGAGTCGAAAATCGAATTCAAGACCAAACAAAGGATGAGGTACTGAGCCCGTGATAGGTGTACAGTGTAAAAAGATGATCATGATCAATGAACATATCCCAAAACATCTAGCAAGTGGCAGCAAAGTGAAAGGACGTGCCAAGCCGAAAAAAAAAACGAAAACCCTAGAGAGAAGACATGCTAAACTCATCGAGTAAAAAACATAATCTAAGGCGTCATGAAAAAAAATGGTCCAACCGGTGCTCACACTCGCACCGATATCTAAGCACTCACAAATGGAGACCAGAAGAGGGAGTACTGAATCCGAATTGTAACTAAAGAGGCTCTGAAGGCCCTTAGATGCACCCACGTGTAGGGAGGGAAGTCCTAATCGAAAGATCTACGGCTCAACCTACAAGGTCAAGGTGGCTCTAAAATGATATATGTGGACTTTAAAAGATCCTTAGCAGAAGCGATCGTACCCTCCGGCGGTACGCAACCCTCTGCACGCCTCCGAAGAGACGGGGTGCTTCCATGCAAGGTGGTCATCACCTCCACGCATGCACTACCTCGCATCCCAGGGGGCTCCTATGGTGAAAGCTCTCAAACTCTCAACACTCAATAGTCAACTAAAGTGCACAGTGAGCAGTGTGAGTGCATCCGAAAATCCTATGAAGCTAAAACAAAAGAAAAAAAAACACACTGGTCGCACAACTATCCATGAAACCTAGCTCGGGGCTATACAGGTTTTCAATGATCGGACTCCAATCTGCATCGATATGTCGGTCTCTTCCAGAATGCTCCCAGACATCGGTATAACCCGTCGCTAGACCCTACTCCTAACCTCTGGCTCAATCAGAGAATCAAGCACACACAAGGCCTCACACTTGCAAAAGTGAGAGCCAAAATGAAAGAAATGACCGAAAACCAAGGGGTTGGAGGTAAGGGGATAGATGTGTGGCCCACACGGACAAGCGACATGCAATCACACAGAAGAAGGGTAGTCATGCAACAGACAATCAAGCGGAGTATAGATATATCACTCAAGTCCACACAAGCTATGACAATCAAGACGAATAATGACAAGGATAGCATGCTCAGAAAGACTATCAAGATAATATACAAGCAAGTGAATCAACCCATCAAGTCAAATGATATACAACAATAAATCTATGCATGTGAGGTGATCAGAACAATCACGACAAAATCTGAGTGACTATGCTAAGCAAAGCAAGATGATCAATCACTAACAATCAGCATGTCAATGTCCCAAATAGATATAACAATGAAGTACAGGAAAAAAAACGATACAATCAGCATCCTCAATCAAGATAATCAGCATGTCAATGTCTCAAGTGAACACAATAACCAAGCATGCGTCAAATGATATCAAGAACTCTCAATATGCAATCAAGAAATAGGTACCCACTGATCGACCCATCAAACGTCACATCTGCTTCATCTTCAGTTCAAACTTGACCCTCTAGTGATCCCTAGTGGAGTCGCCATTTTGTGGACCCCGCATTTCGGACTCAATACGTCTCCCACTCGATGGCGAGCTCAATCTTTATTTTGAAAAATGATTTATTGATTAAAAAGAAAATGACTTGGAGTCGCCACTTATTTTTGTTTTATTTTTAAAGGGTAAACAAAATAAGAAAGAAAAACCCTAAGTGTGACTCCTTATTTGGAAAAGGTGGTTTGTGAAAAACCAAAAATTGGCTCGGGGGTCAGGTTACTTATCGGGAAGGTACGATAAAGACCGTAGCACCCCTCTAAGTCCTTAAAGTCGGGTCTCTACTGATAAGATGAAGCAATCGTGGCAATTGTTAGGGAAACCAATGAATACCAATATGATCGTGCACATATGAGAACTGAAACATGCAATGGGAAATGATCAGAATGAGAGTGGGTGCGTACCTTGGCAACAATCGACAATACGCTATCACAAAATGGGGTTAGTGCACAGTAATGAACATAAAACATGTCACTCATGTCACTAAACAAAATAAAGGACTACCAATGACACGCATGGTACTTCATTCAAATTCTTTTTTATTTTAAAGGAAATTTATTTGATGTTGGGCCCCCACCAAAGCCCATTTTATTTTGCATGAATCTATTCCAATAACTCCATTATTCGGAATTACGGAATTCGATTCTTGCTTATTTTAAAACATTTTAAAAAACTAAGAAAGATTTAAAAATTTGCTTGCCGAATAGAAAATGGCAACAACTTTTATTGAAAGGGAGGTTTTGGAACCTAAAAAAAGAAAAAAAAAAAAAAAAAAAACCAATAATGGGAAATTAAAGAGATGAAATTATTTGAAAATTTGGAATTTGAAAAATTGTTTGCAAACTAAAGTTGGAGAAACCCTTTAAAAAAAAAAATCAAAGGTGAAAGAATAAATAAATAAAGGGCGCGTGGCTTAAAGGTGGCCATGCACACCATGCAGCAAGGATGGGCCCATTTTGGAGTGATGCTGCATTTACTCTTCGAAGGGCCATACTTCAGCTTTTTCGATGAAGAAAATCAAACCCGTCCTCATTCAGATTAGGAACAGCTGCTCACAGATTAGGAACAGCTGAATTATTAAGGTTCTAATGTGGGCTCCATTGGGGAAATTCATGCTAGTTTGACAGTGTCGTCACTCTTGGCTAAGCAACACTAGCTCTGATTTGATGGCCTTAAGCTTTAAACTCAGGTATGGGCACAGCCTCATCAGCTAACACACTAATGGCATCGTCCCCCTTTTCACAGAGCTACAATAGCCGGCAAATGTCTGAGGAAAACGACCAGAACAAAGTGTTGATGCCTGAAAGCAGGGACGTTGGAGTTAATGGCGCAACTGGGAGGGCCATAGTCATAAAGACCAGTGACCCCACGATAGGCCTTGAAAGAGGGTATGTAAAAAATAAAATAAAAACGCTTCTCAAGGGTGTTGACCAGTGCCTGGCGAAAGGCATCCCTACTGAGCGCATTATCGCTGCCGTTAGTGAGGGCAACCTGTAGCTGCTTCTCAATGGAAGCCCTCTCAAACTTCAGGGTGTCAAGCTCTTAGACGGCGACGTCCGTGCCATCACATCTCAGGTGCAGCATCGGGCCATGTAAGAGCCTGTTCACTATACCCTTGCTAAGATCATCCACCGTTCTCCTTGTTTCCTTTGAGATATCCTCACCCATCTTTGACAAGCACTTCTCCAACTGTGAGACTTTGATTCTTTTAGCATAGGCCCTCAATTTCTGGGTAAGGAAATAAGGATCCATTGCCCTTGAACCAGCAGTTGCCCCAACTCTGACCTGTTTCTTGCGACGCAATTTGCTGGTAAAATTCTAAAGAGTTCACCTTGCCATTTGAGCTTGGTGACGATCAACAAGTATTTCCATGAGCTTTCCACGTAGCTGTGATGATGCCAATGACATCGAACCACGTGTTTACAGATTATTCTGTATGTTTCATGAAGGTTACGTGGAACTAGAGAAGACTATCCCAGTGGATCTAGATGACGTCCATATAGATGAGAACCCAGTGAGCCAGGGCACATGTATTCATGAACCAGCAACCTTCTTCTGTCTCCCATACAGAACCCAATCGGCATAACAACATCTCAATGTTAGGCACAGCTTGAGTAGTTTCATGCTTCTTTCCTATCCAAGGTCTCTGCCCAAACTCCAAATCATTTGGGGGACAGAAATTCTTTCCCAACTTTCAGACAATAAACCAATCCTTGATAGCACAGTCACTTGCCCCACAACAAACTAAAAAGCCCTTTTGCCCCGGTGATATACCCTACTTTCTGTAGCCATATCAATACAAGATCCCAAGTTTAATACCAAATAAATTAGGGGCAGTTCCTCCAAGCAAACGAGATCGTTCCACTGATTCTTCATCCATGAGAGGTCATGCTTTTCAGGGTTCATAATCAAAACGGACTGCATTGAGGTCTCCTCCATTCTAGAAACTTAACTCATGGTCGCAGACAACTGAATCAGCTTTCATAATACATGCATCCTCTGTGTCATCCCCATTTCCATTAGATCGATAATACTCACCATCTGAAGAAGCCCCACCCACCCTCAACACTCATGAGCCATGTCTTGTGACTACATTGCCCGGCTCACTCAAGTAGGGATGAGTAAATTGATGTGTAACAGGGCAGAATACCAAAGACAGAGGAATGGCAAAACAAAACAGAGCACAGGCAAACAAAGCAAGCATACAAACAGAGCATCAAACGAACCAAAAAAAACATCGACCCAAACCTCATCTCATATAGAAGTCAGTGAGCTTATGTATAAGTGGAAAAAAAAACCAAATGGAAATAAGATCCGAAGATATGACTCAGACACCCAAAGAAGAGCTAAAAAGGAATTATATCACTCTCAAACAAAATTCGCGTGAAGAACAAAGCACAGATTTATTAACATAGTCACAGCAACCCAAAGAAAATCAATGGCAATCAGTACATGGTCCATCAAAAGTACCTGAAAAATGCTCCCTTCGAGCAGAACCAACTAGACTTTTTACTGCTCTCCTTCCTTCTAAGTTGTCTTCTCTGTTTTCTCTCAGTTTCTCTCTATTTCTCCTCTGTTCTCTCCTAGTTTCTCTCTGTTTCTTCTCTATTCTCTCCTCTAATTCCTTCAACCTTTCTCTGGCAACTTGCTCTACAAGAAAACAACCCCTACCAAAGAGAATCCCCCTCTAAAAATCTCTCTGTAACTCCCTGTTACTCTCTCACTAGTAGAAAAACACCCAAAAATCTCTTCTCAGAAAAAATGAAAATGGTTCCCCTCTCAAGGAAACTCGCCCTCCAATCCTCTCAGGAAGAAAAATATCTCTCTCTGTTTCTCAATAGAATCCGCTCCCCTATTTTCTTATCCTCCTCTCGTCTCCCTAACCTTGCTTTTCAGAAGAACTTCCGCTCAGTTTGCTCTCTCAAGGAACCAAAAGTGGCTTCCCCTTTACTCTGTAACTCCTCTCAGTAGTCCCAAAAACTCGTCTCTCCCCTGCTCCCTGTAGCTTCCCTCTAACGGCCTGCAGCTTTTCTCAATATTCTCTTTACAGGTGTCGATCTCTCATAGGCTCTCAGCTCCAGTACCTGATTCCATAAGGATCAATAGGGATTTGACACGTGGCCCTCCCGAATCGCTCCACCTGGCAAAAGCAAGCTGCAGAAAATGAGCATCAAATGGGGGTCTACACTATGGTTTTGATATTGCTTCTTCTATGGACGTAGCTAGAAATCTTAATTTGAAAAACTTACTCAAAACTTCAAAATGGTTCCTTGTAGACTTGCAAGCCCCTTTGTTTCCTCTTTATCAAGTTCCTGATCTTGCATGGCCACCAACATCAGTTGTTTGGCTAGAGAGAGGAGTGATTGATTCATCATTGCCTGCTAGAGAGAGAAGTAACTAACTATCGTTCAATTCTTTGTTTATCTTCTTCTTTATTTAATTGTTTAGTTAGTTTTTCCTCCTAGTCTTCCTCTGTTTGAAGTGACTTTCCTGCTATTGAATCAATTAGCTGTCTTTTTACTGCCCTTTTTATTACTACAACTTTGCATTTTAGAGTATTCATTGTCAAATCAATGTTTACACCCATTTCTCTTAGCTCCTTTTGTTCAATGACTTCTTGGTGTAATGCATCTACCTTCTACTCCAAGGATTTAGCAAGAGGTTCACTTGTAGGTGCAATGGTAGTTTTCGGTGCTACATGGGGGTGTTGGTATTCCCTATTAGTAGATTTCATATCACAGAGTAATGTGCCCTCTCAAATGAATCTTATTCCATGAACATTGCTTGCAAAAGAGGGTTAGATACGGGAAATTCAATGCCCTCCTAGTAGTTTGCATTTTCTTCCTCCAGTTGCAAAGGAGTAATGGTTGTGGTACACTATGATGATAATCATCATCACTTTCGCAAAGGGCAAGTATTCAATTGGTAGTGAGTGATACTCCTTTGTTTCTAATTTAATTAGGCGAAGCACCAAAGTTAACTTCCTTTTGTACACTAAGGTCCCTACTATACTCCACCACCTCCATGGGCAGGATTTGATAATACTTCCCTGCTTCAATTCGCTCATCCCTTGCTATAGTCTCTTTTTCCATTCTAACACCAGTGGTCTTTATGATATGCAACCTTGGCAGTTCTAATGTCATTGCATCATTGATTTCTTGCTTATCCTCAGTATAAATAATTTTTTAAAATTTGAACTTGAACTATAAATAATTTTTAAAGAAGTTGTCCCTTTCAATGCCGAAAGAAAAGACTCATTCAAAAAATGATTTTCCATTTATTCAATAGATTTAATACATTTATGTATTATAATGCCTGACACGAGTTCAAATATTTGCATTATGAGTATTTAATAGAAAGGAGTCTTGTGTAAAATACAAAAAAATAAAAAAAAATTAGATATCCTCTATATTTTCCATTGTTTATCCAAATAATTTATATTAACAAAAAAGTGAAAAAGCATCTGACTTTTTTTTAAAAAAAAAAAAAAAAAAAAAAAAAACAAGAGTAAATACTCAAAAAATTGTTTTAATTGGAAATTTTGCAACAGGCCCTAAACTTTTAAAACAATAGTAGAATTTTATTTTTTTATTTATTTACTATCATTCCTACTTTTAAATAAGACAAATATATATATAAGACACACAAAATGAATATAGTCTAGAGCTCTTAAAATAATGCTAACCATGAATGTAAAAAATAATTAACTATAGAAAAATAATAATGCAGATATAAATATAATAATTGAAAATATTTTTATATTTAAGTTACAATTTTTTTAATGGGATTTTTAAATTTATATTAAATAGATTAGATTTATTTTTTTTTTCAAGAATTATATTTGCAAAATATTGTATCAATTTGATCTTAAAAAATAATATAATAATTATGTGAGCTTTATGTGTGATGATTGATGTTTTAAACACATGTTTCATACTCTTTTTGTCAACATATACTATTATTGGAACTTAAAACTTCATATTTATTGGAAAATGATTTCAACATTTACCCATATTTAAGAAAATGACAAAGATGTATTAGGATTATAAAATAAGAGGTTAGTTTATTGTAATGTGTTGTAAGTTTTTAATATATAGTGTTGTACACGTGTAAGTAAGTTTGTTAGTGGTTAGTCTAAGAAACAGTAGTGGTATAAATATAGAGATCAATCTTATAATACAAAAACAAGGGATTCAATAAAATCACAAACATTTTCTTCCAAATTTTTCTTCTAAATTTCTTCTAGGTTCTCTTTCTTCTTTTCTTTCTTCATTCTCTCAATTCTAACATGATATCAGAGCTTTCAACTTCATCAATGGAGAAATTGCAACAAACCCTAGAATCTTTTTCTTCTCGTCATTTCATCCCTATTTTGTTCAATCATTCAACCTCAATTAGGCTCGAGAATCATAATTTTTTTTATCTGGAGAAAGCAGATTTTATCAATAATTACTAGTCACAATATTCAACATTTTGTCATTGGATCTCGTGATCCACCATTCAAATTTTGAAGTTTAGAAGATCGAGTTCATGGAATAATGAATCAAGATTTTCTTTATTAAGAACAACAGGATTAGCTCTTGGTTTTTTGGCTTCTTTCATCAATGTTTGAACGAGTTCTTTCAACCTGTGTAAATTGCAACTCTGTTTTTTAGATTTAGAGGACATTAAAGGTATATTTTGCTTCTCAAACACGTGTTAAAGTCTCACAATATAAAACCTTCCTTTAGAACACCAAAAAGAATCCTTTGAGTAGGAATGAATATCTACTTAAGATTCGTGGTTTTGTTTATTTGCTTCCTCTTGTTGGTGTGAATCTCTCTGTAAAAGATCACAATAATGCTATCACGGATAGACTGCCTAGTGAATAGGACACATTCTTTCTCACAATTAATTCTCGAACTAAGGATTATTTAGTAAAGAAAATTGAGTTTATTTTGTTAGCATAAGAGGCTAGGATTGAGAAACATAGTAGGAGTTTAGACTATAAAACTACTTTTGTTAATGTTGCACAAGGTTCAAGTAGTTTTGGTGGAGACAATTTTTCTCACATCAAAGGTTTGACTAGTAACAATCAGTTTAGCTCTAATTTTGGCAGAGGTAATTTTTCTGGCAAAGGAAAATATGGTTTTCCAAGTAAAGGTGGTTTTAACAATGGTTGTAGGAGATCCTAGAATACTTAGAACAATAATGCTACTACTGATGCTGAAAAGCTGGTATGTCAGGTTTGCATGAAGTTTGGTCACAATACAAATAGGTGTTACTACTTATATGATCCTAGCTTTCAAGGTCCTCATACTTCTGGTTTTGTTTCTAGTTTTCAAAGGTCACCTCAAAATCAAGTTCAAGGTGGTAACAAGCCAAACATGCAAGTACTAATGGCTACACCAGAAAACATTTGTGATACCAACTGGTATCTAGAATCAAGTGCCTCAAATCATGTGACTACAAATGCCCATAATTTGGTTGAACACACAGTATATCATGGCAATGAGTAGGTTTATGTTGACAATGGTATGGGACTCCCTATTAAACATATTGATTTTTCATAATTTCCTCTTCTTTCACTTCTCAACTTTTATCTTCAAATATGTTCCTGAAATCACAATGAATTTGTGAGTGTATCTAAATTTTATAAAGACAACAATGTATTTTTTGGATTTTATTCTAATGTTTATCTTGTCAAAGATCAGGTTTCCAAAACTATGGTTCTAGAGGGTAGACTTAAAGATGGTCTGTATGCATTTGATTCATCATAGATTCAACTTCAAAAATCTATTCCATCTCATTTCACAAAGTGTCTCTACTTGTTGATCTAGATTTTACGATCCTAGTGTAAATAGTCAAGTGTCCGCACATGTTTTAGATTTCAAACCTCATGATGATAGTTCTACAGTTAGTCTTTGGCATGACAGACTTGGTCATCCATCTTCCAAAATTGTACAAATTGTTATGAGTCTTTTAAAACTTTCCAAATTCAATAAAGCTTGTTATTTTGGTAAAATATGTATTCTTCCTTTTCCTACTTCCATCTCTGAATATCAAGAACCCTTATAGCTAGTGCACTTAGATTTATAGGGACCATCACTTGTTCAATCATCTAGTGGCCATAATTACTATATCAGTTTTAAGGATGCCTTTTCTAGGTATACTTGGATCTATCTCTTAAGAAACAAATCAGATTCTTTTCCAACCTTTCAAAATTTCAAGGCTCAAGCTAAATCATGGTTAGGATTCAAAATTAAATGTCTGCAACCTAATTGAGGTAGTGAATTTCATGTTTTTCCTAATTACCTTACTATAAATGACATTATTCATAGAATCTCATCCTCACACTCACCAACAAAATGATTCTGCTGAGAGAAAGCATAAACATATTATTGAGAATGGTCTTACCTTGCTTGCTAGAGCCTCGACGCCTTTCAAATATTGGGATGAATCATTCAGAACTATTGTGTTCTTGCATAACAAGCTGCTCTCTCCAATTTCACAGGGTAAGTCTCCTCTATAACTTCTTTTTAATCATGTTCCTAATTATAAGGCTTTTAGGATATTTGGTTGTGCTTGCTATCCTAACACTAGACCATATAAGAACCATAAACTTACCTTTCGGTATATAAAATGTACACTCTAGGATATATCCTCACTCATAAAGGCTACAAGTGTCTAGAATCTTGTGGTGGAATTTTCATATCTAGAGATGTTATTTTTTATGAACATTTATTTCCATTTTTAGAATATTTTCCCTCTCAATCTTAATATTCTTCCATTTCTCAACCTATCTCCTTTAGCCAATCACCACCAGTTCTTTCTTTTGTATAACCTGTCTCTTCCATTTCTACAGTCACATCACCTATTCCTATTACTCTCATTCCTTTTGTCAACATGGACACTCACTTGAAAAACTATAAAGACTCTAATGCTCCCATTGTATCATCATTTATCCCAAATGCTAATGTGAATACACATTCTATGGTCATCAAATCTAAGAAAGGCATCTTCAAACCAAAAGTGTACAAGGTTACTAGAGAGCCTCAATTTGTTGATGAAGCTTTATAGAGTGAGAACTGGAAAATAGCCATAATAAATGAATCTTCTACTCTTTTGAGAAACAATACTTGGTCTCTAGTTGAATTTCTAGTTGGTAGAAAAGCAATAGGCTGCTAATGGGTTTTCAAGGTTAAAAAAAATCCAAATGGTTATATACAAATATAAAGCTAGACTTGTTGCAAAGGGGGTTCACCAAACTATTGTTTTTGATTATATAAAGACATTTAGCCTTATTGTGAAGCCTACTACAATCAAGGTGGTTTTCGCTATAGCATTATCAAGGAATTGGAAAATTCAGCAACTTGATATCAACAATGCTTTTCTAAACAAAGATCTATTAGAAGAAATGTATGAGACAACCTAAAGGTTTTATTGAAAAGTCCACTTCTCATTTGGGATGCAAACTCCACAAGTCTCTGTGTGGTCTCAAATAGGCACCACGTGCCTAGTTTGAGAAACTCTATGCAACACTAATAGATCTTGGTTTTACATCTTTCAAATCTAATTAGTCTTTGTTCATAAGGTTCATTTCAAATCACACTACCTTTCTCTTAGTATATGTTGATGATGTACTAGTTACTGGTAGCAATCCTTGTGTAATTCAATAATTAATCTCACAATTAAACAAGAGTTTCAATTTTAAAGATCTTGTAAGATAGACTATTTTTTGGGCATACGGGTGAAGGATACTACTAAAGGTCTATCGTTGTCTCAAACTAATTATGTGCATGGTCTCTTATGCAAAGCCAAAATGCACAATGCAAATGGCTATAATACTTGCATGATCAGTGGTCAACGACTTACAACCTCTGGAAGTTGTACAGTGAAAGATGTTCAACTCTGTAAGAGTGTTGTAGATGCACTTCAATATGTCACTATCACTAGGCCAAGAATTTCATTTTGTGTCAATCGAGGTTTTTAATATCTGAAGGATCCACAAGAAGAACATTGGAAAGCAGAAAAAAGGATTCTTAGATACGTGAAAGGCAATATTTAGTATGGACTTCATTTGACTTGTTCAACCACTCTAGATTTGGTAGGATTTTGTGATGTTGTTGGGCCTCAAGTCTAGATGATAGAAAATCTATCTCTGGTTATTGTGTTTATCTTGGGAACAATCTAGTTTCTTGGTGCTTAAAGAAAAACATATTGTTTCTAAGTCATTTATAGACACATAATACAAAAGCCTAGTTGGACTAACTGTTGAGATCACATGGCTAGATACCTTACTAAATGAGCTGAGGATCATATTACCAAGAACTCTAGTAATGTGGTGTGATAATCTAAGCACAATATTATCTAGAAATCCAATTTTACATACCAAAACTAAGGATATTAAACTTGATTTGTATTTTGTGCATGAGAAAGTTATTCCAAAGCTTGTCAATGTGAGACATGTTCCTTCAAATGATCAAATAGTAGATGTTTTTACCAAAGTTGTACCCAGCACCAGATTTCCTTTGCTCAAAAGCAAACTCAGAGTTTTTTATTTAAGTACTCTAACTTTGAGGGGGAATGTTGGGATTATAAAATAAGAAGTTAGTTTGTTAGTTTGTTAATATAGTGTTGTACATGTATAAGTAAGTTTGTTAATGGTTAGTCTAAGAAACAATAGTAGTATAAATATAGAGATTAGTCATGTAATACAAAAACGGTGGATTCAATAAAATCACAAAAAAAATTCTTTCAGATTCTTCTTCTAGGTTCTTCTGTTTCTCTCTCTTTCTCCATTCTCTCAATTCTAAATAGATGAAGGGGGGGGGAGGGATTTAGTTGGAGGTTAGTGGAAAACTTGGAAAGGCTTGAAGTAATGGTAAAAGACACTTATTGGAACCTTAGAATTTTGGGTTAAATTGGGCTTTGATACAAACAAAATATAGTTTTACACTTGTTTTTGGAAACTATTGTTGAAACTAATCTTTTTTTTTTTTATTCGTATAAAACTATATTTTAAAAATACATTTAAAATTTGCAGTTTCAAAATATGGTTTCAAATATGTACTAAAATCACATTTTCAAAATATGGTTTTTAAATTTCTAAAACCATATTTTAAAATATGGTTTAAAAAATATTTAAATAGAAGTTTTAAAAAAGAGTCAAAATGCACATTTATTTGGCCAAAGGGGTTATATTTAACTCAAACTTGGAACTCAAAGAAAGTTATGACTCAATAGCCAAACACAAACCACAATACACTTTTAAAGGTGAATTTTGAGCCAAAATGACTTCATTTTTTATTTTTGGCCATATGAAAAAAAGTATTCAATAGGGGCATTCATAGGAATTTATGTTTAATTTAGCTCCCTTTTGACCAATGTGGATTCCATATAAGTTTTTTTCGTTGTTAATTTTCAAGTGAAACTGCACTTTTAAAATATGGTTTCATATTTTGGATTCAAATCACATTTAAAAATATGATTCCATATTTGTATTAATTTGAGTACAAAATATGAAACCACATTCAAATATGATTGTACTACAAAATATAAAATTGCATTTTCAAAATATGATTTTAATCTCTTTTTCTTAAAAAAATTATGTGATTCGTAGATGATGACAACGAGGACTACTTTTTCAAAGACGTGTTAGGGTGTGACATTTATTTGGTTAAGAGGGCTATTTTTGAATTATAGTAATGTTGAAACTCTTGCTTTAAATCGATCTAATTCATATATGAATTTTCGAAAGAGGAAGGGTGGAAGACTAAACAACCACTTGCATGTTAATTAATGATTGATTGCCATTTATGTTTGACCAAATAAATTAGATTGAAAACAAGAAATTAAAAAAAAAAATAGCTAGCTGTTTGGAGTTTAATTTTGCAAACACAAGTGGGTGTTAAAAAAAGTTTTGCAAATAACACAATACTGAATAGGTATGCAAACAAAGACTTGTGAGCTACGAGGCATTGACTCCATTGGGCTAAGCGCGTAAATGAACTTGCACTCTAGACGACGACGTGACCTAGTCTTCTAAGATTTATTGACAAGCAACTTCTTAAGATCATTGCATGCATTCTGCTATATAAATACCAAGTAATTGTAGCGCTCAATGCAACCTGTAGCTGTTTTAATCACAGTCAAAAGCCATGAAGGCTCGTTCCTACTTGTTTGTTTTCCTGTTGTTCTTTTCAGTCATTGGGCTTACTGCCCCAATTTCTCATGCCAGGGACACTGTTATCCAATATGAATCTCAGTATGCAAGAGCTTTGAGGGCTGAGCCCGATGATCCAGAGAGTCGATGGTGGATATCCAGAGGGAGAGGGATCCGTGGACCTCGAATACCAGCACCGAAGGCCAACCATGCAGCTTCGCAAATGCATATGCCTTCTCCACCATCACCTGCAAATTACTGATCCTTACTATCCAGTAGTACTGTACAAGTTCTCTATAGGTTGCTCAAGATGATTTGAATTGTGGGCAAGCCGACTTGATCTTAATAATCTTTATTTCTTAATAAAGTAAAATGTAATAAATCACTTTTATATTCCCAAGTCTCATCTCAATTCTTAATTTTTATTTCTCATGTATACTAACACACACGTATGTCACTTCCCCTATTTAATTAATGTGTCATCGTTACCCAACCCGAATTCTAGACAAGTCAAAACCTGACCCAACTCGTATTTAATTATGCCCTTTTCTTTTCATTCTCATTTTTCATTTCATACGACCGTTTATTCACTTTTCTTTCCTTAAAATCATGTATGCAAAATGAATATGATAAGATATTATTATCCAATCTCAACTCAAATGGTAATACTTAATAATATAAATAAATTATTTTTAGCATATAACAATAGTGAAAAAAATTTATAAACAATTTTCATTATTTTTGACATTAATGTATTACTAATAAATTTCAATTTCATATTTTTAACACAATCCAAATAATTATAACACTTCTCATAAATATTTATCTTTGATATCACATGACCTGAAATTTTCTCCAATATAATTTCTAGCACAAATCAATAAAAAAAAATTTATAATTACAAAAATAAATACATAAATAAATAAAACAAGAACCATATACATAAAATCACTTGCAAAATATCACCATAATATGTATATTTAACTTCCAAAAATAACAATCATAAATTTTCTACTTAATGAAAGTTTTAGGGTAGTATCCTATCAAAACTCGAGAATCCAATTATTAAGTTTGATATGAAAGACTTGGAGGTTGTCTATGAGACCAAGAAATTTCTAGGTTCTAAGTTTGATATGAAAGACTTAGGAGAGACAGAGGTGATTCTAGGAATTAAAATAACTTCAACATTTAATGGGCTTAAACTTTCTCAAGAGCATTATGTTGAAAAGATCCTAAGGAAGTTTGAACACTTTGATTGTAAATCAGTGTCAACTCCTTATGATCCTAGGTCACAATTAAAAAAAAATATAGAACATAGTGTTACCCAAATTGAGTATACGAATATGCTCAGATCATAGGGAGCCTAATGTACTTAATGAATTGTACCAAACCTAATATTGCTTATGTAGTAGGTAGATTGAGTCGGTACACCCAAAGTCCTAGTCAAGACCATTGGATTGTTGTTCATAAAGTCCTTAAGTATTTGAAAGGCACCATTAACTATGGTTTGTGCTTTAGTGGATTTTCAAGTATCCTTGAAGGATTTAGTGATGCAAATTGGATTTCGGATTCAGAGAAATGAAATCCACTAGTGGATATGTTTTCATCTTTGGTGGAAGTGAAGTTTTTTAGAAGTCTGCCAAGCAAACTTGCATTGCTTGATCTACTATGGAGGTTGAGTTTATTGCCTTAGAAAAGGCAAGTTCTGAGGCTGAGTGGCTTAGAAACCTCATAGCAGATATCCCTTTATGGACGTGACCAACCCCATCTGTGTCTATGGGTTGTGATAGCCAAGCTACAATTGCTAAGGCTAAGAATAAAATATTTAATGGGAAGAACATGCATATACGCCTAAGGCACAATATTGTGCGGCAGCTACTTGAAACAAGGATTATATCCCTAGAATTTGTGAGGTCAGAGTTGAATTTGGCCGATCTTTTAACCAAACCACTAAATAAGAAACTAGTGGAAGAAACATCGAGGGGGATGAGGCTTATGCCTATTAAAGAAGTTAAGAGTGGTGGTAACCCAACTTATTAGAATGGAAATTCCATGAAGTAGGTTCATATGGGTAATAACAAATCACTTGTTGACTAGAGGTGCTCTATCAACTCTAATTGTATGAGAGTCCATCCTTATGGTGTAGATAGAGCATATTCTACATTGACTAAGGTTGAGTGTTTTCTCTTAATGAATATCATATTCCTTACTGATGGTACGTTTAAATGCAGAACATACTTGATGAATTTACATATATGAGAGTGGAGGTGGGGTCACTTCCTATAAGAACTTAGGCAGGTTCTCTAGAGCTCTCATGAATATCTAGACAGGGCGCATAGCCTATTTGTGGCAACCCGTTTTGTACAGCTCATAGTGAAGTTGAGAAAACCAATGTGGATAAAAGTCCCTTGAGTTACATCAAGAACACTGGTTCTTAGAAATTTATTTTCACCGTGTTTTGTGATTCAATACTTATTTGTCCTAAGATTGGTTCATAGCCTTTAGGCACCAGTACTGATGCATTGGATTCTTTTTTCCTCAAAAAAAAAAAAAAAATACATTTACACTCTATGAGGGATTGTAGAAAGAGTGTAAATAATTTATATTTTTATTTTTGGGAATAGTCCTATTGGGAATTAATTTTAATTTATTTTATTTTTATTTTATTCTATTAGTCTTATATTTTTGGGAAGAGTCCTATTGGGATTGTGCTAGTGGAGTCTTATTCCTTTTATAAGTAGAATCCCCTTCTACTTTGAGTTTTGTTCTAATTACAAGTAGATTCCCATTGAGACTGTGTTAGTGGCCTATAAAAACAAGTCACTCCTCATTCTCAATATATGAATACCAATTCTTCAGAGAATTTTTTTAGAGAGTTTTTCAGGGAGTATTTTCATACATCTATCTGGAGGAATTTTTTCTAAAGCCGAGCTGTACACATCTCGCTTACAAAGTGCACCCAAGGCAAGATCTGGCTGTTGAATCCTGGAGGTAGACCACTGGTACCCTAGTGCACCGAGTTCGTCTTCGATAAGGGTGGATCTATTTCAAGGACAGTGCTTGTCATGCCTCAACTGATAAGTTTTTCTTCTTATTCATTCTATTCTTTGTTTATGTCTTTTGAGCTAATCTTCTGTTTCCATACCCTTAACTCCAACAACCTACAAATAACTGATCCTTACTATCCAGTAGTACTGTACAAGTTCTCTATAGGTTGCTCAAGATGATTTGAATTGTGGGCAAGCTAACTTGATCTTAATAATCTTTGTTTCTTAATAAAGTAAAATGTAATAAATCACATTTATATTCCCAAGTCTCATCTCAATTCTTAATTTTTATTTCTCATGTATACTAACACACACGTATGTCACTTCCCCTATTTAATTAATGTGTCATCGTTACCCAACCCGAATTCTAGACAAGTCAAAACCTGACCCAACTCGTATTTAATTATGCTCTTTTCTTTTCATTCTCATTTCCATTTCATACAACCATTTATTTACTTTTCTTTCCTTAAAATCATGAATGCAAAATGTATATGATAAGATATTATTATCCAATCTCAACTCAAATGGTAATACTTAATAATATAAAACAATTATTTTTAGCATATAACAATAGTGAAAAAAATTTATAAACAATTTTCATTATTTTTGACATTAATGTATTACTAATAAATTTCAATTTCATATTTTTAACACAATCCAAATAATTCTAACACTTCTCATAAATATTTATCTTTGATATCACATGGCCTGAAATTTTCTTCAATATAATTTCTAGCACAAATCAATAAAAAATTCTTATAATTACAAAAATAAATACATAAATAAATAAAACAAGAACCATATACATAAAACCACTTGCAAAATATCACCATAATATGTATATTTAACTTCCAAAAATAACAATCATAAATTTTCTACTAAATGAGAGTTTTAGGGTAAAGTACCCTATCAAAACTCGAGAATCCAATTATTAACTTTGAAATCAAAATTTATAACGATGTTCCTCACATAAAATAGAATACCCTTATGAAATTTTATGTGAAATGGACCTCATTTGACTTGTAAAACAATCTTCCAAAAACCCATTATATGAAATTTTTTTTTTTTTTTCATTTTTTTCTTCCCTATTCCTTTTTTTCTTTTTTTTTTAATGCCTTTCTACCCCTCTTTATTTTCTTGACTTCTCGCTTCTTTTTATTTTCTTAAGCCATTTTGACTACTTCAATTTCCTTTTATTTTCCATCAATGTCTTTCATGCTACTTTCATCTTCTTCTTCCATTTTCTCCCTCTTTTTTTTCTTTACACTTTTTATCACTATTGCCTCTTTGTTTACTATTCTTCAAATGATAACATATATGGATTAATTTCATTCCCGATTTGGTTAAATATGCTTAACCCACATTGATTTGAAATTTCATTGTTATTTTCACTCACTTCCTCTTCCACTCAAGTAAAAGAGATATTTGATAAAATTTTAAACATACGATGGTTGGATATATTTAGCCAAGTTTTGAGATAAGGTGATTAAAATTAACCTCTCTCTCTCAATATATATATATGATTTTTTTTATTCATTTAACATTTAATTTATTTACTTTTTTATTTTTTATCATTTTAATTCTTAATAAGCCATCCCATATAATATATTTAGTTTATTTTAATCCAAAAATCCACACACACTATGATTCCATTAATAAATTTTATTTTATTTTTATTTATTTATTTACTCATATTTGAAGCCTTCGTATTTGTAAATTCCTTAATTTAATTTACTACTCATCCTACTCATCAATTATATTTAGTTCTTAAAAATATTATATGCTAGCTCATACATTTACTATATTTTTAAATATCTTATCTTCTGACTAATAATTCATTGACAAATAATTATTTAATCATTCAAATTATAATAATCAAATTCTTAACCTTTTATAATGACATTAATTTAATCCAATTCATTGATAAATATTCCTCAACTAAATCTCAAAAGTTAAATCTATTAAATAATGATATTCACATTTAATCAATTTACTTTTTTTATATATATAAATTCCCCGATTCATATAACAGAAATTAATCTTAATTTAATTTCAATTCAATTTTATTTCATATTTAATAATTCCATATGGTTGAATTTCAATTACAAAAATTAAATTTATTCATTATAATATTAAATTCAGTTTCTTTTTAAAAATTCATTATATCAATTTGACATATTAAAACTTTCATCTAGTTTTTTTTTTCATCAAAGGTCCTCTTATAATTACCCAATTATAATTAAATTAATTGTCACAATATAATTAATATTCAAATTTCAAATAATTTAATAGCTAAATTCATTTTAAAATTTAAATTTAATTTATGAAATTCCCACTCAACGGCAAAAATTCAAATTATTAACTTTTGACTAACTTTTCAAAAAAAAAGAAATTCTAATTCAATATTGACAAATAGATGTTTACCATTCATATTGACCATTTAATTGGCAATTTTAGGAAAAATTCTGTGACTCATAAATCTGTTGTGTCATTAAAACCAAGATGTTGCTAAAAAAATGGAATATTGTTTGAAAATACTGTCAGGAGATTTGTCTCTCATAGCATGCAATTACTTCTGGTAATAGGGTTCACAATCAAAATACGAGACTATAAAAGGATTATAGCTGCTATATTAACACTTTGTAAGAACTATTATTAAGTTGTGGAAGTTCAATTTCTATGACTATTGAATTCAATTAGTAGGATACATGCTTCTGAATTAACCGTGTGCCTTGTGCCAACAGTTGATTGAAGCTCGTGTGCAGTTCCCTGGTCTGCAATGAGGCATCCTTAGCAATGCCACAAACATCCAACAGCTCATCGACCCATTTCTCAGAAGCTCTTTACATGCACAAATGTCGGTTGAATGTACAGTTCAGCCTTGCAATTTGCAGATGCTTTGCTTGCCCTGGCATTTCCTAAATTACATATTATGGATCTGGATTTAGGAAACATGAGGAATCTCTTCCCCTTCAACAATTAATAAGCGGTAATATGATTGTGATTTGGCTCTAAATTCTATCTCCTTGATGTCTATGCATTCTCCTTCCAACCAGCTCTCCAACTGATCACCCAATTAGTATAACTTGTAAAATTGCAGGCTCGTATGCATATTTACATTTTTTTTCATTTCAATCTGGAGCCAGTGTTTCTATAAGACAATAGATCTGCATCACTCACGCAAGCATATTCTGATACGAATTAATAGGCTATTGTTGTTGTTTTCATTTTTTGTTTTTTTTTTTTTTTTAATTTTAAGAATGGAGGCTATTATGTGATTGATATTGTAAAAGATTATGATAAAAAATATTTTTTTTTTAAATTACAAAAACACTACTGTAGACCCCCATTTTGGGTCCTTCATGCAGCTATTTATTTTGCCACGTGGAGGAACCTTAAGAATCCACATGTCAACTCATGTTTGGCTGTTGGAGAATCAGAGGAGTGGGCTGAAGGTGCAGTGAGAATGGGACGCGTTGCATGGGAATCTGCAGGCCGTTATGGAGGAGCGTATGCTGTTCTGAGGGAGGGGCAGGAGATATTTTTGAGGGAGAGAGAGTCTTTAGCACAAGGGGGGAGAGATATTTTTTAGGAGATTACCAGAGAGGAGATGGAAGGGCAAGCATAGAAAAACAGAGTATGAAATGGATATTTTTGGAGATCCAAGAGGGCAAGCTAGCTGTGGGAGAGTGAGGGACGTTTTGGTTGCTAGAGATTTTTGCTACAGAGGAGCTTAATATTCTGAAGAAGAAACACGCAGAGGAATCGTTTTGAAAGAAGGTGTCTCAGGTATTATTCCTATAAACTTTTGATTCTTTTCGTGCGCATGCCATTTTGATGGTGCTTTCTAAGCCTTAAGAGACTCTGTTCTGATGTTGAAGTTTGCTCCCACTCATGTTGTGTTTGATTTCTACTCTGTTTTCTGGGTTTTGTTTTGAGTTGTTGGCCATCATGATTTAATTTCTCTTTGCAAACCTTCTTGAAATTCATTTTGGCTCACCCCCTACATGCGAGCTCATGGATTGATACATGAAATGAGGCTTGTATGGTTTCATTTGGTTCCCGTTATTCAGTGTTCTGTTTGCCGTTTCCTCTGTTCCTGTGCTTGGCCGTAATCTACATCAGACTGCCCATCTCTGCCGGAAGGGGTAATGCACCGGAATATGTTCTCAGTTTATGGATATGAAGAACCGCAACATGTTCATCATGGCTGTGACTTTATGCCTGTATTTGTTGGGCTTATGAACAAGGAAATCTAGATCGGGTTATGGGAGCTGTGTGAGAGTTTTCAGCAGGTATTTTGTATTCAGTCGACCTCTAAGATGGCAGTTCAATGATGGCGAATGGAAGTTTTGTGGAGAAGACGACATGCTCTGTCCCTGTTTATTGAATTTACAACTCTTTCGATATGGAGCCATTGCCAGAGATTCCAGCTGCTGATTTTCACTCTGCATCTCAGACGAATCCACAAATGTCAGTTTCTATGCTCTACTTGTTGCGACAATGACGACCTCATCGAACCATGCCACTCACCAAACCATCCTTGCCTTCATATTTCTTTCATATCCACTTCTCTCACCAACCTACACTACCCAATATCACTAATCCCATGCACCTGGATACCACCACTCATCATACCTCATGAGCCATTCATTCACACCCACCGAACCCCTCAAACCCACTTCATCTCGCTACCTTTCCACCATTCATACCCATCACGCCCAGGATGCCTCACCAGCTGTCCATTTCATGCTCACCACGTCCATTACCCATCATGCTCACCATTCCATCTTTCGATACCCACCAACCCACTCATTTCATACCCTCCCATACCCATGCCGTTACTCATCTCCATTAGCCCTCTATTGATCCAATGGCAAGCAGCGAGCGTCACTCACTACTCTGCCACTGAGTACTGAGCAAGCGCAGCCTCTTGCAATGGAGCCCTGCATTACCCGAGCTTTCTCTAATCTTCACCATCGCACCCTGTTCAATCCTCTCGCAAATTGTCTCTGATAAAAAAAAAAAACCACACCTATACCCTTCGAACCATCTCCAATCTCAAACCAGTCCAGTTTCTGTTTATTTTAATAATCCTTTGTTGAGGGCATCAATATCCGAAGGATCATCCAGTGGAACAGATCAGTATATCAAAGAAGGGCCCTGCTTTCATGGAGAATTTTCCTGAAGCAGAGAAAGTGGAAGCTGTGGGTCACCATGCCGGTTTAATTAATCTGGGAAGCACCTGTTACATGAACTCTACAGTACAACGCTTGCATTCAGTTCCAGAGTTGAAGTCAGTTTTAATCAAGTATCCGCATTCTGGAAGAAGCAAGGATTTGGGTCAGTCTTCTCATGCGTTGACTTTGCATCAAGTGATTTATTTAGTGAGCTTGACAAGAATGTCAAGCCGTCGATGCAGTTCTGGATGGTATTGCATACAGAAAATATCCTCAATTTGGCCAGCTGTATAAGGGTGTTTTCATTCCATCAGTAAGTTGCCTTTGACCAAGGCCAAAAGGTATTTGGAAGATGCACTGGTCCACAAGCAAGCCATGCCTTTCACCCGCTTCTGTAAAGGTATCAGACGAACAGCTCAGGTAAAGAATAGGCATTCAAATGGGCACAGAAACAAAGGCGCTGCACCTACCTTGCACATTATGTGGAATGAAGAAAGCAAGAGCGTCTTCAGGAGTTTTGGTGGTGGGCACAGGACCTGAGATGCAATTGGAAGAATATATATTGACAAGAAGTGTCCGTTCATTGGAGGTGCTTCTATCAAGGGCCGTATTCTTACTGGACTGAGCAAGGAGTTCAATATTGAAAAATTCTTGGCCGCATTCTTGAAAGAAATTGGTTTTATCATTCCCCTCATGGATGCAATATATGGCAGTTACTATACCAAGGAAGTGGTGTTTATCTCGATTTGTAAATTCCAGTCACCTGGTGAAGAAATGAAGAAAATTGTGCCGAAAGTGCGGAATCGGTGGATTTTGAGGCCTTCAGAAGGGTTTTGAAAGGGTTCGATTGGGCTCGGAGTGACTCCTAAGAATGGAGAGTTCCAGGAAGTGGCCATTGGAATTCCTCATTGTGAGAGACTGAATGGTTTTTCTGAATCGCATGGAAGGAGGATCTCGTTCTCCTGAGACGAGATTGGCGAAAAGACCCTTGTGTCGACTAGCTGAAATTGTAAACATGGGTTTGAAACTATTGGCACCCTGGATGATCAAGGAAGGGATGAACCTTACAAAAGAGCAATGAGGAGAGGTCAGGCAGGAGTAGTCTAAAATAGGGAGCAGCTCTGCACCTGTAGGATATTAAGATGACAAAAGATCAACCACTGACAAAAATGAGAAGGATTTACAGTGTTTAGGGGAAATCTTCTGATCTTCAAGTCAGCTGAAGTCCAAACGGGATGAAAATGAGGAAGATGGTGATTTTGAATGGGAAGAGGCTCCAACTGCAGGATGCGCTACATGAGCCAATGCTGCTGGAGGTGCAGCTGTTGGAAAGACAAAGAGACATCCAAGCACTTGGGCCCCTACTGTATGGTACACCTTTTGCATGGCCACCTTTGAGCCACCTATCACATTCCATTCCCTCATTCCCTGATTTTGAAAATAATTTTCCTAAACCCCAATTTGCAAATAATTTCTCCAATTCTGGTTTTTTAAAAATAATTTCAAGTCTCATCTTTCATCTTTAGAATATTTAGGACTCCGAAACCCTTCCATTTTTAATAAAATTTTGCCGCCACCTTTCTTCCTAGCAAGCAATTTTCACACCTCATCCATTTTTAAAATGTTTTAAAATAAGTGTGAATTTGGTTCCGTAATTCCAAATAATGGAAATTCATGGGATTAATTCAAGCTAAAATAAATCGGGTTTTGGTGGGGGCCCAACATATGTGATTTTATGATTGATTGACCGATTGGTTTGATTGCTATACCTGATTGATTTATTCTGTTATATGACATGCATGAGATTATTCTGTGTTTGTTCACTGACCTTTGTTTTCCATGAAATAAATCGGCTCATCACTCAGGTACGCTCTTTGCCTCTCTCATTCATTCGGATACTTTGTATTGATTTTCATTTGGTACCCATTAATTTCTTTATCGATTGCCATATTTGCTTCATTTCATTAGTAGAGACCCATTTTTAGGGACTTAAATGGATGTTACGGTATTTACTGTACCTTTCCGATAAGTAACCTGACCCCCGAGCCCATTTTTGGTTTTTCACAGACCACATTTTCCGAATAAGGAATCACATTTAGGGTTTTTCTTTATTATTTTGTTTACCCTTTAAAAATAAAACAAAAATAAGTGGCGACTCTAAGTCATTTTCAATCAATAAATCATTTTTCAAATAAAAAGCGAGTTCGCCATCGAGTGGGAAACGCATGAGCCGAAATGCGGGGTCCACAACTACCCTCTCTAGCAATCCCTCCAAATTTCCTTCGTACAATAATAGTGGCCCTGCAGTATCTGAGTGTGGAATGATACATAGACAATGAACAAATAAAACGACTGTGTTCACAACACTGGATGTGTTCACTGCATGAATCAGAATGTCCAAAGTTCAGAACCTACAGTTCGGTTATTATTTTTGGCACCAAATATTGATCAGGAATTTTCCTTCTATTCTAGGTTTTAACAGAGCTTGTTTTCATAGACCAGCTTTGGGCAGCTAACATTCACTTTAGTGATATATTCATGGATGCTAAATTTCATTAATTTCTTAGAAAATGAAGAAAAAAATTCTCCTCTATGCAGAAAAAATATATAATTAGTATCAAATGATATGTAACTTCATTCAGGTACCAAATTGTGTCGTCAAAACCAAGGCCCTGTCTTCTTGCAGTGAAATAAAATGTGGACGCCAATTATGTTTGGTAAAGAAGAGTGAGTGATGAAACTGTTGGGTCCGCATCTTCACTGTTGGGTCCGCCTCTTCATTGTGGGCTGGACCAATGGAGGGCTTTTGGCCCAAAAGAAATTAAAAAGAAAGAGAGAGAGAGAGAGAGAGAGAGAGAGAGAGAGAGAGAGTGGCAGAACGTAAAAAGTGATGTAGGCAGGAGTTTAGAGGGGAAAAAAATAGAGAGAGAAAGTTAGGGTTTTTTGGACATTTGATTGAAGATCAAGAGGCAAAATTTGTCCATTTTTGCTCAAATTTCATGTGGTAAATCCTTGCAACAAGCTCTACAAATTCAATGGTTCATATCTTGATTTATCCTCTCTATGGTGCTTTCTTGAAAACCCCACTTTGGTGAGATCTAGACTTTTCTTTGTTGAAATCCATCTAATAGATGATGATATAGATGTTAGTTAGCCAAGAAATCCTATTCTTGATGTTGTTGTAAGCCTCTAGTTATTCTAAAGAGAATTATTGTGAACCCTTTATTATTATTAGTGATAGTGGAAGTTTGACTATGGTCCCGTGGTTTTTTCCCGCATTGGGTTTCCACGTAAAAATTCTTGGTATTCTTTTGCATTGTTTTATTTCTTGTGGTGTTTTCATTTATATTTATGTTATTGCTCTTGTTGGATATTTGATGAGAATCCTATTTTAGGCACACAAAGAAGGGAAAAGAACTGTTTGTTGTGTGGTGTTTTTCTGGTTTTTCCCAACAGACTGGTATCAAAGCATTCAGTTGTTTGGAGTTATTTACTTGTGTGTTAAAATGGATGAACTAGATAGCAAGATAAAATTGAACTCATCAAATTATTCCACTTGGAAGTGTATGATGGAAGATTTGCTCTATTATAAAGATTTATACAAGCCCATTAGACTGAAAGAAAAACCATCTGATATGGATTATGAAAATTGGGATGTCCAACACAGAAAAGTCATTACTTATATTAGACGGTGGATGGATACCCCCACATGAGTAGATTTCTGATGAAACCAAAGTTGATGTTGTTTGGAAAAAGCTTGACAACCTCTTCGCGAAGAAAACATCCGGAAATAAAACTATTCTGATTAGAAGACATGTCGATTTGAAATACAAAGATGGGAGCGATAGGGTTGAGCATATCAGTTCATTTCAGGGTATAGTGAACAAGTTGGTTACCATGAAAATGAACATTGATGATGAGATACAAGCATCATTACTTCTTAGCTCCTTACCTGATAGTTGGGAGACATTGGTGGTAACAGTTAGTAATTCCACTCCAAATGGGATTCTAACCATGGAAATTGTTAAAGATAGATTACTGAATAAAGAGGCTAGAAGAAAGGAAAAAGGCGAATCTTCTTCTAGAGTACTTGTTATTGAAAAAAAGAGAGACATGAAAAACAAGAAAGGTGTGGGAGAAGTCAAAGTAGAAATTCCCATGGTTTTAGAAGAAGATCCAAATCTAGAAAAAATATTAAGTGTTATCATTGTAACAAGCTTGGCCACATGAAGAAAGAGTGTAGGATTTTGAAAAGAGAACATAATGAAGGGAAGAAAAATAACCAAGAGACTAATACAACTGCCGCTAAAGGTGATATTGTGATTGTTTGTGATGATGGTTGTGTTAGTCTTGTATCCCAAGATAGTAACTGGGTGATTGATTCTAGTGCCTCATTCCATCTCACTTCCCAAAGTGATTTTTTTCAGTTTGTACAAAATTGGTGATTTTAGTAATATCAGAATGGGAAATAGTGGTGCATCCAAGATTGTGGGTATTGGAGATATTTGCTTGGAGACTAGTATTGGGAATAAACTAGTACTCAAGCATGTTAGGCATGTTCCAGATATTCACCTCAACTTGATTTCCACAGGCAAACTTGATGATAAGGGATTCACAAACTTCTTTGGTGAAAGCAAATGGAAGCTCACCAAAGGTTCTCTAGTAGTGGCAAGTGGAAAGAAAATGAACACTCTCTATGTCATGGAAGCTAAAATACACAAAGTAGAAATCAATGCAATTCAAGAAGAGGCAAGTATTGACCTTTGACATAGGAGGCTTGGTCACATTAGTGAGAAAGGACTTCAAACTCTTGCTAGAAAACAATTCTTGCCCAATTTGCAAGGTATGCCTCTTAAAACTTGTGATCATTGTTTAGTTGGAAAAACACATAGAGTTGCATTTCACACATATCCCCCATCTAGAAGGCCACATATTATTGATTTAATTCACACTGGTGTCTTACTATGCAAACTAGAACTGTTGGTGGTGCACTTTATTTTGTGACTTTTATTGATGACCATTCAAGAAAAGTTTGGGCTTTTGCTTTGAAAACTAAAGACCAAGTGCTAGATGCCTTCAAAGAACTCCATGCCAAAATAGAAAGGAAAATAGGAAGAAAGTTGAAGGCCATCAGAGCAGATAATGGTAGTGAATACAGGGGGTCCATTTGGAAGCTAATGCAAACTTCATGGCATTAGGCTTGAGAAAATTGTACCTAAGACCCCT
This sequence comes from Vitis rotundifolia, assembly GCA_030254885.1. Classification (NCBI taxonomy): domain Eukaryota; kingdom Viridiplantae; phylum Streptophyta; class Magnoliopsida; order Vitales; family Vitaceae; genus Vitis; species Vitis rotundifolia. The sequence goes on along the minus strand of CM058164.1, from coordinate 7,328,837 downwards.
CAACAAAATGATGTAGCAAAGAGGATGAACAAAACCATTGAAGAAAGGATTAGGTGTACGCTTTCTGATTCCAAGCTACCTAAGTCCTTTTAGGGGAAGGCTATGAGAACAACAGTTGATTTGATAAACTTTTCTCCTTCAGTTCCTTTGAAAGGTGATGTACCTAAGAGAGTGTGGACAGGGAAAGATGTCTCATATGACCACCTGAGAGTATTTAGTTACAGAGCATTTGTTCATGTTCCTAAAGATGAGAGGTCTAAGCTTGATGACAAGGCAAAACCATGTATTTTCTTAGGGTATGGTCATGAAGAGTTTAGGTATAGGTTATAGGATCCAGTGAACAAAAAGTTAATCAAAAGTAGAGATGTGGTGTTTCTTGAAGATCAATTGCTTGATGATATTGATAAAGTTGAAAACCCTAAATCCTCTGTTAATATTCCCATTAGTTTGGATCCAGTTCCTCCACCTGTTGTACAAGATGATCATGGGAGAGTTGAACAAGAAGCATATGGTGAGAATCATGGAAGAAAATATTGTGATATGTCGGTGATATATCATCGATATATCGTGTATTGGAGGGTATAGATAAGATATTTGGTGGAGAAATATCGCTTTGGAAAAATTTCGGGAGGAATCGCCAAAAATCGGCTATATTTTTCAATATATCGGCGATATGGCGATATATCGCCAATTTTCGCGATATATCGGGTGGTTAACACGGGGTCAACGCGCTATAATGCTCCTGCTACAGTGCACCCTCAAAAATGCCTCTTTTTTTTTTTTTTTGGCCATTGAGTGGACTCGAACTCCAGTCAAAAGGTTTGAGGTTCAACTCACCATACCACCAGGGCAAGTTTGTCCCTTGTTTAATGTAATGTACTAAAAGTATATATTCAAAGTCATCATGTAAAGAAAAATTTAAAAGAATATTTTAGAGAGCAAATTAATTATAATTATTTTATAATTAAATACAAAAAAAATTAATTGATTACCAAAAATATAAAAATTATCATAATAATTTTCTTCATAGTGTTTTTAATATCATTAATAAATTAATTAAATATTAAAAAATTATACATATATCATAACTTATTTTATATCATTTAATACAATTGAATTAAATGGATCATAATTTTAATATTAATATATATTTTAAAATTGACATATTATAATCAAATATCATAATATTATTATGAAATAATATTTGATGTAATTTAATAATAAATGTACACTTATAAAATTCATATTATTATTGATGCATACGATATTATTATCAAATAAGATAAATCATATTATACATATATCAAATTCTTTAATAAAACAACTTTAAAATATCTATTAGGCTTCTAATTACATTTTTATGAAGTTTTTCTTATATTTTTATAAATTTTGATCAATTTTACATTTATCAATATTTTTTTCCAAAATATCCGTCGATATATCTCCGATATATCCATAAAATCGAAGTACCGATATATCCGTAATTTCCGATATTTTTATCCTTTGTGAGAATGTCAATGATGAAGCTCCTATAGTTGAATAAGAAGAACATGGTGAGAATGTCAGTGATGAAGGCCTTACAATTGATGATGTTGAGACAACTAAACAAGTAGAGCAAGCATTTCCATCACTACCAATTGAAAATTTCATTGAGAAGATCTACAAGAGAGCGCTAGCCTTCTACAAGATATCCTCCTAATGAATATGTAATGTTTGCTAACGGGAAAGAGCCAGAAACTTATCAAGAAGTTGTTTTACATGAGAACAAGAAAGAGTGGGGTAAAGCCATGCAAGAAGAGATGAGATCCTTGCTTGAGAACCATACCTATGACTTGGTAAAGTTAACTAAAGGCAAGAAAGCTCTCAAGAACAAATGGGTTTATAAACTGAAAACTGAAAACAATAGCTCACAACAAAGATACAAGGCACGGTTAGTTGTGAAAGGGTTTGGTCAAAAAAAGGGTGTTGACTTTTAAGAAATATTTTCTCCAGTAGTGAAAATGTTCTCTATCAGAGTTGTTCTTGGCTTAGCTACCCACTTGAATTTGGAGATTGAACAACTTGATGTGAAAATTGCATTTCTTCATGGTGGTTTGGAAGAAAAAATTTATATGGAGCAACCAGAGGGATTCAAAGTCAAGGGTAAGGAGAATTTTGTCTGCAAGCTTAGAAAAAGCTTATATGGACTCAAACAAGCACCTAGACAATGGTATAAGAAATTTGATTCTTTTATGATTAGTCATGGGTACAATAGAACCACTTTAGACCATTGTGTGTTTACAAAAAGGTTTTCAGATGATAATTTCATTATTCTCCTACTTTATGTTGATGACATGTTGATCATTGGCCATGATGCTAGCAAAATAGAGAAGCTAAAGAGAGAACTAAGCAAGTCTTTTGCAATGAAAGACTTAGGATATGCTAAACAAATACTTGGCATGAAGATATCCCTTGATACAAAGAATGGGAAGCTTTGGTTATCTCAAAAAGCTTACATTGAAAAGATTCTTGAAAGATTTAATATGAGCAAAGCTAAAACAATTAGTTCTCCACTTGCAAGTCATTTCAAGCTTACTTCCAAGCAATGTCCAAGAAGTGAGAAAGAAAAGGAAAAAATGAGCAAAGTGCCTTATTCGTCTGTTGTTGGCAGTTTGATGAATGCAATGGTTTGTACAAGACCAGATATTGCTCATGTAGTTGGGGTTGTTAGTCGATTTCTCTCTAATCTTGGGAAGGAACATTGGGCAGCTGTGAAATGGATATTGAGATATCTGAGAAGTACTTCTAGGATGTGCTTGTGTTTTGGCAATGGTGAACCTATTTTAGAAGGGTATTCAGATGCAGACATGTCTAGTGATCTTGATTCCAAGAAGTCCACTTCAAGATTCTTGATGACCTTTGCAGAGGGGGCAGTTTATTGGCAATCCAAGTCACAGAAATGTGTTGCTTTGTCAACCACAGAAGCAGAATATATAGCAATGATAGAAGCATGCAAAGAAGCTTTGTGGATGAAAAAGTTCTTACAAGAATTGGGTCTACAATAAGAAAAATGTATTATTCATTGTGACAATCAAAGTGTTATTCACCTCTCCAAGAACTCAACATTCTATTTAAGATCCAAGCATATAGATGTCAAATATAACTGGATTCGTGATGTGCTTGAGTTGAAAGATTTGCACTTAGAAAAGGTGCATACTAGTGAGAATGGATCAAATATGTTCACGAAGTCTTTGCCTAAGGAGAAGCTTGAAGCTTGTAGGCGAAGAACGGGCTTGCTAGAGCCCACCATATGAAGCGGAGGGAGAGATTTATTGGGTCCGCCTCTTCATTGTGGGTTGGACCAATGGAGGGCTTTTGGCCCAAAAGAAATTTCAAGAAAAAAAAGGTGGCAGAAAGTAAAAAGTTATGTAGTGAGGAGTTTAGAGAGAAAAATAGAGAAAGTTAGGGTTTTTAGGGCATTTGATTGAAGATCAAAGGGCAAACTTTGTCCATTTTGGCTCAAATTTCATGTGGTGAATCCTTGCAACAAGCTCTACAAATCCAACGATTTAGATCTTGATTTGGCTTTCTTGAAAAACTCACTTTGGTGAGATCTAGACTTTTCTTTGTTGAATTTCATTTAGTAGATGATGATATAGATGTTGGTTAGCCAAGAAATCCTATTCTTGATGTTGTTGTGAGCCTCTAGGTATTGTAGAGAGAATTATTGTGAACCCATTATTATTATTGGTGATAGTGGAAATTTGACTACAGTCCCGTGGTTTTTTCCCGCATTGGGTTTCAACATAACAATTTTTTGTGTTCTATTGGATTGTTTTATTGCTTGTGGTGCTTTCGTTGATATTTATTTTATTGCTCTTGAATTGGATATTCGATGAGAATCCTATTTTAGGCACACAAAGAAGGGAAAAGAATTATTTGTTGTGTGTTGTTTTTCTGGTTTTTCCCAACAGAAAACAACATAATTTTTCGCAAAAAAAAAGGTACAAATTAAAAGAGGAAAAGTATAGAAGTATTTCTCATTCATGTACAAGTATGTATCTAACAAAAAATTTTGGGTGCCTAAGGCTTTGCACCATGAAATTCTTGAGCTAGTGGTTGAAGATGTTGAGAAGCGATACTCTGGTCTTAATTAAACGCCTGAATAGGCTTTCTACTCCTCCATCAAGATCTTGAATGCTCAACTCCAAGTTTCCCAACAGGTTTTGCACATTCTCTGCTTGTATGTTGAAGGATTTGCTTGTCTTCTGACTGATATGGATTTGGAATGTGGCATCTGCCTTTTCAAATTCATTGAATTCTGATTTCTCTTCCTCAGATTCAACCCGCTTGGAGTGAATTAATCGGGAAACTAATGACTATTTGCTTGTCTTCAACTGCATCTTTGGGCCGACAATAAAGGACAACAAAGATTCCAACACAGTGAGAGTGGCAGCTTCTACCTCCTCAAGATGCAGACTAAAGCCATAGTTTCATGTTCTTTCTCTGAGATAGAGATATTTTCTTTGCTTGCTCTTCAAATCCCTCAAGGACTTACTGATCACCTTCTTCACCTTCTTTCTTGAAGCTATGTATTCTCCAAACTCATTTGCAGCCCCCTGTTCACCACATTGCCTTCTGCGCAGAGTTGATTGTAGTTCTTGGACACGTTCCTTGGTCTGCAACAGGGCATCTTTAGCCACGCTACAAACATCCAACAGTAGAAGATATCCATCTGCTACCTCAATAATACATTTCTGGTTTTGATGTTGGACGACCAAGGCTTGCTGAGAGAGTAGCAACAGAAGCAAATTCTCCATGCAATCATACAAACTATTAAGGCTGCTTAGCTTATCAGTTTTTTATGACAATGAAGAGATGGCTTCAGAAGCCCTTAATCTACACAAATGCTCATCTATTTCAGGAATCAATGGGTGAGGTCTTGAGGGCAAGCTGATGGAGCGAGCATGATAACTGATTTTGGGGATTGGAGAAGAAGAAGCCATGTTTCTTACAGGAAGCCTGGCGCTTCAAATGTACAACTCAGATCTAGCAAGTTGCCTTCCTCCCTTGGCATCTGCTCAAAACATATATGAGACAAGGGAGACATAAGGAATCTCATCATCTCAACTCTCAATGACTCACAACATGAGTTTGATTTGATCTAAACATAATGTCTGCAAATGTTAGTTGAATGTTCCCCAACCCACTTCATAATTATGTACTTTTCTAGACTTGTCATGGCACTGACCTTGGCATAGCCACATATGATATCTCATAGAACAAGTCATAAACACATATGGTTCATGGTGGCTTTTCCATCTTGTCTCCTCCATGTAATCGTGCATTAATTGCACATGAAATATTAAACTAGTGGAATAATTATGAATTTGCAAGTTTAAATATGTTCAATAATGGTAACGCCATATGTCAATTACTACATAATAAACTATGCGATATATGCTGGTAGGGGAGACAAGATTGCAGTACCACTCGTGCCATCCTGTAATTTAAATGCATCACTGGTGTGGCCTACTTGATCGGAAATGAAGTGACCATGCAAATGGATTCAACCCCCATTGAGACAAAAGGAATCTAATTAATTAGTAGATTATTTTATGATCAGTTGACATCAGTTCTCATGCAGCCTGGATTATATTATAAGATTTGTTACATACTAATGGTCCAATGATTTGGTGCGTGGTTGCATTTCCACAACGGGTAAGATGAAATTGGATAATTTCTTACGACTTCCATCTGTGTAAGAATCTCGAGTATATAAATCTTTAGCCCCTTGTCTACTAACAAAATCCTTGGCCATTTTTTTCCTTTATAAATCCAAATTTTTAAGGTAGAGATCTTCCCTAGAGGCATAGAAATCCTCACCTACATGAAACCATAGCTCATATATTAACCCACCATAAAAGGAAAGGATGCAAAGGATTAGTGTTAATAAGTCTATAAGCGAATCATTGGGAGTAAACAATAGAAAATCTGACTTCTTGCATCTTATTTAACTTAATATATCATTGGTTAACTAGCAGTATTGCTGCATCTTATCATCACTTATTTGAACAATCTTGAATCAAATTTAACATCTATGGATGGAATTTAGAAAGTTTTATTTTAAAATGATCATATTGCATTATTTTATATCAGCTAGAATTGATGATGCTCAAACTAATTTTAATTTTTCTCTACATTTTAAAATTACATTTTTCTGTGACTTCAAAATATATTTCTTTTTTATAAATTTAATGTAAGATTTAGAAAATCTAGTTTTTAATTTTTTTTTTTTTTTTAAAAGAAAAAAAATATTACTTTAAAATTATCATGCTTATATCTAAATCACTGCTGAATAAATGTTTTTACTTGAACTTTGATTGTATATTAAAATTGAAACTTTTTTATTCGGGTTATTTTGGAAGGGAGCGAAAATTCACAAATTTATTTTAATATTTTTCTTCTTATGCTCCATGCAAAAAGTTTAAAATTGTTTTATTTTTCATTTTAAGAATCATTCATATTCACTACTTCAAATCTACATCTTTAATTTCAGTTTTAGAGAAAATTATGGCATTGCAAGATACGTGCCAAATAGTGGTTTATATATATATATATATATATATAGATAAGTCTCTAGTCAAAAGCAATAAAACACATAGTAATCCACTAAAAACAAGATTCAATCGCCAAAAGTCAAAAGTGTTACAGTAAAAGTTATTTTTACTATTCATTATTCACATTACGGATAATTATTATAGTTGAAGTCAAAAAATCAATAGTAACTCGTCGATTGCTTTTACTATTTTAGATTCTTATTTTTCTTATTTAAGGGGCCTGGTCCTCAATTGTAAGCAGATTGAATTTTAAGGTCCTTAAGCTCTCCCTTCTCTCTTCTTTCTCTCTCAAGATGTAAGCCTTCCAAATTAAAGCTTTAAGCTTTCCTTTCTTCTTCTATCTCTCACCTTTCAATTGTAAGTTATCTTTCATATAAGATAATGTATGTTTTTAAGTTTATGTGATATATAAGTTTTAGGTTCCTTTCTTTTAAATTTCTTTATGATTTAATATCTTTTTATTTATTTTTTATTTCTCTTAATTTGTTTTTAGCTTTTGCATAATTTATCATTTCATTGCATATTACCTCATCCTAGGTGTCTATGATATCAATGCCCTCAACCTGACGTGCCAAATTCAAGCGTGTGTGATAGTTTTGGGTGTCTATCGTATCAGAGCCACGAGAAGATATATATATATATATAAGAACATTTGAAAACTTAGAGCTAGTTCAAATGTGACTAAACCCAAAACATAACAAAAAGAGTAAACTTAAAAGATAGAGTAGAGCACTTATAGATGAGGCGAGCATTATTTTTAAAGTAAATTCACCCTTCTCGTGTATCAATCTTAGTACAACAATGAAACCAATGTCCTACCTCCATGATTCAACAACTAATATTAAACCTCACCTTCAATACACATTGTTAGTTCAATATAACAAGAAGGGGAGAACTTCCACTAAAATGGACTTTGGCCCCTTTGGAGGAGCGAGGCTCCCACTTACTTATCTACAAGCCCATTTGGTTAAAAGAAGTAGGATACAATATAAACCCATAAAAAACATTCAACCTTTCTAATGTGGGGATTGTCACTGTTTACATTTTATAAATCTACATTTCATTTCATTTCATATATATATATATATATATTTATAAGTAAATGTTTTTTTATCTTTTTTTCAGAAATCGCTTTTAGTTTTATAGGACATTACCATAAAAAAACTATCTAGAGCAATATTTTTTTAGAAATTTTTTTTTATTTGTTTACAACTAAATATAATTGATTCTTCATAGAAGCATTTATTATGAAAGGATTATTAATTAATAAAAACACTACAAGTTCCAAATCCTTATAGAAGGGAAACATTCTTATATGGCCCAAAGTCAAGTTTAATTTGAAGTATAATATGGAAACTCTTGCTTTTAATATAGTTCATGCATGAGTTTTCGAAGAAGGAAGGGATAGAAGATTCAACAACCACTTGCAAATTACTTAATGATTGATTGTCATGTAATTTATGTTTGACCAAATAAATTAGACGTGTTCATGCATATGAAACCAAGAAAATAAGCAAAATAGCTAGCTGTTTGTTTGGAGTTTAATTTTGCAAACAAAAATTTTTGCAAATAAATTTTTTTTTTAAAAAAAAGGTGCTGCTCCAATCATCCCTTAAAAAGCTTTCCATTAACTAAACGAAATACTTTTTGCTCTGATCATCAATTGTTCAAGATTGACAAAAAATAGTCCGGTGGGAGACAAATTGGAGAAAAGAGCCTAAAAGGCATATTGTATTCAAGATAAATTTTCATATATAATATCATGAAATAACACACTGACTTGAGCTATGAGGCATTGACTCCATTGGGCTAGGCGCGTAAATGAACTTGCACTGTGGACTACGACATAACCGAGTCTTTTTTAGATTTAGTAACATGCAACTTCTCAAGATCATTGCATGTATTCTGCTATATAAATACCAGACGAATGTAGCTCTTAATGCAATCTGTTGCTGTTTAATCACAGTCAAAAGCCATGGAGGCTAGTTCCCGTTCCTACTTGTTTGCTTTCCTATTGTTCTCTGCAGTGATTGGGCTTACTGCCCCAATTTCTTATGCCATGGACACTCTTATCCATTATGAATCACAGTATGAAAGAGCATTGAGGGCCGAGCCCAATGATTCAGAGAGTCGATGGTGGATATCCAGAGGGAAAAGGATCCGTGGACCTCGAATACCAGCACCAGAGGCCAACCGTGCAGCGTCGCAAAAGCCTTCTTCACCATCACCTAGGATCCCTGCACCGAAGGCCAGCCATGCAGTTGATCAGCAAAAGCCGTCTACACCATCACCTGCAAATAACTAATCCTTACCACATACCCACTACTGTACAAGTCTCAATAGGTTGCTCAGGATAATTTGATTACTAGGGCAAAACCAACTTGATAATAATAATCTTTATCTCTTAACAAAGTAACATGTAATGATCAGTAATATGTAATAAATCACTTTGATTTACCCCAAGTCTAGTCTCAATTCTTAATTTTTTATTTCTCATATATTTATATATGTGACATGGCACTTGCCCAATTTAATTAATATTGTAAAGATTATTATTGTCAATTTATTTTCTTTTTCATTCTCATTCACATTATCACAGAACAATAAAATGGAAACAAATGATAATTCTAACCTTACCTTTGAAAGGGCATCCAAACACAAATTTTAATCACTATATTCATTTCTATTTAGGAATAAATGGGAATGAAAACAAAATATTCATTCCTATGTACAAATCATGACCTATATGCCTTCTGTGTGCAGTTGATTGAAGTTCACTTGCAATTCCTTGTCTGCAATAAAGTATCCTTAGCAGTGCCACACATATCCAAGTGTGATTGAGGGAACATGAGGAATCTCTTCCCCTTCAACAATTATTAAGTGGTAATGTGATTTTGATTTGGATCTAAATGCTTTCTCCCTGATGCTAATGCATTGTCTTCTCCGACCAGTTCTCCAACTGATCTAAATAGAAACTTAATGTAACTTGTAAACCATCTGAGTATGGAGTGATACAAAGACAGTGAACAAGTTAAATGATTATGATCACAACACTAGTTGGGTTCACTGCATGAGTCAGAACATCCAAAGATCAGAACCTACAGTTCTGTATTCATTTTGGCACAAATATCGATCAGGAGTTTTCCCTCTGTTCTAGGTTTTAACAGAGCTTCTTTTCACAGACCAGCTTTGGGCAGTTAACATTCACTTTAGTGATATATTCATGGATGCTAAATTTCATTAATTTCTTAGAAAATGAGGAAAAATCATCATTTATGCTGGAAAATGTATAATTAGTATCAAATGGCATGTAACTTCCTTCAGGTACAAAATTGTATAGATCAAAACCAAAGCCCCATCTTCTTGCAGAGAAATAAAATGTGGATGTCAATTATCAACATATAAAAATGTCTGGTAAAGGAGAGTAAGTGATGGGAACAATGTTGATTTCTGCCAAAAAGGTATAAATTGATAGAGGAAAAGTATAGAAGTAGTTCTCATTCATGTACAAGTGTGTATCTAACAAAAACTTTTGGGTGCCTAGGGCTTCGCACTGTGAAATTCTTGAGCTAGTGGTTGAGGATGTTGAGAAGCGATACTCTGGTCTTAATTAAACGCCTAAATAGGCTACCTACTCCTCCATCAAGATCATGAATGCACAACTCCAAGTTCCCCAACAGGTTCTGCACATTCTCTGCTTGTATGTTGAAGGATTTGCTTGTCTTCTGGCTGATATGGGTCTGGAATGCGGCATCTACCTTTTCAAATTCACCGAATTCTGCTTTCTCTTCCTCAGATTCAACACGCTTGGAGTGCATTAATCTGGAAACTAATGACCATTTGCTTGTCTTGGACTGCATCTTTGGGCCGGCAATAGAGGATAACAAAGATTCCAACACAGCGAGAGTGGCAGCTTCTACCTCCCTCAAGATGCAGACTAAAGCCACAGTTTCAGGTTCTTTCTCTGAGATGGAGAGGTCACATTTTCTTTGCTTGCTCTTCAAATCCCTCAAGGAGTTACTGATCACCTTCTTCACCTTCTTTCTTGAAGCCAAGTATTCTGCGACCTCATTTGCAGCCCCATGTTCACCATATGGCCTTCTGCGCAGAGTTGATTGTAGTTCTTGGACGCCTTCCTTGGTCTGCAGCAAGGCATCTTCAGCCACGCTACATACGTCCAACAGTAGAAGATATCCATCTGCTACCTCATTAACCCATTTCTGATTTTGATGTTGGAACAAGGCTTGCCGAGAGAGTGGCAACAAAAGCAAATTCTCCATGCAATCATACAAATTTTCAAGACTGCTTAGCTTGTCAGTTATTGATGATGATGAAGAGGTGGCTTCAGAAGCCCTCAATATACACAAATGCGCATCTATCTGAGGAATCAATGGATGGGGCCTTAATGGCAAGCTGATGGAGCGAGCATGATAACTGGTTTTGGGGATTGGAGAAGAAGAAGCCATCTTTCTTACAGGAGGCCTGACACTTCAAATGAAAAACTCTGATCTAGCAAGTTGCCTTCCTCCATTGGCATAAGCTCTATATATATGAAGGAAGGAAGACATAAGGAATCTCATCATCCCAAGTCTCAATGACTCACACGTGAGTTTGATCTGATCTAAACACAATGTCTGCTGATGTTAGTTCAATGTTCCCCAACACAATTCATAATTGCTATAAACAACTCTGTTCTCTAAACTCATCTTGGCATAACCTTAGTTTGATTTGATCTAAAAATAAGGCATAAACACACACGTAACCATGATTGCACATGAATAAACATTAAACTAGTGGAATAATTATGAATTTGTAAGTCCGAATATGTCCAGTAATGGTAACACAATATGTTACCACAAAATAGACTTTGTGATATATGCTGGTATGGGAGACAAGATTGCAACGCCACTCGTGCTACCCTGCAATTTAAATGCATCATTGGTGTGGCCTGCTTGATGGAAATGAAGTGACCATGTGAATGTGTCAACCCCCATTAAGACAAAAGGAATCCTACTAGTACCCTGCTGTTTAAACTTGTGCCATCAACCCAACTCAAAACTAGTAATGATATCTGATGAAATAATGCATTAAAATACATGGTGCATGGTGGCATTGCCACCTTGTCTTCTCCATTAGAAAATGCTAAACTAAGGAAAAGAAATATTAAAATGCAAGTTTGAATAACTGGTGAAACCACAACGTACGTTAATGCCACATAAATGGACTGGGTATGCTGCTGGTATAGGAAACTAGATCGCAGTGCCCCTCGCCCTAGCTTGCAATTGCAACTTGCTTTATGAAAAAAATCAAGAGCAAATATACAATCAAAATATAAAAGTATGAGGCTGAGAGTGGTTGCATAAGCGTGAAAATTGTTAATAATTAGACATGCACAGGATGACTGCAGTCTATCATATGGAAACTGAAGTGACCATGGGAATGTTGTTATTAGACTCAAATTATTTGCTTTTTATTTTTAGGAGACTCAATATTTATATAGTTCATGTTTTAGTAAGTCACCTTTTTTATGTTTAACTAGAATTAGGAAACTATTGATTTAAGGTTAATCTATAGGAATTTATAAGTATGTGGTTTTATATAAGATTTTGGGAGAGAGAAAAAGTGAGCAAAGAGCCTAAAGAGATAGACAAAAGGAATATTGGATTTTAAATGGAAAAGAGTTGAGACAGTTTGAAATGTATATTCGTTAAGTTTATAAATAAATTTGATCTTTTTGTGTTGTGAATGTATGTGATTATGTCAAACCACATAAATATTTTCTCTTCTTTATTTCACTTTATTTTTTTGTTAGTTTGGGTGTTATAATTTTCTCAACAAGTGGTATCAAAACTTCTATTTTTCCCCAACAAAAAGTATCAAAACCATGGTGTGAAGACCATGAGAAAATTATTTTAAAAATGATGTCAAGCATAAAATATGATATTGAGCCCTTCGATGGAATATTTTAGTTTATGGAAGAGTACTATTAAAGATGTTTTGGTGCAATGAGAATTTCTCAAAATGTTATAAGGCATGAAACCAGAGAGCATGACAAATAAAGAATTAGAAGAATTAGAAACAAAAGTGGTAAGTACTATTCATTTAAGTATGGCTCCTGAAATAACATATAGTGTTTTAAATGAGAAATCTCCTTTTAATTTATGAGAGAAGTTAGAAAAAATTTATATGTCAAAATCCTTCACAAATAGATTATATTTTAAGAAGCAACTATTTGAGTTGAAGATGGATAAATAAATAGATGTTAGGGATCATATAAATAAATTTAATAAGTGCATCATCCAATTATTGAGCATAGGGATTAGGATTGATGAGGCAAATCAAGTTATTATTCTATTGGCATCCCTAACAAAATTATATGAGACAATAGTGACTACGTTTTTAGTTGGAAAGTCAATGTTCACTGTGGATAAGATGTCAACTACTCTTTTAGAGACAAAAAACATTAAATAGCAAAATAGTTCGCCTCATACTAGATAAGCTTTTGTGATGAATTCTAAATCACATATGGTATGAGCAAGGTATTATGATAAATCACACTTCTAGAGAGACATGAAGTGTTATTACTACCATGAAAAAGGACATGTCAAAAGGTATTGTAAAGAATTGACAAAACACCTAAAAGCAATGAAAAAACTTGAATCCTAAGAGACTTCAAACTTTACTAATATTGTTGATGAAGAGTTTAGTAATAAGGAAGATGATGTTCTTTCTATTGTAGTTAATGAAATTTTATTAACTCTTAGATTTTAGACTCTAGATATTCTTTTCATCTATGTCCATATAAAGAGTGGTTTGGTACCTATAAGGAATACTATTCGAATTGGTGATGATTCAAGTTCTAAAGTCATTGGGATTGATACCATGAAAGAGAGGATATTCAATGGTGTTATAAGGGCATTAAGTAATGTTAAGCATATTCCTAGGTTGATGAAAAGTTTAATTTCTTTGGGGGCTTTGGACACTTTGGATTATGATTTTTCCACAATGAATGATGTTATAAATATTAATAAAGGTGTTTGATAGCAATGAAAGGGAAAAAGATGAAAATTTTGTACACCATGATTGGAAAGACAATTTTTGGTAGAACCATGTTATGAAGTTAGAGTAAATGAAAGTGACAAGATGATCAAGAAGAATCATTTTCAGTTAAGAGTACTCATTGGCACAAGGATGATAGTAATTTAAAAATGAATGAAGTTATGAAGAAAACAAAATACAATTTCTAGAGTCAAGTTGGATGAAAATTTGAACTTAACATAGTTATTCTCATTAATTGTGTAAGATTAAGAGAATTAAAGTCAAGGCGAAGATTGTTGGTATTTTTTATCTTTAGGAGATCAATATTTATAATGCTTAATCATTTTTTTAAGTTCTAACTAATATTAGAAAAATATTAGTTTATGGTTAATCCATAAAACTCTATAAATATGTGGTTTTATATAGGACTTTGAGAGAAAAGGAAAAAGGGTAAAAGACTGGAGAAAGATAGACAAAAAGTGTAGAATTTTGGGTAGAAAAAGATTAACAGAGTTTAAAGTATATATGTTTTAAGTTTAAAAATAAATTTGATCTCCTTTTCCCATGGATATAGGTGATTATGTCAAATAATATAAATTTTTATCTTATCTATTTCAATTTTTTTCTTTTTTTCCTTGCATTCGTGTGTTATGACTTTCCCAACAATCAATGGGATCACCCCTGGCCTAGTGTGACAAAAGGCATCTCAAATCAATTTAAAATACAGCTTTCCAGAATGGGTAAGATGAAATTGGATCATTTCTTATGATTTCCACCAATGTAAGAATCTCCAGTATATAAATCCTTAGCCACATGTGTAGTAACAAAATCCTTGGCCATTTTTTTTCCTTTTATAAATTTAAATTTTCAAGGTAGAGATCTTTCCTAGATGCATAGAAATCCTCACCTACATGGGACCATAGCTCATATATCTACCCACCAATTAAAGGAAAGGATGCAAAGGATAAGTGTTAATAAGTCTATAAGAGAATCAATTTAGAGTAAAGAACATAAAATTTGAATTTGTATTTCTCAGTCATCTACAGGTATGCAAAAATCAATACGTGTATGCCCATGACAATTTCTTCAGTTAGGGGACTAAGGATGCCGAGGAGAGGGCCCCGCGTGGTTTTCATTGAATGGCTGGATAACAAGTCTATCCCTCCTTCAAGATGTTGAATGCTTGATTCCCATTTCCTTAAGCTCATTATCAACATGTATGCGGACATCAACATGACCATCTGACATGAGTAGTACAACTCATATAAAAGCCCTACCCAAATGGGCACCGGGAAAAGGAAATCCACTAAAATCTGATCAAGCTCCTAAGTCACCACTATATGAGTTTGCAGATCTCTCATGCCTTATATATTTGTGCACCCTAAAAAAATCCACATAAAGCACAAAAACAATTACTCTAGCCTCTCAATTCAAATGTTAGAAAGCATCACATACCTCTTCCCAAATTTCATAGCACAAAGGCCAGTGGTTCCTTGAGCTTTTTGATAGCTTTACGTAAGGACACACAGCCACTTGAGGCATCCGGTTAAAATTTGTTTCGGCTCAATTTCAGCACCCCCACTGGGCTGCGTTCTGGGCCCAAATCAAGACACTTGGATACTTGCTAGATAGATATTCTACTTTAGAACCTGAATTCTATAGGAGGAGAAAGTTTGTATTTTGGAGTCAGAATCCTCATCAGTGACCAGAAATACGTACAGCCTATATTACTGATCACACGACACCCCCTTGCATTTAGGGGTAAGATCCAACCTGATTTCCACCATTCATATTACATTGAATCATCCAATCAGTGGAGAGGATCTTTCATAATTATGTTGGCAACTCTTCAAATAATGATTCAATGTGGCTGAGTGTGTGAATAAATGAAATAGAAAGAAAGCACCCAAGCAGCAAACAAGGCAGTCTTTACTCTTCCAAATATTCAATAGAAAGATACAAAAAAAGGAATAAAAAAATGTAAAAAGAAGAACCCCTCACAGGACCCATGATGGAAGCTTTCAATTATCACAGTACTTAAAGTTGAATGTTTTCTCTTTTTTTTTGGTTTTTTAACATTTCCGTGGGGACTCACTTTAAGGAGCACACGTGAAAAGTTACTTATTGACCATGTTTTTAGACGTTGAAAACAATGGATAAGCAGAGATCCAATTAACGTGAAGGCAAGGGAACTCACTCATATCAGAAGAGCCAAAGATGGACATGACCAAAGAGATCCTTTGAATTGAAAATTGTGCAAATTGATTAACAATCTTACATTGAAATGACCATGTTTACTGTCTCATTTTCTCTAGTCTTTGCAAGCTGTGAATGTATCAAATAGAACTATACCAAAAATCCTATTGAATCCAATTCTGGAAGATCTCATGGAGCAGTCTCAGAGAGGGCTAATAGCAGCAAATACTTTCTACAAGAGCTAGCATTTTATACTAATATGCAATACACCATATCTCAGCGCCGGATACCGATAACACCAGTCACAATCAAAGTTATAACTGTTAGAAAGAAAAACAAAAATTAATATAGAAGCTATCCCCTTGTCTTGTTTGTCAATAAAATGTGACCCACATAATAATTGAGGATATGATCCTCCATTATCTTCAAGTTTATACACAGAAAACAAAAGAAAAAAGAAAAAAGAAAAACACAAGTCTCTCTCAGAAACCAAGAAATTTTCGAAGAACAAGCTAAGGTAGCCTAATCCAAAATTAAGTGATGAGAGATACATGCATGATGGTTATCACCATGGATTAGTACTCTCAGATATGCTCAGTAGCTCCTCCAAGTAATCTGTCCCCAAGTCCTCAAACTCCACCACATTTTCAAGCCTCAACTCCTTCTCTTTCCTCTTTCTTGACTTGTTCTTGATGGAGTGTCTCTTCTTTAGAGCCAGGACTGGTGAACACCCCTCCTGGAATCCATATTTCATCTCCCGGAGAGACTCGTAGACCATCTCTGCTGGAAAATTGAGAACAGCCAGTGAACCCCGCATCGCAAATGCAGCTTGGTCATAAGCCAGAGCTGCAGCCTCAGCAGTATCGAAAGTTCCCAACCAAACCCTCACGCCATTCCTCGTGGAATCTCTTATCTCCGCCGCATACTTCCCCCATGGCCGCTTCCGAACTCCTCGATAGGACACCTCCTTCATGGGCTCTTCCTCAATGGCCTCAACCTTAGAGCACACTTCTTCTTTCATATAGGAGGAGTCGGCGACCGCCTCTGAAAGAACCCCGTAGAGCAGCATCTCTTCGGAGTCGTTCTGATCAAAGGGTAGAGGGTCATGAAAAGAGAAAAAGTCGGGTGAACCGAGAGAAGACTCCGGGGAGAACTGGGAGTTAGAGTTGTGGAAGAATGAAGAATCAGCCATGTAGTTGGATTCAATGGTTTGAATGGCTTTGGTATTCTCTCTCTCTCTCTCTCTCTCTCTCTCTCTCTCTCTCTCTCTAAGTTGATGACTTCCAAATGATTCAACTTCAATAGAGTGAGTGGTGTTGGGTGATACTCAAAGGGAGGAGGGGGTTTATATAGGGCACAAGGAGGGAAGAAGCCAAGTTTAAAAGATAAAAATGGAAATAAAGAATGATGAAAATGGAAAGACGCAACATTGGATGAATATCGAGTGGACGATGCAAAATGTGGTCGTTAATGGGACCCAAAGGAGTTAGTGCACGTGAGTCAAATTGACCATTAGGCATGGCGGCCCGGTCAAATGAGAATTCAAGATGACGTCAGCTCATGATTTCATATGGACGTGTCAATTTACATATGTACACAAAAATTTAATAAAGATTATCCTTGCTGCCCACTTGCAAGTTGCAATAATATATCTTTTGTTATTATCACGTATACATCTCACCTGCAAGTGGGACTTTCTGTCCCATTACTCTCCACCTACTTTACTCAGATGAACTTTCAGTGATTTTGGGATTTTTTTTTTTTTTTTTTCTCTTAACACTACATCTCCCACTCAATATTTTTCGAAAGCAATTTCATTTATTTGAAAAAAGATGTTATGGGTTTGTTTAATAACTGATTTCAAAAATAATTCTTAAAATAGTTGTTTAGAATAGTTTTTTATAATTGTTCTTCAATGAAAATAAAAAAAAATTAAAATTATTTTGATTTTTAATATCAAATGACGTAGTGGCATTGGTGTCTTATATCTTATTGAGATGGGAGGAAGTAAAGGTGATACATGAGATGAAAATGAGGTAGGTGGTGATGCATGGTGTAGTGGTAGGTGTGGTTGTGTAATGGTGACTTGCACACTGACGTGAGGGGTGATATACCCTACTCCTTGATTCTCCATAGCCTTCATAATTATATCTCTGTCATTGTTTTATTAAGAAATGTAGGCCCTCTTTGATTCACTTTACTCTAAGATGTAGATTTTGTTTAATGATTTTACTATTCGTTACCTATTTGTTTATATTTTCAGTGAAGAAAGTGGTTCAGCAAACACAGTCTCTGCTGGTTATAGTTCAAGCACAAACAGAAGTGTTGACTGATCAACGTAATTATGGGGCTTTCCTTTTTCCCTTTTGGGTTACTTTCTATTTTTCACTTTGGACTATCATTTTTCTTCCTCCTTTTTTTTACTATATATTCATTCCAATGATTTGTAGAAGAGTGATAAAATGATTTCATCTAGAGGGAAATTAGCACAATCTATATAAAAACTCAAAATTATTCATAATGGTTTTTGGAAATATAGCTAGCTCCCTTTTTTGCCTAATTTCCTTGCCCAACTATTTCTCATGGTGACAAATGGATATGGAATTTGTCATATTGAAGAGTCTATTAAAAACCCTTCTATATAATTTGATTATTTTATAAGAAAATGTATATATATATGGTACCTCTATTATTTATCACATCCATATGTTATCCTAACCTCTACTCATCTTGTGTCACTTCATTGTATAAGTTTGATTGTAAAGATAAAAGAACTAAAAATTTGTTTCATTAAATGAAATTGTTAAATATATCTCATCTTGTATCATCTCGTGGTTGATTCATCCACAGACTTAAGAATGATATTGTTGCACTTCAACAATTCTTCCCCTAACATGACATTCCTATGATTCTAACTCTGATATCAATTCTCGATTCGGACTTTGATTATCTCATTTGAAAACCAATTAATGGTTAAAAGGGTGAACTAAACATTTTATAACAACATTACACCTCACAAGTCTGTTCTAAGAGTCATCATTTAAGTAACCCATCTCGAGCTTGAAAATGGTATCATTGCATCCTAACATATAGATTAATTATGTTTATGTAAGTAGTCAACGATGAGTTAACAGAAAGCCCTCTATTACCAATCATCAAGGATTCATAAAGAAATATTAATTGAAAAAAATTGCTCATTGAAAAGAAAAAATACATTTTCAATTAAGAATAATTAAGAGAATTTTGTTATAAAACAAACCTAAGGCGTCTGTTTGGTAACTATTTTTTAAAAATGTTTTTGAAATTTGTTTTCAAAAATTTTATAAAAAAAAAAATCTATTTGGAAACCTAAAATATTTTTAACCTATTTTTAATATTTTTTAAATGTATATTGAAAATAATTTTTATGTTTAGCATTTTATTTTTAATCATTCTACATTAATTATTTTTTTTAAATAACTCTCAGAAAATAAGTGAAAACAACATAAAACAACTAAAAAATATTTTCTAAAAAACACTTTATTTTTTATTCTTAAGAATAGAAAATAGAAAATAGTTTTTTATTATCAAACGTGTTTTTCTATTTATTTGTTTTAGAGAAAAGAAAATTGTTCTAAAAAACAATTACTAAACATACCTAAAATTTTCTTTTAATGAAAAAAATTATCTAACCTTTAACATCCAAAAAACAAATGTTGAATATAACACAAGCACAGGTATAGAATTTTTTTTTTTTCCTCCACTTAGTAGTAAATTCAACTGGTAGTAGTATGTGGATTTACATTGATGAAAATCACATGCATGTTATTAATATTCCCTTCCTACTTGTTTCTATAGAATACTTTTGGTAGCATTTTTTACAAGGGTTTTAAGGTAAAAATAATATATTTTAAAATTTAGTTTTTTCTCACAATTAAGTGAACTGCTAAAATAAATTCAAGAAAATTACATCTTTGACATCCTTTGATCAAACTATGTTGAGTTATTTCAAAATTATTATTACATTTTAAAGGAATTACTAATGCAACCTTGAATTGTAGTAGATGTTTTACTAAATAGGCCTAAATAATTGGATAATTAAACAAAAGAAAATTTAAAAATTTACTTACTCAAATAAATATTTAATATACCTACTCAGCAGGATATATATTATAAGATCTTATAATATACGATTGATTAGTAAAAATATTACTCCATATCATATTATACTTATTGAAAAGGCAGTATACTTAAAACTTAGAAGTATAGCTAGGGATCATGCAATCATCTATATCAACTATAATCAATGCTATGGTTTGAGAGAGAGAGAGAGAGAGAGAGAGAGAGAGAGAGAGAGAGAGAGGGTATTGTAGGGTATTCAGTCTAAATATGCAAGCTCCCCCATGAACAGATATTTTTGGTTTTGTAAATATAGAATTGAGCTTACATGACTGAGAGAGAGAGAGAAAGAGAGAGGGAATTGTAGAGTATTCAATCTAAATATGCAAGCTCCCCCATGAGCAGATATTTTTGTTTTTCTAAATATAGAAATGAGCTTATATTTTTTGATTGACCCTTTCCCATGTTGACCAGGCCTTGTCTAAGGAAGATGTAAATTATTTAAGCCTTTGCTTCTTCAAGGGGGCATTGAAGGTCACTCATTTGGTATTTAGTCTTTAGTATTGGTGTTGAAAGATGAATTTTGGGTCAAATTGGCCCTCAACCAAACAAAATATAGGCATTTTTTGAAATTATTCTTTAAAATAGCCTTTTATATTTTATTTTTAAATTAATTTAAAATCATATTTTAAAAATACCCCTTCTATGTAAATTAGAAACTACAATTTTAAAATATGCTTTTTAAATATATACTTAAATTATATTTTAAAATATAATTTCAAATAAATTTTTTAAAAAAGAAATATTAAAAGATGAAATATGTAAAGAAAAGGGTTACTTCGAACAATTATTTCAAAATAGGTTCAAATATATAATTTAATGGTTAAATTGATCACATTGAATGGAAACATCAAGGCCAAATTTTAAAACAAAAAAAAAAAGAATTAAAATGAAAAACATCAAAGAAATGAGTTATTTTAAATAATTGTTTTAAAATAAATTCTAAATACATATAAGTTACATTTGGTTTCCAGAAAGCACTAAAAAAAGAAAATATGCATATATTAATGAAAATTGTTTTTTTATATTTGATTTTATTATGAAAAACATAAAAGAAAATCAAATATAATTAAAATTCAATAAAAATTTATATATTTTTAAAATATTTAATTTTTATGTAATTGAAATAAATAAGTGAAATAAATTTGAAGAAATATATAAAAATAGTTTATTAAATTTAAAATTATTTTTTATTTTTTATTTTTCTTCACTTTTTTTTTGTATTTTTTCTTTTATATTTTCTTTCCTTTACATTTTCCCTTAAATTTTCCAAGAATCCAACACAACGATATTTTAGCATGGTTCCATTGAGCCAAAAATATCAAAACATAGTAGCTTCCTAAATCAAAATAAACGTTTTAATAAGTCGGTAGAATTCAACCC
This sequence comes from Vitis rotundifolia, assembly GCA_030254885.1. NCBI lineage: Eukaryota > Viridiplantae > Streptophyta > Magnoliopsida > Vitales > Vitaceae > Vitis > Vitis rotundifolia. The sequence continues at coordinate 7,307,463 of CM058164.1, read as the reverse complement.
CTTTTACTATGAACGTAAAGACTTATCTTTCTTTTAAAGCAAACCACCCCTCATATAGTTCTACTCTACCAGTAAGGTGTAACCTTCTATGTTTGAAAAAAAAAAAAAAATTAACTAAAATTCTTTGTTCTTTGTCTTACACTCGAAAAAGCAATAATTTGGCAAGCAGAAAAATTATAAAAAAAAAAATTAATAAAATATTTGTAATTTAATTTTGCCTTTGAGATTTCATGCATGTAATGGAAGCTTTGTACATACATTATTTGGCATGTTCAATGAAGTTTTGTTACATTTAATCTTATATCTTATGGAATCTGTATACATAAAAAAATTAATGGATTAAATTACCACTAAGTTGGTAATTTTTTTATGTCTACATAATCATAATGGCTTTTGAATGAAAACATAAAAGTGACCAAATGTTAAATATGGGCCATTGATGGAATTCACTTTATTAAACTAATTTAATTATTTCAAAATTAAATAAATAAAGAGTTACTAATTCAGTAAAATCCCTATAAAATAATATTCTCCAGTCTAGAGAAATTATTATCTTAATGTGTCATTGATTTATTAATAATTTATTGATTTATTGGTAAATAAATATTTATTAATTTAGAGAGAGTCTTATAGTTCTCCTAAGTACTTTACATGAAAAAATATATTAGAAATAGTATATGCATTGTAAAAAAAATAAAAATAAATAAATAATAAAATATAAAAAATATGAGGTTAAGGAGGTGTTGGGTAAAATTTAATACTTATTATTTAATTATTTAAGTTAATTTTAAGTTAAATTAAATTTATGTTATTAATTTAAAACATATTACTTAATTCTTACTTTAAGTATTAAGATTATTTGATAAAATTAACTTAAAACTTATTTTAAATCATCAAATTGACATATTTATCCTCATAAATTATAAATAGGGCAAAGAAGGTTGAGTAATAATGGAGGTCATAGAATAGTAGATTATGGAGGTAATTAGAACAAATGAGGGTAAAAAGATAAAATGAAGACATGGACTTAAAAATAAATAAATTATTTTTACTTATTACTTAAAATTATTTTTTATTTTAATTCATATCATTAAGCTATTTTATCAAATATTCTTAATTTACTTAATGACTTAAATTAAGTTATTAAGTCACTTTAAATTATTAATATTTATCAAACATATATTTATTGAAGTTTTACTAAAAATATAAAGAATATGAAAATTTAATTATTTACAAAACAAATATTAAATTGGATAATGAGAACTTTTGGTTTGAGTTAGCATTTAATTTGTTCTAATCTACCTAAGTTATACCCCTTAAATTAATTCACATAAATTTCCATAGCATAGCATATATAAGATTCATCTATGCTACTTTATATATCAAATATCATGGGATATTTTCATCATGGATTAATTCTATTATACCCTACCATAGGGCTAGAATAATAAAAATCCAAAAAAGAATATTATATGGATCCAAAGGAGAATATTATATGGACCACTTTTTGTGACCTCAGTAGTGGAGTCTAAGGTGGTTTAATTGACTCTCGAAAGCATCGTTTGATAGCAGATGGATGGCGCTATTACAGACAAAGGCATTATGTATGATGGGGTGTCTTTAGGGAATTTGGCTGCAGGCTATTTACTAGGTCAAAAAATTAAGGCAACAAAAATAATATTAATATTTTATAAGGCTAAAATCACAAGAAAGCAACCCAAGGGCTAAGCACCTTAAGCACCCGTTCATGTTGAGGGATTGCAATGGGAGGGTTGGTACGAAGAGACTCCTGATATAAGCTGTTTATTTAAAATAATTTTTATTTTCATCTCATTTAAAAAGTTAAATGACACTAAACTTGTATATGAATTTCTCGTACCTTTTCCACCTCATCCGTTTAACTTTTTTAAAACTAATTTAAATTTTTTTAAAATTACAATAAAATAAATATATTTTATAAATAATTAAAATATTATAATTTTTTATGACTTATTTTATTAAAAAGTAGGTTTATTATTATTATTATTATTATTATTATTATTAAAAATAAGAAAATAAAAATTGAATTAAATTAATTTTGTACATAATTAAGGTAGGGTGGGACAAGGCAATACCTAAACCCACTTCAAACCTATCCTAGGTTTTAAAAAATGAGAATCTTGAACCGACCTTTAATACATTTATTTAAATTTTAAACATGTCTCATTAAAGACAGGTGAGACGGGTATTCGAAAAAACCTATCTTATTATTATCCCTATTCATATTTGTCATTTTTCTTGTCAGTAGCAATACATACCAAATTTTAATTTAATGAAGCAATTTCAACTTTTTTAAAACCAAAATTTAAAAATAAGATCATGTCATTTTCTGAAAACTTCCAAATACAATGCACCTCAAATCTGACACCACCTCCACTTGAGGTGGAATTGCATCATCTTTGATAAGTAACCCTAATTTTTATAATTAATTTGGTGCCAAAAAGTATGTGTATGTATATAAAAATTAATATTGGGACATGGTGATATATTGTCTTGACCAATCATTGAGCGTGACCGTCTAGGGTAAAGTTCAATGTTTCTCAACCAAAAACAAAAAATTGAAACAAAGTAGTGAGAATTGGCAATACAAATGTTGAAACTTCTCAAATATTTATGATCGGTTCCCTGTACCATGCTATATTGCATGGTGATCGATTTGGATAGCATTTGGAGTTCGATACTTGTCAATTTATTTTGAAACAATGGAGTCGTCCATGAAAGTTAGTAAATGTCCTTATAATTAATCTACCTCAGCCTTTCAAACATTTTGGCTACGAGAATTCATGTCTACCTCACACTATTCTTTCATCAACAATTTGAATAGCATACGTCAATTCTTCCATTTTTAATACGAGTCCTCTTTCTTTTTCAAGAATATAACGAAAAACAACAAGACATCAATGTCATCTTCTCCTTTTATTTTCTTTTATTTTGACTTTATAGAAAAAATCGAATCAAGAGAAAAAAAAAATTATAATTGTTTGATTAAAAGGTTAAGTGAAAACCCAATTTTTAAAATTTAACTCTTTATCTTTTTTTATCTTATTTTAAAAAAAATTACCCCGTTATTTTCTTATAAAAGTAACCTTTTATTTGAAAACTTACATATAAATATTTGAAATAGTAAATGACATTCATGTCAAAAATAAGTTATTTTTTTAAAAAAAAAAAAAAAAAGCATAAAAATTGTTATTTTCATAATTTATGAATTATTTCATCATTTTAACCAAATTTTTCAAAAAATAAACATAATGGACAAGATATTGATTTAATTAATGAAGTTTGTAGCGTCGATGGTTGGTACAAATGCTATTTAATTCATATATATATATGTAAAATGTTTATGTAATAAAAGTATGAAAAATATGAGTAATTGATAATAAAATAATTAGAATATGAATAAAATGTATGAATGTAAACAATGTTAAAAAAAAAAGTTATTAGAATATAAACGGTATAATTAATATCATATATGTTTTTTGGTTAAGGTAATGTGTTGATGTCAATTAATATAACTAAATCTAATTTATTAATAATAAGTTAATTTTTATTGAATAGAAAAAATTAAATATTTTGATATTTTTTATTTAACAAAAAAACAGACACGATGTAAATATAAATGATATATAGGATGAGTTAAGAATCAAGAAATGAAAAAAAGTGGAAGTTATATTGTATTTTTTTTTTTTTCATTTTTTTTTATGATAGAATTAAGAATATAAACAAAGTAGAAATCAAATTTCATTTTAACAACACTGAATATATGAAATTTAGACCTTATGAATTAGGCGGTGATCTTTGATGGCAAGTGGCAAATATGTGGCGGAGAGAGATTCCTTTATCTCTTTTTGCAGATGCAAAAGAACTGAAAAAGGTCAAAAAAAAATATTGGAGAGAGAAAAAAAAATGGGGAGAGAGAGACTAAAGGGCCCAGGTCATTGGATGTGACACATGGTGCATGAACCTGTATTAATCATTGGGAAAACAAAAACAAAAAACAATGGTTGGGCTGCAACCGATTACAGATTATTAGTGTGGACAATGGCAACTTGGTGTGGAGCCAAAGCCCTAGTGCATTATTATGATCGGTAGGCATATGAGGTCCCAACAAATTTTGTCCTAGAAGAGTAGATAATGATGAAATATTCATGATTCTCTCCTACAATCTTCATGGATTGTTCTAAGAAAATTAATTTTAGTACAACTCTAATGGGACTCTTGAGCTCGCCCTAACCTCACATATCATAGCTTAATTTTCTTAGTTATGAAAATCTCTTTTTTTTTTTTGTATATAAATTGTATGTGGTGTTTATTTTGTTTGTATTTTTCTTCTTTGTTTTCATAAAATCATGATTGATCGACTCCGAAAGTTAGAATTAGAAATAATGAAAGTTAAAGTGTCTGATAGAGCTGAGAAAAAAATGACACATACGCTTTCGATTGAATCGATGACACTCTGCTATCTAAGGATCAAGTATTTGATGGAAATCAAAATGTGTAAAACCTAAGGATATGCTTAGTTTTTAAAAAGTAAGAAAAGTAGAAGAAAATAAGAAAATAAAAAATTTAACTTAATAATTTTTTTATATCTCACTCTAAACTTATTTAACTTATTTTAATTTTCTATATAAAAATTAAATAATTTTAAAAGTAGAAATTTCTAACTAATTTGAATTTTTTTTCTAAAATCAAATATTAAAAAATATTTTTCTTAATACTTCTTTTTCTTTTCTTATTATTTTCTTCAAACCAAACATAACATAAATATTCGGGCAAAATGAAATAAGATAAGATTATAACATAAATGTTATTGCAAAATCAAATATGTTAAGGTTTTATGCTTAACAAATAAAGTTGTAATGATTAACCAAACCACACACAAGTAGAATATAAAGAAAAAGATAAATTTTTTAATGTGGTTCGACAATCAATGTGATCCCTACATTCACATAATGCACGAACACTCAACAATCCACTAATCAAAATAATTAAGAAGAGTTATAATGGTGAAGCTCTCAAAAAATACTTTTCAATTGTGGTCGCATTCTCTAAAAAACAAAACCCTAAATATAAAAATGTTAAATATATAATAAGGGCAAACTCGTCAATCATCATATAAAAAAAAATTCTCTAAGGAGCGTTGTCCCTTTCAACCCTTCAAGTTGACCAAGCAGCTTGACCCTCAGCATCTTAAGTGAAGCGTAATAAAACTGATTCAGATTTCACAATCCAATAGTGACGTGAGTGTTACTAATGCGTTCCAAGCATTCAATCCATTTAACAAGAGCTTAAGAAGTTGTAGGCCAAGAGTAAGAGTTGGTGGATACGCCACATAATTCATTTTTTATATATTTATGAAATTAATTAATCTTATTAAAAATAATTTTATTGAGTTCTTTAATTAATGAAATTAGGACATCTACCAATCTAAATGGCTCAATCAATAGAGAGTATCATTTTAAATTCTAATACATTCAAATTCTCAATCAATCCTTAATTTTTGCTTAAGATTTTTTTTTTTTTTATTTAATTATCATCCACCACCTTAATAAAGTGATAAAATCACAATAAAAGAAAATATTCTCATAATTAACTTTAATCAATCAAAGAGTACTTTCAATCTCTCGAACGTAAATCTAATCACTTTTTAAAGCAATGCTCTGATTTTTCTTTGTTTATCTAATTCAATTATGTTTATTAGTCAATATATGTTTGTATTTTAATATATTAAGACTCCCAATCAATCTTATGTTGTTTACTAGACGTTTTTCTTAAGATTTTTTTTCTTTTTTTAATTATCATCAGCCACCTTGATAAAGTAGTAAAATGATACTAAAGAAAGCATCCTCATAATTAACTTTAATCAATCAAAGGACACTATTAATCTATTGATAGTCAATCTATATTACTTTTTAGGGAAATGATTCCTCATAATTCAAGTAGTCAAATTTTTAACCTAACATACCTGTTGTTGAAAATCAAGCATTTCATTCATTTCTTTATAAAGGGATTATGACCTTTATATTCATAGAGTACTTGAATCATAAGGGATCATAGCTTTTAATCTAGCGTGAGAATAAGGAACATCCTTGAAATGACATACATTCATATAGTACTTGAATCATAAGAGATTATTACTTTTACCAAGTTCCGATTGTTGAAATTTGGATCGAGAATAAGAAGTGTCATTCGAAAATGAAGTTTCATAGACTTAGAGTTGGATGCATGGTGTTGATTGCAATTCTAAACCTCATAATTTAATGTCTAGTAGATTAGTTTCCAAAAAGTGCTCATTTATTCTTTGATTTTCTCAAAATTAGTTGTACAAGGTTTCTACATAAATCATGTTTTGGGTCTCTAATCAATTTGTGCATTTGAGTTGTTTGTCTAAACACGATCTAATTAGTTATCGAAATATTGATTTCAGTCAAAATATCGATAATTCCATTTTATAGAAATATGAAAAAAAAATAAAATATTAATATTGATGAAAATTTCAATAATATATATATATATATATAGAAATTAACTAAGAATATAAAAATTTTGTATGAAGTTTCAATAAATTTCAAAACATTAACAATTTATATATCAGCGTAAATTTTCTAATAATTAATATAAATATAATATAATAATATTAAACAATAAATAAATATATTGTATATCAATTAAATCACGAAATAAAGTTTATATCACTATATATAAGTATTGTGACTTCTTTCGATAATATATCATCAATAGAAAATTGTTTAAATTTTCTTTATGTTATATAAGAAATTTTATATGATATTTATAAAGAAAGACAGTCAAACATTCTATTGATACCTCCTCTTTTAATATTGGTATCACTAAATTATAAATATTTTGGTAAAAATAATAGAAAGATCATCGATATTTCCCTTTTTAGCTATATTTGATTTTAATATGGTATACTTTCCCCCTTAGGATGCCAATTTGGGACAGAGCATAGGCATGCTAACCTCTTAAAAGGACAAAGTTGCCAACTATTAGATTTGCTTTTCTTCCATCAGCCCTCGTGGGAATTTAATTACATTCATTCCCCCTTTGCATAAAAGCACTTCTACATGCTTTTAAAACCCCATTTTCTATTCTACAATTAAAATAAAATAAATAAATAAATAAATAAAAAACACCAAAACTTTCTACCCTGGTCTAATGGGACATGATTTATATCTAAATAAGTATAATAAACTACTCTTGATCATCAAACAAATAATATTTTTCTTCATAAGAATGATTGTGGGATGGAAACTTTTGACTCAACCCACCAACTTCTTCAAATTGGCCTGTTTATGCTTGGAGGTTTGGCACCATATAAGCTACTATAATAATCTCTTTTCTTTAATCAATTATACAATACCTCAAGAATACTCAACTCAAAGGACGAAAAGGGAATTTTTAACTTTTTTTAAAAAATAAAAAATGAGAGAATTTGTTTAAAAAATTGAGGAAATTTTGAAAAATGATGGTAATTATTAATTATATTCATTTTTTAATATTAGAAAATAGAAAAAAAATACCAATTATGGTAGAAAAGATAACAAAAATGGTGGCATCCCCCGAATCATTCTTTTTCATAAGGTTATATTTAGTTCTGGAAAATAATAAGAAAAAAAATTGTTAAAAAAATTATTTTTTCATATTTGATTATTTAAAAAAATATTAAAGAAAATCAAATATAATTAAAACTAGTTAATAATTAATGCATTTTAAAAGTATTTAATATTTATGTTAATGAATTAAAATAAATAAAATGAGTATTGAGTAGTAAATAAAATTAATTTATTGATTTTTAATTTTTAATTTTTTATACTTTTTCTTTTTATTTTCTTTTTCTTACATTTCCCCTCAAATTGTTTATGACCCAAACATAACCTAAAAGTTTTTAAATTTTATTAAATGGAATTAAATTAAACCCAATAATTAAATTAAAGAATATCATTTGTGAAATAATCTTGAGATCAAAGTTTGAACTCAATCCATGGGAATGATTGAGGGGTTGGAAAACGAAATCTCCAAAATTGGATTGTTTGACCCAATTGAACTAAACATTCCCAAGAACATATTTACCTCATACTTTACACTTTGTGCCACCAAATTACCACACATGGACAAGATATTTTATCCTTCAATGCTCTCAAAAGTTGGTCAAAAGCATGTGTTTTATAGTAATATATGAGAGCAAGGGAGGGTGGTGTGAATAAAGAAAGAGGAGAGATGGGGATGGGGATGGGGATGGGGGATGGGGGTGTCCCCCTGAAGAGCCTGGTCAATCAAAAATTGTAACATTGAATCAGACTTCCAGAAGTTTTTTAAAGTCTTTCAGAAGTTCAAAAAAGTTTCACAAAAAGTTTTGGTCAAAAGTTTCTCTCATGAGTGATTTAAGAAAACCCGAGTGCGGACAACCAACACTCTCTTTGCATTCACTCTTCTATGAATTCTTCTTCCATCATCCCCCAATCAACCACAAATTCCATTGCTTTATGGATGGAAATTCTTGAGAAATTTTTGAGAAAAAATAAATAAATATTTTTTTATGAAAATTGTGGACCTCTTAATAGTCGGCTCTCAAGTGATAAAGACTTTCAAATGGGGTTGTGGAAGTTTCTAGATTTTTTTAATATTTAAAAAAAGAATTGTTCAAAAATAATACAACGTTTGGCTTTATCATGAAATATCCAAATTGGCTTCTTACCAAACTTGGACTAATTCATTGTATCACATTTTTCCATATGTTTTAAGTGCCCTTTTTTTTTTGTACTCCCTAACGTTGTCTCCCTATTGCTTTTTGCCTCCAAAAGCCGCCTACTTAAGCATGCGGGATGCTTTCATTTTCCAAGATTTTCATTGACTCAAAATGAAACAACCATAAATTTAGTACTTTATTCAACGCTTACATTTCAATACAAGATGTAAAATTCCAAATTACTCCTCTCTATGAAATTTAGAATTCACCATGAGTAATTTTTGAGAGGGATTAAAATATTTTCTAATGTTTGGAAGCCTTTTTTGATGATGTTTTATGAATTTTAAAATCACTTTTAAAAATATAAAAATTCATTTAAACGGGTTTTTGTAGGACGATGTTTTATAAGAAAATTAACTAATTTTGAAGTAAAAAAAAATAAAAAAGCATTATAGGTCCAAATTAAATTAGAATCATAAATAAATTTCATTATAGGAGCTAAATTTTTATAAGAAGGTTAATGAAAAAAATTGAAAATTATAATTATATTTCTTTAAATGATTTTCTAAAAAATGAAATAAAATGATGATGCAATAAATTAGGCAATACATTTTTTTTTTTATGAACTATTTTTGTGTTATTGTTAAGCATGATAATTTTCCCTTCCACTAATTCAATATTTATAATTTTAGCACTTATAATTTAAAGTTTAGATTTTTCGATACTTAATTTTCGGTTTTATCAAACACTTGCTTAGTAGGTGATTTTTCAAAAATCATCTTTTTGTTATATAATATGTCTAAACATGTAGTGATTTTTCTTAAAACCATTTTCTATAAAAACCAATACTAATAAAAAAAAAGTTATACATTAAAAGCATTTTAATTAGAATCACTATCAGACGACCCATTAGAATACGTTTGATAGTGATTTTAGGAAGTATTTTTTAATTTTTAAAAGATAAAAATTTTTGAATGTTAGAAATACTAAAAATACTTTTAAGAATTACCATCAAACACACTCTTAGAATTCATTTGATAGTGATTATAAAAAGCGTTTTTAATATTTCTAATATTTGAAATTTTTTATTATTCAAGTGTTAAAAATGATAGAAATATTTTCTAAAATCACTTCCAAACGCACTCTTAATCTCTCAAAAATTTTCTACTATACATAATTGGTCAAAAATTTGTAGATTCCTTATCTTGCCTTTTCATTAGATAAGATTAGAACAATGTATACTGATTTGAAAAAAAAAAATCTAAAAAAAGGCCCATAAACATAAGCATTATTAATGTAATTACTTTGACTTCTTTTTTCCCATAACTCGAGATGAAAAACACTTTGAAAATAAAAGGAGACAAGTCCCACAATGACTTGGAATTGCTCTTACTCCCATAGGAATTAATGGTAAGAATCCATGATGAAAATTAGAGAATCAAACATTTGAATGAGTTGGAGGATGATATATTTTGACCATTCAAATTGTAAGACCTTTAAGGATAAGTAATTATTTTGCTTCTTTTGTCGTATTCCAAAAGTGATTAATCCTAGTACAACATTGTATAAAAAATTTTAAGGTTAATGGTAGTTTTCTTTCCCATCAATCAAGAGGCTATTGTTGTCATGACACTGAGAACTTAGGATGTGGGTGCAATGAACTTTCTGGAATGCTTGACTCTTATGAGCTTAGACACCCAGTCATGTCATATAATGAATAGCATACCAGTATTATGGGGTTTTTTTTTTTTTGTTATTTAAATAATATTATTTTAAAAACCAATATTTTGTGACGATGATTATAACCTAAAAAATATTTTTAAAAAAAAATAAAGTGTTCGACAAAATTTAGAAAATAATTTTTAAAATTTTAAAAATCACCTATAATATTGAAAAATCACTTATAATGTTTTTTAGAGAAACATTTGATAGATGATTCTTCGAAAAATACTTTACGAAAAAACACTTTGAGTAGAAACACTATCAGATACCCTTTCACAAAAATATAGTATTTTTTTTATAAAAAAAAACTATTTTACATATATAAATCATATTTTCTTAATAAAATTTTAGTAAGAACATATTTTATAAATTTGTATTAAAATGATCTTTTTAAAGACGATTTTAATATAAATATAATCGATAAGCATGAGATGTGATTGAAATCACAAGACCATGGTTTTTAAAATAAATATTGTTCTAAGAAAAAATTGGAAGGTACACCTTTTAGCAATCTTCTTACTAAAATGTTGTAATTCAAGTGGACCATATCGAATTGATAGTCAATCCTAACTCAAACCAAGAATAAATTACATTTGCTCGAAGCACAATTCGATTTGAGTTGTAACTTGACTTGCCAAACTCAAATTCAATCAAGACTTCTTTTTTTCTTAATCTTGTATTCTCGGATCATATTTGAATTAGAAAAAGAAAAAAAAAATGAGTTAGGCATGTATTGGTTAAGTTGGACGAATTATATGAGCTATTTAGGTTATATTTTTATCCAAGCCCAACCCAAATTACAAAAGGGGCTACCCAAGCCTGCCAAAAATTGGATTGAGTTGGGTTCCACCAACCCAAGTTGCCTATTTTGTTGTAATATGAAAATTTTCTTTTATCAAAATGGGAAAATATGTCAAAATGGATTTCAACAATTCAGCAGCCTTGTCTAAACTTCAGAACTAATAATGGGCTACAATTGTGGGCTTGGCCCATTGGCCTACGAATATCATCCCCTAGATCATCTGGACAAGGGAGGTGGCCTCTCAGGAGGCCCACCTATTAGGGTGGGCTTGCGGTTTCTGGACCAGCCCAGTTTCCCCATTTACCCAAGCTGTAACCCATTCTGCATAGAATTCCTTTTAGATTCAAAGCCATTCTGAAATAAAATATTCTAAAAATGGTGGAAAAATTACAGAATTATTAGTTAAATATGAATGCTCATATTATTAAATATGGATGTTAATAAAGGCATAAATTGTATTTAATTTTGTTAATGAATAAAAATATTTTGAAAATTATAATTGTTAATAATATTTTGTTTAAAATGAATTATAAAAGTAAAGATAATTTGTTTTTTAAGATATATAAATAAGATAATTTTCTTATTATATTTAAATATTTCCTGGAAAATTATTGTGGATCAATTTTAGTCTGAATTTTTTTTGTATTTATTAGATTAATTGTTTAATTTTAGATTATTTTTAAAAATTACTAGAATTATTTTAATGTAACTAATTAAATATCATTTGATCTAAAATTTATTTTTTTATTCAAAAAATTAGAAAATAAAAAGTTGCGTTTGTTTTCATATTTTATTAATTTTTTAATAATTGTTTTTAAGGTAGATTTTTTTTTTTTTTTTGTAATTTTATGAAAACAAAGTATTTGACAAATTATTTTTAAATTAAATTAAATTAAATTTATATTAATCAATGTTTTCAAAACCGGATCTATCATTGAACTAGAAAAGTTATCGGTTCACGGTTCACTAGTCAAATTAAATATATATTTTATATATTATTCAAATTAAAAAAATAATAAATTATATCTAAATTTTGATAGCATCTACTTTGTTTGTTGTGTTTAAGATGTTATACATTCATAATGTCAATAAACTCAATATTTATCAAATAATCAAACCATTGCTATCCTACATTCAAATATGAGCAATAAATCAACAATGACCAAATTATCAAAGAGTTGTTAACTTAACAAATTATCCTTAACAGTGGCCAACGATAACAGCTCGATGCCAGTGATAGTAGGAAGCTGGAGCTAGGGTAGCCACGCGGGAGATGAGAGAAAATGAGCTTTTATATTGAATCGTTTGGTTCAGAGGGAACCGGTCAATTCGTTCGATTTGTCGATCGGACCGTCAGTTTACCCAGTTTGATTCTAGTTCAACCACTTTTCATCCCAATTCATCAGACTGGATCGAAACTATGATCAACCAACAGTTGAAATGGCTGGTCCAATCTAGTTTTTAAAACCATGATATTAATATAAATTAAATTCAATTTAAGTTTCATTAAAAGTAAAACAATTATTTTACAATTAGGAATGAATTAAAGATAATTTTTTTTAATAAAATATAAATAATAATATTCCAACAAAATCATTCATTATGTTTCTTTAAATATTGACCAACATTATTTTCTATGTTACTCTAAAATGATAGTAAACCTTTTGCAATGCTTGAGCCTTAAGCCCATGATGGTACTCCACTTATAAATTAAATAAGCTTTCAAATTTACTATTCTTTTTTTGGAATACTAACTGAGTGCTGCGCGAAACCAACAAAAAAAATCTTAAATAGATCAATAAATGATAGAGTAGATCTAACAAATTAATCAAAATCAAACACAAATTGTACTCTACTCCAAACAAGTATTAATTAATCAAAGTTCAAAATTTATGCATAATAAACTTCTTAGCAATGATGCCAAACAATCACTGTATTTTTAAGCATCATATATGTGAAATCCATGGAAGAATTTAGAAGAATTCAAACATTTGGTATTAGATATCTTAAAATAGAGATGAAAACCAATAATCAGCACAAAATAATGCATTATTCTCTTATTCTGCATAACAACAATGACATCTTTCAATTATAAAAATGATTTAGCCTTCAATCATTCATGTATTTCAATGGAAATCTCCATGTGATGCTTGGATGTTAAGAAAATAATAGAAATAGAATTTCACTTAATCACAACTTCCCACATCACTAGTTAGAACCAAATAAAAAGAGTATATTAAGAACTAAACAATTTGTATCAGCATATAAAAAATGAATACGAAACTCTCTTGACTAATGAGTACACAAACTATGGGTTAGTCCTCCTAATGTAATTGTTTGAAGGATGTCAAGGTAACATACAAAGTGAATATATAAGGAAAATTTAACCTAATAGTCTAGTCCATGAATTCAAACAATCACTACTCACCATAAATTGTTCTTGAAAAGAGTTGTAGATAGACCTAAGCACTTTCTTTAATTACTTATCATACAAATGGTAATGTACATTTTGTTCAAAGAACAACATTCTTCCCATTATCTTCAACCTATATTTTTTCATGTTTGTCTGCAATGATAAAAGTTTATCAAACACATAAAAAACAATTACTGGAATTGAGGGACATTATTACACATGACATGTGAGTTGTGAAGAAACCTAACTTACAACGTCAATTATTCTTGAAAACCCACCCATTGACCAATGTTCCATTAATTTCATAACAAATACACCACAATCATTCTTATCACAAGTTGATCAGAAATTCTTTACTTATTCTAATGTTAAATATTTAGGTAACTATAATTTGAAAATAACATTTATGTGCAGAAGGAGATAACAAAATCTTACTTATTAGTCTAGCATGGGATATCGAGCATTACAAAATTGAATGTCCTTCAATCAAAATCTGTCAAATCCATCTTATGTGTAGTGAGACATAAGACAACATTTGACTAAAATAGAAAACATATGGTTATATGTTTAATGTAGTTTAGTTGTAAAGGAAAATAATAAAACATTCAATGTTTCAACATTTTTAACAATAACAAATTTAGGGTTGTACGATACCAAATTTTGAATGAGTGTAGTAATTTATTTCTTCTTCCTACCCGAATGAGGCTCTAGCCATTAGATTCTCATATTAAGGAGATTGTACTCTAGGGAAATCATACTAGTTCTTCAATAGAATGGACAGAAACGCCTGTCACCATAATGGGTTATCATTATGTTTAAAGATAAAATAAGGAAAAAAAGGAATACAATTATTTCATATTTGAAATCTAATCATTAATGACTTTTTATAATCCAATTCCTTTTTCACATTCAAGTATAGGAAAGGCATACATTTGTCTTCCAAGTCGGGTGATGATGTAATCTTTCACTAAATGCTTGCTTTGGGTGTGAATGACCATCTCCTCCAAAATAAAAAATTTAATGTTTGTGTAAATCATTTTTGCAACAAGTTTTTCTAATGCAACTTTTGAGATCATTATTTCGTAAAGAAATAACTAATATTTACAAATATATAAAGTGTAAAATTTTGTTTGAGTTGGGTCCTCAAATTGCATCATCTAGTTATAGACATCCATCACTTAATGATATCACACCAGCAAATTAGTAAGTTAATAAGTAATTAAATGAAAGAAAATAATTTATTGTCCTGTATAAAATGTGAAAAGGTTACTATTTACATGGTTGCCTATCTAATTATTTTCTTCAAAATAGCCTAAATTTCCACGGATTAGGTGGACGTTGTGCATTGAAACAAGCTCATCGCTGTCAAAACAAACAAAGTTATTATCATCTGTTCATTTGAAAATGTTAAACAAGTTGAGGAAGGTTTCAAACAACATACCTCATCTTCAAATCCCAATCAAATACCTTTTTGGTCACTTCATTTACATCCAGTCTAATGGCAAATTGGTGAGTTTTTGGCAATAAGGTGAAGGGATATAATAGATTAAGTGTCATATGACATAGTCTATGTCCGCACGCTTGTGTGTGGAGGCTTAAAAGAACACTTGATGGCATGACATCGTGCATAATGTCATCCTTATCATTTATATTTTATTACATTAACGACAAATTTATTTCAAATTATGCTCTTTTTATATTTATAAGAAGACTACAATTTTAGTAAAATAACCAATTATACCTACCTGTCCATGTTTCTACATATCTCGGTTGGTGTCATTGTGGGGGTTGCATGACAATCTAGGCTATTATTAGTTGCTCTCACCTCATACTTAGACTGAGTAGCAATAATTGCATGTCCACTACTCTACCTTCAACCCCTGAATTTATGCATCAAGTAGAACATTATACCTAATTTATCTTTTATAGCCTACTAGTGTATTTCTATTGCACTGTATCCATGAAAATTGTCATGGTACATGCAATTTAAAGTTTACATAATTATGAATTATGTACTAGTAAAAAATATGGAAGCCATATAATTTTATTGGCTTACAAATAAGTAAAAAATAATTGAAACATTTCTATGTTCATTATGGTTTCTTTTATCTACGATTATTTTTAGAAGATTCTATTGATTGTGAAAACTACTCCTCAAACATATGCATTCAAAATGCTAATATGTAATTTACTTACTCCTTGGAACCAAAAAAAAAAAAAAACATATTTTCTCTAAGTGCATCTATATGGTAGATCTTGGTACTGTTTTACATTGTTAAAGTTTAGGAGATTTGGATTTTCCCTATGTAGACAACTTGCTTTGATCATCTTTATAGATAAAATTTAATAAAACTTGTAAAAAATAACTCTTAAGAATTAGTAAGTTCACTTTTCGGTTTACCTGATGTGTGTGGCAATTCGAAATGAGTAAAGTAATTTGGTTTAATGGTGAGACAAGCATTAATGGTGTTGGGAACCCTGAATTAATCCATTCCTATGCCCTGGATCTCGTAGGGTGCATGTAAACTATCTTAAGCTTCTCTAAATCTATCGCAATGAAAACATATGACTTTAAAAATCGTATTGGGATAAAGATCTAGAGAAAGTTTTCATACCTGTATCTAGATGTTCCCAGATCAATTCTTTGCGATGAAAAACATGTTAGAATAGTTTGGAGGTCTTGCATACCTAAGATCTTATGTTTGATGACTCGAACCATGATCTTGACATTCTAAAGTGTGGGCTTTAGAAGGGTGCAAACCTTAACTCTCTCATTCTCTCTCTCTTTAGAGGTGGAAGACAATTAACTGAAAGTCATTAGGAAACTAACGATGTATTTATAAGGTTGCCCACTAGGATTAAGTGATTTGAGCCCATCAAGGCTTGTGTTATTCAGTGATTAAAATATCATGTATCGGTGTACTAGGAAACGATATTTTTAATGGATGTATCGATGGTCAATGCTCTCTATAGAGGTGGAAGACAATTAACTGAAAGTTATTAGAAAACTAACGATTTATTTATAGGGTTGCCTACTAGGCTTAAGTGACTTGAGCCCATAAAGGCTTGTGTCACTCAGTGATTAAAATATCATGTATCAGTGCACTTGGAAATGATATTTCTAATGATATATCAGCGGTCAATGTGGGTCAAAGCTAAAAAATGAGTTGTTTCTTTACGACATGAGGAAGTTGAACTCCCCAATAAAAGGTTGAGCAAACACCCACCTTACCACTAGGGCAAGTTTGCCCCTTGTTAATTATTTTGCATGCACACACGTGCACACACACACACACACACACACATATATAAATATTAAAAGTTTTTCATATGCACAAAATATTAAAATAGTACTTTAAACAACAAAAAACTTAAGTGATTCCCTTTTTTTCGCTTTTTGTAGTGGCAACTCTTCAAGACTTGTACAAAGAACTGAAGTTACTAAACTACCCACTATAGTTGGAAAAGTGGAGATCATATGTTAGGGTCCATGTGATGAATCATGGAAGGGAGTCCCATGTACTAAGTCCATTATTATTTTCATGTAATGTAACACAGGTCCTTTTTAAGTATGTGCCCAATTTAGATGATATGTGGAAACCACATGTTCTCTCATCTCTGCAGTCATCTTCCTGGACTACACCTTGGTGGACGTATTGTTGGAGGCCAGCTCCATACTTTTTTTTTTCTTTTTTGATAGGTATTGAAGGCTAGCTCCATAATCTCCATAATTTGAAGCAACTGCAAGAGATTATGTTGATTTAAATTTAGGTTTATGTAAAATTATGTGGGTTTTATTCACTAATTATTTTTTCAATCTGTGCTTTTTATTAGGATGTTGGCTTCAATAACATTCAGGGTGATCTTCTTGCTGGTCTGTGGGGTCCTTCATTGTAATCTTTCTCATCACTTGGTGTTATGTGTTTCTTTTATCAAAAGACTTGTTTCTTTTTTACTAGGAACATCCATGGTAACCATTCTAGTGGCATCATCCCAAGATAATTTCAGTCAACACCAAATTTATGGTTGGTGATCATAGCTTGAGTAACGTTGTTGCTTTTAATCTATATACACTACCATATCAGATTATGTTTTGATAATTTTTTATCTTTATCTCTTATTAGGTTTTGGGGGAATAGGTTCCATCCAGGAGGCAACTTATCCATCTTAGGATTTCCCTTTGGAAACTAAGTAGAATATTAATAGCCCACCGACAATTGAATTAAGTGTTGTTAAGAACTACCATTTTAGGAAAGTTCATGAGCACCAAAAAAAAAAAAAAAAAAACTGGGTTCTGGAGGAATAACCCTCATAGTTGATGGAAAAATTCTGATGGTAAGTTGCACGGTGCTCCTACTTGCTGTCTGCATTTAATTAAGCCCATGCACAAAATCACAAAAGCTTGGAAAGCATGAAAGTCCATGGTATTATCTTCCAATTACTACAATCAAAGGTAAAATTTTATTAGCCTATGTATATGCTTATTGATGATCTATAGTACTATTATATATCAGTTATATGGATTGTTACCTTCCTGATTATCTTCCTTCCTGGTTATTCAATGGTCTTTGACTGTAGCAGACTTTGCCCACAATTCCTTGCTCTTAGTTCTCCATTGATGTTTATGTCAAGGTAGGTTCCCACTGCTTGCCATGTCAGATTTGAGAAAATTTCTTCCAAGAGAAGTTTATTCCAGAATCCCAACAAATGCAAAACACACTATAGCAAAGGTTCAATCAGCTAGAAACAACAATTCTTTGGAGTTTCCCTCAAAAGTATTAGACTATTATGTAGACATGGACCATGTTGTCCTTAGTTTACAACTTCGATTGTTGTTGCAAGAATGATTGCAAACACTAGTACCTAACCATGCCAGTTTCATCCATGTGACTTCAATTCTTTAGGGTTTTTTTATTATATAGTCTATTTTGATCTTTAGAGTTTATGAGTGACAAATTATGAATCTAAAAAAAGCTTCATTTAGCCAAATCCATACAATGACATGATGGTTCTAGAATTTTATGTTTTAGAGTTGAAAACTTTGAGGTTAGATACTTTTTTTTTTTTTTTTTCAGAAAGACAAAGTTGTTATACTGATTTAATCAAAGCAATAAAAAAACTAAAGAACACATTGATATGGAAAAAACTGGAGCAAGCATAGTTTCCTTGGTTATGATTTGGGTCCTATTCTATAAATAACTTCTTATGAGTTAAATTTCACCAAGAAATCAGTGTGTCATTTTGTATCTAAAGAGGAGATGAGTAGTACAACAATAGTTACTGGTAAACATTCTATGTTTGATCATCATCATATCTCCTAATGAAATATTGCATGTTGATTATGATCTTATATAATATTTTACCTGTATAATTGTAAGTTAACCAGATTGTTATGGTGACTAAATCCATTTGAGTTGCACTAGACTCTAAAGCTACAGGATTGTGTATGATAGTCAGCCATTGGAGTGGTGAATCAGAGGATAACTTCATAGATGATCTTTCCATTGGCTTGGCAAGTGGACAAGTTCTATCGGCTGAACTCCTTAAGCTCTGTTATGCGTTCGGCATTTTTTGTTGCTAGTAGAAAGAAACTATTGTATATCACATCATATAGACCAAAATGGTGCATCTTGTTGAAGCAAGTGGTTTTCCAAGTATAATCAGGTATAAATGGAATCTTTTCTTCACTCTAATGCTTGTATTACCGAACATGTGGAATTTTATTTGTGATTTCATTTTCTACGAATGCAGAAATTTGGCATGCAATAAATTTAGTCAAAATGTTCCCTACTCCCTTACTTTAATGAAAAATATTCGACAACTTTTAATTGTTTGTCTCGGTACTGCCCATTTTAATGGTTACTATGGTTGGTTTATATTAATGACTCATAAATAAATATTCTCTTCTTACAGGAATCTGAACCACAATTCATTATCTGGACCCATTGGCAATGTGTTTACTGTCCAACATAATCTAAAAGATATGTATATTTATCGGCCTATAAAATCTAAAAGGAAGCAAGATAGTTATATTATTAGGCGTTACCTAGTGGTAATATGTTTTCTTGAAGATTATGGCACAATGATAAGTCTTCTTTATATGGTTGTCTTATGTGTCAATATTTTGTTGTGGATGGAGTCAAACTAATTGATAGTTGCTTGTATAGTTTTATTATTCATTCAGAAATTATAATGTTTATATATTATTTAACTTCTTCTATTGGTCTGTTATATAAGCAAAATTTCTATGCCTTGGAAATAATACCATATTTGGATTTGTTGGCATTCCAAGGGAAGACATGAGGCTCTTTGAGTGAGACTTCAATAGAAGGGATTCTTAATTTCATAAAATAGAACAACTACATAAAGTAATGGAATATTACAACATATAAATTGGCTTGTAATAATAGTAAAAATAAGGAAACAAGGAAATAAATTGAAATTGAGTATAAGACCTATAGGAAGATTAGGCATCCGCGGACCCATGATGTTTTGGATTGTCCCTAATGATGTCGTTTTGGAAGATGTCTTCGTGGATCACATGCCATAGGTCTTGACATCCATCAATCATAGATGTTGAGGCTAGGAATGTCACATAAGCATAAAATATGAAGGCCCTTTGAAACTTCTCTCCTATAGGTAAGGAGAGGAGTTGCTCCTCCTAGCTCTAAATGCTACCAAAAGAATGCTTAGATGTGTGAAGCCTACGTGGAGTATTTGACCACTTATCAATAGGCCAAATATGTGCCTAATAACAGTTGTTGTCACCTTGATTTACTTGTCATGTCTTATATCTAACCTCTTGAATCCAACATTAAAATTTTGGCTTAGCCACAAGTAGAGGTTGCGGTGCAGCTCACGACATGATATGGAGAGGAGACCTTTATATTGGAAGGTCTCTTATGGCTTCTAGTTTATGTTTCGATAATTTGTTGTACAATTTAAGAAATCTAGCGATTGAGCACCAACTAGAAAAAGACTGAACCTAGATACAATAGATGAAAAACGACCAAGTTAGAAACTTAAAAATCAATCCCTTCAGTAATTCTTATGTATTTTCATATTGAATAGAACCATAAAAAGTATTAGGGTATTAGCTAGCATACTACAAAGCATATAGTTATTATTATTATTTCTTTAAGAAATCCTCCTTTCAAAAGACAATTTTATTTGGAATTTTTTTTTAAAGAATACTTAAAAATTGTCTCTTCAAGAGATGCTTTTTGCTTGTAATTTTTTTTTTTTTTTAAGAAAGTATATCTTCAAAATACCACTTTTTATTAATTTGAATGTTACCTAACAACATTACTTTCTTAGGTGGTTGAAACTATGGTGGTTTTGGATATATTTCTTCACTATCATATTTTAGAATTTATTTTTTAAATTTATCATACAATTATCAAAACCTCACATTCACAAGCATCAAGGTATAAGTAGAAGGTAAACATGAAGGTTCCAAAAGCATCATTATTAAAATTATGCATAACTTAAGATGATGATTTTAGTGAGCATCAACATTATTGACTATACAATGATGTATGACTTTCACAAACATCAATATTCATTTCAGGTTACAATTTTGTAAAAATAATTTCACTCAACAAGTAATCAAAGATAATGCCTTCAAGAAATGTCAAGGTTGAAGTTTATAGAAGATGGTGCTTCCTAAAAACTTCCAACATCGAATAACCTACATAATAATTGGCTAGAAGATGATACTTTAAGTGTCATTGTATGTCTTTCTTGACTCGTAAAAAGTGTATTGTTCTTTTTTTTTTTTTTCCTTATAATGATAAATTAAGTTAATAAAATATTCGGTCATTTGAACGGTTTGACAACTTATTAATTAGCTTCCAACAATATTTTAGCCATACAATACAACAAATTGAAAACATGATTGATCAAATTTACAATCCCATACTTTCAAACATGATTAATCACATTTCCTCCTATTAACTTAAAGTTATATAATGAATGCTTGTTTTTTGAAATGGGAAATACGACAAGGAATGGTTAGAAAATAGTAAGTTTAAAGGTTAATTTTACTCACATTTTCTGAAGTTTTGATTAAATACATATAATTTTCATTTGTTAAAATTTTTATCAAATACTTCATTTATTTTGAATCAAATGGATGATGAGTAAAAATTACAAATAAAATCGATATGGAAAGTATTTTATGAAATTTTAAGTCAATGAAAATTAAATGTATTTAATCAAAACTTTATAGGAATGTGGATTGAAATTAACCCATAAGGGCAAAGAAGATAAGGAATTTTGACCCACATCACATTTTATTAGAGTGCCTTTTACATAATTCTCCCTCTTGAATTCCATTGTTCTGGAGGCAAGTATAGGGTAAGGTGGTGTTTGTTTTTTGACTGAATAGAAAAAGTCAAAATATTTAACTTTTTCTATTAAGTTAAAAGTAACCTGTTGACATCATCCAACATATTTTCTCTAAGTGCATCTATATGGTAGATCTTGGTGTTGTTTTACATTATAAAAGTTTAGGAGATTTGGATTTTCCCTATGTGGACAACTTGCTTTGATAACCTTTATAGATAAAATTTAATAAAACTTGTAAAAAACAACTCTAAGAATTAGTAAGTTCACTTTTTGGTCTACTTGATGTGTGTGGTACTTCAAAATGAGTAAAGCAATTTGGTTTAATGGTGAGACAAGCATTAATGGTGTTGGGAACCTTGAATTAATCCATTCCTATGCCTTGGATCTTGTAGGGTGCATGTAAACTATCTTAAGCTTCTCTAAATCTATCGTAATGAAAACATATGGCTTTAAAAATCATATTGGGATAAAGATCTAGAGAAAAAGTGTTCATACCTGTATCTAGATGTTCCCAGATCAATTCTTTGCGATGAAAAACATGTTAGAATAGTTTGGAGGTCTCACATACCCAAGATCTTATGTTTGATGACTCGAACCATGATCTTGGCACTATAAAGTGTGGACTTTAGAAGGGTGCAAACCTTAACTCTCTCATTCTCTCTCTTTAAAGGTGGAAGACAATTAACTGAAAGTCATTAGGAAACTAACGATGTATTTATAGGGTTGCCTACTAGGTTTAAGTGATTTGAGCCCATCAAGGCTTATGTCATTCAGTGATTAAAATATCATGTATCGGTGCACTTGGAAACGACATTTCTTATGGATGTATCGATGGTCAATGCTCTTTATAGAGGTGGAAGACAATTAACTGAAAGTTATTAGAAAACTAACGATTTATTTATAGGGTTGCCTACTAAGCTTAAGTGACTTGAGCCCATCAAGGCTTGTGTCACTCAGTGATTAAAATATCATGTATCAATGCATTTGGAAACGATATTTCTAATGGATATATCAGCGGTCAATGTGGGTCAAAGCTAAAAAATGAGTGGTTTCTCTACTGCATGAGGGAGTTGAACCCCTCAATAAAAGGTTGAGCAAACACCCACCTTACCACTAGGGCAAGTTTGCCTCTTGTTAATTATTTTGCATGCACACACACACACACACACACACACACACACACACACACACACATATATATTAAAAGTTTTCATATACACAAAATATTAAAACAGTACTTTAAACAACGAATTAATTATAATTATTTTATAATTAAATGAAAAATTTTCATTTAATTGATTAACAAAAAGTGTTTAATATCATTAATATATTAATTAAATATTAAAAAATTATACATTTATTGTCATTTATTTTATATTATTTAATACAATTAAATTAAATACATCATAATTTTAATATTAAATATATTTTAAAATTAGACATATTATAATCAAATATTATAATATTATTACCGAATAATATTTGATATAATTTAATAATCAATGTACACTTATAAAATTTATATTTTTTATTGACTCATACAATATTATTATCAAATATGATAAATCATATATGTATATATATATATCAATTTTTTCAACTAAATAACTTTAAAATGTCTGTTATAGTTCTAACTTCATTTCTAAGAGCTTTGTTCTACATTTATATAAGTTTTGATCAATTTTACGCCAATTGATGTTTTGTGTCAAAATATCTATTGATATATCCATAAAATTAAACTACTAATATATTTGTGATTACCGATATTTTTATCCTTGATGTTACTTAATCTAGCATAAAACATGTCCTAATTGATTAATTAATCACATAGGGTCATTTAATTAATTAATTAGTCAAATCCAGAGACATTGTTCATTGTCCCCTATGCAACTTTGCGTAATTACCAAACCACCCTTATGCACAAAAATGAATCTAAAGCCAATCCAACCTTCATAAAATATGTCATCATGTTATATGAGCTTAAAACGGGGACTGTTATGACCCATAGGAGTATTAGTTCTCTCATAATCCAATTTTGAGGTTAATTCAACATTTAATTAAGGAGAATCAACTGCATTCCAGCATCCTATGTAAATAACAACAAGACAAAGCTTGGGATTTGTGATCTATAATCCACTACATGCATGCAGACTCTCCATGAACTAGTATTTGTAATCTAACAAGGTAGTGTTATCACTTATCAAGATTACCACTCCAATCTTTGAATTATAAATCTCTATTATGTGATCAACTAACATACTCTACCTCTAATGAGCATATGTCAAATCCCATAAAAGGAATTACTGTGGACATACTATTTCAATCCCATAAGATATCATGATGCCTCTATTGAGAATACTTGTTGTGTAGACCCTCCAGTTTGTTCCTTTAACACATGTCTTTAAGTTCACTTCCAATGCTCCACAGTAGTTTTTTTATGGTCGATTACTACTCATGTGGCTTATCTGTTTTGAGCCACTTTGGAGACTTTGGTTGAGGGGTTTATTCGGCTCCACATTATGACATTGGCTGCCCTTCAAGTTTAGATTAGGCTTCACTTAGTTGTGCTTTAGGTTAGACTCAATTAGGCCCACCTAGTCTCATCTTAGGCCCATATAGGTATACCTGGCCCATTAGGCACCACCTTAGGCCCATTTAGACGTCTTAGGTCTATCTATGTTCACTTACGCACATTTGGCCCATGAGACATTCTTAGCGTGACTTGTATGATGGTATGACTCATTTATCTCATTTACTTATTTATTTTATTTTAATTTTATTGTTCTCAATCACTTTTATTTATTTATTATTATTATTATTTTATCATTTTGTATTTTATTTATTTTAATAATTTGATATTTTTATAGGAAAATCTACCAATGGAGGAAAAAGAATTTTGAAATTGGTAAGTCTTTGAAAGGAACAAAAGGAACCTATCCCTAACTCTCTAGACATCACAATTGGTTAGAAGATCTGGCGCAATTTTGCTTCGAATCCACATCCATTATCATCGCTGCCGATCACTCTCCAATGTGAAAAGGTCAGGCTTAAATAAATACAAAAGATAAAGAAACAAAATATTCATGAAATATTGGATGCTCAAAACGTTGTTACTAGTGCTGATATGAATAATAGAGGAATGGATGGAACTTGACCATGAGAACTCAGGATGTTGTATGGGAAAGGAATAAGTATTCTGATTTAAGAAGAGAATTCAAGAAACGATAGAGAGAGCGACCGTTTGAAGGATTTTCGAAGCATTAACACGCACCATGAGAGGTAAATTAATGATATCAGATTTAGTGGGAATAACTGCATGCATCAGATGAGAGAATTGGATTTTCTCTAGAAGATTGAAAAAACATGATTTTGGAAGAGAAAAATTAGATATTTTTGGGAGAGAACACAAACACCAGAATTTTCTAAGTGGAAATTAGTACCGGAATTTTTGAAGAAAGGTTGAAGAGATCACATGATTTTGGTTTGGTGAAAAACACCATCATAGTTTTGGTTTGATGGAGGACGACCAAATCTCCCAATTCAGAAAATAGATGGCTTTTACTTCCTCTTTCACTACAAAAATTTAGAATCTTCTATTTCTTATTGGAAGTGGGCCTCTTGATGTATAATGCTAAAGAAGACCGAGAAATTGCAAGCATTCTATACATGGGTTACCCAATGGGGGTAGTATAAAAGTGCTATGAGAAATTCATATTTGGTGATTCAACTTTTAAGGAGGGACCGCCATTGGACTAGACATCACGCATGACTACTTGGGGAGATCTGTAGAGACAATCCAAGCACAATATTCACAACCACTTAACAAGGCATCTGGAGATTTTTTGAGAAGGAACATGGGGTATAAAGGACATAGTTGTATCATTGGAGACTCTGAACATCACCACACACAAGTAACCATGGAGTCCAGAAAGCAAGAAGACAACCATTTTTTCTCCATGGAATGATCACCCTACTCGCACATAATGACATATGAGCAACATAGCCGCACCATTAAAGAATTCCAAGGTTACCACGCACCAACCGCACCATCCATATGAAATTCTCCACACACGATTTGTAAGAAAAAATGCACTCAAGCACAATCTAGAATCTCCACACGCCTCCATGACATTACACACACATGCTACCACACATGGGCTACATCTTCCCAAATACCTTGAAGCATAGACACAACACACACTCTGAGGATAGGATTTGATCATTTACCAAACAAGACATGGGTTGCATCCTTGAAGAAATCTCCAAGTAAGCCACGCATATATGCACTTCCCATATCCACATGCATTAAAAAAGGAAGTAGAATATTCATGAGGGAGAGGCTGCCATAGAAGATCCCCACTTCCCATAAGAAGGAGATCTCATGGGGCAGCATCTTGGTGGGATATTTAAGCTGCATGCATTGGGAGTGGCTGTCGGATATAGGAGGAGGGGATGAAATTATTTTAGAAAGGAAAGTGGTTGTGTAATGGAGAATCCATGCAAAATTTTGGACCACACATTCTAAAAATTAAAATACACATTGCCATATTCATGTAGGGGCCTCCATTACTCATAGGGGCACCTATTTTTTCACAGAGATCATGTTGCTTTGGTGGGAGCCGGGAGCACAGTCGCACCATGGGGATTGACTTTTCTATCACGCATAAAGAGAGAAGGGGTTGTATATTTCATTGTAGACACCACCACGCATTGACACAGGTGGCCATCCGAAAAGAAAAGCATGAACAAACTTCATAATTCCAAACAATGGAATTCATATAATCAACTCATGCGAAATTAATTAGGGATTTGGTGGGGGCCTAACATCCATGATATTTTCTTCAATATTGTTTGTTTGATATTTGATTGATTGTGTTTCCTCTTTGTGAATACATGAGATGATTTTACACCTATTATTGAGCTAACCTCAAGCCAGGTACGCTCTTCATCACCCTATTTTCAAAATTCCACAAATATCCATTCCTTTGTGTACTATGCCCTTGCTTGATGTCATGCTTGATTGCCTTGATATATGTTGGATCGTTTGGTTATCTTTGATAAAAATGCATATTGTGTACTATATTTTTATACTAACTTTGATGTTTTATGATAGTGCTTGAGAAGCTGTCCAAGTACACACTTTGACTCTCTTTTATGATAATGATTTGACTTTCTGGCTTGACATGTTAATTCTGAAATCACCTTAGTCCACCTAAGAATCTTCAATCAATTAATTAATTGTCACATTTCCCTCAACTTAGTCACTAGAGACCTCTTTAAGGCTTTGAGGGATGTTACCTTTTAGAGGTACCTTCCTAATAGGTAACCTGATCCCCGAACCAAGACTCGAGTTTTTCAAGACTTGCTTTTCCAAAACTATGGAGTCACTTTCTTAGGGTTTTCTTTCTTGTTTTATTTTTCCTTTTAAAATAAAATAAAATAAGTAGTGATTCCAACTTTTCTAAAACTAATTTTTCACCAATAAAAATGAGTCACACCATTGAGTGGGGACGCACGTGAAAAATACAGGTCCACTAGTTGCCATCGACCTCCATTAATAGTGAACCAACCCATAAGAATATATGACCATTTTAGGGTCTCACTCATAAATAAAAACCTCTTATTGATTTTGGCACAAGCTCAATATCCTCTCAAGGTTGAGAATCCATGTAATATAGTAGCTTGGTGAATCATGACAATTAATAACTTTGTGTCATGATTTATCGTAGGTTCTGTCTAATATGCATCATATACACTAGTACGCTCGCCATGAGAAATCTATCCTAACGACCAAGACAAGTCATCTCTTCAATTAGGAGGTGATGCACTAGAGTCTCTATTGGATTGCCCAAATTCATGAACCGATTGTAAACAACTTATCTAGTTACAAGGAACCTGTGACTTGTGTCTTCTATGTAACTCTTAATGCACCCAAGTCCTATACAATGTAAAAGATTTAGGCTGAATGCTCAAATCAATGTTAATACACCCAAAGGATAGCAAGGAAACAATTATATCTAACTTTGTTACATCATGTCTTACTTTTAAGGGCTCAATCCCAACAATCTTTATAGTTAAAATTTAATAAAACTTGTAAAAAACAGCTTTACAAATTAGTAAGTTCACTTTTTAGTCTAATTGATGTGTGTGGCAATTCGAAATGAGTAAAGTACTTTGCTTTAATGGTGAGACAAGTATTAATGGTGAAACTTTCTTCATTTCTACCTACTATGAGTTTCACTACCAAGCCTTACTTACATTGCAATTTTCTAGCTCTAGTTGTGTTGCTAACTCTATTAAATCCTCAACTAATTGTAATTAAAAAACTTGATATAATTAATCATATTTCAATTGAATCAAAGTTTTAAAAAACTCATCCCCAACTAATAATAATTTAGCGAGCATTGCATTATGTACCTCTCTTTGTCCAAAACACCCAAAGTTCCTAAGCTCAATTGCTACCTATTGCTTAGTCAAGTCATCATTCCAAGGGAAGACACGAGGCTCTTTGAGTGAGACTTCAATAGAAGGGATTCTTAATTTCATAAAATAGAACAACTGCATAAAGTAATGGAATATTACAACATATAAATTGGCTTGTAATAATAGTAAAAATAAGGAAACAAGGAAATAAATTGAAATTGAGTATAAGAACTATAGGAAGATTAGGCATCCACGGACCCATGATGTTTTGGATTGTCCCTAATGATGTCGTTTCGGAAGGCATCTTCGTGTATCACATGCCATAGGTCTTGACATCCATCAATCATAGATGTTGAGGCTAGGAATGTCACATAAGCATAAAATATGAAGGCCCTTTGAAACTTCTCTCCTATAGGTAAGGAGAGGAGTTGCTCCTCCCAACTCTAAATGCTACCAAAAGAATGCTTAGATGTGTGAAGCCTACGTGGAGTATTTGACCACTTATCAATAGGCCAAATATGTGCCCAATAACAGTTGTTTTCACCTTGATTTACTTGTCATGTCCTATATCTAACCTCTTGAATCCAACATTAAAATCTTGGATTAGCCACAGGTAGAGATTGCAGTGCAGCTCACGACATGATATGGAGAGGAGACCTTTATATTGGAAGGTCTCTTATGGCTTTTAGTTTATGTTTCAATAATTTGTTGTACAATTTAAGAAATCTAGCGATTGAGCACCAACTAGAAAAAGACTGAACCTGGATACAATAGATGAAAAATGACCAAGTTAGGAACTTAAAAATCAATCCCTTTAGTAATTCTTATGCATTTTCATATTGAATAGAACCATAAAAAAGCATTAGGGTACTAGCTAGCATACTACAAAGCATATAATTATTATTATTATTTCTTTAAGAAATCCTCCTTTCAAAAGACAATTTTGTTTGGAATTTTTTTTAAAAAAATACTTAAAAATCGTCTCTTCAATAGATGTTTTTTGCTTATCATCTTGACGAGATCTATCTAGTTTTAAATATCTTTGAACTCCTTCCATTTGAGATTTGATTTGAATAAATCGAGGGTATTTCTTGCGTTATCAAATGATACATAGTGCGATATAGTCAAAACAAGGGTTTTTTTTTTTTTTTTTAAAGGAAGTATATCTTCAAAATACCACTTTTTATTAATTTGAAGGTTACCTAACAACATTACTTTCTTAGGTGGTTGAAACTATGGTGGTTTTGGATATATTTTCTTCACCATCATATTTTAGAATGTATTTTTTAAATCTATCATACAATTATCAAAACCTCACATTCACAAGCGTCAAGGTATAAGTAGAAGGTAAACATGAAGGTTCCAAAAGCATCATTATTAAAATTATGCATAACTTAAGATGATGATTTGAGTGAGCATCAACATTATTGACTATACAATGATGTATGACTTTCACAAACATCAATATTCATTTCAGGTTACAATTTTGTAAAAAGAATTTCACTCAACAAGTAATCAAAGATAATGTCTTCAAGAAGTGTCAAGGTTGACGTTTATAGAAGATGGTGCTTCCTAAAAACTTCAACATCGAATAACCTACATAATAATTGGCTAGAAGATGATAAAAGATGATACTTCAAGTGTCATTGTATGTCTTTCTTGACTCATAAAAAGTGTATTGTTCCTCTTTTTTTTTTCCTTATAATGATAAATTAAGTTAATCAAATATTCGGTCATATGAACGGTTTGACAACTTATTAATTAGCTTCCAACAATACTTTAGCCATACAATACAACAAATTGAAAACAGGATTGATCAAATTTACAATCCATCCATACTTTCAAACATGATTAATCACATTTCCTCCTATTAACTTAAAGTTATATAATGAATGCTTGTTTTTTGAAATGGGAAATACGACAAGGAAGGGTTAGAAAATAGTAAGTTTAAAGGTTAATTTTACTCACATTTTTTGAAGTTTTGATTAAATACATGTAATTTCCATTTGTTTAAAATTTTATCAAATACTTCATTTATTTTGAATTAAATGAATGATGAGTAAAAAGTACAAATAAAATCGATATGAAAAGTATTTTATGAAATTTTTAAGTCAATGAAAATTAAATGTATTTAATCAAAATTTTATAGGAATGTGGATTGAAATTAACCTGAAAGGGCAAAGAAGACAAGGAATTTTGACCCACGTCACATTTTATTAGAGTGCCTTTTACATAATTCTCTCTCTTGAATTCCATTGCTCTAGAGGCAAGTGTATAGCTCTGGAGGCAAGTGCAAGATAAGGTGGTGTTTGTTTTTTGGCTAAATAGAAAAAATAAAAATATTTAATTTTTTCTATTAAAATAAAAGTAACATATTGACATCATCCAATATAACTAAATTGAATGTATTGATGATAATTTCACTTTAATTATATTGAATGATGTTAACATGTTATTTTTATCTGAATAGAAAAAATCAAAATATTTAATTTTTTCTACTCATTTAAAAAGAAAATGCCACCTTAAGTTTGAGAAAAAGCACCCTCATTGAAGCCTTTCCGAGACGCAGGGGAATCGTGCATTCACACGGCTGATGCTGATGTTTCCTCCTTCCATTCCCTTTTAAAAGTCACAACTCAGCCATTCTTTAAAGCACCATATCCTCTGCACCCAAGTCCACAAAAATGCCGCACTTCCTGCATCCTTTAGTTGTACTCTTGATTGCGTTAAATTAGCACTTCCTTGTCAAGGACTCAATGCCCTCTCATCAACTCTCAACAAGATAATAGTTATAATATTTTTATTAAAAATCGAAGATGTAATTTGGGTCTTTAAAAGATTGTATAAGTTGAAGAGCTTGAGCCCCAAAAGTTTTTAACAGTAGTAATGGCAAGGAGGTTGATTTGGTCCCAAAAGTACAACTTGAAAAGCTGGGTTTTACTTGCATCCCCTGTACTCGACTGCAGATGAGATGAGCTCACCTGCAAAACTAACATCAACTGCCAACATCGTGGATGTCATGGTTGGTATGTTTTCAATCTGGACCCACATCTTTCTCCATTTTTCTCTCATCTTTGACTTGCAAAAAGTGAGGAATGGGTCCCATGCATGGCTCAATCAAAATGGACTCCCCAACCAAAAAACGATACACTGTGGTTGGGCTTCCTCTCACCAATACAAAAGGGCCACATCATCATTCGTTCGTTTTCTCCCAAAACTATCTTCCAAAGTACAGCCCAAAGTTGGCCCAGGACAGCTCCTATTGGAGAATTGTAAGAGTCCCTTGTTGTAGAAGAGCATATCCATTTGCCTATTAGAATTTGGATTCAATGATGGCATTGGGCCCATGGCCTCTTGGAGGTATTCTCCCCCTGGAATATCATTCTATATTCTTATACATATCTAGGTTTAACTGTCTACATCTTCATAATTTTTAATATCCACCATCTGTTTGAGGTTATCTTCATCCATGGTTTCAAATTTCTGCAATCTCATACTAAGCTTGAATTGCTAAACCAATGTTAATGGCTCATGATAAGAACTAAATCAAGTCAAATCAAGTCAAGGTTCAAATATAAGGTATGAAATCATAGTAGGACTATACTAGATGTATAAATACCTGGGTTTTAATGAGCAATACATTAGGATTTAAAACGAATATTATTTTTATCATGGTCAAATTTAGGGAAAAACTAAAGTATCGAATCGACACTTACTGAATTTCTAATCTTCATCATTGAAAATGCATGATGGGATTAAAGTATAAAATAACAGGATCAAAGTATAGAATAATAGAATCAAAATATATACATGGAATCATCTGATTGATT
The DNA here is from genome assembly GCA_030254885.1 of Vitis rotundifolia. Taxonomy (NCBI): domain Eukaryota; kingdom Viridiplantae; phylum Streptophyta; class Magnoliopsida; order Vitales; family Vitaceae; genus Vitis; species Vitis rotundifolia. The sequence continues at coordinate 7,275,178 of CM058164.1, read as the reverse complement.
GTACTTTTTTTTGATAGGTAGCAAAGTTTGGGGCCTATGGGTTGAAGAATTTCATGTAGTATGATATGGTAATATCAATCAAATGTTGACACCATCTTGGCATCATGCATGGGACAAGTAAAGAGTCATGTGATTAAACATATATTTTAGCAGAAGTGCTTGTGAAATACACAGAAATAGGCCAAAATAGAGAGGCGTCACTGCAAATGACTCCAAGTTGGAGGTGTGGTCTTGTCCCACTGAAAAAGGGTTGAGGAGTGAGTACAGTTACAACTTCCAAGTTGTAACTTCCAAGAAAACTAGTCCCATGCTTCCACTCCACTAGCACAAAACAACCCATTCTCAAAAGGAGGAAGAAAGGAACAATTTGGTTCAAATATTTCGAAATTGTTTCATTTTTGTTTTTCAGTTGTGGGTTGAATTCCATGGACTCGTTTGAGGACGGTGGTTGGGATCTTCTTGACTACTGTATCATTGAAGATGCTACTTCAGCTGATTTCTTTTGGGCCAATCAGAGGTACGGTATCTTCTTCTTGGTTCTCTAACCGTTTGGCTGCTGAGGAAACTCGAGAAAAGAAAAGAAAAGAACAGAAAATATTTGAGCTTTCCCTTTTTTCTTCTTCGTTGTTCTGGGTTGCCAAAAGATGGAGAATCCTGTCCAAGAGAAGTACATGGTTGGTTGGAGGTCTGAGCTTTCTGGGTTTTCAGGGTTTAATTTTTTTTCTTTTCCTACACTTTCTCTGCTACCAAAGTGAGTAATTTCCTGAGGAAAGATGCATGATCAGAGATTTAGTTTTTTTGGTACAGTGATTGTTTCACTTGATTTATATTGGATAAATTCTCCGTCCTTGTTAGTGATATGGATCATAGAATTGATGAGTTGTTCTTATTCATTAATTTATTTGGGATTTGAGGTGTTTTCTAATCTCATTTTCATCATCTTGTTGTTGGTTATGTGGATTCAATCTTTTGTTCTCATCAGACCTGTGATTAAATCCGTCTATTGTTGTTAATTCATGGAGACTTCAGAACTTATTTTGACCTCAGAATGAAAATTTATCTGCTCTCAAGTTCATCACCTACTTTTGACTATCAAATTATCAATAATGACCCAAGATGCTCCAAATTTCTGAATGATTGGTCTGAATTGTTAGATGAACAAATATAAGCATAAAATGGGTTTTCTTTGCCCAAATTCTAAACCTGAATTTTCTGAACTTCCAAGCAACATTTTTTCCTGCTGGGTTTTATCTATGTTTGGCTCAGGATGGCTACCGCCATGCTTGAACTTCTTAGCAAATCAGAAACTTTGTAAAAGAAACTGAAAAAATATAATTAACAAGTAGTTTGTGAATTGTGAGGGGTTCTTTTGCAGCATCTAGAAGAGGGATCGAATCATCCAGTTCTGTTTTACATGGTATTTAAGTGAATTCATTTAATTTTCTCATGGCATTATGTTGAGGTATTGTTTTTGCTATTATATTTCTATGACTGTCTTCATGAGAGGTCAATGACTGATACAATTTCCGCCTTGTTCTCATTTGTGGTTATGTTGATGACTCCATTTTACACGACCAGCCTGTATGAGAAAATGCTATATAAAATGCGCTGGTCGTGGCACTGTTCTCTATGATGGTTACAGCTCATATATTTGTGTGTGTGTGTGTGTGTGTTGTTGTTGTTGTCTCAGTATGGATGGAATCCATTGAAAAATCTGAGTAGTCATGCATTGATTTCTTTCTATTATGATATATTGATTATTTGCTTGCAGTCCTTCTAGGGAATTCAATGCTTTGGCTGTTGACGCTGTTTCCACAGAAAAGAGATGCAAAAGGGGAAGGTTATCTCGCTGTTCTTACTCTGATTCTATCCTTGATTGTTGTGCCGCCTCAATCTCAAATTACTCTTTACTTATAAATGTGTCAATTTGAGATGTCACAAGGTTGTTGATTTAACTTGGTCCGACTCGTACCTAATTCCGAGTTACTAGCCCTTTCACACCTGTATTAAACATGTTAGCATACCATGGTAGTTTATTCATTCATAGATGCCATTCTTGCATCTCCTTTATAATTTTAGTGGAAACACATAAAAACAAAGCAGGGGTGTTTTGAAATATTCCTAATATTAGAAGTGACCTTTAGATTGCTAAGAGGTTTGATGGTATTTTTGCACTGATTGAAATGGTATGTGTGAGCTTTAGGCTGTTGCTAAAATTTAGGATGGTTGAAAATAAAATAAAATCCAGCAATATTGATGTGCTACAGGTTATGTTGAATGATGATCTGTTTTTTATTTGGTGGAGTTATTAGATTTCTTGATGGCTCAGTAAGTAGTGTTCTCTGCCTTGTGCATTGCTTCTACCTGCTGATGATGACACCATTTTAATGATTCATAGGGAAAAGGGTGAACGTTGTAGCAGAGCAGATTCTAAAGCAAGTCGTGAGAAAATGCGGAGGGAGAAAATGAATGACAGGCATGCATCTGTTCTATCTGTGCCTCTTCTGTCATGCTCTAGTTGCTTCAATTTTAACACAATCCCAAACACATTTTATTGATCAGTTCAGTTCAGATATGGAAGGGAAAAGGGTCATTGATACAACAATATTTTAAGGAACAAATTGTTTTGTCTCTTAATTTAGGCTCAAATGTCAACCCAATTGCTTGATGCTTTTCTTAAGAATTGTGGGGATTCTTGTTTGAGTTGAGCACCCGCAAGGCGGTATGTAATACATATACAAAATCAGGCAAGATGGATAGAAGATTGTATCTCATTTACGCTGTAGGCTTTAACACATATTTAAATTTTCCAATATACATTGTGTTAATTCTATAGAATTCAAATTGCCCTTTTTCATTTATTGGTTTTGATGGAACATCTTGTCTAAGCCTTCATACAGGTTCTCAGACCTCAGCTCTCTTTTGGAACCTGGGAGGCCTCCCAAAACTGATAAATCTTCTATCCTCAGTGATGCAATTCATGTTCTGAACCAGCTGAGAACTGAAGCTCGGGAACTTAAAGGAAAAACTCAAAAGCTTCGTGAAGACATTAAAACTTTGAAGGTAACTCTTATGTTCTGTGGTCGTTCTGACAAGCATGAAAAGCTTTTCACATACAGTAAAAGTTACAAGTGAAGGTGATAGTTAGAACAAGACAATTGGTTTAGTTGTAAATAGAGTGGCTCATGTTGTCACTGTCTTGCAAGTGCCTGCAGAAACACCAAATTATCTGGCTTGTGAAAACATAATTTTTATAGCTACAGTGGTGATCAATTTTGTCTCAACTTTATTTCACTAAAGAGAACTTCATGCAACCTACATACTCTTTTTTTCGGTTGTTATCATTCATATATTCTCAATTGCAGGCAGAGAAGAGTGAACTCCGTGAAGAGAAACTTATCCTGAAGGCAGATAAGGAGAAGATGCAACAGCGGGTGAAAGCCATGAATGTTGTACCTCCTGGATTTGTGCCTGCCCATCCATTAGCATATCAAGCTGGAGCAAACAAGATGGTGGGCTTTCCCGGTTACGGTGGGTTCCAGATGTGGCAATGGATTCCCCAAACTGTGCTTGATACATCCCAAGATCATGTTCTCAGACCTCCTGTAGCTTAGTCATGCATGATACATGGATATCACTAATTTTCCTTATTTACAGTTGTTTAATTATACAGCATCTGAAACCTATCTTATGGTTTGAATGCTGCTGACAAGATAGTTATCTTAATTTTTCTATTGCTATCAACACTAACCTGGCTCCCTCTTCATTTTTGGGAATTGAGTTTTTCACTTGTATGGCTGGGACGAGTTGCCTTGGATTGCTAACCATGTTGCTAACCATGAGGAACATTTATTTAGATGCCTAAGGCCTGCCCCACTAGTTTTGCTAGGGAAGCTCAGTTGATGCGTGCATATGCAAACGGAAGGTAGTTCAAAGCTCAAGAGTCATGACAGTGTTCCCTTTGCCATCCTTGAGAGTAGCCTTACAGCACATGCTCATGGACCCAATGCTCATGGTTTGGGACCATGACACAACTACTTGTACTGTTTAGCCGGCCCTCTTCTTTTAACACTAGCATTCAGAATTTGTTGAGTCCAGAGAATAGGAGGCAGGCATCCTTTTTTAAAAGAAAAACTTGGCAATGTCTGCTTGGACTCAACAGCAACATCAAGCTTGGAGTCCCAAGCCAAACCAATATTCAAATCTTTCAATCCATGGTCACAGCTGGGCCTGACTAGTACAAGACGAAACATTGCTAAATCACGTAGATACTTTTCTTTGATCATAGGGTGAGGTAGAAAATAGTTCTAATTTGGAAAAATAAAAGTGGTATCTTATATGCCATTATGTCTGTCTTTGACTAAACAAACCTACCAAGAACAGACCCAATGGAGACATCCAGCATTTTTCTTGGAAAATTATACTTGGGCCTCTCATCTACCATTCAGCCCATCCAGATAAAACCCAGAGGCCAGAGGCCACACGTCTTGCTCTCTTCCTCGGAAAATTATGTCCCATCTAAAAAAATCAATAATGTTGAGGTAGCAGATAAGGCTAAGAAGCTTGGTGATCTCTTGGTCCACCTTCACCCCTCACCATGCTCTCTCTCAACGCCCCCACCTCCCTTTCTCTCTCCCACCACCACCTCCTCCACCGCCGCCACCACCACCACCACCGCCTAAAAACCCATGTAAAACCAATCTCAGCTACCATCATCCCCTCCTCCTCAACCCCACCACAGCCTCAGCCGCCACCACTTTACCAACCCTTCAGGCCACCCTCACCCAACGCCCCGATACCCTCCCACTTCCGCTCTCTCGATATCGGTAGCCGCCTTGAAGTCCTCTCCAACCGCCTCGGCCTCTGGTTCGAGTACGCCCCACTCATCTCCACTCTCATGCAAGAAGGTTTCACCCCCTCTTCCCTGGAAGAGGCCACCGGCATTTCAGGGGTTGAGCAGAACCGCCTCGTTGTTGCCGCCCAGGTTCGCCACTCCCTCCTTCAATCCAGCCTCGACCCACAAATCCTCTCCTTCTTCGACAACGGCGGCGACTCCTTGCTCTATGAAATTCGCCTCCTCAGTGCCAGGGAAAGACTGGCCGCCGCTCGCTACGTCGTGGAGAACCGTGTCGATCCCCGTGGCGCTCAGGAGCTTGCCCGGGCGATCAAGGACTTCCCCCGGAGGCGTGGAGATAGAGGGTGGGAGTGCTTTGATTATAATGTTCCTGGAGACTGTCTCGCGTTTATGTATTACAGGCAGAGCAGAGAGCATAGGAATTCATTGGACAAGAGAAGGGCGACATTGGAAAAGGCTTTGGAGGTGGCTGAGACAGAGAAGGCTAAGAGGGTACTTTTAGAGGAACTGGAAAGGAACGACGACGCAGATGATGGAAAATCAGAAATTGAAGGTGCGGTTCGGGTTCCGGTGGTGAGGATGAAAACTGGAGAGGTAGCAGAGGCGACGACAGTAGTGGTATTACCTGTGTGCGAAGCCCAGGAGGGGGTGGATGTGGTGTTAGGAGCGCCATTAGAGTGTCGGAGCCAAGGAGAATTTGGAGTGGTGGTGGCCGAGAAGGGGTGGAAGAGGTGGGTGGTGTTGCCGGCATGGGAACCGGTGGCGGGTCTGAGAGCGGGTGTGGTGATAGCGTTCGGGGATGCAAGGGCGCTGCCATGGAGAGTGAATAGGTGGTACAAAGAAGAGGCGATACTGGTGGTGGCTAATAGGGGGGCAAAGGAGGTGGTGGCTGATGCTGGATTTTATTTGGTGGCGGTTTCCAGTGATAATGGGAGTGGAGGTGGGGAATTGAAGGTGGAGAGAGGATCGGCATTGAAGGAAAGTGGTGTGAAGGAGAGTTTAGGGACAGTGGTGTTGGTGGTTAGGCCACCAAGAGAGGAAACTGATCATGAGTTGAGAGATGAAGATTGGGAATGAAAGATCCTAAGGCTGGGCAATGAGGATGTTAGTGTGATTCAGCCATGGGGATTGATACAGGTCCATACCTGTAATTGTAATAGTGGAGAAAATTTTGAAATTCAAGCACAGGGACTTCAATTCAATGCCCTGTGGAAGAGTGCATCTGTTTTGGTTGCGGAAACATGGCTAGCTGTTGATTAAGTATAAGTTTTGTTGTAATGAGGCTTCAGCCTGTTTAATTTTTTTTCCCTATAAAGTGGTTTACGTTTAATATGATCTTAAGGTTCATGGCATGCCTTGGCATTCTGAGTGTTGCATTTGATTTGGAAATTATGATAATGCTTGGAAGTTCCATACATATCATACATACTATTGAGTGGATATCTATTTCACTGCTACCAGTGTCCAAAACAAACATTATTGTTCTCTTAACCTTAAGATGTTTGTATTCTTACTTGTTTGCTCGATCAAGGTGGTATTCCTAAATTTGATAGTATCAGAGAAGCAAAGACAATGAGAAACTGAGGTTCTACTATGCATTTCTGCATCATAATATCTGCTAAATTTTGTTTGGAGGAGTTTGTATTTTGATACACCAAGGTATTGAGTGAATTTAAGAAAACCTATGACATTGTTAGCTATTTACTTTCAGTATGGCAACATAAATTAAATTTGGAGTGGATCTTCTAGCTAATCGGTACCTCTCAAGCTAATTTGTATCGGTACCTTGGCCAAAACTTTAAATTCAGTATTTGATTGAATGGATTGGGAAAATTTGAAAATTTGATGAGTTCTTTATGTTCAGCTTCACTGATCATCTACTTGCAGTAGTTACATGGAGGGCCATGAGTCACTTGCTGACAATGTCTCTCTATAAAAAGGAAGGGAAGTTGGGAAGGTATGTTGTACTATTTGTTGAAAACTTTCTTATGGGTTATCTGTTTTTGGAATGAACAATTAATACCTCAGGCTACTGTTTCCCCTTTTTTTTTTGCCAGCTGTTTTTATGTGCTGATGTAATGTTGAGAGCATGTAGAACATGATATGTATGATTTTTACTTACTGATATTAGATTGGAGAAACCATATACATGTTTACTTTATTCTTTATTACATATGGAGCATATGCAAATTGCAAGAATGAAAAGCCACAGAGAAATACATAACCAATTCATGAAAGATGAAAGGGTTAGGTACTAATTTTTAGGATATCAACTTAACGGAAGAAACATGCAATTCCAACACTGATGCATAGTAAAATTAAAAAGGAGAAAATGAAGAACTCAAAGGAGAAGACGAAGAACTCAGCTTTGATGTCGAGCAAAGCATAATTCCCAGTCCAATGAAGACCTTTTCTTGATTCTCAACTCCTGATAGGTATCTCATTCTTTCACGTACCTGAATGTGATGTTTAATGGTTATGGGCACAAGATTTTAATTTTGTGATGCAGAAGCTGGATGGCGATGATGGGAGGGTAGCATGGAAGCAGGAGACTTTGTAACAGCACTGCTCACATCACCAAGTAAAATCAACTGCTAGGATTCAACAACTTTTGTCTTGGAAGAGATATGCCCGTATCTTTCCTTCATAATCAGAAGAGTTGCAACAATTTGTTCCGTTGGAAAACAATCCTTTTCATCTTTGTCAATCTTCTAGCAAGTTTAAAACACCGTGGGATTGAGTCAGTAATGAAACGAGTGAGATCAATGAGGAACCAAGAAAACGACTGTAGATGGATGTATGAGGGTAACTGTATCAACATCAAAGCATTGCCTATTTCCTTCATTTTCTCAGAGGCTCTGGTTTCAAGGACTCGAGGACCAAATATCCTTGGATTGACTGTGACTTAGGATTCTGGGAATATGCTTGGCATTAAACCAAATATCCCATTTTGTTTTTCCTCAAACTTTGAATGATCTCCCGTTACATATAATGTGGCCATAGAATGAATTGAGCTATCAAATCTCCACTACTAGTTGTCGCTTATCACCATTAACATTTTCCCATTGATCCTGAGAAATTCTCTAGCACCTGGAGGCACTACCTCCACATTCTCCATCATCCATTGTTTGAAATCAATCTCAACCTGGCCCAGTTTGATCCTTCTAGGATTCAGAAAAGAGAAATGAACAAATAATACCATATATACACAAAACCCAGATCACATCATGACCCTTTATTTTTTATTTTTACTCTTAACAAAGTTATAAAATCTATTATCATCTCCCTTGATAATTAGTGAAACCCGAATGACATTTCTGTTCTCTCTTAATTAGTCTGTGTTCATCTTGTATCTCCAAGATAGATTTACTTTTATTACCATAACTGTTTTCACAGAAAACTATGGCAACAAGAAAAATAACTTTGGAATTGTCTTTGAAACATAAAGGTATAACCTCCTTGTCACGATGGCTCCGGGCATATCATGGAAACTCTATTGGTGAAACACGATACTGCTAGTAGCTCAGAAAACTAAAGAGAACAAAGCATTTATATTCTCAATCAAGTTGTCAAGACTCAAGAGAGAGATAACACTTGGAAGTTGTCAGGCAAAGAGAAGAAAATCATTATATCCTAAACTCGATTCAGTTGTCAATAAAGCCACAATGCTTGGACATCATCAAGCTATGAAATTGTTGAGCAAAAGAAGCACAACTACAAATGTAAAACCACTCCCAAGAAAACATGTTATTGGCAGTCTTGATGGTCCATGGATGCTCATACAAAGGATGACGACCATCCAAAATTATGTTAAGATACTCCTCAATGTATTTATGAAGACCATAGCCATGCAACCTGGATTGTCAATATATATAGATTGACAGATATAGATGGGTCGTTGCTCTCTTGGGTATATACCACAAGAAAATAATAATAGAAGAAGCACCAAAGATGCCACAACATACAAAACTTTTTATTGAGATCACCAAATTCAATATGCATAATCAATTAAGAAGGAAGGGATTTGGGGGTTATATACCAAGCCAAAGCTAACTCTCCATCAATACCTCCACCATTGTGCCATATCAATTCTCAACCATCTGTCCAGGGTCCTCGATAACAACCTTTGCCATATCAATTCTCAACTATCTGTCCACAATCCTCGATGACAACCTTTTCCAAAGTTGTCCCGCTATCTGTACCCACCTTCTCCATCTCCTTAACCACACTATAGCCATCTACAACTTTCCCAAACACGACATGCTTCCCATCAAGCCATGGAGTTTTTGTGGTGCATATAAAGAACTGAGAACCATTGGTGTTTGGTCCAGCATTTGCCATGGACAAAATACCAGGCCCTGTATGTTTCATCTTGAAGTTCTCATCTGCAAATTTCATTGCATGGATCGATTCTCCTCCAGTCCCATTGCCCCTGGTGAAATCTCCTCCTTGACACATGAAGTTTGGGATAATGCGGTGAAATGCTGAGCCCTTGTAGTGCAGTGGCTTCCCAGACACTCCAATCCCTTTCTCTCCTGTACACAAGGCACGGAAATTTTCAGCAGTTTTTGGGGTAACATCAGCGAAGAGTTCCATTACAATTCGGCCTGCTTTCATCTTTCCAACAAGTATGTCAAAGAAAACTTTTGGATTTGACATCTTCACTGATTCAAAAACCGTCCCCACTAATCCGTTTCTGTCCAAACAAACCCATATTAGCAATTTTGTCAAATGAGCATAAAAAACCAGCAACCATAGCAAAGTCTCTCAAAATATTGGCAAAGATAGTAAAAATGAATAACATATTACTTGAAGTCATCATTTTCAGGATTTCTAGACTAAATGAATTAAACAAAATTCAAAAAACTTCATATTAGCTAGAGATTTCCTGCCATCTTAGTAGCATCTTGATTTCGATTCAATAGAGCGCCCAAAGCATATTTTTATAATTTTAAAGCAAAATCTTGATTCTCACCCATCATCACTTTAACAGCATTTAATAGTTTCTTATGCACAAATGCCCCATTTAAATTAGCTATGATTGAACAAAAACAAATATTTGCCAAGAGCAATGTGCCTATGAAGCACAAATACGTGTTTGAGAACAATATGAACACCATACTATTTTATTCAACTCTGTCCTTGCCAGATCATCAGGCATGGCGTAGGATACCACTCAATTAGTATCTAGGAAAAGCATTTTCAAGGTAAAAGTTTCATGTGTAGCCATGGGACTATTTCTTCTTTTATAACCGAGGAACCTTCCATGGCCAAGCCCTTAGGACTTTCCATGGGACACCACTCAACCAGTATCTAGGAAAAGCATTTTCAAGGTAAAAGTTTCATATGTAGCCATGGGACTATTTTTATTTTTTTTTATAACCGAGGAACCTTCCATGGCCAAGCCCTTACGACTCTCAATGAGAATCCAAACCTCAAGGTGTTGACTGCCCCACAACAACCAACACCGGATAAATTCAAGATATCATAAGTGGCAGGATTTGAACCTAGGATCATGTACCACTTACTGGAACCATACTTCCCAGTGTTCACCTTAACCAACTGAGCTACCTTGGCGGGTGTCTAACCATGGGACTATATTTTCAATGCTTTTCAAATGGATTTTTTTTTATAACTCAAAGGCTTTAACCAAAAAAAAAAAAAATAGTTTTGGATCATGCATCCATCTATCTATATATACAGATGGATTAGATAGCTCAACCTATAGATTCACACATTGATATATTTCTATAGATAGTTATGGTATCAACTCATATGGATATGACCATGCTCTATTTGGGAGAATAAAAATAAAATAGAAATTTGCCCCAAAATCTGCTGTAAAAGGGAAAAAAAATCTACAAGACCCTTTTTTACTTGAGAAAATTTACATGAAAATTTTTTCCCTGAAAACAAACAAAAGGAAAATAGGAAACAGGATATGAAGATAACAAGAGAAATGTACATCATCCTATAAACAAATCCTCCAGCAAAAGGGTGAAAAAAGTGCAAAGAGGATATTTTTTTGCAGGATGATTAATAATATCGCACAGCTTTTGAGCTTAACAGGTGTTCATAAAATCACCAGCAAGCCTTCGATATGTGCTTTTCTCCTTCATCTTAAGGCTATGTTTGGATCTCAGCTGGGTAAGAAAGAAAAGGAAAATGCTGGAAATTACGTCTAAAATGATTCAATTTTGAAGCCATTTTCTGAAATTTCTTTTCTTTTCCTGTACTTTAGAGGTCCAAAATAGAAGCCTTACAAGAATCAATTAGTAAAATCCTAAAATGAGAAAAATTTTAGATTTACCCCCATGCTAATGTCTTCTGTTGCTATTTTTCCCTAAAGAACAAAAACTCAACTACGCGAAACTGAGAATTTCATTGAAATCTGCAGATTCCCTGTGTAATATACAAGACAGCTAAAGTTCAATTTCTCTCTCCTACATTTTCTCAGCAACGAAACGGAGGATTATCCTCCATTTGAGGTCTGAGAAAGCTGAGTAAATGAAAACGAATTAAGAGTTAATCAGGTTTTACTGCAGTTGGGTCTGAATCCAACATTTATCTCCTTCCCTACATTTTCTCAGAAACCAAACAAGCAACTGGTCTTCTGAAAGGATAACAATGATAAGATTGATAACAGCAAGTTAAACGTAGAGAATTGAAACGAACTAAAAGGAAAATGGAAAACAGCATAGAAAAAGTGATCACCTTTGGGCAAGCTCAGACTCGAAGAAGCGAAGTGAGATGAAGGACAAGGATTTAGTTGCTACACATTTATAGGAGCAGGGGATGGGGTTTAGGGTTTTAGGATTTGTGCCTTATTGCATTTGTATCCCTGTGTTTTCACATATTTATATAACTTACCCCCATCTCGCTTGTGTGAAATGGGCCGGACCAAAAAAGCAAGGCCTGGCAAGGGCATGTCCAACTTAAAATGTCAAAAGTAGGCGACTTTTACATCCTCATCATCCAAGTACCTATCCAATTCAGTCATAACTTCAAGGTGTAATATTCTTCATTAGTTGCACCAAGTGTATCACTTGCATCTCCTGAATTCAACATTTCAATATGATACCTAAATTTATCGTTTCTAGATCATGATGATTAGGAATTTGAGATAAACTACCATACAAGTTTGCCTCCAACTCCAAATGAGAGTAAATTTGATTTAGCTTATAGGAAACACTTTTTACCTTCTCAATCATACTATCAACTTGACTACTACGACAAAACTTTTTTCACTAAAATTTTATATCAGTTTATAGTGAGGATTTAACACAATGACAATCAATATTAGATTAATCATTCCGATGTCACAATAACTTTGAAAATTTTCAATCATCTTCTTCACCATATCATAAAAGAAGAAATTTTCATACATTTGATATTTATCGATAAGGCTTTGAATTGCTCTTACTTCAAGAAAAAACGAATTTGAAGTGGCATATTTGGTACTAAGCAAATAAAATCAAAATAGCATCTTTGTTGAGTTGTATACTATCTTCAACCAACTATGATATTCTTTCTAATATTAGCTCCTGCGGTTTAGTTGATTAGGATTAGACTTTTATTCTTTTTTTTTTTTTTTTTTCTATTTATACGTCTTCATGCAATCTATATATATTATATTTTTCTTCTCAATGAATGTATGCAATAAAGAATTGCTACTTTCATAATTTGATATGGTATCAAAGCCATCCCAAAGCTTACATGAGTTTGATCCCTCCTCTCAAATGGTTGAATCCCAAACCACTCCCATCTCCAAAAATCTGTTTGGTGCTTCCTCAAATCCAAACCGTCCCACCATTGTTAGTCCCTTTGATAATAACTCTCCTCTTATTTCCACCAACACCATCTCTTAAATCGCCATCAAACTTACCCCCTCAAACTATACTTCATACATTTCCAATTTCATGTTGTTCTTGTAGGATACGACCTTATGGGGTTCATTAATGGCTCCAAACCAATGGCGACAACCCAAATCTTGAGTACTCGCTCTAGATCTGATAAGATCAATTGATCTTAAGTGCCATAGTTGGCTCTATATCTTCGAATTTGGTTCTTTTTATTGCTTCTACACATATATCATTTGAAGTATGGATTGTTCTAGCTAATATCTACCATGGGCACGTATTTTTCACATACATCCCTATTTGATGGTAAGACTCGTTAGTGAAAATTTGATTCTTATAAAAATTGGAGTTGCTACTTATTTTTATTTATTTTTTTAAAAAAGAATATAAGATAAGAAATAAAATCCTAAAAAAATGACTCATATATTGGAAAAGCATGTCTTTGAAAACCCAAGTTTGCGTCCAAGGGTCAAGTTACCTATCGAGAATGTACCATAAAGTAACACCCTTCTAAGCCCTAAATAAAAGGTCTTTACTAATGGGTTGAGGTAATTATGACAATTGGTTAATTAATTGTGGATATCAAGAAACTAAGTGTAGTGAAACATAACAAATGATTATTCAAATAAGGCATACTTATCAAGTGAAATCCAACAAATGAGAAAGGGAAGGAGCGTATCTTGAAGCTTGTTAAGTGCTTTCATAAAACAATAAGGATTAACTCAACAATTACTAACAATGAATGTAAACAATCATGGTAAAGATCTCACATCATCCATAGTATGAATCAATTCAAAGCTAAAAAATCAAGCATGAAGACAATACATAAATAAAAGTGGATAAATCCTAAATACATAGGTAAAACACACTCAAATGAAATAGTAAAAAAATATAATGAGGTTAAGAGAAGCGTATGTGATGTACAACATGTCTATGACATAAATCAAGGTCAAAAGAAACTCACAAATATACATAAGAAAGGTGAATTGTCAAAAATAGATAAAACATTCAGCAACAAAGCATAATAGGAATGTGCACAGAATAAATTGGAATAAAGTATCTAGAAATGATAAAACGTCAACATAAAAAATATACATCATTCTCAACAAGACTAGAACACAATAAAATTTCCAAATTAATTTAATCACTGTCATGCAATGCTAGATTTAATCAAATTCAAATCACTCTACTCGAATTTCAACAATACGTTAGAATAAAGGTGTGTACAAAATAATTCCAAATAAAATAGTTAAGCGAGGTATTTCAACAAAATAAAAATTTCGCATCTTTGTCTATGAGTCTCGAACAAAACCTACTTGGCCAATTACCCAAACCATATATAGTAGATTAATTCACAAGCACAGTGGTAAAAAATAGAGCAGTTTTCAATAACGCATAAAGACTAATTTTATTAGCCTATTTAGAAGCATGATAAAATTCTACCAAAATTCATACAAATCGTTTAAGATGTCTAATTTACAAAAAAATAAAAAATAAAAATAGCGGCATAATTAAATCACACAAGGAAATATTTTAAGTGGAGCCAAACAGCCCCTAACTACATAATAAGTCAAGTACAATAGGTATATAAAAGAAAATCGTTTTCTCCCTACTTGGGGATCAGTTTTTAACAAATCAAGTGTCTAAAATTAATTTCAAAAATTTTAGATTAAGTAAAAAATATCAAATGAAATTAAAAGAAATGCAAAATAATTTATTTCTGCAAATTTCGTTTGGGTGTCCAAAACAAGGCTTGAACATGACCTATGTAAAAAACCAACTTAGCTTTCTCATTTGAAAAAGGATTTTTGGTCAAAACAAAATTCAATTGATAAGTTTAAGAATTTGGATTCGTGTGTCAAAAAATGAAATTCATTTTTAAAAACAATGTAAAAATTCATACCAATTGAAATTGATTGCAATTTTTCTCTTCAAGAAAGAGATTTTTGAAATATAATTACTTAAGATGATTAAGAATTGAATTTCTTTTGAAAGAGATTTTGAAAAAAATAATTTTCCTAGGTAATAAAACACACAAGATATCAACTAACAATAACTCCAAGAATATGTAGGGTGACATACAACATAACATCTATAATCACTACCAACAAACATTGACAAAACAATCCAAAAGAAAGGAAAAAAAAAACAAGTTAAATAATCATATGATGCAGGTAAGCAACCCAACATGAGTGATGTAGGTAAGCAACCTAACATGACCTCACTTGAAGGTGCAAATGAGCCCAATGTGAATTTTCTTACAAAACAGACAACCCAGTTTGGTTTAATGGTCCAAGAAGTAGTTAAAGCCCAAAAGTTCACAATTGACGAGCTCATTATTTGGTTTAATTATTCAACAAGTGGTTCATTAATTAGTCAATGAATCTGGTCATTAATAGTTTTTACACTTCCTATGCTTGGAGGGTTGTTCCAATATTAAGTCTTTTCCCATGCTAGTCTAAATATAGTCTTTTCCTATTCTTGGAGGGTTGCTCCAAGATTAAATATGCTTAATTTCAAAATTGAAATGACTTTTTCATATTATTAAGAACAAACCTGTGTGTTTGATTTTTCTATCAAAGTTCTTATCTCTAAGGTGGATTCCTTTGAGTGGTGAGCTTAATTGTGAGTTTTATCTTTAAGGTGGTGAATTTCTTATCCCTAGAGTGGCGAACTTGTGTTGTTAACTTATAGTTTTATTTCTTTAAATTAGTATCATCATAGGCCACTTATCATGTATGATAAAGGGGCTTAACTTGAGTGATATTATCCCTACAAAGGATAAACCTAACTCTAATCCTAAAAGGCATCAGTCAATAAATAAGAAACATATCAATTCCATGCAATTACCATAATTCATAAATCAATAGCAAACGTGTTATTTATAAAAAAATATTTAAACTAACAATCAAGATCATCAAAATTAATATTTAAATATATATATATATATATATTTTTAGTTAAGATCAATAATGGTAAGAACAATATATTCACTAAGAAATAACTAATATAAAAAATCATTAAAAACTAGCCTTTAAAAGTTCTAAGTTGGTAGCAACAATGCTAAGAACAAGATTCAAAGAAATTAACTGGGATAAAAAATTATTGACAATTAATATCTAAAAGATTCAAACTTGAGATCAACCATGCTAAGAACAAGATTCCAAAAAAAAAAAAAATTAAACTATCGTCAAGAGTTATCCAAAAACTAATATTTAAAAATTCTAATTGAGAATATTATGTTAAGAACAAGATTCAAAAAAATTAAAATTAAACTATCATAAAGAGTTATTCAAAACTAACATTTAAAAAATGTAACTTAGATCAACCATGCTAAGAACAAAATTCAAAAAAAATAAATTAAAACATCATTCAAGAGTTATCCAAAACTAACATTTAAAAATTCTAACTTGGGATCAACCATGATAAGAACAAGATTAAAAAATAAAATAAAATAAAACTATTATCAAGAGTTATCCAAAACTAACATTTAAAAATTCTAATATGAGATCAACCATGTTAAGGACAAGATTCAAAAGAATTAAACTATCATAAAAAATTATTCAAAACTAATATTTAAGAACTCTAACTTGAGAATATTATGCTAAGAACAAGATTCAAAAAAATTAATTAAACTGTCATCAAGAATTATCCAAAACTAATATTTAAAAGCTATAACTTGAGAATATTATGTCAAGAACAAGATTCAAAAAAATTAATCTATCATCAAGAACTATTCAAAAATAACATTTAAAAATTCTAACTTAAGATTATTAATATCAAGAACATGAGATTCATAAAAATAAAAATAAAAAATAAACTAACATTACAAACAATCAAAACTATATATTGAAACATATTTTTAAAAAAATCTAAACTTGAGATCAATGATATTTAAGGACATGAGATTTGCAAAAAATTAATTAAGATCAAAATCATTCATGACTACATATCTAATTTTTATTTTTTTTTATAAAAATCTAAACTTGAGATTAATAATATTTAAGAACAAGAGATTCATGGAAAAATAACTAAGATCAAAATCAATTAAAGGTTTAACTCTAAATATTTTTTCCAATTGCCATGCTCTCTCTTTCAATTCCCTCAATGGTGTGTCCTCAAACTTGAAACTTTAACATGTAAGTCTCTTCCAAAGAAGGAATCATGATGCCTCTTGAATCCTTAGCTATGATCTCCTTACAAAATATATGGTAACCCGACCTTTTACTCAAAAATCCCTCTCAAAGTCCTCCAAAAATCCTTTTTTCATTTTTTTTTAAAATCCATGTGCATCTAATTCTTATTCTTTGATTAGTCTGTGCCTTTATATTTTTTCATTCCTTTATGCGGCTATGATTCCTTTCCAAAAGTTGTGATCTCTTTGCAATGTGCTGCTTGAATATTTCTTTAAAAAGTCGTGATCTATTCCCCTCCATATGTAGGGATTCTTTAGAACATATCCCTAAAAAAACTCTTCAATATCGCCATCTTTACTTTCCTTTTCAAGTGGTAGCCATGTACCCTTGAATTTTATCCTCCCAATTCATGCAGTAAGCAACCACCAAATCATGCTTCTTCTATTGAAAGTTCCAACTACTTATTTTTCTCACAAAACCACTTAAATTTGCATTAACAAAATATTTGAATTCAGCCACTCATTTCTCTCACATGGCTGCATAGCTTTATGTGTCCATATTTAAAAAAATCAACCCTCAACCTTCCACTTCATGTGCACCAACATAGAGTTTTCCATTAAAACATTTAATCTTAAAACTCCACTAAGACATAGCCTTGATCTCATGGAGTTGATTCATAGAAAATGCAAACACCAACTGCACACATGCAACACTAATTTATGAATTTTTTATTGATCCTTTGAATGATCAAACTCCACTAATTCATTTATGACATCTATTTTCACTAGCTTATTCATAACATTTATTCATAGTTGCATCCACGCCTTATTAATTTTATTTTATTTTTTTTAAAAAGCCACATATGCAACACATTCTCAGTAATCCTCAACTTCTCACTCGTGGTTGCAATTCATTCACACATTAAACATCCATGGCTGCCACTTTCATGCATTAAAGCATTTCAAACATTTGAAAAAAAATTCATGGCTGCCACTTAAAGTCTCACTAAGTTCACCACTATTGCAGCTCAATATATCAATATTTCATGGAATGCATTTGAAATTTCAAACTCCACTAACTCCATGTACAAGGCTATTGAATTCAAACTCCATATTAGTTTTCATTTTTTTTTAATTCAATCCAAACACCATTTCTCTCCATTAATACAAAGCCAACTTGATTCTCTATTGATTTCCACAATTCTCCATGGATATTCACATGATTACATCCATCTTCCTACTTGAGTATAATCAATTTTCCCTTGCATCAAAAGTTATATGCATTCCATTAAATAAAAATTAAGCATGTACTAAAATATTATAAACCAATCATGCAATCACAGTCATTAATCAAACATAAACTCAAAATTAAAATTAAGCATACACTCAAAATATAAAAAATTGATCACATGCACTCAAAAATATCAAATATGCACTAAAAATATCAAAATCAATCATACACTAAAAATTGAATAATGAACTAACGTTCATCTAACTTAAAAACATGCAATAAAAATCAAAGTCAACCCTAATGCACTAAAAACAATAAAAACTAAACAAAAAAAGAACTCACTAGAAAGAAGACTGCTAAAACTATAACTAAAGCCATAGAAAAAAAAATCACACTAAGGATCCACATAGCCCTTTCAAGAAATATATTCTCAAAATAGGTCTAAAAAATAGTAACAAGGTGAGTAACAGTAGATCACCAATGAAGACATGATAAAAGCTCATAAATGGATCCTAAGTACATAGTTGAGAAATCATGGATGAAGGAAGACAATCATAGGATAACATGTGCTAAGAGGATAAAATGGAGGGTCTACATCTATGTCTAACCTTCTCGAGGCAGACTCAACCAATTGAATAAAGAATTTCGCTTTCTTACTAAGGGCACACAATCAATCATCGATTACATGTAGAGTGTCAAAGTATTATTGATGAACTCACCATCTTAAACCATCCTATTGACGATGATGATCTCACATTGAAAATCCTTGGTGGTCTTAATGAAAGTACAAATGTATCTGCTCATTCATGCATGTCTGAGAAAGTCTTGTTATGTTTGTAGAACTACATGAGAAACTCATCAATTTTGAAGCTTATCTCAAGCATGAAGCATGAAAAAAGGCCAACCTTCCCAACATGCCTACTTCCACCAATCCCACTAAGAAACTATTTCATAACCAAAACTCAAAACCAACATCAAATCGACCTTTTTGTTCCCATTACAATAACAAAACTTGCCCACCTTTCTTCAAAAACCAATTCTCATTTTCATCTCAGTTAACCTACCCTTAAACTTTCCAACCATGTCCTTACCTTGGGAAGTGTTAGTTATGCATCATTGCCTTGGACACCCATTCTCCCATGTTTTGCAACATTTAATTTCTTATCATAGTCTAGCCATGTCATCTTTAACTATATCTCCATTTCATTGTAATTCTTGTCATTGCAATAAAACTCACAAACTGTTTTTTTTTTTTATCATTTCTCACAAGCTCTCATCCTCTTAAATTACTATATTAAGATGTGTGAACCTCTCTTATTGTTTCCTATATGGCTACAAATATTATGCCATTTTTATGGAATATTTCACTCGTTATATGTGGTTTTCTCATTTCCAACACAAATTAGATGTCCATGACATTTTATTCACTTTAAGGCCTTGATAGAAAAACATTTTCAAAGTCTTATCATTATACTGTATATGAATAATGATAGTGAATACATCTTGTTACGCTCTTTTCTTGCTACCAATGGTATCTCTCACCTTATCACACCTCCTCTCTCTCTCAAACACAATAACCTTTTCAGACGTCGATATCACCACATTGTTGAAACTGACCTTACCTTACTTCACCATGCCCACATGCCTCCAACTTTTTGGTTGCATGTTTTTTCCACTCTCGTCTATCTCATTAATCATATGCCAAAAGTTGATTTATCCATGCAATCATCCTTTGAAAAATTATTCAAACGTCCACCAAACAATACCAAATTAAAGGTCTTTGGGTGTCTTCATTATCCATCGATTTAGCCTTATAGATCCTATAAATTTGCTCCTTGATCTTTCCCTTGAATTTTTCTTGCTTATTCTGTCACTTAAAGTGCTTATCAATGTTATGATCTAGTTTCCAAACAAATCTTACTCTCACACCAGGCCAATTTCATTATCCATTTTTATTTTCTTCATCATTCTCCAAATCTTTCACAACTAACCAATCATACCTCCCATGATTGGACCTAACTCGATTCTACTATGCAACCAAATATGACCATTCTTCCTTTCTCACACTCCTGGTCAACTCTCACAACTACACTTACCCCCATTACCTCACCATATTAGTCCCCATAAACTCTTTCATTAACAGTTGTCTTTTCTACTCCATATCATGTACCCCTTAAACTTATCTCATCTTATTAGCTCATTCCTTCAGTTTTTTCCATCATTGTTCCAACTCACTCATCTTTTTCTTCCCTCTCCATATTCTTTTCCCATACTTCACACTCAACTCATGCTGATCTTCCAGATTTTGGTGATGTTGGGCTCACTCATACTTGCCATTCTTTCTATGACATGCCTGGCATGCCCTTAGAAAATTCCACTTCTTCACCATCTTATACATCAAATCTCTCATCTCTCTTTCCTAACTCAAAACCTTCCACACCTTATAATACTCATCCCATGCAAGATCAACAAACTCAACCTCAACATAGTTCACTCTTTCTCTTACCTTGAACCCATCATTGTCTTGCCTTAAAACACCCTAAATGGCATTCGACTATATCCGATGAGTGCAATGCCCTTTTTAGTAACAACACTTGGACAATTGTTTTTTTGGACCTCCCTTACCCAATGGTCGACTATAAATGAGTGCTTTGTATCAAAAAAACATTTTAATGGCTCCATCAAACACTACAAAGCTTGGTTAGTTGCCAAAGGCTTTTCACTAAAGGCCCAACATTGACTATTATGAGACATTCTGTCTCGTTATCAAATTAATCATTGTTTGTCATGTCCTTAGCCTTACACTATTCTATGGTTGGTCTTTCAAACATATAGATGTCAATAATGCCTTTCTTCATGGGCATTTAATGGAAGCAATGTATATGAGCCAACCTTTGGGTCTTGTTGACAAGAATAATCCCACACATTATCCACAACCTTAAGAATGTGTTTCATGGTTTGAAATAAGCCTTTCAGGTTTAGTACCATGAACTTTGACAATTTCTTTTATCTATTGACTTCATCAATGCTGAGTTAGATACCTTTTTGTTTATTTACACCCACATGCATCTAATTATATATATCTTAGTTTATGTGGATGATTTAATTCTTATAAGTAATGACAATTGTGTTGTCTCCTCCATTATAACTGAGATTACATGACTATAATTGTTGTTACATGAACTGGGCATTCACCTACCTACAACACCAACCATTTACTAAGGTAATATTAGTGCCACCTATCATTGTGCAAATTTGGTTCTCTATTCTTGCATGAAAGATATTGCATTTTTTCTCTTTGTTCAAGAAAACTACAAAGTGGTGTCATCCAAGTTTCTCATGTTTTCCCTTATGATCAATTGGCTAATGCCCTCACCAAACCGATTTCTCATCAATGACTTGCTTCACTTTGGGTCAAGATTAGCATCCTTTGATACTCCATCTTGAATGGGCATATTAAGGAAATAGAATCAAAATAGCAGCTCTGATGAGTTGTGTACTATCTCCAATTGGCTATAATATTTTGTTCAATATTAGCTCATGTACTTTAGTTCATTAGGGATATGCTTTTATGCTTTTATTTTTGTTTTCTTTTATACGTCTTCATACAATTTGTATATATTATATTTTTCTTCTCAATGAATGTATGTTATACAAAACTGCTACTCTCATAATTTGTTACTTAGCTTTTTAAGATTTGTTTGGTGACCATGTAAAAATATTCTAAAAACTTGTATAAGCATTTTACAAATAGTCAATTACTATTTGTTTCACCTAATCATTAACTACAAATATTAAACTAGTTTCTTGATCTTTCATTCATTCAAACACTTTCTCAAAATCAAGATCTACATACAATATAAGTAGGATTCCACGTAGTTAGCATATCCAAACACAATATTTTAGAGGCAATCTTCGTTTTGTCAACATATTTTTTCTATGTTTTTGAATGTGAAGGAGAACTCATAAATTTTTTATGTTTTCTCAAAGGTGATTAGTGAATTGCTTACAATATTTATGTCATCTTTTATTACAAGATTCAAAACATGTGCTAAGCATCTTACATGAAATTAAGAATTCATCCCCCTAAAAACAACCCTTTCTATTAAACTTCTTTAATAAGCTAATCACAACTATGTCATTTGATCT
The DNA here is from genome assembly GCA_030254885.1 of Vitis rotundifolia. Lineage (NCBI taxonomy): Eukaryota > Viridiplantae > Streptophyta > Magnoliopsida > Vitales > Vitaceae > Vitis > Vitis rotundifolia. Next base: position 7,252,949 of record CM058164.1, on the reverse strand, counting down.
TGTACTATTTATTGCAATTGTGCAAAGTTTCTTTAAACCCCACTTTAGTAAATAAGTCTCAATAACTTGTGCAACATTCTCACCTCAATGAGGAGTTGAAAGTACAGAGAAGTTAATAATTCTTTTGTTTAACTTCCAATTCTTATTAATAAGATGTATAGTTAGATGCATGTATCCAATGTTTTGAAACGATGTCCACAAATCATTGGTAACATCAACTCAAAAATGAGATCTCTCAAACAATTTCTTCATTCTACTTTACTCATTAGAATAAAAAAAATGGCTTGTTCTTACTCTTACTCTTGCATTTCACTTTGGGTGGCCCATTCGCCAACTTAACATTAACTATGTCTTCTTTCAAGTCCAATTGGAGAGTGATATGTATATGTCACAACCACCAAGGTTCGTAGACCATGCTTATCCCACTCATGTCTGCAAACTGTACAAAGCCATTTATGGTATTCATCAAGCCTCACATGCTTGGTATACAAAATTACAATGTTTTTCCTTATCAAGGCCTTTAAAATTCCAAGTCTGACACTTCTTTTTTTATTTTTCATTGAAATTAATTGATTATCTATCATAAGGACTTCCTAACCACTAGTCAATACATTTATTAGCTACTTTGCTGCTCATTTCTTTCTCAACTATTTGACCAATCTTCACTCTTTTTTGCCATAGGAGTTTTCTACCCCCTCTAACATGTTTCTTATCCAATGCATGTACGTTTAAGACCTTCTTATCAAGCATAACATATAAGATTGCAAACCTTTGTCCCCCTATTTGCCATTGAATCCCTTTATCTAAACAATGGAAGTGTGTTGATTGATCCTAGACCATTTCAGTAAGAAGGGTGCCCTCCAAAATCTCTTTTTTGCTTTGTTGGATGTTTGTTTTGTCATTAGCAAATTCTCTCAATTCATATATCAGCCCATTGAGAAACACTGGCATGTGATAAAGCGTGTGCTTCGCCACCTAATTGGCACTATCTCTCATGGACTTCTTCTTCACTACAAGACTCCACTCACTCTTCATGCTTTTTTTTATGCCGACTAGGCGGAAGACCTTAACACTCGTTCTTGCACTTCTACTTATGTTGCATTCCTTGGAGCTAATCTCATCAATTAGAGCTTGAACAAACAACCAACAGTTGCCTGATCTTCTACTGAAGTTGAGTATCATGTTGTTGCCTCTACTGTTGCTGAACTTAACTAGATTCAACATCTTCTCCAAGAGTTTCGAATCCCCTCTACTCTACTCACCATTTGTTATGACAATATGAGATCTATTTAACTATTTGTTTGTGATCAAGTTCTCAAGCACCCACTTCATGTCTATCAGGTCTTTTCTTCTAATCAGCTTGCTAATTTACTTACCAAACCACTTCATGAGCAACCATTCACAACTCATCATGCCAAGCTTGACATACGTTCCAGTCCCCTAACCCTCTAGGGGTATAATGAGGAATCACCTCTACATTCATAGAGCCAACAGTACAGTTATGGCATAGCATAATCATAGGAATTTCATTTATTTTTTTAGTTATTCCATTCCTCAAATGTACTTTTGCAAGCTATTGATAAACTAACAAATATAGCAATAAAAATATAACCTTTTTACCAACAACAAACTGTTTGTATATATATTCATAGATCATACAATGAAGTTTGTCATTCATGAAGCTAAAGAAATTGAAACATTAGACAAAAATGGATAAGCTATTTGCAATACTTTTTAATCATGACATAAATTTGATGCTTATGTAAGCAAAAACCAATCAATAATTTGGAATCCTATTTATTTGAATTATGTTAAGTAATTAATCTAACTTAAAATTAGGTTGGAGCTTTTACATAATGGATAAATAACATGTATAAACCAACTATCCTCATGATACGATGGATGACTTAAAAGCTTAATTAAAACTATTGAAGAATGTAGTATATAATCTTGTTGGAGAATCGCGTCATGGGAGTGAATAGTGGAAAATGTTTTGGAAGAGATCATAGGGTGAACCATGAATTATAGTAGTACGAATCTTGAATGCATTAAACCCATTAGTTTCTCTAATTTTTCCAACAAATTCTACTCACTACATCCTCAAATTTAGACCTTTTTGTTCAAAGAGATCAGTACTATTTATCTTTGCTTTATACAAAATGAGATTGTCTTGGTTATTTGGAATATTCAAGGTGGACCATGGATAGCAGTGATGAATCACTGACCATAGTTCTCATTATTGACTTTGAAGGGAGTGAGAGCCATCATTCTCGCAACCATCCTTGACTTTCTTGAGACACAACTCCAGGTTTGTTTCCATGGCTTGTGTTTCATGCATGCATTAGAGCAAACCATTTCGAATTCATTTCTAGGACAAAAGGCCTTGTAATGGCAATGCTCACAACACCACATCTAGAAAGCAAGCCACCTTTGTCAAAGCAAGTGAGATTTAAGGGTTTCTATTTTGAGGAATGTCCTATTTTTTTTTTGTAATGACCTTGACCCTTAGGCATAGTACCAAGGTCATTTTACAAGCAAATCTAAAAAAGATCATATATCTTAATAAGAAATAATAGGAAATTATCCTTTTGTATAAAATTCATAATCCAAGTATTGCAGTTTATCCAAAATAGCAATGATCAATTAAACTACTAATAACAAAGTGTCACCATGACACTAAACTCAAGACTAAGAACTAGATGGACTTTTGAAAACCCCTCCTACCCGAGCCACTCCTTGCCATAATTAAGCATAACTGAAAACATTTTAGTAAAAGAAGTGAGCTTAAAGCCCAATAAGGAATATAAAAATGAAGTATACGTGTTTTCAGAAATAAAATAGAGAATCTTTATAACATGCTTTTAAACATACCAAAACAAACTTATATTACATGTGTCATTTTCAAAACAATTCAAACATAGCATTATTTTGTGAACATGCATATTAAATAAGCGACATTGACGTTTTACAGAAAAAGCCCATCAAATTGGGACCTATGGAGATGCCCATTATAATGGGACTTACAGAAGTGGCTAACCTCATGTGTTCCTTATATGATGGTGGGAAAAATAAAACCCAATCTAATGGTATACCATAGGTCAGTAACTACCTTACTGACTAGTTTTACAGATCATCATTACCTTCACCAAAGGTAATGAAAGTCAAAATATTTTCCCTTGTTAACAAGGGTCAAATTACTAAGCCCTAATTTAAAAAAAAAAACAAAAAACAAAAAATTCATATCGCACATGTAAGCAAACATGTACAATAAGAAAATATTTCCCAATTTCAATATCTCACAAATTTGACCAAACCTTTTTTTTTTTTTTTTTTTTTTTGAACACTTAAAAGAAAATTATATCTAATTGTTTATAAAAGAAATATTTTTCAATTAGCCCCCTTACCTGAACTCAAACTCCAAAAGATCAAAGTGGTAGAATTTCTTACATATCACCTACGAAATTAGAAGAGGTTTTTTTTTTTTTTTTTACACATAAATTTTTCATTCATCTAGAAAAAAAATGTCATATTTTGGTTACTTAATTCTCTTGAATTTATTTTCTTGAACTTTTTAAATTCGTTACAATTAATCTAATTTAAATTACCTAAATTTAATTTAATTTGATTTAATTTATCTAGGTTAGAAAATTTTAATTTATTTTGGAATTCAACCATAATAAAATTTTTGCCTCCAATATTTTAATATTATTTAAAATTTTAACCATATTAGTTATATATATATATATATATATACTCCATCAAAAACTTCTCTTCCATGCACTTTCACTATGCACACACACCAATACATTAACACCACACTAAAATCTTAACTTAATAACTAAAGTCTTTCATATATCTCCCATGTATACAATTCCACTTCATATAAATATAAAATTTCACTATGCATTATTGAGACTTTCTACAATCTTAATGATGACAATATCCTAGCATGATGAGTTTCCAAGGAATATGAATCGAACTTGAGGGAGTTTAGGAAGAAAGATAGTGGGGCCCACCAATTGGGACCCACCTTGTGGAACCCCTCTGTAATGAGAAGGGAGCTCACATTGTTGACTCAAAGGGGAATCTACTACAATAGGAACAACCCAAAGGATAAGACATGAAAGATGGTGGTGTGACTGGTAGTGTACTGTTGAAATAAGTGGAAAGTTCAAAGTCAATGCACTCATGCTATCCACTCAATTAGGGGTCTATTATAGGGGCAAAGTCAATGCCTACTTGAAGAACCATTAGACAAATTACCAAAATATTGACCAGTGTTTAAGACATCCAAGGCCTTATTAATTAAGAGACAATTGAGCCACCAAGGACAAACCAATCGTCCCAATGTAAGTACCAATCTCCTACCCAATCTATGACCACCCTCCCACTAATATAAACATGATCGAGCCGACATTGTCAAGTTGGGATCCGTCCCTCCAACTCACGTCCATAAAAACTTTCACAAACCAAAGCATCAAGCTTTCAATAGTCTTATAGTTTTCATTCTTTTTCTATCATTCTAGATTTAATTAGTTTCAATCTATTTTCATAATTTCTTTCTTCCATTAATTCTTTATAAATCTTATTAAGAAACTAAAGTTTCTAAGAAGAAGAAATTATTTTATTTTATTTTTAAAATCTTTAATAGGAATCAGTTACCTTGAAGTTTTCACAGAAAAAGAAAAATTGAAAATCCTCTTTCTCTTCACTTAAATCTAAAATCCTAAATTTCTCTATGTATGTTCTCTATAGCGTCTAAGAGTTTTAGAAATAGTTTTCAAAACATGAGTCTACTATATATATAGATATTATTTATTATTTATTTATTTACTTGTTTTAGGCCCAAGCCAAAGTTAAGCCCATAATTAAATATTATATTCTTTTGGGCTTAGATTATCACATTTTCCTTCAAATCCAGAAAGCCATATTAAAAAAAAAAAAAAAAAAAAAACACTTCAGAATTATTTTGAAAAAAGGGTTCATTTGATCTCTATCCACACCAAGTAAACAAACAGATTTGGTGGGTTAGTAGCTATAATGGTGAAATATTGTACAATTCAATAATGAGTTTTTTTTCTAGATTGAACTTCATCACTTGAAAATTTTCCATGAACAATTGAATTTTTATTCATTTATTTGGTAGATAAAAAGAGGGACTCATTTAATAGAGGAGGATCTACTCTTCTCTTGGTTGGGATGAACTATTTTTAAGCTCTTTGATGATGAAGCTTCCAAAAAATTATTTTATTTTATTTTTTTGTTTCTTTTGTAAGCTTTGGTGCAAAGTAAAAGCAAATGACATGTGACTTCTCATTATTCTTGTGTTTGCATCAACTTTTTTATATTTTATGCAAACTTTTTCAGGTTTCAGGTTTTTCCCTAAGTTGCTTTAAGGTGGTTATGTTAGGAGATCAAGCTCCCTTTTCTTATTAGAGGGGATTTGAAGGCTTTTTATAGGTCTCTTGTCTCATGGGTTTTTGTGTCATCTAGCTATAGAAACTTTTCAAAGGCTATCAGCATTTGTAGGGACGTTTCCAAATGTTATCGACTTTAGAGCAAACTCAGGGTGTTTGTTAAGAATTAGGTATTTTAGTTAAATTGGATGAACGATACTACCTCTTCACTTGAAATGACCTTGAGGTTGGGTGGTTGGAGGGTTGTGCTTTGGGATGGTATGCTTTTTGTTGGTACCAAATGGTATGGTTGAAATGTATGTCTATTTTCTTCCAAGGCTCTAAGCTCAAGAACAACTGTCTTTAGATCCAGGTGTTAATCATATCCTATTTATGTCCTAATCTTTTCATTCCCTTGAATGGAAGATATGTTGCCAATTAAAATCAAAACTAGGTTAAAGGCTTAACTTGCAGCAATTTCAATGTCTAGTTAATATAGAAAACAAGGAATAATCCAAAATGAACAATAAAGATGGAGACACAGTTGAAGAACCACTTAAGAAGTAAGAGCAAGCATGGTATACTGGTCTTTAAAACATTAAAAGTGTGTTTGGTCGTGATTTTAAAAGGTGTTTCTGGGCATTATAACACTTGAAAATTTTCATCATTCAAGTATTATAAAGCTCAAAAACACTTTTTATGATCACTGTCAAATTCACTTTAAATTTCTTATTAGTACTAGTCGGAGTGGAAGTTTACATGAATTTGAATTTTGTGATCAAACTGAAAGCTTAAAATATATAGATTTTTGTAATATTGGTTTAATATTGAATGGTCCTACTGTGCAGGTTTGCCTAGAGATTGTGGGATGAAAGGAGGCCACGGCAAGGCTTGGCCAACAGCTCTGCCTAAACATCTTATTCACTACTTGCAAGTACTTCAGGCTTCAGCTACAACAGAAATAAAAGCAGACCATAATAAGTCATAGGACCATTTCAAACTTACCTCATTGTTCTTGTTTCTATACCACACGGTGTCCTTTTCTCTTTCCTTTTAAAATTTATATTATTATTGATCCATAAATAAAATTAGTTTTGATACCCTTATTGTTCTGAATATTCCTCCAACACAATCAATAATACACTCTCAAGTCTCTAATCCTTAGTATGTTATTTAATGAAATAAATAATTTTGTGGGAATTTATTTATTTTTTATAAAATCAATAAATAAATTATTAAGTTTAAAATTATTAACTTTTTTATTTTTTTTTTGAAAATTATTCTACTTGTACAAATGGCCCGGTTGACGGTCCACTGGGACAGGCCTGTTTCGGACACGTTGATTTAAGATAAGAAGTTGCGGAAGAAACAAACTGCCGATTATGATGAGGAGAAGACGCATTTTCCTGATGGGAAGCAAAGCCTAAAGGCTAACCGAAATGGAGATGATGACGATGATGGTATCAACCAAACCCCAACTCACACCTTCCCTCCTCCCCCTCACCATTCAACAACTCCAACATCACCCTCACTCCACACTCAAATTCAACCCAACCCCACTTCAAACACCACCCACTTCGCCCTCACAACATGACCTCTCTGCCCTTGAACAAACCAAGCAAATCCATGCCCACATCATCAAAACCCACTTTCATCATGCCCTGCAGATCCCTCTCAATGACTTTCCGTCTGGGTTGAGCCCTTCAGCCCAATGGAATTTCGTAATCACCTCTTATACTAAGAGCAATCAGCCCAGGAATGCACTTAACATGTATGCCCAATTGCGGAAAATGGACTTTGAAGTTGATAATTTTATGGCACCATCTGTCCTTAAAGCCTGCGGGCAAGTGTCGTGGACACAATTGGGGAAGGAGATACATGGGTTCGTGTTGAAGAAGGGGTTGGATAGAGATGTCTTTGTGGGTAATGCTTTGATGCTGATGTATGGTGAGTGTGCTTGTGTGGAGTATGCGCGCTTGGTATTTGATAAAATGATGGAGAGGGATGTTGTTTCTTGGAGTACAATGATCAGGAGCTTGAGCAGGAATAAAGAGTTTGATATGGCGTTGGAACTGATTAGAGAAATGAATTTTATGCAAGTGAGGCCTAGTGAGGTTGCCATGGTTAGCATGGTTAACCTATTTGCAGACACTGCAAATATGAGAATGGGGAAAGCCATGCATGCCTATGTCATAAGGAATAGTAACAATGAACATATGGGAGTTCCTACCACTACTGCTCTATTGGACATGTATGCCAAGTGTGGAAATTTGGGTTTGGCGAGACAGCTCTTTAATGGCTTAACACAGAAAACCGTTGTTTCTTGGACTGCCATGATCGCAGGCTGCATTCGCAGCAACAGATTAGAGGAGGGAACAAAACTTTTTATAAGAATGCAGGAAGAGAACATATTTCCAAATGAGATTACAATGCTGAGTTTGATCGTAGAATGTGGATTCACAGGGGCTCTACAACTAGGCAAGCAGCTACATGCCTACATTTTGAGAAACGGGTTCTCAGTGTCTTTGGCTTTGGCCACTGCCCTGGTTGATATGTATGGAAAATGCATGGACATCAGAAATGCGAGGGCTCTTTTTGATAGCACGCAGAATAGAGATGTCATGATTTGGACTGCTATGCTATCTGCTTATGCACAAGCTAATTGCATTGATCAGGCCTTCAATCTCTTCGATCAGATGAGGACTAGCGGAGTGAGACCAACCAAAGTAACCATCGTTAGCCTCCTTTCACTTTGTGCAGTTGCTGGAGCCCTTGACCTTGGCAAATGGGTCCACTCTTACATACACAAGGAAAGGGTGGAAGTAGATTGTATACTAAATACTGCTTTAGTGGACATGTATGCAAAGTGTGGGGACATAGACGCAGCCAGCAGGCTGTTCATTGAAGCCATAAGTCGCGACATTTGCATGTGGAATGCCATTATAACTGGGTTCGCGATGCATGGCTATGGTGAGGAAGCTTTGGACATCTTTGCAGAAATGGAAAGACAGGGAGTTAAACCTAATGACATTACATTTATTGGACTGCTCCATGCTTGCAGTCATGCTGGATTGGTTACAGAGGGAAAGAAGCTGTTTGAGAAAATGGTCCACACCTTTGGTTTGGTTCCACAGATTGAGCACTATGGATGCATGGTCGATCTCCTCGGTCGAGCAGGACTGCTGGATGAGGCTCATGAAATGATCAAAAGCATGCCCATAAAGCCCAACACCATTGTGTGGGGTGCTCTTGTTGCTGCTTGCAGGCTTCATAAAAACCCCCAATTGGGGGAATTAGCAGCAACACAGCTTCTTGAAATAGAACCTGAAAATTGTGGTTACAATGTGCTAATGTCAAACATCTATGCAGCGGCCAACAGATGGAGTGATGCTGCAGGGGTCAGAAAAACTATGAAGACTGTAGGAATGAAGAAAGAACCAGGTCATAGCTTGATAGAAGTAAATGGCACAGTTCATGAGTTTTTAATGGGAGATCAGTCACACCCACAAATCAGAAGAATTAATGAAATGCTAGCTGAGATGAGAAGGAAACTGAATGAAGCTGGCTACGTGCCCGACACATCTACCGTGTTGCTAAATATAGACGAGGAAGAGAAAGAAACCGCACTTACCTATCACAGTGAGAAATTGGCAATGGCTTTTGGCCTCATTAGTACAGCTTCAAGCACCCCCATTCGGATTGTAAAGAATCTCAGGGTTTGCGATGACTGTCATGCTGCAACCAAGCTCCTCTCAAAGATCTATGGAAGAGTAATAATAGTCAGGGACCGTAATCGCTTTCACCATTTCAGAGAAGGTTATTGTTCTTGTGGTGACTATTGGTAACAGTCATAAAACCTTTCAGCAAAAGAAAAACCATATATGCAAGCTGTATAGATAAATAAAGTACTGAGGTTTTAACAGTTTCAGTTTGTTTTCTGCAATCTATAATCTTCAAACTTTATCTTTGACAACTTCATCACCAACTCAGCAGAAGAAGAGCACAAAAATTTAACTCGCTAATCACTCCAGGATGAGTAAGATTTCTTTTTCCAAAGCTTTCATTGCTTCCACAGGCAAACTAAGCAAACAGGGATGTGTAGGCTCTTTGGCAATGGTGTTTGAACTATAACAGCAGTATGATTGTTCAAACTCAAATAGAAACTTGTTCTCTTTCCCCCAGTCAGCAATCTCTGCAGATATTAGGATTAAAGCCGTAGTCTAGGAGACTTGTATTAGACTTAAAAGGTGTGATAAAGCAAGAGTTGGATTTGAGTTCTATAACCAGGAATAGGATGTCGTTATGGTTATGGCTTCAAGGAGATGCACCATGACAGGGGGCACTATCTGAATCATATCATAAAAATGATCTGTCGAGATGCAAATAAATGAAATGATGTTCAGGGAAAATGTCATCTTGGAATCCTAAACAGCAGTAATAATGTTCCGTAATTGTCATTCATCCATGCAGGGGTAAATAAGTGAAGTGATGTTGGGCAATTAACGGTGCAATTCTCAGAAATCTAGCATATACCCAATAGGATTCTAAATGCATACACAATGAAATTACAAGTAAATAATCTATTTCAAAATGTTTTATCTGTAAGAATTGTCACTTTCCATGTTGTAATACAGGGTACATAAAAAACAAGGTATTAACCAAGCCACTGTGTGGCACGACGATCCCCACTGCCACCAACAGAATGCCGTATACTAATCTTCTCATTTGCATATTTTGTCTGTAGAAATTCAAATGCATTCACATCAAGTTTTCCAGTCACAGATTTCCCTTGCTTCCTGTGAATTTGCTGTTCTCGGATGGAAGCCCAAAGTTTTTCAATGGCATCCCTCTGCTGACTAGTAAACCTTGCTACATTATCGAATGCATGCTTTACTAAAATGTCTATAACGGTCTGGCACCTGAGAAGAAGACTTTAAAATATTAGGAGGAAAATAAAACAAATATAAATCAACATGATACTCATGTTAATACAAAATAATTGAAACATTGACAAAGGTCATGATAAAGAAGGTAGGATTTGACCATGGGGTTTTGTAACGCTTCGCAGCAATCTCTAGACAAATAATTAAGCCTTCTCTCTGTGATTTGGTAAATCTCTTGGTCTCTTCCTCTTCATCATTCCCATTCTTGGATGCTGCATCTTTCTTGCCCCTTATCTTTACATCTTTCTTCACTTTGCTTGGGATCAGAGCATCAAGCCCAAATGGATCATCATCTTCCTTGTTATTTCCTTCCAATTGAGCAATTGATGACACATCCTGCTTATTCGGATCATCATTATCTGCTGTTTCTATTTCATCTTTCAGGGATGCAGCTTCCTCTATGTCATCATCCTCAGTTGCAATTGGAAGATTAGATATTGCTTCCTTTACTCGTCCTGCTGTTTTTGAAAACTAAATAAAAGTCCCACCAAATCAAGACATCAGCAAGTGAATTACATCAGCCACTAAAAAAGAATCACGAAGAAGCAGGTTGACACTCAAATTCACAACTTTGCACAAAAGCATCAAAAAATCATCATCAACTCAAATTGATAGGCAATTAGGTTGCTTCCAAGCTTGGTCACGAATCACAGAACCTTCACTGGAAATTCTAAAGGAAATTATATACATAATAAGGATCTAAGATGATACAGTGAAAATCAATCTAGGCATCAGCTAATCAGTATCAAAAGCTTTGCTTTCACTGACAACTCAGTAACAGTCCAGAAATCTGATCTCTCTTGCAGACACATAAAAAAGTATAAAAGGGAATTACTATCCTCCATCATCTGTATCTTTAATTGTTTCTCTCATTCCGTTTCAGATTTTGTCTATAAGCATAATTGGTCTGACCATGCAAGTTCAGACCAAAAGTATCTCTGAAAGATGACATCGTTAGCATCGATATAAGTGCCTCTTCATTTCCCATATCAACTTTCAACACCATAAACACTCTCTCTACTTTAAATTCCGGTTCTTTCTTAGATTCAATTTTTCTACAATTTTGTTCATGTATCCCAGAAATTCTTGCTTTCCATGGAATTTATGGCATCAGAGAAATGAAATTATCCTATTTGAAATGAAAGCCTCATTAGCAGTGAAATTGCCATCTATGAAACACAGGAAATTTTACAGGCAGCATGAAAAGGATGCTTGATCAAAATAGTTCATTCATCGTCTCCTCTGGTGGGCCCCATCAGGTACAGTGCAGTCAAGAGACAAACAAAATCCAGCATTTTGTTTACTTTGACACAGCCTTGAGTGTCAATTAAGACGTAGAAGACTGATATCATCAATGTGGGGCAAATCAAACATATCAGAGTTTAGACATCTCTGGGTGAAAGATGGAGCTGCTAACCTCTACTCATCTAGGTCTTCCACTAGAGGCCTTCTATACAACAAATTGGATCTAGTGGTAAAATTTTTGTTGGCAGGTCAACGCTTACTAAAAGTACCTTGTCAAATTTTACCAATTTAGTTTATATCCTCAATCATTCCAGCCTCAGTTTGCAGAAAATATTAGGAGTTTCTTGCTATGTGGGACAGAGAAAAAGGTGTCATTTGCTAAGGTATAAAGCAACTTTACTCACCAAAAAGCCCAAGGAACTTGGGCTTACAAGACAATATGTGCTAAACAAGGCATTATTAGGAAAGCTGCTGTGAAGTTTCGCAGTGGGTGGAGAGAGAGAGAGAGAGAGAGATATGAAGTTGCTTACTCACCAGAAAGCCCAAGAATAAGGCTTAGAAGACAAGATGTGCTAAATAAGACATTGTTAGGAAACTGTGAAGGTTTGCGCTGGGTGGACAGAAAGAGAGAAAGAGAGAGAGTGATTGGAATTTGATAGGCGAGGTTTAGGGATGGTGGACTCCAGCAAAGGGAAAGGGCTCTTAGTGGAAGGGATTACAAAAGAAAATTAAGAGGGGGTGGAGATGTATATTAAATCCATTGGTTTTGCAGTATAGACAGGCAGAGGGTAGGTTTTGGCAGAGGGAGGGTCGAGGGACAATGATGTCTTACCATAGGAGTAAGCCTGACCACAACAGTGCTAATAGCAAAGAGATTAGAAAATCATGGCTCCTACAATATGGCATTCTTTCTGTAGGAAGCTGCCAGGGGCAGGATGCCCAGTAATTTATAATGCTAAAGGGATGTGAAGCATGAAAATCATCTTCTGGTTCAATGCCTGATGGCCAAAAGTTATGGTTGATGTTTTTCCTCTGTTTGGGGTCCAATGCATCGTTCCAAATTTGTTAAGAGGCTACATGTCATGGTAATCTTTGCTAGTCAAAATGAGGAAAAGTGTGTGTGGGCTGCCCATCTGTGTAGCCTAGTGTATAAGGAGAGAGAGTTACAAAGAAAAAAAAAAAGTGATCTTTAAGGTGCTGGGATGTTAGCAATTAAGCAAGATAGCACAGTTTGGAGGTCTCCATATGCTTGGATGGTGGAACCTATAGAAATTAGGGGATGCAGTCACCTACAACATGGGTTCCAAGGCTATGAAGCAGAGTGGATAGGACCTTTGTCATAAAAATCTCTTGTTTTTCTTTGGATGTAACTTGTATATTCCCGCATACTTGGAGACAATTTTTGGGACCTGTTTGGGAGTGATCCTTGTAGAAGCGCTTTTAGCTTGTAGCACTTATGTCAATAACAGTTCTATAAAAATCAGTTAAGTGTTTGAATATAAGCCAAAAGTGTTTTGAAAATATTTTTGGTAATAGAATACAAAACAAAAAAAATACTGGGAGCAGAAAATGCCATTTTGATATGAGATTCTCTTGATGCCAAACAAAAAAGTGAAGGAAAAAAAAAGATGCCCTATCTTCAAAGGAAAATAGATATTTGAATAAAAAAATTTCCTATTAACATCAAGCCTTCCTTTGGTACCAAGCAAGAGAAAATGAAGAAAACAAAGTAGTGTTTTAGGATAATGGAAAAGAAATATTTTAAATAAAAAAATCTCCTATTATAATATTTTTTGAAAACGCTAAAGGGTGGGTCATGGCATCTAGAGGCTTAAGACAAGGCGACCCTTTATACCTTTTTTTGTTTACTTTAGTCGCAGATGTACTGAGCAGGATGTTATTGAGAACAGAGGAAAGAAATTTGTTGGAGGGTTTCAAGGTGGGTAGGAATAGAACTAGGGTGTCCCATTTGCAATTTGTAGATGATACCATTTTCTTTTCTAACACTAGGGAGGAAGAATTGCAGACTCTCAAGAGTCTTTTGCTAGTGTTTGGGCATATTTATGAGCTCAAGGTCAACCTTGACAAGAGTAATATTTATGGCATCAATCTTGATCAGAATCATCTTTCTACGTTGGCTAAGTTGCTTGATTGCAAGGCTTCTAGTTGGCCTATACTCTATCTGGGTCTTCCTTTGGGAGGGAATCCCTAGGCTTGTGGCTTTTGGGATCCAGTAATTGAAAGGATCTCAAGAAGATTAGATGGGTGGCAAAAGGCTCATTTATCTTTTGGAGGAAGGATAACTCTTATCCAATCTTGCCTCACCCACATGCCCTGTTACTTACTTTCCTTATTTAAGATACCCGCTTCAATGGCTGCAAAAATTAAGAGGTTGCAAAGGGATTTTTTATGGTCAAGGATTGGGGAAGGTAAAAGAGATCATTTAGTTAGTTGGGATGTAGTGTGTAATCCGAAGGTAAAAGGGGGATTAGGATTTGGGAAAATTTCTCTAAGGAATCTCGCTCTCTTAGGGAAATGGTTGTGGAGGTACCCTAGACAGGGTTTAGCTCTATGGAATCAGGTCATCTTAAGCATTTATGGATCACACTCTAATGGTTGGGATGTCAACACTATAGTCAGATGGTCACATCGTTGTCCTTGGAAGGCTATTGCACAAGTCTTTCAGGAGTTTTCCAAGTTTACTCGGTTTGTGATAGGAGATGGGGAAAGAATTCGATTCTGAGAAGATTTGTGGTGGGGGGACCAACCTTTGGGTTCCCAATATCCAAGACTATTTAGAGTAGTCTCGGATAAAAATATTCCTATTTCTTCAATTCTCAGTTCTACTCATCATTTCTTTTGGAACTTTAATTTCCGCCGTAACCTTTCAAATTCTAAGATAAAAGATTTAGAAGGCCTCATGCGGTCATTTGATGGTTTGCATCTGTCACCTTCGATTTTAGATGTCAGATCTTGGCCTTTATCTTTTTCAAGGCTTTTTTCAATCAAATCTTTCTTTCTAACCTTATCCCAATTTTCTAGTTCTCTTCCAGGTTTTTCTACTAAGTTCGTTTGGAATTCTCAAGTCCCTTTCAAAGTCAAGTCTTTTGTCTGGTTAGTGGTACACAAGAAGGTAAATATTAATGACTTGTTACAATTGAGAAGACCCTACAAAGTTCTTAGTCCTGATATTTCTATTCTGTGCATGAAGCATGGGGAATCAGTAGATCATCTTTTCCTACATTGCTCTTTGACGATGGGGTTGTGGCACAGATTATTTCAATTAGCCAAGATGGATTGGGTCCCCCCGAGGAGCATCTTTGACATATTGTCCATCAAATATAATGGTTTTGGTTTATCTAAGAGAGGGATAGTTTTGTGGCAAGCTGCGAGCATCGCTTTAATTTGGGTTGTGTTGCAGGAAAAAAACTCAAAGATTTTTTAGAATAAAGTAAGGAATTCAGAGTGTCTTTGAAATTCTATTTATTTCCTTACTTTTCTTTGGGCTTTCTATTCCAAGGTTTTTAAGGGGACTCCCCTTAATATGTTACAACTTGACTGGTTAGCGGTGTGTAATTCTAAAGGGTTGGTCTAATCTAGAGAGTTTGTTTGTTTTTACTGTGTACTTTCTTGTTTTTGTATTCTTGTAATTTAGTTTTCTTTGGTGGGAGGATTTCTTATCCTTCTCTTGTACTTTTTTCTATCAATTTATCCCTTTGTCGTTTCCTATCAAAAAAAATATTTAAAAAAAAATAAAAAATAAAATAAAATCACAAAGTAAAATTGAAGACTTAGAAGACTAACTTCAAGTCCCACCTCATACACATGACAAGACATATATATGTTGCGCCTTGAAGTGTGACCATTTGTGGACATAAAAAATTTGATGAATTAAATTACTAATAAATTGATCATAAAAATTATGACTCCTTAGCATAACAAATTTGTGTGTGTCTAGTGAAGAGATGACCTGTGACAAAATTTGGAAGGCTACAAAATCAAGTTTTAAAAAAAATAATAATAATAAATAAATAAATAAATTAAAATTAAAATTAAAATTAATTAAAGTCAAAAGAAAATTAAAAAAGAAATATATTCTTGCTAATAAATTTCCTAGAGGGAGACAAATTGTTAAAATTATGGAGTCAAATTCCTTGAATTGAGCAATCAATTTTAGAGAGTCCAAATTCAATTCCCCAACTCTACCTACAAATAAAGGTGGGCCTCCTTCAATGTGGGATCCAAAAGGCTAAAGCAAAAAATGAAATTGCAAGTCTACAAAAGCAAAATCAGTCAAAAACAAGTCACTTTAGAACCTCGATTGAACTTCGACCACAAGGAAATACTCACATCGTCATCTCTTAAACTATGATCCAAGAGATCAAATCAGAGGAAAATATTCTTTTAATATTATCACAAAGGATTATGCCCCACATTATTCTAATACAAACAATTTTTTTTTTTATTATTATTATTTTTTTTTTTTTTGTAAGACTTTTGAAATTTGTGCATGTAATAACAAAAGGCATAACCTAAAAGAGAGAAAACAAAAAAATCTACTCCCTCCCTTAGATCCCACCTAATCAACAAAATGAATTAAAGGTATTGATCATTCTACTATGTACTAGCACTTTAGCGATTGAAATCGTTGCTCCCCATTTTGGAATGCTTTTCAATTCCTTTTTTTCCAAATTGTCCAAAAAAATGCACAAAAGAGCAACTCTATAAACCTTCTTGCATTTTTCTCACAAAGGAGTTATGCCAACTTAAAAGAGTCTCCTTAACCATATAAGGAAGAACCTAAACAACACTAAATAAAGAGAAAAGCTAACCTTGTTTTGGGATGTGACCAATTAATTCCACTTCGCTTTTACATCGATGACATATGTTTTCCAATGACCATCTTTCCTTTGAAATTGGTTTAAAGACAACAACTTTCCCTAGCTAGTCCCCTCCCTCCTTCCTGCTCAAAAAAAATAAAATAAAATAAAACACAAACAAACAAACAACTCGCTTTAGATAGGACACATGAATTCCAAATGATGCCCGCTAGGAAAGGAATTCAGCACCTTAGCTACAAGATAGAATATAAAAATTGGATTAAAAAAACAAACGTTCCTTGAGTCCATCCATAACACCCTATCCTTCTCTTCCATCTTCATAGCCTTTCCTTGTAGCCTTGAGAAAAAAAGTCTCAACATTCAAGTGTCAAGTGAGACAAAGATTCCAAGGCCCCTTTCACCTCATTCTTCCCATATGTCTTTCACCCAAGCCTCTTTTGATAAGGCTAAGGCATATAGAGAGAGAGGAAAGACACATTAGGGTTCATTCCCATATCACCTACCCTTCGAAAACCTGACCCTCCACCTATTTCCCACCTCAAAGGATGCTCTACTATTGAGAATGCCTCATCCCTTCTTGATAATTTTCCATTACCCAAACCCCCACACCCACCTTTCACTTTACAAGAGAATTGTAACTAGCTACCAATATAGAGTTGATGTTGTCCAATCATACCTTATGACACCGAAAAGAAAAGGAAAATGTGGCCTTGTAACCAAATAACTGAAAGTCAAATAGCAAGTTCCAAAGATAAAGAGTCTTATCAACTCTTGTTCAAACTCAACCCTACATACAACCATAGCCTTCTGGCACCTACCCATCTATATATACTGCGGTAATCAAGGTTAACATAAACAATATTGTATGACATGCAATCTACTATTTATTATCATTAGGCTCCACATGAGGCACACAAACATGTCATGTTTAAGACCTTAACTTTTTCACACATATGATCTGAAGACCAAACAAATTAGAGTCCCTCATTATACAAAATCAAAGCCACAAAACCTTCATTAAAATATTGAATTGATAAAAGGGATCACACCAAGCAACCTGCCTCTAAAATCTAGAATAAAATTTTGCTTTGTTAAGTATAACTGAGGTGTGTATAATTTACAATTTTCCCCATCTATTTACAACAAAAACAAACTCATGTATGTTTAATAGAGAAGATATAAATGACAACCATGATAACCAAGTGGAAAATCGAAAAGTTCTGGCACGAATTGACAACTTTGCCAATGAAATACATAAAAATGCACTATGCTTTATATATACCTATGTTTGGGTTTAGGATTTAGCCAGGTTGTATAGTTGTCTTTGTTCAATGCTAGTTTTTGGGATGATTTGTTTTTTCTTTTTATAGTTTCTTGCATTCCCTGAATACTCTCGGTGTATTGGGGTTGGGCCCCTTTTTGCCAGGCATTCTTAATACCGTGTTTTAGTTGATTAAAAAATGTCTAAAGTTAATGATTTACAAGTTTCCAGACTTGTTCTAATTTCCAAGCACAACAGTACATATACTATCACATACTTGTAAATTCCCAGCACTTGGCATACAGCATCCATGAATTTCATGATTCGCTACATTACATGAATACTTTTCATTACAGTAGCAGGTAGACATTTATTAAATTATAATTCAGCAACTCTTAAACAAAACTCTACTAAGCAAAAGATACGTACCACAAAACTGTCATCAGTATACAGGTCATTTGCCATCACCGCCCTAGTTGTCCATGTAGTTAATAGATTTTTTTGCTTATCGTTGAAGCACTACAATCAAATCACATGTACTGATAAGCCCCAAGACAAAAGCTATTATTCTACCAAAGGAATCATAACTGATAAGAAGTTTCTATAAATCAAAGCAAAAGCCTTACATCAGCTATATCTTGTGCTGCCGTGAATAATGCATGGTAATCTGCTCGTACAGAAGGATCAGTACAAGCAGTTGGTGATGACATTGCGGCTTCAAGGATGGCAAAGAAGTGATCACTAGTTCCAGGTTTCACATTACCAGCCTGAATCAACTGTATGGCAAGCTTTGAAGCCTTGGCAAACTTTGTAAGGTTCTTGATATGTGATGCAATCTTCTGCATGGCATCTAAAATTTGCTTTTCTGAGACATCTGTCATAGTTTTAAACCTCAACCGTTTTCCAGGAGCAGCGGCTGAGAGTTAGAAAGAACCATTTTAGTTTCTGATGCTGACTTGAATGTCTCAATCCAAACGTAATAGAAAAGAAACATATGATCGTAATTCAATTTTTCTCATTAGCATGCAACATATGCATATATTAGTAAAACTTGATTCAGCGGAAGTGCAATGAAGTACACAGGAAGTATAAAAAAAGGCCCTAGGCAACCTTTTTTGATAGTAATTCAACCCTGCGAGTCAAAATTCATGGAACTGACAAATTTTATAACCCTCTGTTTGGCTGCTGAGGAAATAAATGCAGAAAAAGAATAGCAAAATTTTGCGTTATCGTTTTCTGTTCTATTTGCTTCCTAAAATGAAAAGGTTAAAATAGCCGAGAAGCTGTATTTAAGATTCAAAATTTTGATTTTTTTAATGTCCCAGCATTTTCTCAGAAACCAAACAAAAACTAAAGTTGCTAAAAACCATGAAGCATACAAGAGAAATATCTTCATTTTGATACGCTCGGCCGGTAGCATCATGGAACCCTAAAATCCTGAAATCAAATCAAAGACTACTAAAAGTTCCAATCTTGAACTCCCAATATTTCAGTGCCGAGAACAAGGAGGAAAAGAAAAAGAAAAAACCAAAACTATTAAGCATAAAATTTTTCCTACATACAGGAAAGAAAAAATAAACAAAAAAAAAATTCTCTCAGATTTGGACAATCCTTTTCCCATTTTCCAGAAACCAAAACAACAGCGATAACAAAACATAAAATTTGAAATCTCAATTTTCAAATTTTTTATTTACCTCACATTTCAAGCTGCACTATTGAAAACAAATAAATCAATGAAACACCCAAAAATTTCAAGTTCATGAAACCCTAAAATTCCCTAAGGTCCTATTTTGGATTCGCGAGAACTCAGAGTAAATGGAAAGGAGAAAAAGAAACAACAAAAATAAATCTTACAACTGGATTGAGTCGAAATGAGAAAAATAAGAAACCAATCTCTTATCTTCTCTTCTCTTTGCTCGGGATTTACCAAAAGGCCAAAGCACAGAAGACGAACAGAGAAAGGGTTTTTGAAAAGAAAGATAAAAACAGAAAAGGAGTATACCTTTTTCAGAAGTGGGTTGAGGTGGGTTGGAGCGCTTAAGGGCGCTTTTGAGAGCAGGAGGTGGAACTGGAGATGGATCTTTGTTTGTGGCAGCCGTGGATTCACGCGGTTGTTGTTGTTGTTGTTGTGAGTTGGAAGACGGAGGAGTTGCAGAAGGAGGTGGCAAACCTTGGAAGAGGTTGTCTTCTGCCATTGCCGATTTGCTCTCTCCTGCACTGCAATCTGCCAATGCAACCCCAACTCGCCCAACTGCTAATGGGTTTCTGGCAATTACACTAGTTTTAAAAAATAATCTGTACGAGAAAATATTTCCAAATCAAATCTCATTTTTGCTGATTAGAAAAGGAAAGTTTCCACAGGAATTTGATTACAACAAAAATCAACTCCTTAAACTGACGATTAAATTATTTTTTTGAAGAGAGGATTTTTAAAAATTCTTAAAAAGAAAAAAATATTTTAAGCAAAATTGTCTCTTAATTTAATTCTATTTTATATTAAATTAGATATTGATTTAAAAAAATATTTTGATCTTTATCTTAAATTTTATCTTTTAATAAATAGAAACTAATTTTGTTTTATACGATTTTGTTATTTATATAATAAATAATAAACATTTTAATTTTTAAATTTTATCTAATTCAATTTTAGATTTTAAAAAAATAAATCTATTATCAATTTTATTTTATTTGAGTTTATAAAAAATAAATTTATTATTGATTTTTTTAGTTTATTAAATATTTTTAAAAAATAAATTATTTTATTTTATTTTAAAAATTAATTTTATTAGATAACTTTAAAATTAAAAGTATTATTCTTTAAACACGAGGTATAAAACAATTCATAATAGTTTCTAATGAAAAATAAATTTTGCAAATATATAATTTAAAGCATAGAATAAAACACATAAATTGAATTTGAAATGAAAATTTTATATTGAAAATGACATCTTGATACAAAGATTGAATTTGGAATTTGAACATGATATTAAATTTTGATTAAGAAAAATGAATTGGATAATTCTATTTATAGAAACTTTTGATGAACTTGAATCTTGTTAAAATCAATGAACTTGAATGATCACGGAATTGACAGACTTGAATTGGTTTGATATTCATAGACAGATTAGCCTTAGAGATGAAGTTATTACAAATAAATTATAAATCAAGTATCTTACCATGCATCACTATTCATGAATAGTGAATATTATCTCCTTGAACAATGAAAATATTCTCTTTTGTCTATCAATTCTTTCATATTTTGAATCTTCAACTTATTTTGTTTTTGTTTTTGTTTTTTTTTTTTTTTTGCACGTGATATTTTCAAAAGTTACAAATGTACAAATGTTGACTCCTTCTTGAAGTCTCTTAATCCATCATCTCTTGAAGGAGAAGGTTTTCGTATTCTTCTCTGACTTGACATTCTTTATAACATCCTCCCTTTTGTAGAAATCAATTAGATAAGAGAATTGAAATTGATATAGAAAGGGACTTCAAGCAAGTTAATTGAAGAAATGATTTTTTAAATATTGTCTTGAATAATGAGTTTATAGTTAATGAATTATAAATCTTATAATCTAGTTTTCTTGCAATCATTCTTGATCTTTAATGATGAATTTATTTTTTTAGGCTTGATTTATAAGGTCCAAGGGCTATTGTTCCAAACAAGGGTTGTTTGAGAGAACATACATTAAGGAAAATGAGGTGTTGATTTGGATAAACTCCTCGATCACTTGACTATTTAGGAGGCTTGCTTTCAATAATCAACTCAATCTGTTTGAATCATCAAATAAAAGCATTTAAAACACAAGTTGTTAATTTTCTTCTAAATCCATCCATTTTGCTTAGGATTAGAGAAAATTAGTTGATAAATTAACTCATTGTCCATGAGGAGAGCAAAGATTAATTCAATTTGTTTATTTTTTAATCTAATTGTTACAAAATGATAATTGTCTAGGTCCATGTTAGCCTTGCAAATACTATAAGTGAGTGCATACTTATAGTTTTGTATTCCTAATAAAATTTCTCTACACTAGGGATCAAGCTTTGGACACTCAACTTTGGTGTTGTTATAGCAAATATGCTAAATAAAACTCATTCCTTGAATAGGAATTCCATAAGTGTTAGAGTTAACAATAAATTGTATTATATGTTCTTGTTGTGCTTGAAATGTACCTTAGGCAATCAATCGGAGAACCAAGGAATTGAAAGCATAGACTTCAATCGAAACTGCAACCAAAGATGAGTGGTTGTTGCCCGGACACTGAACTATTGTTATAGGTCGTTTTATCGCATTTTTAATGTTGAAGGTAGTTAGGTATCTATAACATCTTAACTATTATTCTAGGCCTGATAAGAGGGCATACAAACAAGATTTGGGGTACCCCGGAGCGCATATAGCGGATGCAAAATACCTTCCTACCGTCGAGCTTAACAACAACAGTTCTAGGCTTATTTTCGATGCTTCTAGTGAGTTTATAGAAGTTAGTAAAGAGTCATTTTTAGAGAGCACTTTGTAAGGGGGACAATATTCTTACTCTTTTTTTATACTCTTATAGTAGCTCCCTTTAGTATTTCTATACTGATTAGCTATCTAAGTTCATTAGGAAGACTTGAAATCTTTTGTTGAAAGAATGAAAATCTTAAAATTCCTTTGAAAGTTTTAGGAATAGAAAAAAAAAAACTTGTTAATTCAATGGTAGCAAAAGTTATTAATTTGAATTTAGATAAAGAACTTCAATGCACATTGGCCATGCCTATTGAAGACATTCAAAGTGCTTCAAATTTCAAGTTGTTAAAGAAACATATGCTACAATAAGTCTGCCCACTCAAGAGAAGCCATATATATGAGATTATAATTCATGAGTCATGCTAATAAGTCATTAAACATAAAAAATTAGCTATACATACAACTGTTTGAAACTATTTGAAGTAGTTAAATATTAATAGTGTTGAAAAGAACCTCTATAACTCTAATTGCTCCTAAGCATTTAATTTACTTAATTAAATAAAGATAAAAAGGTTTTCCCCTAAAATTACTTCCCATATTTGATAAGCTATCAAGTCACCCTTAGTATAGTAAAGTTATGACTACTTTTTTATTTAGAGCAAATGTTCACCTTTTAGACTTGCCAGAGGAGGTTATTCTAGATGGCTAATAGCCTTTTATCTTAGTGTCACACCCTTTTCAAATTACCCTTTATTTGAGTTTATATAGGAGTAGAAAGTTTCCAGAATGATTTGAAGGCATCTACACATTTCCATCAATGGATAAAAGTTCTTGGAGTATTGAGGTACATTTCTATCAATGGATAAAAGTTTTTGGAGTTCTGAGGAGTATTCTAGAGAATTCTTGCAAATCATGAAAGTGGCTTATATATATATACTAGAATTGTAGGAAGTCATAAAGTTTCTAGAGAGTTCCCATGGTGCCTATAATAGATGATGACTCCATTTGAACAAGGCACAAAGAACTTGGTAGCTTCCAAGTTCATTCATTCAAACTTTCCAAATGTTGCTTCCTTTGCTCACTTTAGCTTCCTTGTTGTATAGCATTGCTTAACTTAGCAAGTTAAGTTAACAGAGAAGGCTAACTTAGTAACTTTAAGTGTCTTGAGTTGTCTAATGTTGCATTTGTGCTTAGAAAACACCTAAGTTCGTCATACTAGGTCATAACACATCTAATCCTAATGTCCTAAACACTATAGTTTATGGGATAGAATATGAATTGTCAAACTAGTTGCTAGTTACTGTCTTTTATTTACCTCATCCATATCAAGTAGACCTAGAAGATCTCACTAAACCTAGAAGCATAGAGTTCACTCTTTTTTCAATCTAGAGGGCTACCGATCTTAGCTTAGACACCATCTTTGGATGAACAAATAGAATTTTTTTAATTTCCGGTTTTCTATAACCTAGTTGTTCATGCAACTAACTAATCAAATGCAACTCAATTTAAAATTGATAAGAAAAACTTTTACATATTCATATTACAAATATTCCAAATTAATTTACAAGAAGATTAACATAGAAGCATATACAATTCATTGTCAACTATCTTGTATAAATTACATCTTCCATTTTAGTTTTCACAAGGAAGGCTTTAAAATTCAACCTAAAGACAACTTTAGGTACTCGTTACCCTCCAACATTACTGAAACTGTTTTAGAAAATAATTGTATATCATATGATTTCATATTTGGATTTCTATAGGAATGTTTATATGTTCTTCACTTTATTCTTCTTCTTTAACATCCTTGAAACATATAAATAGAAATATGACATTAAGATAATAAACCAAGGTTGAAAAAAAAAATCTAACTTGGAAAGTTTTGTTATAGGAATAGAATCACCCAATCATTTTTATCACTTACGACAAATATAGCATGTCACAAAACCTCATATCCAATAGCCTCTCTTATAGTACTAATGTTTTCCTCAATAGGGAATGGAAGAAGTGCTTTAGGTTGGAGAAGATAAAGGATAACCGCTAATATATCATAACCAATAATGTAAATCTTTGAATCTCGTAAATAAGTTCTATATGCAACAATACTATGTTGTGTTTAAAGAGCTAATTCACATTTATAAACCTTTAAAAGCATATATTGTAATTTTTAGTATTTCATTTTAGTTAATATATATATATATATATATATATATATATATATATATATATATATATATATATTATTGATTTAACCTAGTAAAAGCCATATATACCTTAGTTTTTAGAGTCCCTTGTGATGGTTGGTCTTCCACATGAGCAATATGTCGAGTCTTTCCTCTTATTTCTTCATATAACAATAATTGTTTTTCTATGTTGGTGTTGCATATTTCAAAGTGGGGTGTAAGAGGTTGTTTTTGTTCAGCTCTCAAAGTAAAAATCTCATCCTCCATACTCTTTACTTTTGTTCCCAATAACCTTTCACATTCAAAAGTTTTTTAGGGTTTTATGTGAAGAAGAATTATTTGGATTTTTGTTCCCACCCTTTCCCCTAACTTATCTAAGATGTTATATTGTAATTAATGCCAAAGTGAGGATATTCTTTTGAGCAATAGACTTGATCCTTCCTTCCTCAACCACCTTCATCAATATACAAAAAATAGAAAATACTTTAAGAGCCATATATTAAACAAAGGACAAATATAAATGACTAAAACTAAGTTTGGGTTCAACAACTTACAATTTTTTCTATTGTGGGCTTGGTCCAATCATATTCACCTTTCTTCAGTATTTCTAGTTTCCATAAAATCTATCTCTCAATAGGTTTCTTTGAACCTATTTTTTGCATCTGTTGGAAAGCATAAAAAGTAAGATTATTAAGCTTTGCAAAAGTAAATAATCAACACAAAAGTGTCATAGTTTCCATAACATAATGTTAACAACACAAATTATCTAACAACTCTAATATGATTATTACAATATTAATAAAAATGAAAAAAATATACAAATTGAGCGACCTAAAAAAAGATCAACTTGTATTGTAGTGGTAGAACACATAGTTCCCAATTGATTAGCATAAGATTTATATAATTTGTACATACTTTCCCATCTACCACCATCGGGTTTGAGCATTGAAAATTATAGAACAACTAGAATAAATAAAAGACAAAATTAGTTGATTCAATAGTAAATCTAACCATATTACTATCTAAGTAACATCCAATTCCACCATTGAAATTTATAGACTTGTCAAAGATACAACTTCTAGATTCTTTCAAGAAGTTCAAGTAGAACTATACTATAATCAAAATGCTTATGACTTTATCAAATCTAATGAAAGAACTCCAAATGTCCAAGAGGATTCTTAAAACCTAAGTTAGTGTTTATATGGTGTCAAAGCATTCTTCCAAGTCTTCTAAGAAGAATAAGAAAAACAAGGATGAGATTGACAAATCTCTAAAACGAAAGTAGAATGGAAATAAGTAGGGTAAGAAGTCAAGAGGAAAATGTTTCTTTAATGGAAACAAGGGTCATTGAAAAAAGAACTATCCAAAATACTTGAAGAAAAATGAAATAAATAATCAATCATTTGTCACTATATTATGTTTAGTGGTGGATTCTATTACATCGTGGTGGGTAGATTTTGGAGCCATTAATCATTTTTGTAATTTTTTTTTTATAGGGAACGAAAAGATTGAGTTATTAATATATGTTCTTGACTTTCACTTTTCACTTCTTTATATCACCTACGTAACTGCCATTTGTGTAACAAACTCAATCTTGTTAGCACATACATAATTATACCATTGTTTTGCATAGCTTTGATTTATCGTAAGATATGTTTTAATGCTTGCAAGTTATATTAACATGGAGACTCCATGAATCTACTTATTTTTATCCCAAGATAAAGATACCATTTTTCACTTGAATTATTTTTATCCCAAGAAAATAAGACATTAATCTCATATCGACAATCTCAATGCCTCATTATCACTTATTTAAATTCTACAACCATTTTTAAATTATTACCATTAATAATTAAATCATCCACTTATAAACATACAATAAGAATATTACCCTGACTAGAAATTAGATGTGACATATAAAGTGTATTCATAATCAAGAACATCTTTGAAATTCATGCATTATAAAATAAGAATCAATGCATGTGTCATACTCTTAGTACTTGCTTCAATCTATACAAGGAATTTAAGCTTTTAAACTTTTTCTTCTTCCATTTTTTTAAACATATTCTATAGTTGCTTAATAGACTCTTCTTCTAGTTTGCCATTAAAGAAAGCTATATTAAAATTCATTTGAAATTATACAAAAAATATCAAATTTAGCAACAAGTGCAAATACTTCAAAACAATCAATACCTAGTTTTTACTTCTAACCCTTAGCTATCAATCTTTCCTTCAAGCAATTACCTTCTTTATTTGGCTTGTACTTAGTTGTATACTTCCAATTGAAGCTAAATAGTTTCTTATAATTACGAAGACTATTTAGTTCCCATATATTATCCTTCTCAATTGCATATTTTTTTCATCCATAAGTTTAAGACAATAATCATTATAAGCCATTTTTTCATATAAAGTAAAATTTATCCATTATTCACATATTGGATCATATTATCATTATCAACCACATAATCTTGTACATGTTCATGTAAGAGACGTAGATGTTATGGATGCTTTAATGGTTCTATAAGACATGGAATCATAATTGGTGCACTTGTATATCAGCATGTAACAAAGATCTGTTATCCAATCTTTATTCAAATTCAAATATTTCTTTGTATATAGCAGAGTAGTTGAGTCTTCCTTAAGAGTAGGACTTCCTTTTGTATCTAGGAGTGATCTTGTTATTCCTCTATGTATATATACTCTATTTCGGTTAATGAAAATCAGTGGAAAAATCATAATTGATTCTCATCTCGACGTGGTATCAGAGCCTACATCGATTCCTCCCCATTAATTTTTTTTTTCTCTTCTCTTATTTCCTCTATTGTTTCCCTCTTACTTTCTTGCTATCAAACACCACAATGACAACACCACACTCCACCAACATTACCTCTGCCGCTAGTCCTCCAAACACTGAAATTCCTCTTATCACCATCAGCATATCGACTCAAGCACCACTTAAACTCACCTTCACAAATTACCTATCCTGGAAGCTGCAATTTGAAACTCTATTCATTGGATATGACCTCATTGGGTATATCAATGGATCCAAACCATGTCCTCCCACCACCATCACAGTAAACAACACTGCCACAACCAATCCTTCTCACAAACTCTGGATTCGTCAAGATCAACTGCTGTTAAATGCCTTAATTGGCTCTCTTTCCCCTACTATCATTCCATTTATTGCTCAAGCCAAGACTGCCAAAGAAGCATGGACCATCCTTGCCAATACCTATGCCAAACCCTCACGTGGTCGCATCAAACAAGTCAAAACCAAACTTAAGAATCCAACAAAAGGCAGCCAGAATGTAATCGAGTATCTTCATTTTATCAAAGCTTGTGCTGATGAACTAGCCATCCTAGGTGCACCACTGGATCCTGAAGACCTCACTGACAAGATCCTCGATGGCCTAGGCAACGACTACAAGGAACTGGTCCGTGTGGTACAAGCTCGTGACACTTCCATCACATTTGATGAGCTCCACGAGAAGCTACTCTCCTTTGAAGCCTCTGCACCTGTAATCACAAGTTCAGAAACTTCACTTCCAATTATTGCCAATCCAACAAACAAAACAAACCACCAATGGCGCCCAAACAAACCAAATAATTGGCGTACCCTCTCTCCCTCACATGCACCTGCTGGCAACCAGAATTGGCGTCCACCAGCACCCAATAATGGCCGTCCACCAATGAACTCAGATCAACGCTTCCAAAATCGCAGCAACTGTCCTCCATATAGACCTTATCAAGGTTTCTGTCAGATCTGTGGCATCCAAAGACATACAGCTAAGAGATGTCCCTCATTTCAAGTGCTTCCTATTCAATCCTCAACCACTGCACCTTCATCCTCCAACAACTCAACTGCTCCTTGGCAGTCACGAGTTAACTTTGCTACCAACAACACATCACCAAACCTGACCTAGTTACTCGACAGTGGCACCTCTCATCATGTCACAGCTGATCTAAATAATCTGTCCCTTCACTCACCTTACAACGGAATAGATGATGTTATGATTGAGGATGGTACAGGTTTCTCCATCACTCACACGGGCTCCACTACTCTCTCCTCTCCATAATCAACTTTCACTTTATCTGATGTTCTTTGTGTCCCAACCATGAAAAAAAAAACTTAATTTCCATTTCTCAGTTTTGCATCACTAACAATGCATCAGTTGAATTCTTACCATCTTCTTTTTTTATGAAGGATCTTCGCTCGAGGGCAATTCTATTCCAGGGCAGTACTAAGGATGGAGTGTATGAATGGACGGCTCCCAAAAACCCGATTCTAGCATTCTCTATAGCCAAAACAACATCTATCAACTAGCATCATCGTTTAAGACATCTAGCTCTTCCAATCTTAAAGCATATTCTCTCTAATTCTTGTTTAAAATCATCTTCCTCTATGCCAAAAGATTTCTCATGTACTACATGCCTCTGCAATAAAAGTCACAAAATACATTTTCTATTTCATCACTTGTGTCTACAAACCCTCTTTAAATTATCTTTTCTGATGTTTAGACCTCTCCCATTATGTCTTCCACTGGTTTTAAATATTATGTCATATTTGTCGATCACTTTACAAAATATATCTGATTTTATCCCCTCAAATGAAAATTAGATATTCACGAAGTGTTTAAACGCTATAAAACTATTGTTGAAAATTACTTCAACCACAAAATCGTCACTTTATATTCTAACAATAGGGGAGAATATCTGGGCCTCAACGATTACCTTTCTACCGCTGGTATATCTCATCTAACTAGTCCACCTCATACACCTAAACACAATGGCTACTTTGAAAGAAGACACCGTCACATTGTCGAAACTGGCCTCACCTTACTTTCCCATGCCTCCTTACCTCTCACTTTTTGGCTTCATGCATTCAGTACTGCTGTATACTTAATTAATATAATGCCCACCCCTACTCTTAACCTCTCAACTCCCTTTGAATTAATTTTCAAAACAAAACCAAACTATGCTAAACTCAAAATCTTCGGATGCTTATGTTATCCATGGCTTCGTTCTTATTCATCCTACAAACTAGCCCCCAAGTCCATACCCTATGTTTTCCTTGGTTACTCTTTTCCCAAAGTGCCTATCTCTATTTTGAACCAACCACCTTTAAAACATATGTCTCTTGTCATGTCCAATTTGTTGAATCCATATTTCCTTACACCACACTCAACATTCAGCAACTACGTCTTACCACCACTACAGTTTCTGATTGGATTCCACCAGTTATCACAATTCCCATTCCTCCTCCAGCACAACCGCCTTCTTACACTCCAAAAGTACAATCTCCAGACTTGGCCCCTACTGCAGATCACATCTCAAACACGTTTCCACCACCCCATCAACCAAGACCTACACTGCAACCAGAACCTGTCTCACAACAAGTCTCTACACTAGCTCCTCGCCATTCCATGACTACCTGCGCCAAAAACCATATCACCAAACCTATCCAAAAACTCAATTTCCACACACAGCTAGCCTCTTCCCCCAGTTCTAACCCGCATCTGTTGCTCAGGTCCTCAAAGACTCAAACTGGCGCAAAGTTATGTCCGAAGAGTATGATGCCCTTGTTTGCAATGGGACTTGGGAATTTGTTTCTCCAACCGGCATCACCAACCTTGTAGGCTGTAAGTGGGTGTTTCGCATTAAAAGAAACTCTGACAGTTCTATTGACAGGTTTAAAGCTTGCCTTGTAGCCAAATGCTTTCATCAAAGACCAAGTGTGGACTATCTTGAAACATTCAGTCCAATAATCAAGTCAACTACTGTGAGACTTGTGCTCAATATTGCCGTAAGCAATGGCTGGTCTCTTCGCCAATTAGATGTAAACAATACCTTCCTCCAAGGTACTCTATCAAAAACAATATATATGGCACAACCTCCTGGCTTCATTGACTCTGATAAACCCACCTATGTATGCAAGCTTCACAAAGCCATTTATGGTCTCAAACAGGCTCCTCGGGCCTGGTATCATGAATTGCGCCAATTTCTTGTAGATTTTGGGTTCAAGAACTCTCACTCTGACATTTCTCTATTTATTCTACATGCTGGAACCAACCTCCTCTATCTGCTGGTATACGTTGACGACATTATAATCACTGGGAATAGTAACGATCTTGTATCCCAAGTCGTTGAGTGTCTAGCTCAAAGATCTGGGCCTTCTATCATATTTTCTTAGTGTAGAAGTTGTTCCTCATCGTCATGGCCTCCTACTCTCACAAAGGAGATATATAAAGGATCTGCTCACTAGAACTAATATGCAAGCTGCCAAACCAGTTCATACACCTTTACCAACCAGCTCGTCCTCCATCAAGTTATCATCTGGATCACCTCTCTCTGACCCCACGGAATACAGAACTGTAGTGGGCAGCCTTCAATACTTGTTTCTCACTCGTCCGGGCATTTCATTTGTTGTTAACAAAATGTCTCAGTTTATGCATCAACCAACAGATGAACATTGGACTCTGGCTAAACGAATTTTGCGTTACCTCAGTGGCACTGTAAATGATGGCCTTCTTCTTCATCGCACCTCACCGCTATCCCTTCATGCTTTCTCCGACTTGATTCATGCCTTCTCCGATGCTGACTGGGCCGGTAATAAGGATGACTACTCTTCAACTGGTGCTTAACTTGTTTACCTAGGCAGCAATCTCATTTCCTAGAGCTCTAAGAAGCAGACTGAGGTAGAATATCGCTCAGTTGCTGCTACTACTGCTGAACTCTGTTGGGTTTGCTCTTTGCTCTCTGAACTTTGCATCAATCTGGTCAGCCCCCCAGTTGTCTACTGCAACAATGTCGGTGCAACACAGTTAAGTTCAAATCTGATCTTTCATTCTTGAATGAAGCATGTGACAGTTGATTATCACTTCTTCCATGATCAAGTTCAATCTGGTGCTCTTCGCATGGCTCATGTTTCATCTGCATACCAACTTGCTGATCTTCTAACCAAACCTCTGCCTCATTCTCAATTCCAGAAATTACGAGTCAAGATTGGCCTCTTTCCATGTGGCCTATCTTGAGGGGGCATATCAGCATGTAACAAAGATCTGTTATCTGATCTCTATTCAAATTCAAATATTTCTTTGTATATAGCAGAGTAGTTGAGTCTTCCTTAAGACTAGGACTTCCTCTTGTATTTAATATTTCTTTGTATATAGCAGAGTAGTTGAGTCTTTCTTAAGACTAGGACTTTCTCTTGTATCTAGGAGTGATCTTGTTATTCCTCTGTGTATATGTACTCTATTTCGGTTAATGAAAATCAGTGGAAAAATCATAATTGATTCTCATCTCGACATTGTAGACTACACATTTTGATTTTTACTTAATTTGCTCTCCAAGGTTAATGTGAATCCTTGATGATTTTTTTTTCTTACTACAAGATTAATCTCATACTACTTGCTCATCAAAAATCACATTATGACCAATAATAACCTTCGTGATTTGTGGATTACATAATTTATTTTTTTTCATCGAAATTTAATAAATAAAAAACACTTTTGACCTTTATCATCAAATTTTTTTTATAATGGATTAGGCACATGAGCATATGCTATGCAACCAAACACCCTCAAATGACTAATGCTAAGCTTCATATGTCTCCAACCTTTTTTTGATGTCTTTTCATAAACATTTTTAGTAGGTCACTTATTGAATAAATAAAGTTAATTAGAAGTTGTTTTTGTCTTTAAACAATTTTTAAGTACAACATACATTTCATTGCATAAATAATTGTTATATTTTTCTCTCCACATTTTCATTTTGTTATGAAATGTATATGGCAATCAATTGGTGCCTAATACCATTTTATTTTTCAAAAATTCATAAAAATAGTATATTCAATACATCTATTTGTTTTCAAAATTTTAATAGAACGCCTACTTTGTTTTTCTATATAAGCTTTAAAACATTTTTAATTTTTTCATGTGTCTATTTTTTGCTTTAAAAAATAAATCAAACCTTTCAATTAAAATCATTGATAAAGGTTAAAAAAAAAGTACATGTGATCTTTATTTTAGGGAACCTCTATTGAACATAGATTTGAATTAATCAACTCAAGGGGGCTTCCAAGTTGTCTATGATTTTCCTGTAAGAAAATAATCTTGATACTTCTTTTTGGCCTTGCAATGCTTCTTTCACCTCAATTTAGGACCTTTCATTTAAGTATTGTTCATGGGATCCAA
The DNA here is from genome assembly GCA_030254885.1 of Vitis rotundifolia. Classification (NCBI taxonomy): domain Eukaryota; kingdom Viridiplantae; phylum Streptophyta; class Magnoliopsida; order Vitales; family Vitaceae; genus Vitis; species Vitis rotundifolia. The sequence continues at coordinate 7,220,441 of CM058164.1, read as the reverse complement.
CATCATGGTATTGAGATCCTTTGATTATTTAATTATTGTCATAGTGCACTCAAATTTCATAATTAAAGTTCAAAGAAATTTCTCCACAACTTGGATATCAAAAATATTTTTGCCATTAGATTTTATTTTATTAATAAGCGTAATGTTCATAAAAGCTAATTGAAAACTCTTTCCATTTCCTCAATTTGAAAAAGGTCAAATCGCTTTTTTAAAGTTTGTAATATAAATTTCTTCATTTTTTTCTACTCCTTCATAGATATTCAATGGAATGTGTTATGCACTTTGGTTATATTTACAATTTTGTCAAAACTAGGTGGTTCTATCGACAAATAGATGTAAAGAGAAACCTTCAAATATTTCTTTCTAGAATTTTCAAATTTTCTCTTTGTACTTGTATGAGTTGTATTTGATCATTTGATACCATAAATCCTCAATTTACTATCGCCAAATATCTTGATGCTTGAATAATAGTTACACCTAGATTTTCCAAATTTAGAAATTATTTTTCTCATCAAACTTTGAAAATTAGGGTTGGATTGTGTTATTATTGGTTTTTTTACATATTTAATGGCTAGATGTTGATACCAAATGTCAAAAGAAAAAAAAAAAAACTTCTATTAGAAGAAAAAAAATTTCACACAAAGAAAAGATGAAAAAGACTATGAAAAGAGAAAGCAAATAACACTACTACAAAATAGAAAATCATGATGCTTTAATCCTCAACACTTTCATAAAGAATCATTAAATTGGAATATACAATGGTGCTTTCAAAAGTGTCATTTTACATGTATATATATATATATATATATATATATATATATATATATATATATATATATATATATATATATATACATTGTTATTCAATGTTGCCTGTTAATAAAATGACATTTTGAAAAGCGTCATTGTATATCCCAATTTAATGATACTTTATGAAAGTGTCATGGATTAAAGCATCATGATTTTCTGCTATTCCAAATATGTATTAAAACCTTTCCCCTTTCAATGAGTACCTACCAAACATTTCCTTCATCATTCCCTCTACCATTTTAGAACTTGACAAACCCCAAAACCTTGGAGCTCTCACTAAGATCAACTAATGAATGACAACTGAGTGATGAGTTGTCGGAGACTTACCACAGAGCCATTATCTTGAACCCTAACTTTGTCTATTGAAGCTAACCTTGTTTCAAAGAGTTCCCGAGTTTCTTTATAAACATCAATGCTCTCCTTAGATTAGAGCATTTTCTGTAGGGACCCTTGCTTCATAAGTAACCCACGTGGTGAGAAATCTTTGTTTCATCCATTATTAAGTTGCCTTAATGCTTTCGTCAGTAGTGAAATCCACAATCAAGATGCCCTAAATCATTTGACTCCACTTCAGTTCCCATAATCCATTCCCCCTGTAGACTCCACCACTAAAATGCCCTAATCCATTGGAATGACCATATCTAACTTCCATGTGAGGTCACCACCATCAAAATCTACTATGGAACATCATCATTATTTGTAAGTCTCTTTCTCGACTAATTTTGTTTTCCCCATACTTGAATAAACTAGTACGAATGAAGAAAAATTGAAGGGTTTTCATTGTTCCAAATATCTGATATCATTGTTTCATGGATGAGGATATTATTTCGAGAGGACGAATTAGGGAAATGGTATCCTAAATAAATATACTACATTTTTGTTATTGTTTTTCCTTGACTTGGTAGGATGTTGCAACTAATTATTGTATTCCACTCTGTTTTTTGTTTTTATTTAATATTTTTGTAAAAAAAAAAAGTAAAATTGAAGGATATCTTGACTTTCCTTTGCAACCTTTCTTTGCACTTATCAATAATTTGTTTTCTCAATAAAATTTACACCTATTAAAGGAAGTAGAATTGGATGTGGGAGAGCAGATGATTAGACATGATATAAGAGATGATGGGCAATAGAGAATGAAGAAAGAGAAATAGGGGACAAAAGAACAAGAGAAAACGTTTCTCACCCAATGAAAAGAGAGAACCTTAAGTAAGGATTTGAGAGAAATTAAGGAAAAAATTTCAGTTAAGAGAACTTGTCATTGGTGTCTTGATTTCTATATTGAACATCTATTTTTTTCTTATCAATTGTTTACCACCCTTCTTCCTAACATTCATTGATCTTTCCTCAATCGGGAATCTCAAGTAGTAAGCTTATATGAAAGGTTGGGTTATTCATTAAAAAACTATCCACACATTTTCCATGTGGACATGGTCACTAACTTGATAATCCATGTTAGTCAGTTTTTTCCCCCCTAAGATATATATATATATATATATATAGATATAGATATAGATATAGATATGTAAATTGGTTAGTTGCTTTTTGTAATAAGTAAGCCAAGGTATATATGTCCTTTGCAGCCATGAACAATATGCAATCCAATCTACCAAAGTAGTATAACTAAATCAAGTGGAATGACAAACAAGAAAAACAGAAGATTTAAATTGAGAAATAGAACATGTTCATTGTTGATCAAGATAAGAACATCATTACAAATATTTATTTGCTTATTTAGTTATGATAAAGCCATTTGGTGTTGTTTTGACAAGGAAAAGACTAACCAAGAATATAGGGTAGTGGGAAACTACCTACAATTCCTTAAATCTAAGTTTTTCCACCATGGAGAAATAGATGGGATGCTCTGTTCATTCATGAAGAAATTACTTGGATCTACTTTGGTTTTCATACGAACCAATCTATTGAAATTGTTGTTGAAGTACTCAATACCCTAAATATTGGCTTCTGCATAGCTTGTGTTACCTTTAAGTTTGTTCACTCCTAAGTCAAGATCCCTATAATTGAGATATGCAGCCTTAGGAAACTTGGAAACATATGGGGCCATGTATTCATAGAGCTTTCTTATCCAATTTATATGCTTCTTTGACACCCTATCTCCTTCATCATCCTAGTTAACCAAGTATTGAATTTATACAAGTTCTCTTTTTTGTGTGGGAAAGGAACTTTAGTCTCTAAAATCTTGTTCATTCTTCCACCAAAAGGACTTAAGATCATTATTCCTACCTTTTTTGGTAAAGCATTTTCCATACACCTTGTAACCCAGTCTATGAAATCTTATTCATCTAATCGGCCAAAACAAGTCTTTTCTCATTAATTCTCTATTGAGAACTCTACCATCACTAACGACAATGTAAGCATCAATTATTTTATCAACTACTAGGCCATAGTTTCTCATCAAAGTCCCATAATTCTCACCGCTAAAGTGCCCACCAACTCCTATAGTAGGATAGTTGCATGCTGGGAAGCCATAGGTCCTACTTTTTTGGATAATTCTATAATAAACTTCACCAATTGTTGTTCCAGTCTCTACCTAATTAGTGTCATCTTCAATACTAATATTGATAGATCGAAGTTCCACCAAATCAACAATGATGAAAGGGATATCATACCCTCATAGTCATGGTCATTGCTTCAGACTTTGATGTGCATGCCATATTTCTTGGAACCAATAACAACTGCTTGGATGTGGGAGATATGCAGTGGGGTAAGTATAAGCAGTGGTTTTGGGGTAATAGAGGATAAGAATTTGAGGTTCTATATGGAGGATTCCAATATGGTTGAATAAGACAATTTTTTGGGTTGTAGAGGACATTTGAGATAGGCATTGTGTGGTTAGAATTAAGGGAAAGACACTGCAGAAAGTTTTCATGGATTGAACTAGAAGTTGCCTATGAAACTAAAACCACAAGGTTTACAAGAAGTAAAAATATTGTAGAGCTTGAAGCATCCATTTGGTCTTTGTAACTTGTAAGATACAGTATGAAGTCACATATTTTATACCTAATTGACATTTTTATACCTAAGTAAAAATATGCTTGTTGTAAATATTTTGATACATTAACAAATTTACATATTTATTAACTATGTAGACATTAGTTTTTCATCATGATATTATTCACAAATTTATTCAATTTCTTTTGGAAGAAGTTATTAGTATTGAATTAAATTTTAAATAGGTGAGTTATTGTTTAGTATTTTATAAAAAATCATGCAGCCAAAATTATATATAACAGGACATACAAAATATATCATTTCAACAGGGGGATTTTCAATATTATCATCAACGTAAGATGACACTTTAAAAGAGTGTTAAAATAAACAAATGATATTTTAGACAATCCTTGGTACTTGTGTAAGTGTCAACATAGGTAGATCAACAATTACGTTTTTCAAAGTGTTAATATAGGTATGTTAACAATGACACTTTTTAAAGCATAATTGATAATGAATATTAAAGACACTTTAAAAGAGTCGACATTGGAAATTTGGTGGAAATAATGACACTTACAAAATGTCACGCTTTGGAAAGATAACACTTGGATAAGGATCAATATTAGTGTTTTTATAGATGACACTTTCTAAAAGCAACATGGTTGCCATTACCCATCAAGGGTGAAAATGACACTTTCAGAAAACGTCATTTTATTCATTTATTGACTCTTAAAAAGCATCATTATTGCCTTTTTTTTTTTTTTTCTTATAGTGATAATTGTGCAACCAAAAAAATAAAATTGTTGTCTTTAAGAAAAGATAAAAAAAAACTATAAAAAAGAAAAATAATTACATAACAAAGAAAATTATCATCTCACTTTCTATTATTTTTCAATATATATATAAGAACAATTATAAAAACATAATCATATAAAAACAAAATTTGTACTAAAAGTACTATTCTAAATCCAATGAAAACTAACAACTCGTATATTAGTAAAAATATTCTAATAAGTTAAGGATACATAATCTTACTTCAATTAAATTTTATAAAAATTAAATAGGATATGGTTTAATATACTTATATAATTAAATTGTAAATTAGCCATTTTGAATTACATCTTAAAATTCCAAAAATTTTAAAAATCTCATAAATGAAAATCCCACCATTAAGATACTATTTAATAAAATATCAACTATAAAATCACAAAAAAATCAATTTATTAGAAAAATAATAAATTCAAAGTTTAAAAAGACATTAAAGGTAAAAAACGTATTAGAATTATGGTTTGTATCAGAAAAAAATGATGAAGATTGAATAAAAAGAGGAATGAATAAATAAATATGAACATTAATTAAGTGAATAAAAGATTTTTTTTTTTTTAGTTCTATTTTTATTTAAAATTTATGAAATTAATTTTATGCAAATTTAATATTTATCATTAAATAAACACTAAACTTTCATAAGGAACTACTTTATGGCAAGTGTTTTTATTTTTTCAAATTTAAATTAAAGTATATTATTTTTCAAAGGAAGAAAAGCATTTATTTTTATTTTTATTGATACTGACTAACCTAAAGTTCTAAAATTAAAATTAGTAGAAACTCAAGGACACTTGTCTTTACCAAACATTTAAGAATCCAAAGACACCAAAAAGTGTAGATCACATCGATCTTTCATCAATAGTTTGTTTTGTTAGTCAAAGCACTTCAAAAGAATATTAATTTGTTTATTAGAGAAGAATTAAAAGCTTCTCAATTTTCTCTCCATGGATTAAAATTTTATGTATTTTTTTTTTACCACATTTCCAAGAAATGTCAGTTTTTCAATGGGTGCTGAGACAACAAAATGGGGGTATGGAGGAAGTTTCCCAATTTTTTTGGGATAATGTCGGATTTATCTTTTCCAAATAGGCATATATAATAATAAAATACTTTTTAATAAAATAAGTTATAAAATACTATAATATTTTAATTATTTATAAAATATATTTATTTTAATATAATTAAAAATAATTTAAATTAAAAAAAATGTTAAATAGAGTAAGATTGAGATGAGAGCAATCCATCCTAAACTCGCTTCATTGTTATCCTTATCTCTCTCTCTATACATATAAATTGTTTTCTTTTAATAAAACAAAATTAATATATATATATATATATATATATATATATATATATTTTTTTTTTTTTATTACTTATTAAAGTTTTGTTCAATAATTATACGAATTTTGATTAATTTCTATCACACCAATATTTTTTATATGAATTTTTATATAATATTTATATATATTTTTTGAAATTTTAATTTCTGATATTCCTGATATTTTAATTTTTACTTTTATGTTTGAATAAAGCTGAATGGACAACTGTCTATGTTCTTGTACAAACACGAGCTAGTAACTATAAGAAAAAAATTAAAACACAATGGATAAATGTCTCATTGAATGACATTTTTCTTCCTATTTGTTACTTGTCGACTTGCACCAAAAAGTGTCATTGCATCGTATCAAAATTTTGCTTTATTAGCCGAAGTACTTAAAAGAAAAAGACTTTTTTATTGGTATTTTTTTTCTTAAAAAAAAAAAAACTTCTTTGTCTGACCAGAGAAAAATCAACAAATATATTAAAAATAAAACCCATGATAAACAATCATTTTTGCTTGTCAGTATCAGCCTTCTTGACTTAGAATCCCCATCTATGTAAGCTTAGTTGGGGTAGCCTCATAATTTTCCACCCTCCTAGAACTTGAATTTTTTATTTAAATAATATTATTTTAAAAAACTATTTTTTAAAGAACAACATATTATAAAATTTTAACAAAAATATGATGCTTCTAAAATTATCTTTTTTAAAATGATTTTAAATATAAAAATTGTATTTTCAAGATGGGATTTTAATTTGTAAAGTTCATTGTAATCATCTTTTCAAGAAAAGATTCAGTAATTAAGCCATTGGAAGGCAATTTTAACCAAATAAGTCTAAAAAGAAGGCTGGACTTACTGTTGGAACAAATGTTATGGCTTCCTTCTTTGAAGGTAATAAGAAAGGAAGCGAAGCAAAGCAAATGAAGCATGAAAAGATGGTGGAAGAGAAAAACCAGGAGTGGGGTGTTGAAAAGGAAGGGAAGACATGAATGATGAAGCATGAAAAGATGGTGGGGGTCAGTAGAATTTGCCTCTCCACCCCTCTTCGAAATACAAGGATTACTCTCTGTAAAACCTAAAATTTTCATTGTGGTGGTCAGTGGTCTTCATTGACACCCCTACCTCTTCTTGTATTTCAAAATAATTCCCCTTCTTTCTTATAAATTCTGTTACTCATGGACTCTTCTCTTGACCATCTCAATCACAAAGTGCTCAAGCATTACCCTAGCTAGGCCTTGACTTCACAAAGTTCTTTGTCATGGGTTAAGTGGAAGTTTAACCTCCCTAAAACATGAGTTTGGACTATAGAACTGGGGACGGGCTATTGCATCCTTATCCAACTAAAATGCATGCGTAGATATATGAGAGCAAGTTGGTGGATTCCAGCTACTTGACTAACGGAGGATGTATATGAAAGATGGTCAACAGCATACTAACGTACATAACATACTCCGGATCATTTGGTACTTAAATTCTTCTGGATTATAAGGATTGGGGACTTATAGAATTGTATACAAAAACATTAATTATGTCATAAATGAAAGTCATGACTGGGGAGTGAGAAAAGTGACACATGTTGAGAAAGAAGGGAACTGTTATCGTGCATTGATTGTTGAGAAAGTTAAGGAACTGCTGCTAAATTCACATGCATGGTGATGTCACTGTTAGGACTTACAACCCTTTGCAAGTATCTGAGTACGTGCCAAGTTGCATGTAACACGAAAAAGAATTGTTTCTGAAATTAAATTAAATTAAATTAAATTATATTTCATTCATTAAAAGAAACAATGGGAAACTCTTCTTCCCAGTTAGTCTCTGGGACATTTCAATAAAACCCCACTTTTTTGGGTTCATTCAAGAAGATGCATACAACATTTGGTTAATTTAATTATAGTAACACTTCTTTCATTTTTCATTGGATCGCAATCTCCACTAATTTAGAGGGGCATATTTTCAATGTGAAAAAAGACTCAAATTATTAGGATTTGTTTAGAACATATATATTTTTTTTTAGAATAAAAAAATAAAATGTATTTGACAACCAGAAATTGTTTTATATTTTTTGTTCTTAAAAATAAAAAATAAAATATTTTTAAATAATATCTTTTAATTATTTTCACTTATTTTATAAGAATTGTTTTATAAAATAATTATATAAGCATGTAGAATCATTAAAAATCAAACATTAGATATAAAAATATTTTTTAAAATATATTTAAAAATATTAAAAATATGTTAGAAACATTTTAGATTTTCAAATACTTTTGTTTTATAAAACATGAAAGAACAATTTTCAAAAATTGTTCTTAAAAACTATTTTTTAAAACTATTTTCGAAAACAGTTACCAAATACAACCTTAACTTCTAATATTCAAAACTAATGCTACATTAAATGAAATTATTGTCTTATCTTATGTTGCACACTTTTAATTCTTCTTTCATTTATTTTAACGATCACAATCTCCCATTAATTATGGGCCATCACTTGGAGGCATGCGTGTTTTTAATGTGGAAGAAGCCCTCCAATCATTAACTTCCAATCCTGAAAACAATTATTATAACTTAAGCTATGAAATTCATGACAATAGTGTAAAGCCAATGCTTAGAGCAGCAACATTAGTCGCTCGTGTTGTACATGGGAGTGTATGAGGAAATGATTGGGTTGACTAAATAATCAATCTTGGTGGTTCTCTTTTTTTTTTTTTTTTTTTTTTTTTTTTAGATTAAATGATATTATATAAGAAAAAAATATACTTAAAAAGAAAAATTAATCGAGATTGGAATAAGGATGGCACATACTTATATTGATTTCTAATATGATTGAAAGCATATTTAGTAGTTTTTTTTTTTGGTTAAAATGTATAGGAGAATAGCAATGAACATCTAGGAAGATAAGCAACAGGTTACCAACCAAACCAAGGACAAAGTTAATTAAGTAGCCTTGTGATGCCATGAATGAAAGAGGGCAATAAGAGCAGAAAGAGTTGGAGAATGGGGGGCGATTAGGATTTGGAAAAGATTAGGGGAAAAGAGTGATATATGAGGAAAGTAGAAGGGTTTGTGTAATAGGGTTTTTTGTACTTTTTCAAATCTCTTCCTCATCTCTAGCATCCGTTGATTACTTGATATGTCGGGACGCGAGAGAGGGACGTGCTCTCCACCAACTCACGCGCACGCGACCCCACAAAAACCCTAATTTCCAAGGCCCCCTTCTCATTTCTCAAAGATGGGCTTGAGGGCCAAAACACAAAGAAACAACCAGACCTCCCCAAAACCTTGACATAAACCAAACAACCATAATTAAGACCCAGAAAACCTAAGGGGGACTTCTCTCTCTACAATTCACTCTTTTCTCTGTTTCTACTGCCTTTTCATCCTTGTTTGGTTTTCTGTCTACTGTTCGGTTGGGTTTTGTTGGTTCTTTTGAAGGGTGTTTAATTTTGCGTATTTTTTCTTTGCTGTATAAGCTTAGATCATACTTGGTTGGCCCCTTGTTTGATTCATCTTCACTTGAAGTAGACTCAAAGCCTCGAAACCCTTTGTTGATCCTCGTTTTTGTTTTTTTTAGTCTTGGTGGTTTTGGACAGTGGATGATCACAAATTATAAGATCTGAGAGGGAATCGTCAGCTCTCTGTTCTTGATTGTTTTCTTTGTAACTTGCTTTCTTTTTTGTGCTTGAATCGGAAACATGGCGAACCGGTGGTGGGCTGGGCAGGTGGGTCTGCAAGGTGTAGATACCTCATCAGCTTCACCTGCTATGAAGAAACCAGATCTGGGAATATCCATGAATGAAAATGGAGGAAGCGGGAGCGGAGGCGGAGGAGAGGAAGAAGAGGAAAAAGAAAACAGTGATGAGCCCAGAGAGGGTGCAATTGAGGTGGCTACGCGCAGACCTAGGGGCCGGCCGCCTGGCTCCAAGAACAAGCCAAAACCTCCGATTTTTGTGACAAGGGACAGCCCAAACGCGCTGCGCAGCCACGTTATGGAGGTGGCAAACGGCTCCGACATCACAGAAAGCATAGCCCAATTTGCGAGAAGGCGGCAGCGAGGCGTCTGCGTGCTCAGCGCAAGTGGGACAGTCATGAACGTAACGCTTCGCCAGCCTTCTGCCCCTGGTGGTGCAGTTATGGCACTTCATGGCCGATTCGAAATTCTTTCCTTAACCGGCGCGTTCCTACCAGGACCAGCGCCACCAGGCTCAACTGGACTAACCATATACCTAGCAGGCGGTCAAGCTCAGGTTGTGGGTGGTAGCGTGGTGGGTTCACTCATAGCGGCAGGCCCAGTTATGGTGATTGCAGCTACCTTTTCGAATGCAACCTACGAGAGGCTCCCCCTAGAAGACGAAGAAGAGGCGGGCAGCGCAGCACAGGAGCAGCTCGCTGGAGGTGGAGGTGGTGGGTCACCGCCGGGGATTGGCGGCAGTGGGGGGCAGCAGCAGGCAGGGATGGCAGACCCTTCCTCCATGCCGGTTTATAATTTGCCACCAAATTTGCTTCCAAATGGTGGACAGCTGAACCATGATGCTTATGGTTGGGCACATGGGCGCCAGCCTTACTAGAGGATAAATTCAATAATATGAGAGAGATTTTCAGGTATCTTTCTAATGTTGTAGTGAAACAAGGAAAGGAGGGTTTCAAGGTTCATATCTGTATATTTCTTCTTATTTAATTTCCTTCCACTTTATTGCCAATACACAATGTTTAGTCCTTTTTCTTGTGCTCTATATCTTAATTTTTCTTTTGATGGTTACCACTATTCCAGTAGTAGTGGCTTGATCTTTCAGAGATTTTATTTCTTTTCATGCTACTTCAAACTAATTTACTGTTTTGGGATCTTCACAGCTGAGTTTGGGCCATGATGATTCTTGTCAAAATAAAAAATCTAAAAGTTTTTCAATCTGATAAATGGCTCCACATAATAAGAATAGAAAACCAAACCCCCACCCCCCCCCCCCCCCCCCCCCCCCCCCCCCCCCCCCCCCCAGCCCCCCAAAAAAAGGCTAATCTACCTTATGCTTTGATTTTCATTTATTTATCTGCAATTTTTTATCAGTATCTTCTTCCCCTTCTTCTTCTTCGTCTTCTTCAAGAGCCTTCATCTTTAGTTTTATTCTTTTGTTATATGTCTTTTACTTTTTTGGTTGATGATGGATTTCTGAACTCCATGGCCTTATCTGTATTTACAATTAGTGAAGATGGTTAGCTCCTGCTTCTTCTAATGCCTCTAGTCCACATTTGTTCCATCATTCTGCTAATTTTCTCCTTTTGTACATAAAGAAGTGGATATTTTAGCAAGATCTAGAGTTATATATTAGGTTAAATTTGTTACTGGAAATAAATACATCCATCCAATATCAAGAACTTCGATAATCTGGGAATAGTTCTAGTGTTTGCTCAAGCATATTGATTCAGTGACATAAATTTCTTCAAAAAAAGATGAGGGGTTCTCAATTCTTTGTAGAACCACATATGTTTTAATTTAATTTTCCACTATTTAGTTTTATTCTTTTGTTATATGTCTTTTACTTTTTTTGGTTGATGATGGATTTCTGAACTCCATGGCCTTATCTGTATTTACAATAATTGAAGATGGTTAGCTCCTGCTTCTTCTAATGCCTCTAGTCCACATTTGTTCCATCATTCTGCTAATTTTCTCCTTTTGTACATAAAGAAGTGGATATTTTAGCAAGATCTAGAGTTATATATTAGGTTAAATTTGTTACTGGAAATAAATACATCCATCCAATATCAAGAACTTCGATAATCTGGGAACAGTTCTAGTGTTTGCTCAAGCATATTGATTCGGTGACATAAATTTCTTCAAAAAAAGATGAGGGGTTCTCAATTCTTTGTAGAACCACATATGTTTTAATTTAATTTTCCACTAAATTAGATTATGTCGATTTTTCTCCGAGAAATCACATTTAGAACTGAATTTTTTCTATCTATCAATGCCAAAATTAAGCATCAAATCCATGATGCAATTACTACACATGAGCACAAACTTCTCAGATTTTTCCGGTTTTATGAAGTTGCCATGGGATCCCAGTTACATTGATTTGCAAATTAGTAGAAGTGTGGTTGTTTACTGCCACAAAGGATATGCATATGTACGGCCATTACTGCCCTAAAATAATGGCAAAGGCAGTTGAAATGGTGGATGGATCTCCCGACAACAATAAAGATAGAAGGATAGAAATAATAAATCCAAGAAGTGGATGTGCAATTAATTTACTCACAATTGAACTAATACAGTTGCACCCTACACCAGGACATCCTGATTCTGTGACCGACTGATTAATTTAATTTAATTTGATTTAATTTTTTTAATGGATCCCATAATGTCTAGCAAGGTTCATCTGACCTTCATATCTTTTCGAATTTCAGTAGGGTCTGAAGTTTTTTGCCTCATAGATGTCTACATCCATTTGCAAAGGCTCTATCTACTTAGGAAATTTTCCATCTATGCATAGCTACAACTTCCAAGCATATATATATATTTAGGTCTAATTTTTAGGAAACATCAACCTTTCAATATCACAAGATTTCCACACGTACTCACTCATCTTGTGAGACTTGGACGTTTAAAGAAGTTTGACTAAGAATAACCCGTACCAGAGAGCCCCTTTGTACATGTATCAGAATGGATTTTTTGGGGGAGGTTGTACAAGGAATTGTGTCCTAATGCTAGTGTTTACGTTGACGCCCACAAGTAATGCACATATGAATAAAAAAGTATATGAAATGGCAGCATGTAAGCAGAAGGTTTCATTTTAATCTGTCCATAAAATAAAAGGCAGAAGATGCGTATGTTAGCTTCATGTTAATAATTTTGTTCAAGTTACTGACATAATCTCGATCTTGTCATTCACTCCTTAACCATCATGAAAACACCAAATCAACACCCTAATCCAAAGGAGAAAAGTTGGGAAAAACCTAAGATTCCCCAAAGATAAGGATTCCGCAAATTGTTTAAGAGAATCCTATGGCGGTAATTGGGGATTAGTTAATATGATCATGGTGAATGCTATATGCTGCTAGTGCTCATCGATTCTGGTACGGCCAATCACCCTGTCGATTCTCATCAATGTTCAGATCCCCAACAATTAATGTTCTAAGCCTAGAACTCCATACTTTAATTTATAGAAAATGATATATGATTCTAATTTTTCACATCAGTCAATTCTTTTGCTGTTGATCTTTAATTATACTCAAAATGCAGGAGTAGTCTTACACTTTTATCACATGCTTATTTCAAGAAAGGTAGTCTTTCCTGTACTGTCTTTTGTGATGATCTTATGTGGGTCTGGTTGAGGATGTTAACTTAAGGTGGTCTTTTGGTTCCAAATTCAGAGAAAGAATGATTTTTTATGTCCACTAGGGTTAAGGATCAACGGCCTAATTTGCTTAGGCATCATGGGGGGCGCCCAGCTATTATCCAATTTGTTCACACATCATTGTTGGACTAAAATTTTTTATTAAGCAGGTAGTACCAACTCTTTTGAAGAAATTGAAAGTGTAAGTCCCTTCAAGAATGACCCCAAGCACTCACTATGTATGCTTTCGCCTGAGCCATTCCTCTTTGTGGACTGACCTAAAAATTAAGTTTAATAATAATTAAGCACTTCTAATATGTTCTGTGGATACTTTTAATGACGGCAATTGCAATGAAAGATAAATTTTCTTTTTTGGATGGATTATCTCTTAGTTTTTTTGGTTCATCTGAATATACGAGACAAAACTTAGTCCTAAAGCATGATGTGACCATAAAGGGTTAGATCCTGAAGGAAGAAAACAATGTTTGAGAAAGAAAGAAAAAGAAAAAATGCAAAATCCCTGATGCAGATAGTAGTAGAGTTCATGATGCTAGCCACCATTAGAGGCCATTCTTCTCTGAAGTTGATTCCAGATGTCCATTTAAGACATGGGAGATCTTCACCTAGATTAATTTTCAGTCTCTGACGTGGAATCGAAAGATTTTAAGAAGCTAATAACAGAAAAGTATTGGATGCTTTTCCCTAATGGAATGACTTGAGAATAGGTTTTTTTGTCAGTCCTGATCTAAGAGTGTGTTTTTTTATGTATAAAAATTATTCTAATCAGTGGGGCTATACTTGGCCAGTCTTGCTCCAATGCTAAACTTCAATGGTGAAGTGGAATTCTCCTATTTTTCCATCTTTTGTCACATTCTCCACAAGGCAAGGAAGCCATCTAATGTATCCTCTCATCCATGTGAAGGAAATAGTAAAAACAAAATGGGGTGCTTTCAAGACAATTTAGCTCTTCCTCAGATGGAACCATGCATCAGTAACATAATGATCTAAAAACTTTCAAGGGAACTCATTTCAAATCCTATGAAAAATCAGAATTGATGCATTTGAAATGTGCAAAATGTATGGAAAAGAATTAGTAAGCGGCTACTTTGAGGAGTGATTAATCGTTTGTCGTGGATTCTCTCTTCCTCCCTTCTCCCTTTTGGCTATATCCTTCAACACCATTCCCTGATGTAGATGGTGATCAATTCTCCAAATATTTCATCCTCTTGAATTGATTAGTCTTTTACATTTCCACCAGCTCTAAGAAATAAGGAATTTAGACCAATGAACATATTAAGAAGACAAATAATGCAGATGGTTAGCCTACCACCATTATAATATCTATCATGGATTATAAAAGTAAGCACACTACCACAACTTTAGTTGGCTAAGATCGTCTACCGTCGCTAATGTCCCTAAAAAGGCTGTTTTTCTTAACACTCAAAGGATCCTAGAGCTATAGCAACATGGAGGCCCCTCTTCACATGGATTCACATGTCATAGTTAATAAAACCCTAATTTATAATTACTCAATTTCTTGCACACAACATTCCAATGGTAAAGTCACGACGCAAATGGACCCTACGTTGCGTTAATAATTAAATCTCCGCGATCAAAAGTAAACTTCAACTATGGCGATCGCCAAATGGCTTCTACTTTTTTTAACTTTCGTGTCACCAGATTTTGCTAACCCTAGCTCAATATCTTTGAAAGTCTAACAGAGCCAATTAATTATAAACCCTTGAAAGAGAATCCGCAAAACCTGCATTAAGGAAATGTGGACCACTAGATAAAGCCTTATTTTATATAATATTAAAGCGAATTAATAATTTAGTAAAGAAATGATAGTGGGGAATCATGCATCAGCAATGGAAATTCAGGAACATGTTCACTTTCCAAGTCCTCTCAATGCCAAAAAATTTTGTTCGCTTCACCCACTTGTCGTGGGGTACACGTTGTCTGTGGTCGAATAAGGCGCTAATTGACCTAACTTTCTGAAGGTGCCATCTCAATTAAGAGCATCTCCGGTTAATAATATTTCTAGTCAATCACATTACAACATATCACACCATCCTGAAAATGAATGATAGCTTAGTTGTGAACTTGTTTAACATTTTCTAGGGAAATAGCTGAATCCATCCTTCATATCTGATCTGACGTTCTAATTCACAGAACATCCTCCCTTTGTTTACCATTTGGAACCCTATTTCCCACCTTTTCATCACCTATTCAACAAACCAAGCACTAGGGTTTTTCTTAATCACAGCTGAATTGTCAGGAAATATTGAAAGAAAACCTTGTTGGTATGAAAAATAAGTTGTAATGCAGGTACAAACTGATAAGAAATTCAGTTCAATGGCCTTATATCCTAGCTTACTATTCAGCATATAAGGCCCTGTGCCTCACTTACTAAGAGGTCATTCCAATTGAAGAAAATTGGTTTGCAATATAACAATCAAATGGAATTTAAAGAAAAGGTAAAATTGCACACTGAAAAAACTCCTAGAGGTTTTATAATAAAACAAGCCAAGGAACAATCACAGGTTTGCTATTCCGTCACACTCTTATATCAGTTTTCATTTGCTGATAGCATATGTTCATCCAACCATGGATGAACCTTGACAGTATAAGGCCTGACTCAGTTAGGTTGTGAATTGACAAATTGAGAATCTATAGGTCATTCATTTTTTAAACTGAAATTATGCACCTATACATTATAAACTATATAGTTTAGACTGCAGAATTTGGGTTAGTCAGACAGCACGAACCCCACCAACTGTTATGCTAGCTGGAGATGGAATTTAATTAATCGAGCAGGTTGGGACCTCCAGTCGCTATTGTAGGCTCTTGTGCTCTTGTTCAAGGGCTTGACATAAACGTGTTTGCCCTCTCCAATCTCATGATCAGTTTCCCATGTCCCACCAGGTTTTCTAAGTCATGTCAGAATTAGAAACACAATGTAGGAGGATGGTTTCATACTTTAAATCTCAATAAATGGTTTAGTTTTCTCAAATGATTCTCATGCCATGTAAATGTTACAAAGTTAAGAAATTTAGATTCTTCATTTTATCCTGAAAGTTTTATTTGAAGAACCATGCCCTCCAACATTTCTTTTGTCTGAATTATTTGGGATAATTCTGGTTTGAGCAATGGAAACTGTATTTTTCCTTCTCTTGGTTCACCAAATAGGCATGTAGTACTATAAATTGTCATGATTTTGTGTTAGAAAAAAAAAAAAAAAAAGTGAAATACTAAGGTTATGTTTGGTTGTCAAAAGGTTTAAAGAAAAAAAAAAGAGGAAATGTACAAATTTAAAGTCAATGAATTATTTTTATATATTTCTTTAAATTCTTTTCATTTATTTAACTTTTCTATATAAAGATTAAATAATTTAAAAATATATAAATTTCATACTAATTTGAATATTACTTATTTGAATTTTTTTCACATTTTTCGGAATACAGCCAAACGTGAGTAAAGTATTTTTCTTATCATTTTTTGTTTTTTTTGTTTTTTGTATTTCCTGAGAACTAAATATCTACTTAAATCTAAATTTTTAGAGATGATCATGGGATTAGAGCATGATTAACCTTTTGATTAGAGGAGTGTTCCAAATTGGGTTAACTCCATTGGATTGGTCATCATTTGACTTCATTGTTTGACAAATTCAAATACACTTTGTGAAGCTTTTATGTCAAAATATAAGGGATAGTCATTTCAAAAACATCTTTCCAAAAAAGAAAAGAACAAGGTATGCTCATTAGAATTTGACTTAAATGGCTATTTAAATGTCAAAATCCATTTACCTTAAAGTGTTTTTAATAAAAATTAGATGATATAGATTAGCTCCGAAAATTTTGAAGGAAAATGGGAAGAAAAATAAAAACATAAAAAAAATATATATATATATATATAAAATAGATTTAAATTTAATAAATTATTTTTATATATTTCTCCAAACTCATTTTACTTATTTCTTTCTATTATAATAAAATTAAATAATTTAAAAATATATAAATTTTAAATTAAATTTAATCATATTTTATTTGCTTTTATATTTTATATAGTAAAACCAAACACTAATATTTTCTTGGCAACCAAACATATCCATGATATATAACATTTTATCGGTTAAAAACAACTTTTATATATGCCAAACAAAATGTATAATATATATATATATAATTTAAAATTGAAAACATTATTTTATTATTTTAATCGTTTTCAATCCCTTGAAAAAAAAATTTAATATCAATATTAATTAATGTGATGATGTCATTGCTGACACCGTCAACAAATGTTTAATATAGATGCAGTTGAAAACCCTACTAACCCTAATTGAATATTTGATTCAATGAGAAAAAAATACGAACTTCATGGCAACCGAAATTGGGATTGACATCCTGATTCAATGAATGCATGGAATTTCAAAAACCTGAGGGGCGTCAATGATATTATCATAAATTTGAGGTCAGTTTGTGAGAATTCAAAACTAAAAGGGGCTATTATCGGAAACGACAAAAGATGGGCCGCTATAAGTTCCAAGAAACGGTGGGCCCCATTTTTCTTTTATTTTTTTTAATGGATGCCGAGACCCGATACTTTGACTAGTCAATCGATCACAGCGGTACACGTGGTTTGACGCCACCAATACCGTTTTGGCTCATTCAGGTGAGGCCGGCCAAGTCTTCTTTTTGAATTCAATTGGGCGGCGGTCCAGGTCGAGGTTCGGGTTTTCTTGACCACCCTTGAATTCCGATGGGGGACCGGGGCGTTAGTAAAAGCTGAATTAATTTATTTTATTAAAGTAATTTATTATTATTAGACTATTATTAATTAATTTTTAAATTCATTTTATTTTTAAATTTTTAATCAGAGTTGGTTTTAATTATCTTTGAAAGCAAATTCAACTTACACTGAAAAATCATTGAAAACTTGTTAAAAAGTCATCAATAATTTTTTCCTCCTTCTATTTTTGTAATTATTAAATAAATTTTTGTGTTAAATTTCTAAAAAATAAAGCAAACTAAAAGTACCAAATATGTTTAATACAATAAAAATCAAAGACATAATTAACAATTTTTTTATAAAAAAAAGTGTATTCCAATTACACCCTATTTATTTATTTGTTGTTATTATCGCCATTAACCAAATTTATAAGGACAAGAATAAACTACAAAATCACATATTGTTTGTATATTTACAACCACACAAAGAATACTATGAGGATTTTATAATAAGGAAATAAGCAAACCATAGGATAGAAAAAAGCAAATTAAGTATAGGAACAAATTAGATAATATACAAGGAGAAAAAAAAAGAAAAAAGGCATACTCTACTGTCAACATCCTTTCTTAAACTCGAGATGCTTTAATAGAGGAAAGGTGTATCTTAAACAAGAAGATCTTCATTAGTGGTACAAAGCTTAAAGTTCTAACTAAGAAGAGTGTCTAAAACTTTGTTGTTAATTAATGCAACATGAGAAATTATGTGTCTCTTATTTAATTAAAGATAGAATATACCTATATTTCTACTTTAATTAGTTCCAAGAAAGTAATATAATGGCCCTAGATCTTTTATATCAAAGTGATTTCTAAATTATACGAACTTTGTTAACTTAAAACAATACCCAAGACTTCTCAAACCAATTATCATGTGACACTTGCTTAAGACCATATAAGCCATTGCAACACTTACAAACCTAATTTAACAAATGAGAAAGCCCAAGTAAGGGCTTGATGTAGACTTTTTTGAGATTTAGATAATCCTAACATCCATATGAAATACTTAACATCCTTTTAGGGAAGTTACAAAAATGACAATACAAAGACCAACTACTTAAATTGACTATAAAAAATATGGCATAAAATGTTTTAAAAAAAAAAAGTGCAGATTTTTTCAAGCAAGTAGCCAAACACCCTTAGTTGAGCAGATAATTGTTTATTAAGTTTTGATGTGGCTTGTATTCATGAAGAGGAGCCTTCCAACAATATCACCTATTCCAACTTGTGTCTCAATTGCGTACAACTCCATACAACTAAAAGAAGAAAAAAATAACACTAAGACCTTGTGACATAATTTTCCTATAGAAAGCAAATGGATTAAAATTTATGAAACAAACAAAATTCAAATAAACAAATAAACAAGACAAAATATGGAGACAACATGACTTTTTAGTACAAATAGCTCAAGAATCAAATTTAAGAGTAGTTTATAATGGTTAAAGGTCCCATGATTAGAATCACCAAAATCAATGATCTAATAACTAAGATTAATACTACTTGGCATGATTAATAAATTAAATATAGGGAATTTGCACCATAACCTTTATGATGTTGTAGCAACGATGTGGGTTGCCAAAACATCATAAAGGTTTAGTGATTAGATTACTAAAAATTAGACTTTGCTATCTATAAAGGAAGACTCCTACTTAATCTTTCTTATAATGTCATTATAAAAAACAAATTCTTTGATGTTTTTGGACAAAAAAAAAAAAATATTTTCAAGTTTCTTCTAACTCTAATGCTAATATAATATCATTAATACTAAGGAAAAGAATACACGAGGTAAATATGTTTTAATTGACTAGAAGTCATTTTCAAGAAAAACTACACAATTCATTTTTCTTCCGTATAATGATAATATAAAGGTCAGCATCACATGTCTACTTTGATTCCATAAGAGCTAACTCATCCCAAAAATTGACATTTCACCATAAAGGTTAGAAATTGACTAAGCTTCCTTTTACTTGAGGTCATAAATAACAATTTATCTCATGACTTGTATTTTTGGTGTAAGGTTAGTTTAAACATAATGACTTGCAAGAAAATCCCAAACTTTTGCATCTTTATTCTTACCTAATCGCAAACTAATAGATGACATAGGTTATTTGTGAATTAAGATTGTCCAATTAAAATATCCCATGTAATAATGAAAACCAAAAAGGGAAAAAAAAAAAAAAACTTCCCGTTATTGGTTGCTACACTTCCTAAGGATCAATACTTGTTTACTAAATAAATGGAAAATGTTTCTTTTCTATAAATAAAAGATAAGGTTTTTAACTCTCATAGAAAAAAACTTCTCTCATATATATCTAGAAAAAAAAAAAAAAGAAAACTAGAGAGAAAAATCTTAAAAACTAGAGAAGAAAAAAAATCTAAAAGATCAAAGATTATTATTATTTTTTTTCTTGAAATCATTCTAGAGAAACACTCTTAAGTAGTTGTATTACTATTTGTGGTTAGTGTGCACCATGATAGACAATAGGTTGTTGTACCCTAAAGGTAGACTGCCATTGTTGACCCTACTACATCACAATACCATCTTAGAGGGAGCAAGATCTACAATAAGGGTAGTGATTACATACCTTAGTCAATTTTGAAAAGTTTTCTTCTTCATATATTTTAATCTTTGGTTTCATTCAATTTCCATATTTGGTTTCTTGCATTTATATTCATGTTTGTTTATTTAGTAAGGAAGCCTTGATTAAAGAATATTTATCAACCAACATTGATAAGTTTTCTTCTTCATATTTTTAACTTTGGTTTCTTTCAAATTTCATATTTAGTTTCTTGCATTTATAGTCATGTTTGTCTATTTAGAAAGTTAGCCCTTGTTAAAGGATATTATGCACCCATCATTTCCAAACATTCTTAGATGCAACTAACCTAAGATATATTTTTTCTAGGATAGAGCCTTTAAAAGTATGACATGATGCAACAAAATAAGACTTTAATAATATATTTATATTTTGATTTTAATTTCCACTTTTCTATCCTTAATTGCATTATTACTTATATGAGTATTCAGGTTTTTATCACATGCA
This sequence comes from Vitis rotundifolia, assembly GCA_030254885.1. Taxonomy (NCBI): domain Eukaryota; kingdom Viridiplantae; phylum Streptophyta; class Magnoliopsida; order Vitales; family Vitaceae; genus Vitis; species Vitis rotundifolia. The sequence continues at coordinate 7,199,391 of CM058164.1, read as the reverse complement.
TTGTACATGACTTGAGTGCGTTAGAAGTTGTATAAAAGTTTCAAATCATAGTTTCTTTGCAAGTGAATAAGTTGTTCACAATTGACTACACCAAAATTTTTATAAATGAAATAGTGGTTCCCCTAAGCATAAAGGGGTAGTTGTAGTTTTAAAAACCCAGTAAGTTAGGTGTTGAACCTCAAGAAAGTGATCTTAGAATGCAGGTGAAGTGAAGAGATTCAAAGAATGAAAGAAATAATAGTGGAAAACTCTTTCTTGAATTCTTGCTTTAGGCAAGAAAGTTGTTGGAAAGTTGTTATGGGAAAAATAAGAATTAGTTAAAAAAAAATCATAACTAATTTGTAACTAACAGTTGAGGAAGAGTGAATCCATATGGCCCCTTCCTTACCATGGAATGATCCTTGTTATCAATATTTTAGGTAGAAGTGTTCACTTATCAATTGGAACCCCTTTACATGGAAGTTTTCCTATAAAATTAATGATTTGAAAATTGTTGTCCTAAGCTTACATAGGGTTGTTCAAAGTCAAACTAGCATTCCCATTAAGTGGTTAGAATACCCTATGGGACTGTAGGCTTCAATCTCTAATTAGGTATAAAAATTTAATGTTTTCTTTATCCCTAATATTTCAACCATTTGCTCAATTGTAGTATTTAGGACTTAATTAAGGTCATCCCAAGTCAAAATTGTTTTTACTATTAAGTGCTTGAGATACCCTATTGAGACCTATAATCCCCATTTGTCAAATATTGAAATACAGTGCTTTCTATTGAATAAATGGGATTCTATTGATAAGTTACTTTTAATTAAAAACAATTATTAATGAAAGAATACATTCGAATGGAAGAATGAGAAGCTCTAGGGCTCCCTTTCCTCAACCCTAAATAACTACTCAAAATTCATTGAAGGAAAATTAAATGGAAATACTAAATTATAAAACAAAAAATTTAACATTGGAAAATTAAACTCAAATCTTAAATTGCATAAATCAAAATTCAATGAAAGCAATATGAATATTCCTTGAATGAAAAGTAAATCACAATAATTGTCAAGCAAAATGAATCAAACAAGAAAATCAATTTGTAAAACCTAGCTAAAACCAATGGAGAGTCAAAGATTCCTTATCCAAGATCCGAATTCCCTAAGATTGTTAGTTGATGTAGTGGATGAATCCCTCTCCAAGGGAAAGGATCCAACCCCTCCCAATGGTTGCTCATTCCTCCTTTTATATCCTTCCTAAGCAAGCCTTAAGTTCTCTCATGTGAGAGTATCTCCCCTCCATGTGAAAGAGGCCCAAGGATGAATTAGTAAGCTATTGGGCCTAACCCATTTCCTTGGGTTTAAACATAGAAAAATAAAATAAAATAAAATAAAATAAAAAAATCACTTATGGGTTACAATTGCATGCTTCTTAAAAGAAGGAGGCAGCACCACTAGGGAGTGGTGCCTTGGTAGCGTCTTTTTAAATTGGAATATTGCTTGTGTTTCTCTAATTTATTTCTCAAGCAAACAACCTCCAAAAATTCTAAAATTTGGTTAAATCTAAGTTAAAACAATAAGGAATCCAATTAAATTAGTTTCATATCAATTTGACATGTCTAATTAAACAACCTCCAAAAATCCTTTTAAGTTGGAATATTGCTTGTGTTTCTCTAATTTATTTCTCAAGCAAACAACCTCCAAAAATTCTAAAATTTGGTTAAATCTAAGTTACAAAAATAAGGAATCCAATTAAATTAGTTTCATATCAATTTGACATGTCTAGCCCCACTGTTTCAAAACATTTTACTAGTTGAATAACGCCAACACCCAAGAACCCCTTGCACATTCTGCCTTTTAGTTCAATTCACCCTTCATCCTTGCATCTGAAATGTCCCAAGAGGATTTCAAGGTCATTGTTATTCATGAAATATGTTTGTAGACATAAAAAACTCAAAGAAAATATGAGAAAATTGGCATGCACAATTAAGATGACATACAACTACTTAGTTGAAGGTTGTTTTTAATGGTGAAATCAAGCTAAAGATGTGATCTTCGCCCTTATTTTTATAAAAAAAAAAAATATATGACATTAATCGACAATTGATTCATAAACTTAGGTAATCCATTCGAGGTTGTAGTACATTACCTCCTAATTAGAGGAATGACTTGTCTTGGTCATTAAGATGAATTTCCCATAGTGAGTACATTATTGTGTGTGGTTATATATTGGATAAGATTTATGGTGAATTATGACAATGATTATCGAATAGTTATGACTTCACCAAATACTACGTTGCATGGAATCTTAACCTTGAGAAAATATTAAACTAATATTGAGGTTTTCAATGAGTTTGACTTATAGGTGAAATTTTAAGATAGTCATATATTCCATATGGATCAAGTCACTATTGATTAAAACAATTAATAGTAAGCACTACAACAAATGTGACATTTAGTGATAATTTTTTTTTATGACTAAAATTTTGTCACTAATTATGAATCTTATGCTACAAAAGAGAGATTTTGTTATATAATATTTTACCATTAAGTTTTTCTTTACAAAACTTTTTTTTTTTCTATTAGAAAATTGACACAAAAAAATTGATGCTACTGTAGTATGACGATTTTTTTTTTTTTTATGACAAAATACATATATTTGTGATGAAATTATTTTTTACTAATTTTTAATTTTCAATGACAAGTAATTTTTGTCACCAATAACAAAATATTTTATGGTAAAATTATTTGTCATTATTTTTCAATTTCTAGTGGTGAATATTTTTGGTCATCGAATCCTCAACCTTTTTTGGAAAATATATTTTTTGTTTATAATTATTATTTTGTGCAAATATTATTGCATTATAAAAAATTGAAAATTTAAATTTTAAAAACATTTTTTTTTTTTTTGTCATAAATTACTTTATCATCAAAGTATTTATTTATTTATTTGTGATGGTAATACTTAGTCACAAAAAGTAGTAATATTTTTATATTTTTGTTGACATATATTAGAACAAATCTTCTAATATCATTAATTATTTGTGTGTGTGTGTGTGTATATATATATATATATATATATATATATATGCATGTTATATATTAAAAAATTATTTATTACTAAACATATTTTGATAAAAACTTTTACATCACAAATGATTAGACTAAACAAATTTATAAAGATACAAATACATTTTGTTCACAAAGAATAATTTTTTGACATATATTATATCACATATATATTTACTATTATGCCATGTTATGTTTAATCATAAAAAATAAATAAATAAATAAATAAAAGTGATATTAGAGATTTATATATATTCCATGATGATAAATATCATCACAATAGCATTTGTTATTTTTCACTGATAAAAAATAAACTAAGAAAATTTCCAAAATTGATTTCTCGTTTTTGACATGAAAATTTGTCTTTTTAAATTTAAAATTTTCTTTTTGGTTGCATTTTTTTTAAGATAATAATATTTGTATGTAAATAAGAATTAATAATTTTATAAAGTTTGATTTAAAATTTTTAATTTTTTTTGTTAACCTTTTACTATCTCATTGATGTGACTATGGAAAATAATCCTAATTCAAGAGTGTAAGGATAATTATAATGTTAAATTCAATTAAAAATATTATATGTTTTTTCTTTTTCTTTTTCTTTTTTTTTTTAACACTAATCAGTTCATAGATAAGATGATAAAAAGTAGTTAAAGAGTAAAAGGTCAAGAGTTCAAATCACAAGAATTTCAAGTTAATACTATAATTATCAAAGGGCTAAAATGCCTTCTCTATAAACCCCATATAGGTGTGGGAGTGTCATCATAACTTTAGAAATTCATCATGAAAGATAACTTATTTCATTGTATTGTTTTTGTCACCACAAAAAACTAATAATAAAAAAAACTATCTCTTTTAGTGACGAAATGGTAGGATCTAGTGAAAAAATATGTTATTTTCTATGATGATTTTTTTGTAGTGTAAAATGTGATTATTTAGTGGCAATTCCAATTTCATCATCAACACTTAATTTCATGACAAAACACAAGATTCATAGATCATGACTTATAATGATAGGCTTTTGTTATGAAACTTGTGATAAAAAATTTTGGTCACAATATACAAGTAGTGACAAATTATTGTTCATTTATGATGAAAAATTTTGTGGCAAAAAATGATATTTGTTATAGTGAGATATTCTCAAAATAAACACTATGATTTTTCATGGAATTGAGACAACTTGGCCCTTGTGTGATGCAAAGGATTTATGATCATAACATCTATTGTTGTAATAATTTCTTAATTGAAATTGACATATGTCCTTTGTAAATTAGAATATCATGTGAGTTTATCACAAAATAGGAGGATTCGAGACTCAAGAATTGTAAAGTAATCTTGAGAATTTGATTGCTACAAGATTATAGACAAAGTTCATAAGGAACTGGTATGCAATGGATGATAGATCATGAACTTGAGAATTCGATTGTTATAAACATAGTTCATAGGGAGCCTATGTGCAATTGATAGTAGGTCATACACTCAAAAAATCAATTAAACTAAATTTAATCAATTTTGTCTTGATGTAATATAATAGGGTATCGGAGGACAATTGACTCTTTTTAGTAAAATATTGAATTAACTTCATAATTAAATTTTAAGGAAACTAGTATTTTTCAATGGGTCCCAATGATCCTTTCTTGAGCTCACAATCTTTGTTAATATAAAGATTTGAGGAAATTGGGTTTCATTAATCATGTGTGCATAAGGGTGTTTTGGTAAAAATGTAAGACTACACAATAATTTATGATTCTTTATTTTAGGTTTTTTCAATCAAGTTAATTAATTAATTAGAGCCTATAGGCTAATTAATTAATTAGGACCCACTTAAGGCCATAAGAGAGATGTCATATAAACCTTCTTAGGTTTTAGAGTTATCTATCCATTTACCTAGTGATTCTCTAGTGAGCCTCTCTCTCTCTCTCTCTCTCTCTCTCTCTCTCTCTCTCTCTCTCTCTCAAGGTTGTATAACCACACTACACACATGTCAAGGATCTAAGATAGAGTCATTAGGTGGAAGACACTTGACTTTTCAAATTCCTACATCAACACATCCACACCAAAAACTATGTTTTTTATCACATAGATTCAAGGTTTTAATGTAAAATTTGTTTGTTTTTGTTTTTGCTTATATCTAGTAACCCTATGGTTTGATATGCTTGTACCCACAATATATATATATATATATATGGGGAAAGTGGGTATTGCCTTAGTAATTTAAAAATATGTAGAAAAAAGTTAACTCAAATTTTATAAATCAATTTTAACTTTATCAATTTAAAAATATTTTATAATACATGCACTTTTTATAAATTGGATAATTATTTTTTGAAATGACTCTTTATTTGATAATATTAAATAAAATTATCAAAATAATAATAATTTATCATTTTAAATTAATAAAAGTATCTCAAAAATAAACATATTATAAATTTTTATTATATAATATGAGGTACAAATTGTTATGGACAAATTCTACAAGATTTTCAAGTGATAAATAAAATTATTTCTTATCATCTAGTTAATAATGGTTTTATATTTTATATTATATGAATTCCTTCATTTTCTTATATTTTTAATAAAATTGAGTAATTTTTTTTTTTTGGTTGACACCAACAACAAAATAAGAAAATTTTAAAAACTTAAAAGCAAAAAATTTAATAATAAAATATTGACTTCCACTTTGCTCGTAAAGTACGCTAATTAAAAAGAAAGAGAAATACGATAGGAGTGAATTTTTTTTTTTTAATTTGTAAGTTTTTTGGTTTTATTATATTTAATTTTTAAGTATTTTAGTTTTAGTTGTATTTTAAATTTTAAAAAATTTCTTATTTTATTGTTGTTAAATTCCTAAGGATGTTTGTTTCTAGAGAAAAAAAAATCATAAATCAAGTATCACAATTTTTAAAAAATAGAACTAAAAAGGAGATTAGTTATTTACAATTAAGCATCTACATGTCAACTTGTTAATTGATGTTATTAACATAGAAAATAAAAATGTCATTTTAGGAAATAATTATCTAACTTATGAAAATAGTATATATATTTTAAAATATTTTTAAATGAATAAAGGTAAAATTGATTTATAAAATTTGGAGTTCTTTTTTATAAATTTTTTCAAATTAGTAAATCAAAACCCACTTTTCCATATATATATATATATATATATATATATAGGGAGGGAGAGAGAGAGAGAGAGATTGGTTTTTTAGATCCTTGAATCAATTGGAATTTGACCTAAAAACTAGGTTTTTTATCACATAGATCCAAGGTTTCAATGTAAATTTTATTTGCTTTAGTTTTTGCTTAGATTTAGTAACCCTAGGGTCCTATATGCTTGTACTCATGATCCCATTGCAACAAATGATGTAAATATTTTATATATATATATATATATATACTATGTTATGCAGGAAAATAGTATATTAGTAATTTTAATGGAAATAAGTTTCTTTGAAACTTAGATTCCAAAAGAATTGTATTTATTAAAGTTGGAAAAGTGTTGATTAAGAAAATGAATTTTCATGAAAATAACATTTAAATCAAGAGAGAAAAATTTCATTCTCTAAAATTATTTTCAATGATTATAAAATATATATTTCTTTGAATTTTTTTTATGAGAATCCTTGCAAAATATAAGTTTTGCGGAAATTTGGTTTTAATGGCCAGATTCGGTTGACTTATTATCCTATTTAATTAAGAGATATCTAGTTTTAATTTGGTAAATATATTACCTTAAATAAGTTTGGATTGGGCTATATTTTTTGTTTTTTAGATTTAGCCATATAAATCCCTAATTTTAAGGGATTTTCTCATAGCTATTATAGTTGTGTATTCTATATATCCCTTTCTTGTATTTGACATAAGATATCAATCAAATTTAAGAGTTTTCCTCTCTAAATTCTTGATGGTATCAAAGCCAAAACCAAAATTGACCATGTTAAAATGGTAAAATATAGTATGGCTACTAAAAAAGATGGGCTAGCCTTGAAGGTATCATTTGGATTAGAAAATATTGTTCCTTTTCCTCAAATCAGCAGCTCAAAAGCAACAACCTAATTGATTATTGGACACAAGTTGAACGACCACAATTACATGGAGTGATTGCAATCTATCTTAACATTCATACGTGGAAAAGACAAGGATGATTATCTCACTAGTTTGTTCATTGCTCCATCCACAACTGATCTAAAGTACAAGATTTGGAAAGTTGAGAATAGCATGGTAATGTCATGGCTCATCAACTCCATGACTAATAAGATTATTGTTGACTTCATGTACTATGAAATATCTAAAGAGATTTAGGATGCAGCAAGGGAATCCTACTCCAACAATGAAAATATTTCACAACTATTTGAAGTTAAAGATATTATTCATGACCTACAACAAGGAGACCTTAGTGTCACTAATATTTCAAACTTTGAATCATTTTGGCAACAACTTTATTTTTTTAATGATTCTAACGCTGGTTGTTCTGAATGTAGCCTCAAATATAGAAAAGGTTGAGAAAGAAAAAATGATTTAAATAATTTTTTTTTAACGATTAAATGAAAACCCAGATGAAATGAGAGGGAGAATACTTGCTATAAAACCACTTCCATTTATTCAAGAGGTTTTTTCTAAGGTGAAAAGAGATGAGAGTAGGAAGAAGGTCATGTTAGGAGGAAAAACAACTTCGTATGAAGGGTCTGCTCTTGTTGCCCACAACTCTAATGTCCCAGGACCTGATAACCGCACTAAAAAAGAAAGAAGACCATGGTGTGAACACTATTGTAAACTTGGACATACCAAGCAAACTTGTTGGGTTCTTCATGGCAAGCCTCCAGATTGGGAACCTTGTGAAAGTCGAGGTTATGCAACTACTAGAGATGGACAACTAGCACTAGAAACTATTCTTTTCAGCTATGTTTTAAAAATCAGACCTATTATTGAACTGGAAAAGTTATTAGTTAACGGTTTAGTGGTCAAACTGATGATTGAACCGCAGTCGAATCAATGACATCTTAAATATCTAATTTATATTTTATTAAAATTAAAAATAATTTTAATAAATTAATATATGTATAATTGAAATTTTTAATAATATTCCATTTTTTATATTTGATATGTCAAATTAAATTATAAATATACTAATATATTAAATTTTATTAAATAGAATATGTATAATATTTAAATATGAGGATGATGATAAATTTAAGAGGAGAAAAAAATTATAGTATTTAATTTTATCTATATATCTATGTATTTTGTTATTTTAAAATTTTAAAAATTATTATATTAATTAATTTATATTATTTTCATATTTATGATTAATACTTATAATAAAAGTAAAATATTTATATAATAATAATTTGGAAAGGGATATATAAATATTTGTTGTATAATCGTACAAATTGGTTGTATAGCATAGTAATGTTTGCCTTATTTTGTGAATCAAAAGTCACTGGTTCAAAACCCTTTCATGCAAATTTCTTTTCTATTTAAACTAATCTCACATCTAAATATTACAAAAAAAAAAAAAAAAAAAAAAAAAAAAAAAAAATTCTTTGATATAAAATCCTTCCACATAGAATGTGAATGTAAGGTTCTTAATAGTCTTGGTAAAAAAAAGGTTAAGCCAAATGGGTGAACGAACCAAGCAATTTTTGGTCAAACCAAGGGTTGACCAATTCATGGAAAAGCAGACGGTTCGTCTGGTTTGCTAACAATTCAACCATTTAGATGGTTGATTTGATCAGACTAAACCGGAAAGGCAATTGGTTGACGGTTCGACCGGTTGGACCAATTGGTCCGGTCCAATTTCCAAAACATTGCTTTTCAATAAGGAGCAACTTCTACTTCTCTAGAAAATGTTTGCTCAACAACAAACACAACCATCTCAATCAAGTCCTCCTAATCCAAACAAGTCCAACCCTACCTCTAGTACTACAGTTGTTGCCCAAATAAGTAATACTCTCATTGCTTTGGGCATTTAATTGAACAAAAATAATCCTTAGATCGTCAACTTTGGTGTTTCTGACCACATGACTGGTAATGCCTCGTTGCTTCATGATTTTACCCCTTGTTATGAAGACTTCATGGTGAGAATTTCTTATGGATCTTTATCCAAAGTGGTTAGAATTGGATCTATTATGATTTTTCTAAAATTTATGTTATTGGTTCCTAAGTTAACTTGTAACCTACTATCTGTGAGCAAACCTACAAGAGATTTGAAGTGTGTTGCTAATTTTTCACCTACATGTTGCTCATTTCGAGACTTGGCATTAAGGAGGATGATTGGCAATGCTAAGAAGTGTGTGGCGCTCTATCTTCTACAAACGGGTGACAATCCTGAAAAACAAACTCAAATTATAAGGAAGGTGTTGTTTCCTATCTTTTCTATGTCTAATAATGAAAGTGCCATTATGTTGTGGCACTATAGGCTAAGGATTCTTAATTTCTTATACTTGAAAAGACTTTTTCCAACCTTATTCAATAAAAATAATGCCAAATTGCTTCAATGTGAGGTATGTCAATTATCAAACCATGTTAAGAATAATTACCTTTGTCTAAGATTATAAACCATTACAACCTTTTTCAATCATTCACAATGATATTTGAGGACCATCTAGGGTTAATAACATTTCTAGTAGTAGATGGTTTGTTTCATTCATTGATGATCATACAAGAGTAACCTAGATATTCCTTATGAAAGAAAAGTTTGAAGTAAAAACCATTTTTCAAACCTTCCATACCATGATTCAAACACAATTCCAAACTACGATTAAAGTTTTTTTGTTTTGATAATGTCAATGACTACTTCAATACGATATTGGGTGATTATTTAAAAAATAATGGGATAATTCAACAAAGTTCAAGTCTTGAGACTCCTCAACAAAATGGAATTGCCGAAAAGAAAAATAGACACCTCCTTGAAGTTGCATGATCTCTTATGTTTTCAATGACTATTCCTAAACATTTTTTAAGGGAAGTTGTCCTGGCTACTACTTATCTAATTAATAGGATGTCTTATAGAGTTCTAAATTTCAAAAGTCCCTATCAAACACTTCTCCAATCCTAAGCTCATACTCAAATCATCTCCTCATTACCCCTAAAGATATTTAGGTGTATAGTTTTTATCCATATCTAGTCCTAATATCAAAGCAAACTTGATCCTAAAAGCTTAAAGTATCTGTTTCTTGGTTATTCATCCACTAAAAAATGTTATAAATGTTACTCTCTTATCACTAGGAAATTCTATGCTACCATGGATATAACCTTATTTGAAACTCAATTGTAGCATTTAAAAACCAATATTCAGGGGGAGGATCTTGAACAAGAATGTAGTTTTTGGCAACTAGAGTTGTACCCATCTCAACCCTAGTCAAAGTCTAATCCATCTGAGTCTATCCTACTTGAACTAGATCTATTCGAAAAAACACTTAACACTCCACCAAGAACTCCATCACCTTTTAATCAACCTCGCACACTAACTACAATGAATTTCGAGTTGCGTGTTTATTCAAGGAAAAGAAAACCACAACAAAAGGAAAAACATCACACATTTTTTTAGCAGAATTGATTCATCTCATAGTGGTTGTTCCATTTGATTCTGGCCCAGACGGGTGTCATCAACAAAATTTATAAACCTAAATCACCTTACACTAGGGTAGCATAGCTAGCATAGTATAGTGGCTCTAGGGTCGATCATAGGGATGGGTTTTCATAATACATGTGATATTAATTCAGGTACTGAAACGGTGCTTTTCCTTAAAAAGTCAGCTTTAAAAGAAAACATAATTTTGGGTGAAAAACATTGATTTTAAGTCAACCAAAAATAGTAACTGAAATTGATTACAAAGAAAAGGGTTTCTTGGAGTTTTGGGTCACTAGGTTCAGGTCCCTTACACAAAGGGGGAGATTCCAGATATTTTCCTCGTGTTGGGGACAATAACATAAAGGATGGTTATCTCCCGAACCGGTGTGTATTTAGCAAATAAGACTTGATCCAACTGGTTCATGAAAAACTGTAGTTGCTTCCCTTTAATGGCTTTAAACGCTAAAGTCCTCTCACTATGAATCACCTTCTAATGGCTCATAAATGATAACTACTAGACATCCATGGAGTTTGCTAAGCTTACCAAGTATTGGCCATTCAAGGTAATTCTAACCTTGAAATACCCGTCAAAGGCTCATAAATAATAACTACTAGACATCCATGGATTCCATGGAGTCTCCTAAGCTTACCAAGTATGTACCATTCTAGATAATCCTACCTGTAAACCACCTTCCAGAGGCTTGTAAATGATAACTAATATATCTCCATAGAGTCCGAAAAGCTTACCAAGTATTGGCCCAGGTGATTTTAAGGGATTTTAAGTTACAAAAAAGAAACAAAAACCATTAACGGGTAACAACTCTCTTCAGTTAAAGTAAGGAAAACTCCCATCTTTGTATCCAGATCCTTTATCTAGCTTCCCTCAGTCCAAGAAACGAAAAACCTAGCCACTCATCCTTTGGGAAAACATCCTCAGAGGCTGTTTGGCTAGAAAGAAAATGAAATACAAAATGAGAAGGTAAAGCAAAGTAAGGCTCTATATATTTACTAAGAGAATTTACAAGTGTAGAATTCTATCTGATATTCTATATGATTACAAACGATACAAAAGAATATATAGAGAGATTTTTCCAACCTTCCTAACTAAGCAAACCTATCATTGGTTGATTACAAGGAGAAAATAGATAATTACACAAAATATCTCGAGATAAGAATCTAACGGAGTTGGTGAAAAATATTTGAAAATTACACAGGGGGATTTTCGCAAGGTTTGCAAAATTTCATTTTCCTCAGTTTTAGTTTCGCAAGGCTTGCGAAATTCATTTTGGCATTTCGCAAGGTTGCGAAATTCATTTTTTCACAGTTTTGGTTTCGCAAGGCTTGCGAAAGTTTTGCAATGCCTTGCGAAATTGCTGGATATTAGATTTCTTCTCTGATTCTCTTCCTTGCATACTTGATTGATTTGGCAAAGGCTACGAACTCTCCAAAACTTGGATTCTTCATGTGTTTGGGCTTCAACTTGCTTTGCCATGGACTATACAGAATTCTCCCTCAATCTTGGCTCGCTTCAATGATCAAAAAGCTACCAAAAACACTAAAACTAGCCAAAAACTTATTAGAAACACTTGCAAGGGTCCTTAATGTGTCAATTGAGTTAAAAGGTAATAACTACTACCCAAAAGTGTTTAAAACAATTAATTTCAAGCTATAAAATAGTACTTTTTGAGTAGTAATCACTCCCCCCAACCGACATATTGCTAGTCCCTTAGCAATGAAGGAGAGAAAAAAGAAAAATAAATAATAAAATAATTTACAAAATCATGTTAACCACTCCAAAAAATGTTCAAGTGGCATGAAGCGGAATATACTCTCTCATGGAACATCAAAAAAACAAAACCCAACCTTCAACAAGAGTCATCAAATATCTTGCCTAATTACAATTTATAAAGAGTAGGCATTATGCAAATTTAAGCATCAAAAGCATTTCCACTCCCAAAGGTCCAATCCTTACTCTTCCACAGAAATCTAAGTGTTAAGTTCATTAGTTCTCGATTATAGTATGTCAAACTATTCTCTCTCCCCAACCTAGTTCTTTCTCAAACCTTGGCAAACTAACCAACCTCCAATAGGCTAAGAACGCACCTCTTTTATTTCACAATTTTTTTTCATTGTAGGATTGCAATGCTTAAGGTATTGTTTTCTAAAGTGTCCATGTAACGGGGGTCCATCGATGACTCCCAACCAATCAAGGTTTAGGGCATCAAGCTTTAAGGATTTTTCGACCTCGAACTCCTCATATTTCACCCCAGACTTTTGAAATTGAACTTTTAATACCCAAGCACCTATAATATGTTAAACTCCACCTATTCACCCTTGTAACGAACATTGAGGCCGATGACTCCCAACCAATGAAGGTTTAGGGCACCAAGTTTTAAAGATTTTCACCATATACCCCTCGGACCTTGCTCAGGTTTCAAGGCAAGTGTAACACTTTGTTTTTTTTGTTTTTTTTTGTTTAGAGGCTCATTGGCCTTAGATAAGGTGTCCTAACACTATTAAAACGAGTTCAAAGGTACTAAGTCTAAATTTTCCTAAGTCAAAGGGGTAAGATAGTTTTTCATCTTATAAACAAAACTTAATGTGCACAGTGTGTGGTAAGATTAAAGTGGAAGAAATAAGGTTGAATTCAATAGGAGCTTCAATAATTTATCAACTTCAATAAACATAAAACAAACTCTAAAGATTCAAGTAAAAAACAAGAATTCAATTTCTCTCATTTTATTTTGAGAATTTTTCCTTAATAACCATGTAGAATAGAGTAAAAACTGTTAAAATTAAGCAAAAAGTAACTAAATTAACCAATTAGCCTAGCATTATTAATAAAACTTCCTTTCTCAACTCTCCCCCCAACCAAGATTAACATTGCCCTCAATGTGGCAAGAGCAATTAAAAATAAAGAGAAGAAGTAGTACCTCTTAAGTGGCATGGAGTCTGAGTCGTATAAGAGAAACCGCATGATTCAAAAAACAAATGAGTAACGAGTAGAGGAAATAGAGAAATGCCAAGTATAAACAAAAATGATGTCTATATATTACTCTGAGAAAGAACAATATAAGATATGATCATGTAATACATCCAATTCCAAAATATAAAACATCAAAACATGAAACTATATCTACTAATATAATATGTGAATACAAAAAGATAAAGAGATGATCAAGTAGTAGGGTCATGTGGAGATGATGCATTTAAGGTGGCCTTTGCTCTGGTAGTCTGCTCATCTGGAGTAGTCTGCTCAGCTAGAGCTATGGGCTCTAATGGTCCAGGAATATCAGCCTGAGGTGATAGTAGAATACCCAGATGTTGCTGAATCTGACGAAGGATAGCAGTATGTTGGTCCTACTGAGCACGCATAGCATCCATCTGCTGGAATAGAGCACTGTGTGTGGTGCACAGTGTCTGCAAGGTATGTATCATGGCACTAAACTCTATGACAGAAATGGTGATGGAGGCCTCAGATGTAGAAGGTGCATCCGGTGGAATAACAGTAAGGGTAAGAGGAGCAGTATAAGTGGCCTTAGGCATAGGTGCTGCAGGGGCAAGTGGTATAGACTCCGTGGGTAGCTCATCCTGCTATGCCTGCTCAGCCTGTGGTGGCACTAGAGGTGTTGGCCTAGGTGGGGCTCCTAGAGGTGCCGAATATCCCGCCAACTGTGTCCATTTGTTGAGAGTGAATCGCTCTCAACAAAGGCGGTGGCGCTCAAGGTGTGACTCCGTAGGATAGCCCATATGCTCCAATATGAGACAGAGCAACCGCGGAAACAATAGTGAAATAGTGTCAGCTCTCTGGAGCTTCTTCTTATGAACCTTCTCCTCAAAGTGGAGGAGAGAGGCCATAATCAAATGACGTGGCCCGAAATAGAAACCCTCTGATATCCTGAATAAAGCGTCTAGGATAGCTCATCGCCTCTACACTAAATGCTGAAGAGGGAAAAGGTTGGACCGCAACAACACATCTACTAGGAGCATCCCAGGTGGAAGCTCCTTACGTAGAAGAACTGAATTTGCCAAGGTCCCCTTAGATAGGATGTGGACCATGTCCCTCTAAGATATAAGGGGCCACTCCCGGAAGTCTGCTAGATCTACTAGCTCGTATGGAATGTGGAGAGCCTCTGCGATGTGTCTAGCCTCTAAGATACCCTAGCACCCGTCAATGCTAAAGTGAATGGCAGTAGGCCTCTGAACGCCACGAGTAGTCATAGACTGATAGAAGTCTAATGCCACTCTCGGGTAGAAAAACTCTCGAGGGGTCATTAGGTACTCGAGATGGTACCTCTGAAGCAGTCTGAATGAATCATGAAGCTCCGACTACTGTCGAAAAATCTCCAAATCAAAATAGAGCTCGGAATGGAATTCTCTAGCTCTACAATCTGAATTGCCCTCAATGGACGGCGCTGTGATCATGGGTCGTTCGATGATGGCTTCCGGTGTCATGTCGGAAGGGAGATGAGAAGGTGTAGATGACTCTCCTAGGCCTGAAGTCCTGACCCTCTTAGTTGGAGTGTAACGTATTGGGCTCTCAAGACGCGAATAAATCGCCCTAGGTGTAGTCGGTGACCTCCGTGTCTCGTATCTGTGCTGAGGAGGACTAGAGGACACTCCATCCTTAGAAGATGGAATGGTCGAGGCCTCAGGGGCCTGAGATGTCGAATCCCGTGGAGGGGAGGCTCTGTCGGTATGGTCTCCTCTAATTCGTGCCATGTCCGAAATGGAATGAGAAGTGTGGGTCGCCTCTTTCGATGGGTGGCCGCGGGGCGTCCAATGGAGAAAAACAATGGAAGCTTGGGCGTCACAAGGTGGAACCAGTTTTTGCACTGTCCAGATGGGGTGTGCGAAATGAAACAGGGCCGGAGGCTTTAAATAGAGTTTTGAGTGACTGTTGGAATTCACAAGGTTGCGAAATAGGTTTGCAAGGCTTTTTAATTTCGCACAGATTTTCGCAAAGCAAAGCTGGGTGTGCGAAATTTTCAAAACTGCCTTGTGAAATTTGTGTAGGGTTGTGAAATTTTCGCAGCCCTTGCGAAATGATATTTGGGTTTTCGCAAGCCTTGCGAAAATTTTCACAAGTTGTTTCGGATTTTCGCAAGGTGTGCGAAATGCTTTGTGTTTCCTCCGCCAGAAAAATTTTAAGGTTTTTCCTATTTGTTTTGGAATTCACCTGCAATTGATCATAAAAAATTAAGTTAAATCACAACAAAATTAAATTAAAGCAAAAAATTATAATTAAAACAAGTACTTAATCAATAAAAATTTAAATCAACATTAAAACAAAAACAAACGAAAATATGGACTTAATGTCTTCCGACAGACTAAGTCCATTTAACCACTTGTCTTGTTATGCTTTATGTGGCTCAAGGAGGGTGATTTGCTCCTTGTCTCGAGAAAAAGGCTCCACGAATGGCTTGAGTCGATGGTCATTAACCTTGAAACTTCCGGTGCTGTTGGAATTGAGTAGTTCCACTACTCCATTTGAATGCACTTATTGAATAGTAAAAGGACCTATCCACCTTGATTTTAACTTTCCCAAGAAGATGTGGAGCTTAAAGTCATAGAGCAAGATTCTTTGTCCCTTCTAGAATTCTTTGTGGTAGACTAACTGATCATGCCACCTCTTCAATCTTTGTTTTGCAATGTTTGAATTATTATAGGCATCATTTCTCAATTTCTCCATCTCATTAAGGTCTAAGAACCTCTTCATCTGGCTCTGTTCAAGTCTATGTTGAGCTTCTTAATTGCCCACCAAGCTTTGAATTCCACTTCCACAGGGAGATGACATGCTTTGCCATAGACAAGGCAATAAGGTGACATCCCAAAAATGGTCTTGTAAGCTGTTCTGTACGCCCACAATAAATCATGAAGCTTAACAGACCAATCTCTTCTGCTCGTATTCACCACCTTCTTCAGTATGTTTTTGATCTCCCAATTTGCCAACTCCACTTGCCCCGAAGTCTAAGGGTGGTAAGGTATAGCTACCTTATGCTTCACCCTGTACTTGGCTAAGAGAGTTTCGAACGGCTTATTACAAAAATGAGTACCCCTATCACTGATTATGGCTTTAGGCACCCCAAATCTTGAGAAGATGTTTTTTTTGAGAAATTTGAGAACAACTCTATGATCATTGTGTTTGCACAGGACTACTTCAACCCATTTTGAAACGTAATCTACTCCTACCAAGATGTAAGAGTAGCCAAAAGATATAGGGAAAGGTCTCATGAAGTCAATGCCCCAAACATCGAAAAGATCAACTATTAAAATGGGGTTCAAAGGCATCATGTTCCTGTTTGTTAACTTCCCAAGCCTCTGGCATCTATCACAGCTCCTGCACATGGTGTGCGCATCTTTGAAAAGTAATGGCTAGCAGAAACCCGATTGCAATACCTTCATGGTTGTTTTATGAGAAACAAGTGGCCTCCACATATGCTTTTGTGGCAATGACTGAGGATCCCCTGTTGCTCTTGTTCAGGGACACACTTCCGTATTATCTGATATGTACAATATTTGAATAGAAATGACTTTTCCCAATAGTAGGCATGAATTTTTACAAATAAGTGCTTCTTATCTTGTGTTTTCTACTCACTTGGAACTTCTTCGGTAACTAGATAGTTAGCAATATGAGCATACCAAGGAGTGACTTCCATCAACATGAGTGACTCCTCTGGAAAATCATCATTAATGGGTAAACTATGGGAATTATGTGCGATGGTTAGCCTTGACAGATGGTCGGCTACCACATTCTCCACTCCTTTCTTGTCTTTTATCTGAAAATTGAACTCTTGAAGCAAGAGAATCCATCTAATCAGCCTTGCTTTTGCGTCTTGTTTTGTCGATAAATACTTCAAAGCTGAGTGATCAGTGAAAACTACAACATTCCAACTAGCATCGCACATCACTTCAAAGGGCAGTTGCTAATTGGGAGCTCTTACTATTGGAGCGGTCGTCAGAAATAGCTTCAGTTCTTCAAAACTCCGTTGACATCTCTCATCCCATACGAATTTAGCATCCTTCACCAATAGTTCACAAAGAGGCCTTGCAAGCTTAGAGAAATCTTTGATAAACCTCCTGTAAAACCCAGCATGGCCAAGGAATTGCCTTACTCCTTGATAGTTGTTGGCGATGTCAGCTTGACAATAAGTTCAACATTTGCTTTGTCCATTTCAATGCCCTGCTTTGAGATAATATGCCCAAGGACAATCCCTTGGTGTACCATGAAATGTCATTTCTCTCAATTAAGCACCAAGTCTTTTTCAATGCATCGGTTCAAAACAGCTTCCAAGTCGACTAAGCATTCGTCAAACATACTTCCATATATGGTGATATCGTCCATAAAGACTTTCATAACATGCTTCACCATATCACTGAAAATACCTAACATGCATCTTTGGAATGTTGTAGGTGCGTTGCATAAGCCGAAAGGCATTCTCCTATATATGTAGGTTCCGAATGGACATGTGAAAGTGGTATTTTCCTGGTCTTCAACATCAATTTCTATTTGAAAATACCAAGAATAGCCATCCAAGAAACAATAGAATGGATAACTAAAGACCCTCTCAAGCACTTGATCAATGAATAGCAACGGAAAGTGGTCATTCCTTGTTACAGCATTCAATTTTCTATAATCAATATACACCCTCCAACCCGAAGTGAGGCGTGTAGAAATTTCTTCTCCCTTATCATTTTGCATCACCGTGATCCTACATTTCTTTTGCACAACTTCCGTAGGACTCACCCATGGGCTATCTGATATGGGGCAAATAATATCGGCCTGAAGTAGCTTAAGCACTTCAGCTCGCACCACCTCTTGCATATGAGGATTCAACCTTCTCTATGGTTGACGAACTGGCTTGGCTTCTTCTTCCATGTATATATGATGGGTACAGACTAAAGGGTTGATCCCTTTTAGATCAGAAATTTGCCACCCTATCGCCTTCTTACATCTCCTGAGGACTTCCAGTAGACAATCCTCTTGGCGAGTGGTAAAAGATGAAGAGATAACAACAGGGCACTACTTGTTTTCTCCCAAGTATGCATACTTCAACTCCGTGGGTAATGGCTTCGGCACAAGCTTTGGGGACTCCTTCTTAACGTCTTCTTGTGTCTCCTCCTCATTGAATAAAGATAGAATTTCTTCTCTCCTCTTCCAAGGGGGCAGAGTAACAAGCAAATCTGAGGGTTCAGGTAACCCTTCATCAAGATCTTCAAGGTTTTCATTCAATTCTTCTAGCATTTTCTGATCACAATGCTCTTCCACTAAGTTGTCAATAATGAAAACCTCTTCTGGTCATTCTTCTTCTTCCGGATGGAATTGTTTTTTGAACAAATAGAAGATGTTGAGTTCCAACGTCATGTTGCCAAACGTAAGTTACATGACTCCATTCCTACAATTGATGATGACATTTGATGTAGCTAGGAATGGTCTTCCAACTATGATAGGAACATAGTTAGTTCATTTGGCAACTAGGTCCGTATCAAAAACAACAAAATCCACTGGGTCGTAGAATTTGTCAACTTGAACTATGACATTTTCAATCATGCCTCTTGGAATCTTCACTGATCTATCTGTTAGAGATAGAGTGATTGATGTTGGCTTCAACTCTCAAAGTCCCAATTGCTTGTAGACAAAGTAGGGTAGCAAATTCACACTTGCTTCCAAGTCCAACAAAGCTTGCTCCACACACGTCCCTCCAATCATCACTGAGATGGTAGGGCAGCCCGGATATTTGTATTTCATAGGAGACTTGCACTGTATGATGGCACTTACTTGCTCAGTCAAGAAGGGTTTCTTGTTTACGTTCAACCCTCTCTTTATAGTGCACAAGTCCTTCAGGAATTTTGCATAAGTCGGCACTTGTTTGATCATGTCTAGCAAAGGGATATTGACCTTCACTTGCCTCAACACTTCAAGAATTTCTGATGCGTTGTTGATTCCCTTTTTCCCATGCTAAGCTTAGGGAAAAGGTGGAGGCGTGTGTTTGGTCATCATATCTTCATTGATAATGGTTCTCTCCGGTTCTTCATTCGCAGTAGAATCATGGTCCTCCTTCTTCGCACTATTCCCTTTTCTCTTTCCTTTGATTTCCTCCCTCTTCTCTTTCTTTGCTTCACTCTCTAGTTCATGCTCTAGCTTGGATGCAGGTAGATCAACCTCTTTACCACTCCTTAGAGTGATCACTGCTTTGATTTCCCTCACTTGTGATGATTCTCCCTCTAGAACCTCCACTTCATGAATTCCCTTGGGGTTTTGATGAGGTTGAGAAGGAAACCTTCCTTTCTTATGCACAGTGTTGAGGTTGGTGAGCCTTGAGATTGAGTATTGGAGGTTATCTATCTTCTGAGATAGATCGTTTTGCATTCCATCCATCCTTTTGTTCAATGTACTCTCCATACTATCAATTTTTTGACTGAGTTGAGCATTGATGGATTTCTGGTCTCCAACAAAGTCTCCCACGACCTTACTAAGATTCACAATGGCTTGTTCAAGATTCGAAGCTTGATGAGGTGCTTAGCCAGATTGCGTGTGCTGAGGTGGCCTCGGCTTCCATAAGAAATTTGGATGTTTCCTCCAATTTGAATTGTAGGTGTTGCCATATGAAGCATTGTTATTGGGCTTGAATTGTCCAATAACATTTGCTTGATCCCCAAACATTTCTCTCACAATTGGAATCGTAGGACACTCCCCCACCAAGTGCTCAAAAGATTGACAAATGGAACACGACATAACTTGCACTAGTGTTTTAAAAATGGCTTGCACTTCTTTCATCTTCTTTATTTCTAGCTCCTCCAATCTTCTTGCCATAGCTGCAATTTTTGCTTTCATATCAATGTCTTCATTCAAAGTATACATCCCAGCCTTAGCATTAGGCTGAGATTTCATTTTTCCCACTTCTCTGGCATTCGGCTCATCCCATCCCCTTGAAATTCCAGCCACATAACTCAAGAAATCCATGGCTTCCTCCGGATTCTTACTCATGAAGTCTCCTTCGCACATCGTTTCTAAGAGTTGCTTCATTGAGGAAGACATACCGTCGTAAAAATAGCTCACCAATAGCCATGTGTCAAAGTCATGGTGAGGACACGCATTGATAGCTTTCATGTATCTCTCCCAACGCTCATAGAATTTCTCATTCTCTTTAGCTGAGAAATTTGAAATTTGCCTTTTCAAGTCGTTGGTCCTATGAGTCGGGAAAAATTTCTTGAGAAATTCAGCTTGCAAATCAGTCCAAGTTCGAATACTCCTTGGCCTTAGAGAATTAAGTCAAATCTTGGCCTTATCCTTTAAGGTGAAAGGAAATAGCTTGAGCCTCATCAAGTTGATGGACGCTCCTCCTTCTTGGAATGTATTACAAACCTCCTCAAATTCCTTGATATGCGAGTAGGGATTCTCATTTCCATCCCATGAAAAGTAGGTAGAAGTGGCACAATATGTGGTCGAATCACTAGTTGCTCTATAGGAGGCACTATACATGACGGTGCACTCATACAAGGTGGATGCATGTGGTCCCTTATAGATTGAAATACGTTGAGATTGTCCTCCTGAACATGTTGACTATGTTGATCTTTAGGCGACGCATCCATGATGTTCAAGAACAATTCTAACTCTGTTTCATGAGGAGTTTCAATCTTCACCGGTCTTCCCCCACTATCTCGTATCCAATAGAGCATGCACAACTAGTAATATCTGAAACAAAAACAAAAACAAAAAAAAAAACAAAAGACAAACAATTCTAGAAAAAAAAATTTAAGATTAACTAAGACTAGATAAAAGATAAACTAAAACAAAGACTAATAAAAAGGAACAAATAAAAAGAGTTAGTAAAATAAAAGAAAAATCACCAAACTTGTGATGAAGATCACAAGTGTTCTGGAAAGGTCATATCACTAAACTATGGCACCATCCCGGCAACAACGCCATTTGATTCGTCCCATAGTGGTTGTTCCATTTGATTTTAGCCCAGACAGGTGTCATCAACAAAATTTATAAACCTAAATCACCTTACACTAGGGTAGCATAGCTAGCATAGTATAGTGGCTCTAAGGTCGATCACAGGGATGGGTTTTCATAATACATGTGATATTAATTCAGGTACTGAAATGACGTTTTTCCTTAAAAAGTTAGCTTTAAAAGAAAACATAATTTTGGGTGAAAAAAATTGATTTTAAGTCAACCAAAAATAGTAAGTGAAATTGATTACAAAGAAAAAGGTTTCTTGGAATTTTGGGTCACTAGGTTCGGGTCACTAGTTTCAAGTCCCTTACACAAAGGGGGAGATTCCGAATCTTTTCCTCACGTTGGGGACAATAACATAAAGGATGGTTATCTCCCGAACCGGTGTGTATTTAGCAAATAAGACTTGATCCAACTAGTTCATGAAAAACTATAGTTGCTTCCCTTTAATGGCTTTAAAGGCTAAAAACCTCCCATTGTGAATCACCTTCCAATGGCTCGTAAATGATAACTACTAGACATCCATGGATTCCATGGAGTCTACTAAGCTTACCAAGTATTGGCCATTCAAGGTAATTTTAACCTTGGAATACCCGTCAAAGGCTCGTAAATGATAACAACTAGACATCCATGGATTCCATGGAGTCTGCTAAGATTACCAAGTATGGACCATTCTAGATAATCCTACCTTTAAACCACCTTCCAGAGGCTCGTAAATGATAACTAATAGATCTCCATAGAGTCTGGAAAGCTTACCAAGTATTGGGCCAGGTGATTTTAAGGGATTTTAAGTTACAAAAAAGAAACAAAAACCATTAACGGGTAACAACTCTCCTCATTTAAAGCAAGGAAAACTCCCACCTTTGTATCCGGATCCTTTACCTAGCTTCTCTCAATCCAAGAAATGAAAAACCTAGCCACTCATCCTCTGGGAAAACATCCTCAGAGGCTGTTTAGCTAGAAAGAAAATGAAATACAAAATGAGAAGGTAAGCCAGAGCAAGGCTCTGTATATTTACTAAGAGAATTTACAAGTGTAGAATTCTATCTGATATTCTATATGATTACAAACGATGCAAAAGAATATATAGAGAGGTTTTTCCAACCTTCCTAACTAAGCAAACCTATCATTGGTTAATTACAAGGAGAAAATAGATAATTACACAAAATATCTCGAGATAAAAATCTAACAAAGTCGGTGAAAAATATTTGAAAATTACACAAGAGGATTTTCGCAAGGCTTGCGAAATTTCATTTTCCTCAGTCTTAGTTTCGCAAGGCTTGCGAAATTCATTTTGGCATTTCGCAAGGCTTGCAAAAATTCTTTTGGCATTTCGCAAGCTTGCGAAAATTTCATAATGCCTTGCGAAATTGTTGGATGTTAGATTTCTTCTCTGATTCTCTTCCTTGCATACTTGATTGATTTGGCAAAGGCTACAAAGCTCTCCAAAACTTGGATTCTTCATGTGTTTGGGCTTCAACTTGCTTTTCCATGGACTATACAGAATTCTTCCTCAATCTTGGCTCGCTTCAATGATCAGAAAGCTACCAAAAACACCAAAACTAGCCAAAAATTGATTAGAAACACTTGCAAGGGTCCTTAATGTGTCAATTGAGTTAAAAGTTAATAATTACTACTCAAAAGTGTTTAAAACAGTTAATTTCAAGCTATAAAAGAGTACTTTTTGAGTAGTAATCAAGAATCATGAGTCTAAATCGAAACCAAATAGTCTAGGTAATATGATGTTCGAAGATTACCCTAATGACGCTACTAATGAGCTAAATGATCTTGATATTCCTATTTCACTATAAAAGGGGGTTTGTTCTTGTACTCAACACCCTATTGCTCATTTTCTCTCTTATGATACTTGTCACCAAGTTTTCAAGGCTTTATTGTAAATATCACCAACACCAAAATACTAAGAACCATCCAAGCACTTAGAAAACTTGAGTAGAGAGTTACAATTGGTGAAGAAACCAATATCTTAAAGGAAAATGGTACTTGAGAACTTTCAGATCTGCCTAAAGGGAAGCAACCCGTAGGGTGCAAATGGATATTCAATGTCAAATACAAGCTAGATGGGAGTATTGATTGATACAGGGCAAGGCTAGTTGCTAAGGGGTTTACTCAAACCTATGGCCTTAACTACCAGGAAACATTTGCTTTAGTAGCTAAGCTCAATATCGTCCATGTGTTGTTACCATTAGTTGTAAATTGTGATTGGCCACTTTACCAACTAGATGTCAAAAATACATTCCTTAATGGTGATTTAGAATATGAAGTATACATGGAGATTCCTCCTAAATTTAAGACATCAAGAAATTACAATAAAGTGTGTAAACTTCAAAAGTCACTATATGGCCTCAAGTAGTCACCAAAGGCATGGTTTGACAGGTTCATGAAGGTAGTTAAGAAGCATGGGTATCAACAAGGACAGGTTGATCACACTTTGTTTACCAAGCGATCATCAAAAGGCAGGATAGTTATCCTTATTGTGTATGTTGATGACTTCATTTTGACATGAGATTATCTAGAAGGGATGACTAGTCTTAAGCAAGTCCTTGTCAAAGAATTTAAGGTTAAAGACCTAGGAAATTTAAAATATTTCCTACATATGAAGGTTTCACGGACTAAGAAAGGGATCTTAGTCTCACAATAGAAGTATGTTGTATATTCTATATATCCCTTTCTTGTATTTTATATAAGGCATCAATGAAATTTCAAAGTTTTCCTCTCTAAATTCTTGAAGTTTTAACTTATTAAATAAGGTACTATCAAATTTTCAAAATTTTCATAAATTAGGGTTAGAGAAACAAAAAAACCTAAGAATCCCCCCACCCCAAAAAAAAAAAGAATTGTCACCCTCATCGGTAGGAGCACTCAATCCATCTTAAAGAGTGCACAAGTGCCCAAGCCACTTGAGTGATGGTCTCAAGTCCTATTGTCTAGATTGATGGATTAAGGGATCCATTGTTTTTGTCAGTTTTTCTACCAAAATATTCACCTTTTCAAATTGGTTTTTCTCTATGAACACCCCTAAATGAATTGAAAACCTTGTTTTCTTCTATTGGATCATCATAAATGGATCAAATTATAAAAATTTTCTATGCTCGCAAAACAAAGCTTACAACCTATCTATTGAAAGGAACAAATATTCTAATACTTCTTATAGAGTTTACAACCCAATATAGAGAAAAAGAAAAAAACAAACAACCATACATCTATTTAAGATCCATGAATTTTAAATAGATGATCCTTGCACATGCTAGCCATTAGAAACAAGTTCAATGCAATCCATTGATTGGGTTGTCAGTGAGATAAACTAGCCATTAGCATTCACAAGTGGCCATTGAGATCCAACTAGTTAACCAATTAACCAATCAGTCAATCAATAGGTCAACTACTAGCTATTTTTAGTTTCGTCCACCATTGCACTTTCTCACATATCTGATTGGCCGATTGACTTATCGATCACCTATACTAGGGTCATTTCTTTGCATAGTTTCACACTCCCTTACAAAAAATTGTAAGACCCAAGTACCATTTCTTTGTGTAGTTTCACACTCACAAAAAAATTTTAGAACCAAGTACTACTTTTGTGTAAATATGATAACTATTTTATTTTAAAAAAAATAAAAATAAAAATAAAAAATGGTAGGTTTTCATCAATTTTGATAATATAATCACTATATCTAACTTTTAAATTTAAAGGTCGCTTGCATGAATAGTTTGGATGAAAAATCCTTTGAAAAAACATTAAGACCAAGATCTTCAGAAAAAAGCAAAATATCCTAATTTAGTGCACATTGACCTAATTTTACATTTAAGCCCTAAAAATTAATTTTGCTTGAGGTTGTTCTTGATGAATGACATATGCTTTTGACTTGGATTTTGTGCACCCCAAATCAATATCTTTCAATCCCCATCCCCCTTAGTTAAACTCAAAAGAAGAGGTTAAATTACAATTTCTCACTCTATTACCATAAAAATTGGCTTATAAAACTTCAAGAATAAGATATTAATTTGATTTTCTCTTATACAATATTTATTTTGAACAAATTATATGAATAAGAACATTTTCCATCCACTAATGAAACCATTTCCCCAGAATCCTTACATGAATTTTTGTTAAGATTATGAAATCTCCTAAAATTATAATTTTTGCACTACATGTGATCAACTTTGCTGTACTATTTCTTTTCTCAGGTTGACCTCTGGAACAACCCTTTTTTACTGTCCCACATTGCAAGCAGAAACAATGTACGGAAGAATCATCAAGATAGCATTAATCCTTCCACTAAAACCTGATTTTAGGATTTATGGTTCGGTATTCAACTTATTTAGTACAAATGCTTGGATTGGACTTTTGGTTAAGTGCTATTACTTTGAATATTTTTCCATTTGATTCATTATTTTCAGTATTCAGACAAAAATGACATGATCTACCTTAATGTCATTACGTAAATTAGGAATAGGAATAGTACTGGTCTGAACCTGCAAAAACAAAATAAGAAACAGAGCAACTATACATTCCTCTACGTTTCTGGGTTCTTTATCACACACAAATCCATCATCTGCCTATTTCTCCAGAAGATGCTTTTAGCCCTATGAGACCCAGAGCTCACGGTTCAAACTGTTTGCAGACTCTGCTTACCATGAAGAACCAGTTTTGTAATCTTTGCTTGTGGCTCCAAAAACATAACTAATGACAATGACAGTCTGTTGACAGGCCTCTCATAGTTCGGTTACTTGTTTCTGTTCAGAGCTTCTCAAGGGGAGGCAACAGACAGGGTTTCCTGATTATGCATCTTGAAGATGATGTGGATCAAGAAGATTTTGAGCCCGTTTGGTAGTGATTTTAAGAAACACTTTCAATATTTCTAATACTTGAAAAATTTTATCATTCAAGTGTTAGAAAGGTTAAAAACACTTTGTAAAATCACTCTCAAACGCACTCTTCTTATTCCAATCCACGGGTTCAGCACACAGCCAGAACGGGACCAGGATAACAAATGCACTTTCCTGAATTTCGAGTGCTAGGAGACAAACTTCATCACTGCATTAGATTCCCAAGAGATAAAAGAAAATGAAGAGAAAATTTACCACTATGGTTCTTAGAAAATTTGAGAAAAAATGGAAGGGAAAAAAAATATAGAGTAAATATAAACGAAAAAAAAAAATGATAAGAAACAAAAAATAAATTTAAAAATCCGTAAATTATTTTTATATGCTATTTTAAATTCATTTTACTTATTTTGACTTTTTGATATAAGGATTAAATAACTTTTAAATTCATAAATTTTTAATTAATTTTAATTACATTTTATTTTCTTTGATGTTTTCCATAATACAATCAAACATGACAAAATCATCAGCCTTAGCATTTTTTCATTCCTTGGTACTTTTTAGTAACCACACATAACCTACAAGTCAATGACGAAGAAAAGAGGGCATTCTTTGCAGTTGAGTATTGGTAGTGAGGTGTTGGCGTTAGCCTTAACAGGGCAGCAGCTCAACCTTACAGCAGATGTACACACAAAGTCATGAACAACAGAGAGCTGAGGTGTCTTTCTTTTTTTAAGTGGGGAGGAGTAATGATGGTGAGGCGGGGTGGTTAGTGGTGGCAGGGCAGCAGGTCAAATGCACAGCGCGCGCACATGCACACACAAGAAAGAGAATCCATTCCCTGTCACTTGCAGAGAAAATTTTAGAGGCTCAAAGTATCTTCATTCCAGGTGTGGGGGATTGGGGTGCGGAAGAGAATTTTAGACTCAAACCCTGGTATTTCCATCCTTCACAATTCTATTTCATTCCTTTCACTAACTCTTTCCAACAATGAAACAAACCTAAATTAGTTGAGTATCATACATTCTTGAAAATTGTTTTAGAAAAAAAATATATATATCACAAAAGAGCAGGCATAATCTCTTCAAACCATACCTAAATGGAGAAAATTGTGAACAATGACATCAAAAGGGTTTCCGAAATTTCCCATGAACCCACACTCTATGCATGCTCTTCCCATTTCGGCGATTTGTTGATTTGACACAGCAATATTCAAGCTCAAGCTGAAAGGTGTGTATTAACATCAGTAGGCAGTAGAGACTAGAGACAACAACAGTACTAATAAAATGAAAAACTTAAAAACAGTAGCAATTACATGTAAACCCCTAAAGTTCTTGTGTTGTTACTGAGAAAACCTTAGGCTCCATTTATTTGCCCAGAAGTCTATGGAAAATAATGAAAGTGTTGTAGCAATTGTGGCAGCCATCCATGGAAAAGTGGTTATAACATTTCTTTCTTTACTTTTTCATTCACTCAACAGCAACCAAATGGAGTGTATTGGAATATATTGTTCTCTCCAGAACCCTATTTTTTACTCACCATTTTTTACATCAAACTGGTGGTTGAAATGGGAAATGCTATTATTCATAAATTCTCCACCTTGAATGTCATCTCTATGATGTGGCAACGGAACTTCTCAAATTAATGGAAGAGCAGTGGTTGTTTTGTTTATTTGTTTTTTTATTTTTTTTCAGAAATGAAAGGTCATAGTGATAAGCCAAGGCATTCAAGACAGAAAACACATATGCTATTGCTATTAAAAGAATTAGTACCTCAGTGAAGCCTGAACCTGTAAAGAGATCTCTAACAGTATCCATACAGAAGAAATAAGAACGAGTTCCGTCAGAGCGCATGTACTCCCTGAAACCCACTCTTTTTTCTGGCTCAAATCGAAGCATAGTCATGTCATACAGGCCTGGGTTTCATCATAGAAATATCATCAGCAATAATCAAATATGTTACAGAACCAATGATACTGCCTCTTTTTCAGGCCATTACCATAATCCCTGAACAAGAGCAGGCCACCAGGCTTTAAAACAGAGAAGCACTCTCTTATAGCTGTTGGCATCCTGTGGAGTGGTACAGCTGATAGCGTGAATATCTGACAAATTATAGAACAATAGAAGAAAGTTCAGATATTCAATGTCGTTATCTTTCGATTTCGTTAAAATATTACTGAAGAAAATATGGAAATTCAGAGCTATAGAATAATCAAGTCGCATCCATAAGACAAAAGGAAACTGTCACATCCTTCATACAAGTCAGCCTTCCAATAGTTTGATGCCCCCACTTTTTGAGAGTACAATTTTGTATACTGAATGAAGCCTAAAAGAAAAATTTTGTAAAATGGGTGAAACCTAAAAGATATCTAATCATACAGCAAAATTTTCAAAAAGAATGCAACACATTGAATATTTTTATTTTAAAGCAAATATGAAACCAAAATCTAAGCTACAAATCAAATGAAGAATCACCATCTTTTTCCAAGCTTTACAAAAAGTTAGGACCAAGTAATTAGAAACAAACCATAAAGGAGATAAATTTAGAGCAAAGCAAGATGAAAAACAGAAGTAAAAGCAAAAACAAATAAACTCACAAAAATGCGATAGATGTAAAATAACATACACTAATTCAATTTCCATGTTTCCCATGGACATCTAAGCTCCCCATGCCTGTGTTAAGAACATAATATGTGAAAAGAAAAGCACATACCAAAGTAACAAAATCAACTCCACCAATGCAACATTTACTTTCTCCCAATGAAGACAAATCATTTAAATTTGTCTCTTTTTTTTCTTTAACATCTGGAGAAGCAAACACAAAGTGAGTTTAAATTGCATACTTCACATGTATATGAGCATAAATGAGTAACTTCCAAAGTTAGCAACCTGAGATCTGATCATGCTGCTTTTGCAGAAAATTTCCTTGGCAAGAATCACAGGCCAACCACTTTGGAAATCCATTAATAGAAAAATCACAACGAAATGGATGGAATCGATCTGTAACTGAGCCCACATTGCTGGCATGTATCATCTCATTAGCCCTCTCAAGAGCCTCATTGCTACAATCACATGCATATATAATAATATTGTCTCTGCCACTGAAACAAAAGAAAATGAGATTTATAAACATAACAGTCCAACGTTGGTAGCACGACTTAGAGCAGAAAAAAATGGTTTCCAAATTTCTTATGTAATAGTTGACTTGGAGGGTGAAAAAATGATGCCAACTTGTCAAAAGATCTGGCAATACTTCTTTTCCAGTCAAACAAATGTGACCCACGTTTATCCCATTATTCACTAATTCACAGTATAAATACCATTTTGCAAAAAGCTTCCAATAGTATAAAAATATAAAATAAAAACTAGAATTAATATAAGATCATCAAAATTGAAAATATATTTTTGCATTATGATTAATTTTTCTATGACCACCAAATTTAAAAATTTTTCCAAATCATCTAAAATAATTCCAGCATTTGCAAGTACATATGATACGGAGTAATTCTTGAATCAGACAAATTTCCTACACTACATGACAGCCTTTCGGTCTAACAGTAATAATTTCAATAATTACTGATAACCATAGGAAAAAGGGATTGGATTGAGCAAAATGTTCATTACCACACTTATTTTATCAGCTTTGAAGGTGTTTCATTAACCCCCTTAATAAAAGATTGGAAAGCAGTACTCTCAAGTATTCTACAAATCTCTTGTGTTCATATCTGGGGATTGCCACATTCAGTAGTGAAGTTCAATTTGCCTCTTTTCTTGGTACTTTGGGCCAGTATGGGATTGTGGGTATTTTGGCAAATGATGAGGCTTAGGTCATCTTTAATTGCTTTTTGCTTACTGGATGGCGTGATAGACTGTACACTGAAAAATGGCCCTTTAAATGGGCTCACAGAGGAGAGCACTTGCAATATGGAGACAAAATGTTGAAAGGGATCCTTTTAGAATCAATTCAATAAATAATCACAGATCTGAAGAATCCTGGAGATATACATTTAATGCGGAAACTTGAGCTACTGGGGATGATGATGAATCTTGTTTGGATTCTGAAATCAGTAAACAGAAAAGCAGATATCCAAGCCAGCTGAGAAACCTCTATTTTAGAGAAATTTAAGGGACATTTTTATCCTCTTTTGAGCTTTATGACTTATATTTAATCATTTTGGTTTTTTCCCATCCTATTTGAGGACACTGTATCTACCTATTGTTAATTTCTGATATGCAGTACATGTCTTCCTCTTCCTACCAGTGACAGGTGTGCCAGACATTTGCATACAATGATTTATGTCCATAAATGATTGACACTATCTGGACACTTATGAAAGAGTCCACCCTCAATTACTCTAAAAAATATGAGGAAGAAGTGCATTTTTTTTCAAAAAATACATGAAACATATAATAGCAATTTTAAAGTGATCACTTTTGTCTCCTATCAAAAAAAAAAAAAAAGTGATCACTTTTGTCACTATTTTTGTTCTTTAGGGTTCCTCCACATGCATGGCAAGCTAAGACAAGTACAAGAATATATGTGCAATAAAAATAATTCACAAACACGAACATAAATGTCAATACAAGTATAGATTTTGGGAATATGACCGACGCTTGTGTTGTAATGCAACAAGCTTGTTCAAGTCCACAAACCATAGATCCTAAATTATGTTGCAAATAATATTATTGAAGTAGTATGTGATGCAGTGTTGTCAAAGTAGAAGGCAATGTCAAGGCAATAGACGATAAAATTCATTTTAGCCTAAGGTGAAAGGCAAAAAACAAGGCGACAGCTTGACTATATGGTAAGGCGATAAAAAAAAGACATATATATATATATATATGTTTTTTTTTTTTATCGCCTTACTATATATTCACCTATTTGATACTTCAACAATCAACACTATTAATTTTTTTATCCCCCAAGGTGTCATAAAATTCACAAAATAGTAATATTTATTCAAAGTATTAAATATTACACTCCACATCATAAGAAACATCATATTGTTTAGAGAAATTTATCATATCCAAATGCATTTTCTAATTTTCCAGACATTTAAAAATCAAAATAAAAAACAAAATGAGAGAATGGACATCTCAGAGAAGCTTTGGGCATCAGCATTATAGTCATCATTAAAATTAAAATTGTCATTACTTCCATCAAGACTAGATTGAGTCCTCCATCTCATTATCACAATAATTGATAATATAATATTTCATCTCATACTTTGTTTAATTTAATGTTAGATTGAATTAAATTACAATCTAAATTATTTAATCTTAACCCATGGTCAAAGGTGGTCGCCTCTATGCCTTGCGTTTTATCCTAAGGCAACCAGCTAAGCATTGCCTCTCTAAAGCCACCTTGCATGGGTCTTCAAGAGTTGACTTTTATCTACCTCACTTAGCCTGGTGGCCTAAACAACCTAGACAATCGCCTTTGATAACACTATTCCTATCGAATCCCAATTACAATTTTAAATCATTATTTGATTTTCTCAATTATTTACAAAGACATTAAGGAGTAGGTGTAGCTTTTGCAATACATGGCGTTCTTGGTATTCTTCATGTGTACATGAGGTACATACCCTTTTTGTTAAGTGCTTTTTAACACATTTTGCTTTCACATACAACTCCATAATACTTGCATATGGAGAGACATGTAGGTGCACACAAGTCCATAGATAAAAATAGAAAAAAAAAAAAAAAACAACAAATAAACTCCTTTGGGCTTAATAAAGTGGGGAAATAAACATGCTATAAGGATTGAACACATGACGTCCAGCTAAACAAGGCTCTGATACTATATTAGATAACCAATTTTCCTAAAAGGTTAAGCTTTTAAGATTTAAACCCACAATGTATCAAGTGTAATTTACCTTATTAAACTCATATGCAAGCCTAAAAAGAAGCCTACCATAAGGCGAGGTGTTAGGATTTTTGACCAAGTGTAAATTGGCATGATGTACATAGTTGGCCCATTGCTTAACAGCTTAAACTTTTACATTTGTGGGTAGCTTAACACCTCTCCATGTAGATACACTACATTACAATTTGGGAACAAGAGGAAACAAAGAGTAGAGTATCAAAAACACTATTAACTTTAGGTGTGTGAGCATGCGTGTTTGAGAGTCAGGATGAAATTCCACTTGTCTACAAATTATGCTTACACCTCTTCACAACATTGAGTAGAGTCATGTTTTGCTAAGCCAGCCATTGATCAAGATCTTTATTTTAGGAACCTAGGAAAACAAAATATCCCTCCCATGCTTGAAACACAAAGTTGGATAGGAGATTAAGGGGATTACCATCCATATAATGCCTTAAAATGGAGGTTTATTTTAATTTCGTATAAAAAGCAATCAGGTTCAAGGATTGAATGGCAAGCAAAATATGACCATGGCATGAATGAGAACATTCTATACAAGGTAAACATCACAAAATGAGGAGTTCACAAGAAGTTATTGAGGATGTAATAAGAAGTTCTACAGGAGTTGTAATTTCATCCTAATTGCGTACATAATTATGGATATATCAAGGTCAAAATTATCTAGATAAAATTAATTAAAAGACTCAAGACTGAGAACCTCTGCAACACCATGAATTTAGTTTAAAGTAGGATGAGTCCTGAGATTACCGTAATATTGGAAGAGCAGTGCTGCCATTACCACATCCTACCTCCAAAACAATGGAATATTCATCACAAGAAAGTAGTTCTGGAAATTCCTTCAGTAAGTATCGTCTCTCCTGCAACCAAAAATTTAAAACTTAGCCAAAAGGATATGAAACAAATAAACGATCATAAAAAGCTCGTGAAGGGCCTAAAAGTGGACTTCACTGCATAATTCTGACAACCAAGCAGCCACAACTCAGGCAAATCAGAAAGCGAAAAAAAGTTCATTTCTTTAAACATAAATCAAATTTCAAGATTAAATATGTGCAGTAAAATAAATGAAAGCTGAAATTTTCAAACACTGAGGTGTACAACATCTCTTTCTATGATTTCTAAACAATTTGAAAGTGAAGTGGACAGAACTTTCTAAAAGAGCCTTCCCTTGCAGATTGCCCTCTTAATCTTTCATCCTTCTCCAAGATACATGCCCAGAGTGGGGAAAGTTAGATTTGTGTTGAATTAACAGGTGACTCATTTCTTCAGCTTTTGTCGGTAGTGAGCAGGATGTGCCTCAGTGCACACAATAATATCTGAGTTCAGAATCTTCTTTTTTTACATTTAAAAGAATTTACAAGCCACTAAAACTTGTGCATGATTTGATAATTTTTAACTATTCAATAAATTGCTCAGAAAATACTTGAAGAAGTTAGTCAATTCTAGAATAATGTGAGGTTTCAGAATTCCAATAAAGGAGACAAAACATTAGTTCTGAGTTAATTCTAATGTTTCTCTCCTCTGTAGTCTTTATTATTATCCCTTATTAGTCTGAGGTGAGTTCTCCTTAAAGCAGTCAAAGAGCACTTGCTTGGGTGGCATGACATTTTTGTGGGACTGAAATGCAAAAAGTTGTGGAGAACAGCTCCTTTATGCTTATTTTGGTGTGTTTGGAAAAGAGGGGGAATAGGACTTCTAAAGGTGTTGAGATGTTGGAATTAGCATTCAATGACCACTTCCTCAGAACTTTTTTCTTTAGATCAAGGGAAGATGGTTGGGAGAGATCATATTCCTCTTTTCTGGATTTTGTTAATTTTTCAGATGAGCAGGCTGCATTCTGGCCTGTTGCAATTTCTCTCTTTTGAGTTGTCTTCTGGTGTGCTTTTTGTACTCCCTAGGTCCCCCGCCCCCCCGCCCCCCCCCTCCTCTTCTCTTTTTCTGTTAGGTGTTTATCTATAATATTCTATTTGCCAAAAACAGAGAAATGAAGAAAAGAAGAGAGGGAGGGTCTAGGTACACCCTGCCTTCATAACACTAAGTTTTAGTTATGGTTAACAGTTCAGATTTTTAATTTGGCCTATAGTATAATAAATCTTTTGAGTAGGTTTTGGATGGAGGTCAGATGGGTGTCCAGACCTACAAAACTGGAAGCTGAAGATTTTGGTATGATAGGTAGCCTCCACTCAAATTGCCTTAATTTCCTCCAACAAAAACCTTTTTGATCAGAAACAACCATTTCATTGCATTGAAATGGTAAATACAAAGAAGGATGAGAATCCTTCTAATACGTACAAATTCACCTACACATAGTCTGATAAAAAAGACGAATAAGTGTATACTAGTTCAAATCAAAAAGGCAAATCTATCTGTTCACACCAAAATGGTTAAGAGCAATGCTAGCTACAATTCACAAGGGTATAAAATCTCCTACAAAAGAAACCAAACATCCATCTGTATATTTTGCTAACACATCTGCCATATGATTACATAAAGAGCCTAAAAGAAGAAACATCCCAACTCTAAAGAAATATTAATAATTTGATGCAACCACCCATCACGCTTCCACAGTCCTCTTTCTTTCTTATTCATCCATGATACGACAAAAGCAAAATCTCCTAGTAAGAGTTTAGAGAAGCTCAAAGCTTTCCCTTGCAATAACCCTCCCAAAAGGACAAGAATCTTTGCCTCAACAGCTAAATCTTGACCTGCAAAGGGAATTGTGCCAAAGTAGTCCCTAAGCAACCCACCAATCCTTATCTATCCTAGGTCAGCCAAAGAATACCCATCAAAATTTAGCTTAACAAAAACCATTGGAGGTGGTGACCATTCAAAAAGTATCTCCTCAGTCAACCTTATGATTCTACAAACTAGATTCCAATCTAGCAAAATGAGGCTTAAAGAAGTCCTTCCTCAAGTAAGTCCCAAAAAACCTCTAAAAGATATAATCAACATAGCCTCCACCACTAGGGTAGAAACCCAATTATTCCCCACAAGTTTGAACATCCTACACCTTGCAAAGATGGTAGTCCAACAAAAATCTTCAGCTCTGAACTCCTTCACTTAACCAACTTATCTTACATTATTTGGCAGCTCTAGGAATCTAACTATTTAAACTCCAAGGCCCTCTCTTTCCTCGAGAAACCTAAGAAAGATCAATCATCAAGTCCCCTTCTACTAGAAAATTGTTGAAGCCTAAAGTCCTCACATCAATCAAGCCCTCTAGTAATGGTAAGTTTTTGCTTCTATGGCTAAACCAAAACTAAATGATCTAGCAAAAGGTCTAACCATGCTACAACAACAATCCTTTAAAACTCCATCAGTCCCATTCTTCTCATAGTCCTAAAGAACAACCATCAAGATAAAAGCATAAGTTAGCCAAATGGAGAGGGATTTCCACAAAGCTCTACGCTAATCTCTCCTACTTTCCCTATATATATCTCGCTAGTCCATCATAATCAACTTGAAGAGAATGCCCTAAACCATAATAGAAATTTGAGACATTTTCCAACAAATTTTAGACTTAAATTCAATCAAGTCTCATACTAAATCTCAGAAAAGCCATTTTCTGAGAATGTCATACTAAGCTTGCCCCATGATTTTCCACCCATGTTCCTTCCCTTTTGTCAATTGCAAACCAAAATAACAGGGTAGAGAAAAGTTTAAAAATTTTCCTTCCTTTCTCTTCACCTTCCTACATGGGGTGTATGAGGTAGCAGTTAAATGCTTATTAACCATATATAAACTAATAGATAAAGATCTCTAGAAATTATCTTCTCTGTTTTCATTTTTCTTTTTCTTTTTTCACTCCTTAAAATTCAGGAACAGGCTAATTCCCCAGAATTTACAGAAAGTTATGTTGTACCCAGTTAGAAGCTAAAAAAAAGGAGCAAATTTGCAAGATAAGCCACAGATCAATGTCAAATCATCATGACGTGAAATGAGAAGCAGAAGGGGAAAAAAAAAGAAGCTATATTGCAACATTAGTGAAACCTATGTCCTGGAATAACTACATCATCTCTGTGTTAAGAAAACAGATGAAAAGAACTGAAATTCCCAATTTGGTATCAAAAGGATTCTGTTTCCCCAATCCCGTCATTGTTTTCATCTT
This sequence comes from Vitis rotundifolia, assembly GCA_030254885.1. NCBI lineage: Eukaryota > Viridiplantae > Streptophyta > Magnoliopsida > Vitales > Vitaceae > Vitis > Vitis rotundifolia. Next base: position 7,162,972 of record CM058164.1, on the reverse strand, counting down.
TCTGGCTTTCCAAAAACCAAAGCCAGCGAAGAAACAGCAGAAAGACGCAAAATTTTCTTTTGTTTTTTCTGTAAGCAGAGAGAATAAAATAGAGAACTATAAGAAGGATAAAAGAAAGAGGAGGAGGATTATAAAGACCTTGAAGAATCTGCCAGTAGAATGACGAATGTGAAATTGATTCCATGCTTGTGAGTCTTGGGAAGGAGAGGGTAGAGAAGGGGAGTTGGAATCAAATGTTTGGAAATGGTAGGAAAGAGAGGGATTGGACTCCACCTCCTCTTTCAGTTTCTCCCACTCAAAATCCTTGGAGAAGTATTCCGCTTCCTTCCCCATCTTCCACCAATTTTCCTAGGGTTTGGCTGAATTTTCAGTTTGTACCATCTCCACCATCTACTTAAGTTTCAGTGCACAATGTTAGATTCGAGAGAATATAAGAAAAAGGAGATATACGGTGTGTTTTTGTTGTAGTTTTTTAGCAAACTGTTTTTAAGAATAGTTTTTAGTATTTTCAAAAACAAAATTACATTCGGGACGGATTTTGTAAAACAATTTTTGTTTTAAGAAACAAACATGTTTGGTTGAATTAAAAAAACTTTTTTTCAAAATAAGAAAAACAAAAAATATATTTAAAAATTACTGTTATTTTTTAAAAAATTAGTGTTTAATTTAATTAATTTAATATTATAAATATATAAATAATTTTTAAATTCATACTTCATTTAAATTAAAAATATTATTTTATTTTTAAATTTACCTGCCCCAATTATAATTTTTTAATCAAATGATTACTTTGTAAATATATGTAATTTATATTTGATTTCTATAATATTTTTATTTGTACATGTAAACTCCTTAATCATTTTGAAAACATTTATTTTAATCATAGTAACACATGTTTTCATTAAACAAAAAAAAAAAATATCACCTAAATTACATAAAATATAGTAACATAATCTATACTAAAATAAAAACTACAAGTACTTATGATACTAACATCATATTTTAATACAATATATTAAAGTTCTAATGTTTGTAGATGATAACTTTTTAGATAATATATATATTCACTTAGCAATAATTAAAATAAGAAGAAGAAAGATGATAAATAATTATAAAAAAATAAACTGAAAAAAAAAAAAAAAAAAAAAAAAAAAAAAAACACCATACACCAATGCTATACCCACAACAACCAATAAGTAGAAGATGACTTTGAGGATTTGTTGTACGCATTGAGCGTCGTAAGTTGACAACTAGTTGTTAAAGTTGTTGTGGATCATACTCATCAACTCATATAAAGCAGTGGGGATGTTCCTACAATATATAAATTGTTCACAAGAATAAAATATGATATGTGTATTTCATTAATATTAATATATTTTCATGGGATAGCTAAACATACTTACATAATATAATAGACAACGATAAAACCAACGACCATTGTTCTTTTGTGTTTTTGACATGCAAATGCACATACATCCACACAATAACACATGTCTTTTGTACATCCTACTTTTACAATTATAAGACAAATTTATAAGCAACATTGAACCATTGAAAATTACAACACACATCACATAACACTAACGACAACTAGTTAACAATTAATAATAAATTCTAACATATAATTGAAGTATAAAAAAAATATTTAGAATTAAAAACAATACAAGTTATGGATTGGCATTGATATGATTGGCCCATATTACTTGAGCAATTTGATCTCTACAAGTTGCCATAGTTGTTGCACTCTCATTTGATAAATCAATTGAGTGACTTGTGCTACCTATACTCTCTTTTTCACTTTGGACTGAAAGGGTCTTCTACCTCATATTCTCTAAACAATTGATCATTTTGGGTCGATAGACGAATCCAATTATGAAGGGTACAACATGCAACAACAATTGATGGTTGTTTTCTTGGCTTATAACAAGCATCATCCTTAATATTGGAAATTGTGTCTTCAAAACAGCAAAGTACCTTTCAATAATATTTTGAAGGGATAGATGTCTATAATTAAAAAATTCTTTATACTTGACAGGTTGATTACATCTACCTCGATATTCTTGTAAATGATATTACTCACCTTGATATGGTAGTAGAAATCCAGATGTACAAGGATAACCAAAATCAATTAAATAATATTTTCCTTCACTTGACTAAGGAAATTGGACTTTTGGTTTAGTCAATGCATCTAAAAAGACACGTGCATCAGTCATTGTTTCTTCCCAACCGGAATAAACAAATGTGAATATCATGTCAAAATCACATGCGCACATAACATTTTATGTTATAACTAATTTTCTACCCCTAAAATTGGTTTGTCTATCAGTTGGGACCCATGCGCTAATATGGGTGTCATCAATTGCACCAATGCAGTCCTACAACAAAAAAATATTTATTATTATTAAGGAAATAAAATAATGGTTATGAAAACTTCTTATATACATGAGATTCATATTTATAAATTCTTACCTTAAACCATGGAAAATATTTAAGATTACTAACAACATATGAATGCACTCATTAGCCATATTGGTAGGACATATGAGAATTTTGTATAGTCAACATAATGTTAGTCTAACTTCTTTAAAGTGTCGAGTGATAGTCTCTGTGGAATGTTGAAAACAATCTACTACAACCCTCATTCTCACATTATGTCCTACTATTAGTAAGAACATAGCAACTGGCTCTTCTACCATCACTAATCATGTATCTTGCAAGTTTTCATGTCTCTTAAGATGATCACCAAGGTTTAGAAATGTTTGTTTATCCATTTGAAATAGTTCATAACATGTCTAAGGGTAACCATCTATCACATCTCTTATAAATTATGCACCACTTAATACTAATTCATTCGAATGTAGTCATATTGAAAGCCTATCAATCTACACCTTTTTCCTCTCATCAGGCATATTCATGAAAATCTCTCCAATATGGAGATTTGAACTTCCCAACAACCTTTGAATATTTTTCATTATCCAATAAGTCAATGGTTTATAGGGTTGTCATGCACTTTGTTATGCTAAAATCATTAGTACCTACACTAGTAGCTTCACTACTAGCTCCACTCTTATATCTCTTTACTTTAACCAACAATGCTTCAGTTCTAGCTCTAGATGTCTTACTTCTAGCCTTAGATGCCTCAACCCAAGCTTTTAAAGTATCACCTATTTAACTTAATTTCGACTTTTTCTTGCCTCTACAATCTAATTGAGAATTGATTGTACACTTTCTAGAACGGGTGGTCACTCCTCCCACAAGCTCTAGTCGTAGAGGATTATCAAGAATCTCACAATCTACATCCACATGCACTCCACCATGTTCACTATTATCATCCATCTCATCCTCATCATTGGTGTTTGGTGAATCTTGGATGGAAGAATAGTGAAGGACACTAGCTGCTGTTGAATAATTAAAGATCAATCTTAGCAACTTGTAGTGTGGACATCCCTTCAATCGAAATTTCTTTGTATTTAGGTGTGCCTAATAGAGAAAAAAAAAACCTTACCTTTAGTGTATACCAAATATTTGAACATAAAAAAGGATTGCTTTATAAGTAGTTTTTACTTGAATGTAATTTTGTCATGTTTCCTCTAAAGTATGCATCATATTAGTTTTAGTATCCCAACTAAATCCAGTATGCTTTAATAGATCAGAGAGCTCACGGTGCATTGCATATAGTCTATTAAACTTTTGCTTAAGTTGTTTCAAATTGAAATTTCTTTTTCCTTGACTATTGACCTCAAACAACATTTTCCTCCATGTGGTGGTCCTAAATGTACCACTATCCATGTTACCTCTATTAATCTCATTTACCATTATTTCAATAAATATCTTCTCTATATTACCTCTCCATGTTCTTACATCCTCAACATTTGTTATCTTAGTTGCCATCTATACAATCCCAACACAAAATTTGAATATTTTTATTTTATTCAAATACTTTAAGAAGTGGATGTAGCAGTTATGATCAACAATATTATATCATGCACACATCAAGCTTTTTAAGCAAGTAGTTAAAAGAAATACTCAAAGCTCACTAATAAATAAATAAGAGAGAAATTGAAACATAATAAAAGGATTTAAAATATTTCTTATTCATATAAATCAACAATAAGTTTGGATAAAAATCAAACAAAAATCGAAAAAGAAAAATTATGAAAATGAACAAAAAAAAAATTAATAACTTTGATATTAATACTGATTATTGCATCATAATTTCTATTTTCATTCATGAGTGTAATCTAGAGAGTTATGTTGTGAATTGAAATAATTAATTATTTACTTAGTAGCATTAATTATTAGGTGGTTATATATAAATGTAGTATATGAATTGGAATTATTAATTAATTGTTTACTTACTAGTATTATCAATAATCATATTTAAATATTGAATTAGTCTTATGGGTCATTCTTAAATGAATAGTTCTAATCTAATAGAGGTTTGGTTTCAACATGTATATTATTTAATTATTTATTCACTACCATATTTATCAATGAGTCATATGAATGATATATCATTGAACTAATCTTCTAAGTTATATGGGTCATTCAATACCATATTATAAATTGATACTTGTTAGTTTGATATATTAAGTACCATATTTATCAATGAGTCATTTTTGTTGTTACACAACAAACCACAAGATGGTAATATGCAAATATTAAAAAAGAAAATACCTTGACATCCTCCCACCCCATACCAAAAAAAAAAATATTATTTAGATAAATTCTATAATATAAAAATATTAAGATAAGGCTAAATAATTTATAAAAACATTAATATTTTTTTATAGGCAAATCAGAACTAAACCTTAATCAAATAATTTTTTAATATGCAACTAAATCCATAATATGTGTCTCATGTCTCCAAAGTTGTGGGTAAATCCATATGATTTATTTGTTTGGTTAATTGTGCATAAATAAAATAATATATTGAACAATGTAATGTATTAATTACTTTGGTTCCCAAACAACACCCAAATTTTCTATGGTTTCCATTTCTTTAGCATCATAACCCTTTCTAATCGTATACTTTTGCATGTAAATTCATCCATTATGGGTTTCCTTAAATTTCAATGTCTCAATACAGAATGGATTGGAACCCATTATTCAATTCTCTAGTAATCTCATTTTATAACCACTACCCTATACCCAAATGTAAAAACAATCTCAAAACTCTACTCATCATAATACTAGTATAGTACGTTGCCATTGATCTATATTCTCCATTCAAGCCCGGCTCGTCTTCTCCTTCACCCCAAACACCCATCATCACCAATATTCTTTTCTCTGAGGCAATGTGTTGAACAACTTACATGCAACAACCCAGATATACCAATGATTGTTTTGTCAACCCCTTTGAACAAAGGCCTTGAATCACCTCTTATCACCCTAATCTTTAGAAAACAATGAAAGATCTAACACAATAAATATACCCAAAATATATATATATATATATATATATCAAAAGGCAAAAGAACAAACCACACACAAAAACAAAACCAAGCACTACATACATGCTTAAGGTTGAAGCATAAATTTAGTGTCCATAAACTAAAACCCAAATCCATTCGCTCATCCATTGCTTCACCACCAACCATTAGCATGATTTATGAATCTTCTCCATTTCTCTTGTTATATGCATAGAGAGAGAGAGAGAAAAAAAGAAAGAAAGAAAAAGAACTCTATCTTCAAAAATTTCTCATCTTTTGATTATTCCTTAAAACAAAAATTCTTACATAGAAATTAGCATTAACTCTAATTTTGGCCTGCTACAAGAACTCTCTTGGATCACTAACATAGCCCCTCAAACTCATGTTTACTACCTAGATGAAGCTATTTGTGCTCAAATCTCATAATAGAACATGATTCAAATTCATAAAATAGTGAATAAATAAATAAAACACTAGAAAAAACCCTAAAATATAATTGTATTATGCTTTAGAAACAAGAGTAGAATAAAATGAGTACTATAAATAGCAACAACAAAAAATAATCACATTTTCCCCAACAAATTTCTCAAATCTACTAAAAAAAATCGTTACTTTATCAGATCTAGCAAAATAATAATAATAATAATAATATATGGGTTTGGTGGAGTTGACCTTTGTCTCATGCTGTTGGAGAAGACACTCTCAATGGGAAACACGAAGAATAGCATACAAGGAAAGTGAATATGGAGAACAACAATTTGGAAACTCGAAGAACAAGATTGCTCTTTTTGTTCTCTAAACAATTGAAAAAACAAGGAAAATAGGTTTTTTTTTCTCTCTAAAAATATGCACTTTGAAAACATGGAGAATATTGAGAACATAAGGGCTTGTTTGGTTGTTGTTTTTGAAAACTATTCTTAAAAATAGTTTTTGAGAATAGTTTTTGGTGTTTTCAGAAAAAAAAAAAAAAAAAAAAAAAAAAAAAAAAAAAAAAATTGTGTTCGGGAATTGAATTTTGGAAAATAGTTTGTGTTAAAAAAAAAATGTTTGGTTGAGTTAATAAAAAATTTTTTTAGAACAATTAAAACCAAAAACATGTTTGAAAGCTGTTTTTTTTTTTTTTTTTCAATTAATAAAGTGTTTTCTTCAAGTAACTTGATATTATAAATATATAAATAATTTTTATACACGCAATTCATTTAAATTAAAAAATTATTTCATTTTAAAATTTTTACATCAGTTATAATTTTCTTAAATAAATGATAACTTTGTAACTATGTGTAACTATATTAATTTCAATAATATTTATATTTGTACATATGGTAAACTCCATAATCATTTTGAAAACATTTATTTTTATCATAAATGTATTATACTAATACATGCTTTCATTAAAAAAAAAAATCATTCAAATTATATGTATACTAACACAATCAGTATTAACACAAATAAATACTATAAGTATTATGATACCAACATCATTTTTTAATATAATATATATAGATGATAATTCTTTAAAGTGTCGAGTGACAATCTTTGTGGAGTGTTGAAAACGGTCTGCTACAACCCTCATTCTCACATTATGCCCTATGATTAGTAAGAACATAGCAACTACCTCTTCAACTGTGACTAATCGTGTATCTTGTAAGTCTTAATGTCTCTTAAGATGATTACAAAGGTTCATAAATGTTTCTTTATCCATCTGAAATAGTTCATAGCATGTCTGAGGATGACCTTCTATCATATCTCTTACAAATTGTGCACCACTTAACATTGATGTCCTTGGAGGTGTCTTGCATAAAAATATTTCTTCATACTCATTCACTATGTGAGTAATAAAAATTTCATCTAAATCATCGTCCTCTTTAGAAAATGAAGTTGACTCATATAGTGAACCACTGCTTATGCTGTCATCATCCATTGGTTACTACGTAAAACAAATTAACTCACAATATAAAATAGTACAAAATGAACATTAAAGTAGATATAATATAAGTTTCATAACCATAAATAACATCCATACAATAACAAACTAAAGAGCATGGTAAAAGATTCTAACCAAAAGAGAAATAGTACATATTACAATGTCATCATAATAGTTATTCATCCAAACATTCACATTTAAAGCCTATCAATCCATGCCATTTTCCTCTCATTAGACATATTCATAAATATCTCTCTCCACTCCGGTATTGTGAATTTCTTAACAAATTTTAAATATTTGTTATTATCCAACAATTCAATGGTTTGTAAGGCTGTCATGCACCATGTTATGCTAAAATCATTAGTATTTGCACTAGTAGCTTCATTACTAGTTCCACTCTTATATCTTTGCACTCTAACCAATAATGCCTCAGTTCTAACTCGAGATGTTTCTGTTCTAGCCTTTGATGCCTCAACCGAAGCTTGCAAAGCATTTCTCATTTGACTTAATCTGGACTCTTTCTTACCTTTACGGTCTAATAGAGAATCAGTTGTACTCTTTCCAGAATGGGTGGTCACTCCTTCTACCATCTCTAATCATAGAGGATCATCAGGGA